>CM056169.1:12595308-12938890 GCA_029691765.1 Entomobrya proxima
CTGTTGTAGCCAGAGATGCTAACCGCTTTCACTGCTACGTGTTGTTAGCGTAAACTAACGAATAATCAAAAAATAGAGCGTGTTCTATGATTATCGGTGTGACTGATGACTGTACGGCGAATGGACACTTGACACAAAGAAATGGACGACGAGTAATGACTGGTGATAGCATAAACTATCTCAAAACAATTAATAGAATTCTGTGATTTATTGAAAAATGACAAGGTAATAAATCACCACTTTAAATGTACAATTATCTCGCTCAAGGAGCTACACCTTAACAATAATTATTAACAAATTAGGCTTTACGCTCAAAACTGGCTACCCGAATAAAGTTCAACAAAAGTCAAAGAGACGAATGATTCTCAGCGAACGAAAAGTAGAATGAAAGTAAGTGCTTGGTCAATCTCTCACCACCGTACCAGGACTGCATGGTATCCCGCTCCCACCGTGCCAGACTGCGGGTTCATTGCGAGCGAGATGACCAACCGACACTTTTACAATATATCAGACGCAACCCTCAGAAGGAGGGAAGGTCAAAGCTATAACACACATTTTTACAGGGGCTTTTAAAGAATAATGACAACATGGTTGCGTATAGAGAGAATCTCTTATGGAAATTTGTACACAGTCACTCGCGAGTGACAAGCATGGGAGCTTATGACAAGTGGGGCAAGATGACACATTACAGAAAATATTAAAGTAACATAATGTTCAGAATTAAATGCTTATTCTAAAAAATACTAAAACTACTTCCAACATCCTCCCACCAAAAATGCGCAGGAATTTTTCATTTCTCCCAAGAAGCGTATATTTATAATACACTACCCTGGTTACCCGGCATAAGGAGAGTCTGTGACTGGGGACGGGGAAAAAACACGGGACGGCGGTAGGCCTGTACTCGGGGCGTTGTCATGTATCTCCAGCACATTTTTAAAAATTCACTCCAGCACCCTGTTTTGTTTCCCAATGTAACCAAATTCACCAGTGGTAACGACTAAAGTTGAGTAGTATGAGAGAAAGGTGCTTGGGTACCTTTTTCATGCTAATGAAATACGCATTTCATTGAATCATCATCATTTCATCATGAATCATGAGAAACAAGTATTTTTACATGAAAATTGAATGAACTCTTGCTGGTACCACTCTATGTTACAAAAAACCATACCATTTAAAGTTGATAAAGGTATTATTGTTGCAGCAAGTCCTTATTTCCATTTTTCAATTTCCATAAAAAAAGAATGACAAATTAATAAAATCAAATAAAAATTAATTTATTTGATACATGCATTTTAGCATTGCTGCAACAATAATATATCAACTTTAAATGGTATATAGGGTCAAAACAACATTTTTCTTGTGTCTTTTTTATCAATATTAATGATTGCAATTAAAAGCATGACCCAAGCTCTGACGTCTTATTATCTAATAGCTTTACAATAAAATATCAAGAAATTGAAAAATGGAAATAAGGACTTGCTGCAACAATAATACCTTTATCAACTTAAATGGTATGGTTTTTTGTAACATAGAGTGGTACCAGCAAGAGTTCATTCAATTTTCATGTAAAAATACTTGTTTCTCTTGATTTAAGTGAAATGCGTATTTCATTAGCATGAAAAAGGTACCCAAGCACCTTTCTCTCATACTACTCAACTTTAGTCGTTACCACTGGTGAATTTGGTTACATTGGGAAACAAAACAGGGTGCTGGAGTGAATTTTTAAAAATGTGCTGGAGATACATGACAACGCCCCGAGTACAGGCCTACCGCCGTCCCGTGTTTTTTCCCCGTCCCCAGTCACAGACTCTCCTTATGCCGGGTAACCAGGGTAGTGTATTATAAATATACGCTTCTTGATTTCTCCTACATCCCGAGACGCTCCGGTGCTTTCACTATCCTTTCAGATCTTCTCAGATTTTCCCGATCCATTTCCAGTGGGTGGAGACGTTGAACTGGTCGACAGAGTATGCCGCTGTCTGTTTTTGCTCTCGCCACACGGTTAACGCCATCCTTTCCAGCAATGAACTCTAAAACTCTCCCGAGCTTCCACTCCATCCGCTTTTGGCCATCAGAGCCGACGAAGACTATATCTCCGACTTCTAAGGGAGGAGTCATTTTCTTCCTTTTACAAACTAGAAAAGCCAAATATTCCTGCAAGATTCTCCTCCTCGGCTTATTTCCCCCGACAATGTGTTTCCATTCTTTCGGTTTCCTCCGGATGAAACGCAAGATCCAGCCCATTATCCTCACTGAAGAGCAGTAGCTGTGATCTCTCCGTACTCCATCAAACAACGAAGCAGAGCTCAAATTCTCCACGTTGTCTTCTTCCACTTTATCTTCCCAAGGTGGTGGCCAGGATTCCGATGGTTGTTTTAGCCAAGCTGGACCCTCCCACCATTTAGACGCCAAGAGATCACTAGGAGAGCATCCTCTGGATGGCAAATCTGCTGGGTTCATATGCCCAGGCACGTGTATCCAATTTTCGGGTATCGTTTTGTCCCTAATTTCTCCTACCCGGTTCCTCACAAAAACTTCATTGTTATGCCCCCGTTTTCCTGCCTGAACTAGCTTGGTAGTGCTCCTTTCCAATCTTTTAAAGGCCACTTCTTTGTTGATAGGAACCGTTGGATGATCCTCAATAAACGGCAGAGGAACGGAATAACGACCATCACTGTTCCTATCAATTGATTTCATAAATTTATCCTTGGCTTCCGTTTCTGTTTGTTGCACTGTCTTCTTTTCACAGTCGTCTTGAATGCCAAGCCTTTCTAAACTCCACATGTTTTGGATGGAGGCATGAGCAGCTGTCATTGACATGATCATCATCCCAACAAGGTTTTCACGAGGTGGCTGCTTCCATTTACCAACTAATGTCCATCCTAACTTTGTTTCCAAAGCAACCAGTCCACAATTTAACTCCACTTTTCTTCCAGTTAACAGTTTCGTCTCGTGATCGGCTCCAATGAGTATCTCGATTGGTGGACTGTCACTCCCAATGTCGTTGAAGTAAATGTGGTGGTGCTTCAGTTCCTTGAACAAGTTAGCATCTTTCCTGACCCTTGGAATGCTTGCAGAAATGACGTCAGTGCTCCGAGCCTCCATTTCATAAGAAAATCCGCCACCCAGTCGCTCTAAGCTCAATATAAACTTCTTGTGCTTTTCCACAGGAGTCTTCTTTCCCTTAAACAAAAGGTGGCAAGCGTTGACTTCTCCGTGGGACTTCAAGCATAATTCCTCTGTTGTCGACGTCATTATGTACGATCGCTGGTTTCCTCCGTCGAAAAATACACGGGCTGCTCTTTTCCGGCCATCCGCAACAATATTCACCATAAGGGTCTTCAGCACAACTTCTCTGGAGCATTCCACGCTGGAACAACCTGAAAGGTTCTCGTTTTGTTGCTGGGGCTCCGATTGCTGATTGTTTTCATTGGTGCTGTTGACAGCAGTTGAGTTCCTCCCTGAATTCCATTCTCTGCGCTGTGGAGGCTGTTGCTGCTGTCCTTGACCTTGTCGATGCTGCTGCTGATTTTGTGACTTTCCGCTATCACACATCACCGAATGGTGTGGCTTCTCACAAAAGTAGCACATGACACTAGCTTTACACTTTTTGGCAGAGTGACCTATCTTCAGGCATCGAAAACAAGCGTTTTTCTCCACCAAGATTTTCTTCTTTTCTTCTAATGTCATCTTCCTGGCCTTGAAACACTCCTGGCTTAAATGGCTCTTTCCGCAAAACACACATCCGGAGGATGATGATGATGA
This sequence comes from Entomobrya proxima, assembly GCA_029691765.1. NCBI lineage: Eukaryota > Metazoa > Arthropoda > Collembola > Entomobryomorpha > Entomobryidae > Entomobrya > Entomobrya proxima. Next base: position 12,599,074 of record CM056169.1, read on the forward strand.
AGAGTCCGCAACGTGAAGTCCAGCGAGTGTAGGCACTTTCTCTTCAAATTTCTTATCCTTTCCCTTCTTTGGTCCTTTCACCTCCTCCGACGAAAATCCCGACTTTGCTAGCTGGATCCTTTCCTCAATCTTTACTTCGTTCTTCATAAACTCCAGAAGAATGTCAAGTCTTGTCCGTGGAGGTTCTTCTTTGCTGCCATCCTTTGAAGAAAGGGAACTCCGCTGCCAGGACAGTAATATCTCGTCTTGAAGACTAGACTCCACCAGAGGGAAAAGCCAGGTTGCCGGGTCCGCCTTCTCCAGTTCCAGCGTCTTCAGGGCCCGCAGGTGGGAATCTAGCTTGGTGTAAAGGGACTCAAGAGGGATTTTCTCCGGCGAAGTAACATTTTTAATTACAAGCTGTAACAGTTCTCTGACATAAACTTGCAATAACGTGTCATTGTTTCCGAACCTTTCCTTGAGCACGTTGACCACTGTCTGGTAATTTTCTGCCGTTGGAGGGTAGCTAGACACTATCTGGTTGGCTTTACTTCCATGGACCATGCTCTGGAGGAGGTAGTGGAACTTATCCGCAGCGTCGATTTTCTGATTATTATGAATTTTCTGGAACGACGCCCAGAATCCCAGCCAGGCTTTCAGGTCCCCGTCGAACTTTTGAAGTTCCATCTTCGGTAACTTTACACTGTCATGCATGTTTCCTCCGCTGGCAGTGCTGTAGGAACCGGCTTCACTGGCGGTTGGGCTAGCTGCCCGAGGTCTGGCGTTGCACTTCTCGTCGATCGCCTTTCTTATCCGCAGGTAATTTTTCTCGTAACGCTGGACGTCCTCGTACTCCTTATCTTCTTCATTTTCACTTGCACCGTCCGCAAAAAGCTGTTCCTGGACAGCTTGGTCACATGTTTCCAGCTTCTGGGACACTTTCTGCAACAGGTCACGGTTGAGAAGAAGGTCGTTGAGGTTGGGAGCGTCCTTGGCAAGTTCCGTGTCACACTCGTTTATCAACTTGGTAAGCTGTGCACGGAGAGGTCGTCGTTTCCTCTTGAGGTCATCCATCTTGTCCAATCCGGGAGATCTATCAGCGCACACGGATTACGTCGAGGGGTCACCAAATGTTGTAGCCAGAGATGCTAACCGCTTTCACTGCTACGTGTTGTTAGCGTAAACTAACGAATAATCAAAAAATAGAGCGTGTTCTATGATTATCGGTGTGACTGATGACTGTACGGCGAATGGACACTTGACACAAAGAAATGGACGACGAGTAATGACTGGTGATAGCATAAACTATCTCAAAACAATTAATAGAATTCTGTGATTTATTGAAAAATGACAAGGTAATAAATCACCACTTTAAATGTACAATTATCTCGCTCAAGGAGCTACACCTTAACAATAATTATTAACAAATTAGGCTTTACGCTCAAAACTGGCTACCCGAATAAAGTTCAACAAAAGTCAAAGAGACGAATGATTCTCAGCGAACGAAAAGTAGAATGAAAGTAAGTGCTTGGTCAATCTCTCACCACCGTACCAGGACTGCATGGTATCCCGCTCCCACCGTGCCAGACTGCGGGTTCATTGCGAGCGAGATGACCAACCGACACTTTTACAATATATCAGACGCAACCCTCAGAAGGAGGGAAGGTCAAAGCTATAACACACATTTTTACAGGGGCTTTTAAAGAATAATGACAACATGGTTGCGTATAGAGAGAATCTCTTATGGAAATTTGTACACAGTCACTCGCGAGTGACAAGCATGGGAGCTTATGACAAGTGGGGCAAGATGACACATTACAGAAAATATTAAAGTAACATAATGTTCAGAATTAAATGCTTATTCTAAAAAATACTAAAACTACTTCCAACACATACAATAGCCAAGACATTATCAAAAAATGTGGATGTTATTTTCAGGCTTTTCACAGCAGGTGAAAGGCATAATGTGCACTAACAGTTGTCGTTTAGATGGAACTATCAAACCATTTTGATGAATGACTCCTCATTACCTACTTGAAATTCAAGAAATACGACAATAATTTTAAATCTTTTTCCCATTTAACTAACGTTATGCAATGCTAAGTGTGTTATAATCGTGATAGTTCACAGCAGGAAACATGTCAAGAGGGAAATGCCGACAAGATAATGTGGCTTCAGTTTATGTAATAGACGACAAGCTGTTACCTCACAAGAAGGACCTACAAATATCTAGAAGTAAATTATTATTAAATAATCATTGTGCTCTTTAAACTTTATAGTTAATAAAAACTACTTTGATGTTAGTAGATGTTGAAAATCAAATGCTTGAAAATTTCCCGAATTTTTTTCATGTAAAATCGAAAAATGGCAAAGTATCAAGCATCAACTTTGCCTGCAGCTTGTCTTTCCTGATTGCGATAGCCATCGGATTGGCGCTATGTTCCCCTTTGACAAGTTGTACAACTTACAAATCTCCTTTTTTCGTTACGTTTCCCATAAAGCCAGTATAAATTATTCAAGAACGTCATTACTACCATTTGCTTATATACAAGTCAATTGAATTACCTTGTCGTGCGCTCTAATCCAGCGAATGCAGAATAGAGAACAAGCAAGTCTTTTTATTGGTTCACTTGCAATTTGAGGTTGGATTATATTATGATGCATCTTTGTTCAATTCTTAAATCTATTTCATCTATTCTGTACCTCTGTTTATTCTCACTGTCCAAAAACAAAAAGCTTCTAAACATTTTTCTCTGTATTGAAACTTTGTTATCATTTTTGACCAATTAATGGGCGAGTATGTAAAACAAAATGATGAAAGATTTAAAAGATTAAGGCAGTGAAACTAGTAGTTTGAACAAATACAAGCAGTGTGTAGTAGAATCTTTTCCTTTAAGAATTCTACCTTGCTTTCTTTATCGTTATTCATAATCTAGAGATATTAAGATACATACACCTACCTAATTTTTAACAAATACGATCAAACCCGTGAATCCGTTAAATTTTCATGTGACAGGCTCTAGTAAGAACGTATAACCTTTTAAAATACTGGGGAATCCATGCATTAAAATTTGCATTGAGATAAATGTTGATCTATGGTCGGTTAAGCTGAAGGTGAATGATTGTACTTGCTTCTGAGAACGGTTATCCTTTCTTTCGGAATTCCAGCTTGCAAAAAAATCAGATCAAATATTTTACGCAAGGCAATATTTGCTGGTCTATAGTGTACTACAGTGTGCTGCTGTTTTTACATTAGTTTCGTACATAAATCAAAATATTTCTTTTGTTGTGACCAACACCGTTGCGGTATCAGGCAACATAGCCGAGTAATTCATTAATCATTAATCAGACTCGATGAGCTGAAGACTGCGTATTTTACACCTGCTGAGTCATAAGATTTTTACTTTTGCATTGATTCGTGAAATGGTAAACTGTAAAAAGGCGACTGTGTATGTAGCCGCGCCGCAATTGAATTGAATCCATAACCAAAAGCTTCAATGCAAGCAAACCAGGGAATATTATCTCAATGACTTGATTAATTTTCATTTCATGTTCTTCTTATTTATTGGTTATTCGCACCACTTTGTCAATATCAATCACTGCACACATGGTGGTCTCATGTAATCTTAAAACAATAGAAATTCTATTTGATAGAATTTCAAAAATAAGGTTGATGTATTTACATAGCATTGACCTCAATCAACCACTCAGGGTTTCTACATTTTTAACGTTTCGTCCTGAGCTAAATTGCCTTCTCAGAAGAATTATATTTCTCAGATCACACTCCACTGCACTGTAGCGGATGGTAGTTTGTTATGATTATGAATTCCTTATCCAAATGCATGAAAAGTGACTGAAACTAACGAAACAAACTTCTTGGTTGATTTCTGATGTGTTTACCTTTACGTCTACAGTCTACACACACCGCTTTCTTAGTGCAATTTGCAATAATTTCAAGGAACTTTTTCTGGCTCTCCGCCGGCTATTCATTATCTCTACACAATAAAAACTAATCTTTAGTAGCGCCGATGCTTTTACGTGTAGGTTTTTGTTTTACGTGTGAAGAAAATCACGCAAAAAGTGATGTCTGGTGGTGGACCACAGATCACGGCAAGAATACTAAAGGTTAAGTGCGAAGGTGAAACTTTTCACGGCTTCGTCTGACTAAGGATTTGTGATCAGCATACAGCATACATATTTTTGTGTGTAGAAAATATTTTCGTTCCCGAGAAATATGTGTAACAAATATTCACAATATTAGAACTTATAATTCAGATTTGCATTTTCCCCGACTTTCAAAAAAAGTAAGATTAAACATATATTTTTAATTTGTACATTTCATATTTAAAAAGTTGAACTTGCTTTTACTAGCTAGTGGTAAGTTACTCATCCATTTACGTCCTTTACGAATATTAGTCAAATGCTCCCAATGCAATGGTGACAGTGAAACTGTCATCTTCGAGGTCAAACACTGGCAGATACTTAATTGTCAGTGTGAGGTACCAGATAAAGGTGACACTTGTGTTGTTGCACCCAGCTAGTTCATAGCAAGGAGACTTTTGTTGTGACATCGAACTATTCAACCAGAGAAATAGTGAAACGTCAATTTTAGCACTAAACAAATGTCAGTCAGAATTCAGAATAGGGAGGTGTACTTCTTTTGCACACTCTGTAATGTACCTGCTATACAGTATCTGCATATATATATATTTAATGGTTTGGTCAAGCAGGCTGTGTATTTCTTTCAGGTAGAAGAAAACATACAAGTTTCTGCATTTATGCAAAAAAAAACGATCGTTACAGGAGTAATAAAACCGTCCAAGATTTTCCCTTCGATTTTATAACCTGGCCAAACAACATTAAATTATATTTCTCAAATGTCATCTTGTTCTTTTGCTGCTATTGTGTAAACAGCAACCATAATATTTCAACAAATATACATAAGACTCATGCAACTTCACTGTTAAAATTGACCGAAATTCTTCACTTTGACTGAAAAGAGTTCACTCTCTCAGTCATTTATTACCTCTTTAAAAGTCACCTGCACTAAGTGGTGGTGAGAGATATTTTTCAAAACGGACATTCAGTGTCAACATTAGATTTCTTATTTTGTTAACTTGAGACAAAAAAACACTCGCCTCATAACAATCATATTACCGCAACCACGGTCAATAGAGCTGACGGTATAATACTCAAAGGCAATTTTTGTTGTTAATAAAGAAGGTCAGCAGTGAATAAAGATAATAGCGTTGACAGCATGAGGATTTTACCAGCATAGTTCCATATTTCGTCTATTTTCACCACAGGACTGCTGCTGGTTTCTATTGTTCATCCCATCGTGTTGGAAGCACGCATCAACGTATATTATTGACCCATGTAGACATTTTGTTGTCCGACATTGTCAGTAAATTGCATCATACCTCTGCAGGAAGATTTCGAAGGATACCCTTATATACAATCAGCACTACTTGTTCAATATATAATGGGTCATTATTATTGTTATAAATGCATAATACTTGATTTTTACTGTTACTGCATTTGCTGTTGTGTGAGAAAGAAAAGGTTGTAAAATCCTCTCATTTATTAGCAAATATTGGCTGTAAAAACTGCTCCTTAAAAATCCTGACAAACAGAGCAAATGTGTAGGTTTATTTCATTTGTCTCTGAAAAGTAAAATTCGTAAACACTTTGGATGACTTTGTGTCACAGAAACAATATCAGAAGAAAATGCATCCTTGTGTATAATCTCGCCTCATTCAAAAACCAATAATTTTGCTGCATTCACCTGTACTACAATGTATCCGTCAATCCTCATTTTGCTTCAAAAATATTATGATTATATGATTATTTTGTTGTGTGTGTGCACACATTATTACAACTTGTAACCAGTAAGTAAGTTTGAGCCCAAACGCAAAATCATAAAATCTGGCAAAATATCACAATATCTTGATGTAAATAAAAACAGGGTGGGGAAAGGCACACACAATGCAAACACCTTTTGACGTTTGTTAGCAAGAGAAAAAAATCATTGCTATACAATCTCGTCTGCTTTCATTACATCTTCTGTTTACATACGTATCAGTTTTAGAAGATGCTTTGTTTGGTAGAGTAAAGTGGTGATGTGCACAGTGGAAAAATATTATAATCAAAGACAATAACTTTTATGATGATGATGAGAATCATTATCATAAGTGCTAGAGGAGTGAATGAGAGGGAGAGAGTAATTTTATTTTGTTGCTACTGAAGTTTAGTAGGAGACGACAGAGAAAGGCTCATGGCTCATTGTAATTCTCCTGTAGAACTGGGCAAAAGGCAATATAACTGGTATAACACTAATTTAACTTTTTGCATCATTCACAATATATACTTACGAGTTACTGTTTCATTCAGAGGCATTACTTAACCAGAGATAAAATACGGACATAAAATTATTTATTTTCATTCTTTCGATAATGCCTGTGCTTAAACGTTTCTTGTGTACACACTCAACACGCACAGAGAAAAAAGACGTCTCTTCTGGTGAAGTTGAAGCCATTGAGCTGCTCCTGCTATTTGAGCATTTCTCTCCACTAGCTCATCTTTATCTTTATCCCATCTTTATATTTTTCGTTTTTTATTTCGATTTGTGATTACTTATGCATGGAATGAGGAATGAATGAAGGAGCAGAAAGGTGAGGACCCTTATTATGCACCATTTTATATGCATATAAGCATTTAAAGTTTCGCCATTTCTTTTGTTGGCGATGATTATTAATCGTGCTCAGTTTGTTCATTTCTTTGATTCCATTAGTGAATATGTTTGCGAGAACTTCATTGATAATTTCATAAGCAGGATGTTTGTTCGATTTATTTTGTATTGACTCTTGACACTGACTACGTAGTCATTTTAACATTAAGCTATACTTTTCAAGCAGAGTGGTTCATGGCTAATAAATAAAAACTGTAAACAATTGTTTTTGATGTATAAGTTGCTACTGGGTGACTGCACGTTTCAATGATTGAGAATTATTGTGACGTGATGGACCGAGGGATGGACACGAAACACGGTGGAAGCTTTGCTTTGGTAGACACATAGTAGAACTTTGTCGTGGCATGTTATAAAAGATGCACATAAAAATTACTTTTCATTTACGTGTAAGTCGGTATCATGAAGGCAAGTAGAGACGTTTAAAAACAGAAGCTAGCACAGATTGCATTAATTCGGATGTGCCTTTCAAATGTGGACGACAGGGACGGGATAGTATACATTGCAAATTAATAGAATTCCCTTCGGGCCGAAAAATTCCTTTGTTGTGTAAGCGAAACACTGATGCATGTGGCATGCAATGTAGGTAGATAAAACGTGAATAGTTTTGTTTTACTGAGTACTGCAGTTGTTGCCCGGTGCGTACATAAGTCGATGGTGTTGTGTGAAAATACGAATCTAGTGCAAAGCTACGAAAAAATATTCTACATTTTCATTATTCCTCCGTCGACCAATCAACCGTTCGTCAGTAATCAGTGGTGCAATTGGTGATGAGGTATAATTAACCTCTCAGCTACTGACAAAACAGACTCATAATAAGAAGGCGAATCCTAGTGTCGAATTGAAGAGTAAACAGTTCGAAGAGAAAACTTGCCTATGACGCGTCAATGACTGACTGGAAGGTTTGCCTTTTATACTTGAATCATATTCAAATACTAAAACTAATATTTTAATGTAACCAGAAGCGCAAAGTAATCACGAATGCTTAATAAGAGTTGTGTTCCTTTAAAAGTTTAATGCAAAGAGGCAAAGTGAAAAATGCAAGTTTTAGTTTTCCCCAAAGAAATTCCTCGCTTACATCTTTCTATTTGTTCATACGATGAAGCTAGTGGTGATTGAGAATAGGTAAACATTATCTTTTTCGATTTTGTGAAGTGCAGTTCAAGTGCATTTTATTGGAAATTCAAGCAAAGTTAAGAAGAAGAAAATTCAAGTGCTGACAAACTCAAATGATAATCTTAAGAATATGCCTTGTATTAAGGGGAATGCGTCGTACAAGTAGTTTATTTAGCTTTTCATATGTGACAGCTGCATAAAGGAGACTAGATTATATTCAGGGATTTCAAATTTCTCAAAGGTTTAACTTTATGTTTGGTAGACAAACGGTATATGCTAATATGCTATAAATGTTATTTACTGGGGCTATGAGTTTTGAGCAAGAATGTGAGTTCGATTTATTATTATAATTTTGCATGGTTAGTTTGAAAAGCTTATTATCATTTTTCTGTTTTGTATACATTCTGACATTTACGCGTCGTATCCATCACAAATGAAGTTGATAAGGGTCATTACTACCTGTGGTCTTCACCATTTATCTTATGTCTCACATCCATCATCTTTTGTGCTTTACAAAGTTTTAGCTCTGGTCATGAAAAAATTCACATTAAAATGATTTCAAACTTAATATTCTTGATTCCGGTGCTCAGCAGTAAACTATTATATATTATTAAAACCAAAGACCTACAATGAGTGGTCTTTGATTAAAACAGTATGTTAGGCGAAATTTTGTTGTGGGTGCCTCTTATCAATTTTGCACACAGTCTTAATAGTATGAATATTTCAGAAGAAATGACAGAACTGAATGACTTGTGGTAAATGAAGTGACCGTTTTGAGCAAAAGCTTTTTTGTGAGGATGAGTCCTCCTTTTTGTTATTTTACCTTAAGCACATGGGCAGATGTGTCTAGCTAAATGCTCTTATCTCGAGGAGAAATATTGAAACTCAAGTTTTTAGTCACTCTTTTAACACCCAATACTATATTGCGCCGTTGTTTAAAATGGTTTGAGATATTTTATATGCATGATATGGTCTCTACTCTCTACTATTTCCTAATCTTTGAAAGACCTAGATTGCACATCATTATGTATCTATTGTACATTGTGTTGGAAATCCGTGCAACACTCATCATCATCTTTCAACAGGTTAACAGTGAAAAAAGACAAAAGTTCCACCTCCCCATTCTCTGATCTAAAAGCCATTTAGTAAGTGCACGAGAAAAAAAAATTGTTAAGAGAGATGAGAATCGAAAATCAATCTTGAACTCATAGTTGGAAAGAAAGATGAGTGTCTGGTCAACCTCAAGTTAGTCAATCGTTGAAAATAGAGAGTTGGAAGGATGAAAAAATCTTGTTATTATCTTTGAAAATGCATCGCATATTCCTTAATATATAACATCTGATACTTTCTTGAGTTTATTGGTAAAAATAAGTTGCACTGTAATACACAATAGATAGGTTTACAACTGGAAGATATGTTTTTGATTATATAAAAAAGACTAGGGTGAATTAATTAAGGTTTTTAAGCTATGCTGATTACATGACCGGAAAATTTAATATTTTAGATATATGTAGATTATGAAACGGGAAATTACGAAAGTTTTCATTTTGCATGTGTATGTACTTTACCTTAATACACAGCGCTTCTTTGTTTTGCTGTCGATCATTTCTGTTTGCCGTTTCTTCCTGTCAATTTGTGTTTTGTCCAAGTGCATAACCACACCTTCAATTCTTCAAAAATTTATGCAAGATCTATATGAAAAATGTTGATATCTAAAATAAGATTTGTGACAAGATATATTATGTATGCATGTTTATCACAATTAAGATACATAATATATTACCTTATAGACAAGTTAGTACAACCTTATATCAGTGATATAATATGAGGTAGCGTATGTTTGTTCCGTACCTTCTTTTGAAATATAAACACATTTAATGGAAAGCATTTCTATATCTTACTTTTTACCATTACATTAGGTATGCCATTTGCTGAATAATCCGAATAACACCTACCTTATCCCATTCTCATTGTATCACAATTTTGTAAACCTTTTGAATAACTGATGATAAAAACGATATTGTTATTACAACAAACAATCACAACACAAGACAGCATTAGCAAATTTAGCATTGTTTTGTGGGAAGGTGTTGGCTAACAAAGAATATACTGTTGATTGCTCTCCAGTTCATTTAGATGACAGTGGCCGCAGGATAAAAATTCAGTACTGAATTACTTGTAATGCTTTAAGCGGCTATACATTTTATATTATAATGCATCTCATTTTAAAGTGTTTATCTGATCCCAAGTACACTGATTCATATGTACTATCGTTTACAGGAAAGTTCAAGATACACTGGGGTAGAGTCAGTAAGGTGTTTTTAATCTGGGTAGTCTATAATGTAAAATGGAATAATAGTTTCTAGTTTTTATGATGCATCAGCTTTAATTTTGATGTGTCATCTAAACCTTCTTCGTATCGACTAAATGTAAAACAATGAAATACGTCTTTAAAATGTACTACGAACCACAGTTTTGTTTCTTTTCCGTTTACATAGTTTGATTATAGCATAATTTTTCATAAAAATATTCTTGTTGTTTGTCTAAAATGAAATTTTATTTTGGTACATCATTGTTTCGTTTCATGAACTTCGATGTGATAGTGATAGTTTGTATGTTCATCATTTGTAAAAGTAAATATTCCCTCTCTGCATGAGTTCTTAAATGAATGGAGTTGGCATGTACTTAATAACTGTTGACTACTTATAATTGCAATTTGTTTGTGATGCTGTTCTATGACACTTTATCATTCATCGCGGTTGGTCGTTTGCACGCTCGGCTCCCCGTAAGGCGTAATGATGAGCATACATAATTTAGCACGTAGAGTAGATAAAGAGGGATTGTTTACAAAATTACAAGCTAATAGAAATTTAAAAAAAATTTGTTATTAAAAGTAATTGCTGTCTCAACTTGATCACGAGTGGAACAGTGTTTAGTACTCAAACTTTGTACGTTTGATTAGCTTAGCTACCTATGTGATTCTATGGCATGGTATGAATATAGTGATAAAGAAATTCCACAGAAATAAATCTTCTTTTGAATTCATTGATTTAGAACATCAACCCTGGAATATGGTCGGTTGATTTCCCAAGACGGAAACACGAAGCAATCCATCAGCACAAATCACTTGTCCTTCATACCAACTCATCTTAATTGAATATTTCTCTTTGCGGAGTAAAAGTCCTAGTTTTTATGTTGCCCCTAAATTCTGCTTATTGGGATTTGAAAGCCAAAAGCCAACTAAGCAAGGAGGAACGTTGAACGACGTCGTCACCACGTTTGGATAGGGGGAGATTGACATGCAGATTGGAGCAATACAATTTAATCATTTCTAAGAAGAATCGTTGATAAAATAGCAAATCCAATATTGTAGCTGAATACATTTTCCTAAGAAGCTAGGAGAAGAGGACCAGAACGAAACAAACATCTTCCCACATAAAAAGGATTCCACTTGACTTGCATGACATTACTATCATGTAGGTATGAGTCTGTACCGGGACTGCACTGCCTGCGACTGATGATTGTTGATGACTGCGATGATGAGGACAAGAAAAACATGATGAGCCAGATATTACGTGTAACGAGATGAAAGACGCACACGACTTTGTGTTTCATCTCTCTGCCTCTTCCCCTCCTCCCTGCCTCTACAGCAGACTTTTTCTGATGGTATTATGCTGATAATGATGATGTAGACATGAAAGGCTACATAACATTATTATTATTAGTTTGCTTTCTTTCCAATTACCAGTCTCATTGTGGCTCGGTGCTATTAGTGCTATATACGAATGAACAATGAATTTAGAGGTTGTGCTGATGCTGCATTAAATACAATGTTTTTAGCAGTGGACCACATAAAGTAGTGATATATTATTATTAAAACAAATCATCACCACAACCAAAATTTATTGATACATCCGAAGTCCATATAATAATAAGTGAGTTAACTTCCTTAGTGCCAGGGTGAGTTGACTGTGTTGATAAGTTTTTTCATGGCAGAATATCATCTTTGTTTAGTTGCTGAATGTGTCTTTTCTGGTGTTATATATGGGGTATGATGATGCAGCATGCGACTGCACAAAGATTTTTTAAAGACATGGTTTTGCAGCTGCGATTTTGGACTTGAAACAATCATCATCTTCATTATGATAAATAGTCACAGTGTCGGATCTTTCAGCGTTGTTCAGTCTTTGTTCCTCATTTGTTTGACGTGTGTGTGTGTGTGTGTGGAAAAGACGAGTGTTTTTGGTGTTGACTGTGATACCACAATTTATATACAGCAAATGCAAACAAGGCAGCAAGAATGATTTGTTGGTAGTTTTTCTTGAGAGAGAAATGTTTTCTGGAATGCAACAAGCCAGGGAAAAATAATTTGCATGAAAGAAAATGGTAAACGAGAAGTGAAAATGATCGCTCCTGTTAAATAAATTACAACAATTGTAAGCATTGTATGTGGTCGGAATAAGAAATGTGCGTGTGAGGTTGAGGTTCACATTTTGCTCCGTGTGTTTGTTAAGAATAAAATATCGACGGACAGATCTGGTTCCATCAGTCCGTCTGTCAGTCATGATTCGCTAGCAAAAAAGAAATAAGATTTTTACAGATAAACAGAGATAAATCGTACGACGAGAGCTTCATTATCAACAGCGATTTTTAAAAAAAGATCTTCTTGCTATCCATCAAATAAGCTGGCATTTAGCAGCGAGTAATGGTGTACCGGTACCAGAAGGATAGCCATTGTTGGCCTGCCAAGTGAATTAACAATGATAATTTATGTTACTATTACTCTTTTTGCTACTTGCTCCCTGTGTGCTTTAAAAAAAGATGGCGGCCATAATTCATGAAAATACATAAAGTATTTAAAAACCCTACACTAAGCAAATAGTTTGTGCTTTCGAATAAAAATGTTGGCTTTGATTAGTTAACTGGTCCATGACATTGGTGGTCCTATGCAATCCTCAACAATGGAACAAGAAGAAAGTATTCAACTTGTAACTAATACAGCGGAGGAGTATGAAAATCTGAAAGTGATGGCAAAATACTGGAGATCCAAGTCTCTTCCAGTAGTATGTATGCCACCTCAACTGAGCACTGTGCCTCTCAGGGAAACGAATTATTTCGAAGCCTCCCATCCCACACACTTTACTAGTAAACCTCCCTTGGCCGAAATTAGAGAAAGTTCTGAGGATTCCGAAGGACAAGGAAGAGGGACGAGAAATTCAAGTATCAGATCTGACAATACAAATAATACGTTGCTGACAAATGTAACAAGTGAAAAGTTAGGGGCAGAGAGAAAAGGGAGCAATTCCAGTGGACAGGTCTCACTTAACCCCAAATATTCATTTTTGTCATTTTGCATACAGTGAAAACAGGATTAGTGGAATTAAACGTTTTTCTTTCTTAAAATTTTGTAGGATCCCCGAGAATCAAAGAAAAAGTCAGAATGGCGAACATTACAGCAGCATTATTATCCGGAGGGTGACTGGGGATGGATTGTAACCATTTGCGCTGTAACGTGTCATGCAATTACAACCGGGCTTCAATTGTACCTTTCTAACATTATTTACGGTCAATTTAAAGAAGGTACGTAAAAATAAAATTACACTATCCACTGAATACCATATCACTGTGTGTGTATTCTTCCTTTAAATTAATCATGACGCAAATAAGTAGACATACATTCTGTAAATATTAATATGACTTTAAAGGACATAAAAGCTGACACATAGTTGAGATGGAAGTACATAATTACTTAAAGTCATCATGTCATAAAAGCTGTTCATAGGACAAGTTCGTAACAATGCACACTGCAATAAAAGTCGGGATTTTGTTCCAATCTAAAAGCATTGGGAAGCGCCGGCGAATGAAACCTGTACCATTAGATAGAAGACGTTTCGGGCTATCAGTGGGTGAAAACCGCATGTGTCGGCGCTGCTCCGTTTGGGAGATATTCAGCGTCAAAGTTTGAAACGCTGGTGCAGGGATCGGTAGCAGAAACAGAGTATGCAAAAAAATTAATTATTATTGCAATGAATTTCTATGTAACTGCATCCATTTTTTGTATAAACACGTTTTCTTGTTCACATTGCACTTATTTATGCTAAATATTATGTTTTGAGCAACAATTACATATAAAAGTTCCATAAGTGTTGCATTTTATGTTTCGGTTACCGATCCCTGCACAAGCGCTTCAAACTTTGACGCTGAATATCTCCCAAACGGAGCAGCGCCGACACATGCAGTTTTCACCCACTGATAGCCCGAAACGTCTTCTATCTAATGGTACAGGTTTCATTCGCCGGCGCTTCCCCAATGCTTTAGATTGGAACACGACCTCGCAGAGTGCAATGGTCGATAGTTTCTTTATGTACTCCACTCTTTCTGTTTACTGTATTTTGCCCTTTTGTAATTTCTTGTTGTATTTCCCCCTGGGAGGTCTCTCCTCAAATCATGTTTTTCGTTTTATTTTTGCAAAGAGTTTTTTCTCTTGAGCTCTTAAAGTTCTATGTCAGCAACGAAATCCTGCCAGCAGCAATGGCCGTCAAGTGTCAAATACTCATTTGTTATGTTTAACTTTGACTGTTTCCACTTGACTCTTGCGACAGCAACATGCACACAAGCATTTTTTCTCTTTTAGTGTCTTCTCAAATGAAAAACGAAAGCATTTAATTGTGCTGCTCACTAAACAGCAATAAATGACCACCTTTTTGTCTAGCCACAAAAATGCTTGTCAAGTCAAAGATAAGAGTAATTACTGAACAATTAATTACCAGCGAATGATCACCAGATACATATTAAAACTACCATTACTCGCCTGAATTATTCGTTTTAAAGTCTATCAAGCATGCGATTAGCAATTTTTAACGAATTCCTCCTAGAATTATAATGATAACGACGAAAGGCAAAAGGTGTCTTCGTCATTCTTAATGTAATATTTTATATTCATAGTGGGAATATTAAATGAATCCGATTGTGGTCGGAGGGAGTTTGCTGGTTGTGTGTAACCGACCTCCCCGAATAATTTAAAAAAGCTAATTGCCAGTACATATAACTCTGTATCTTTACACCTCTTTTGTATGAATGTCATTCACAAAGGTTCATCACAAGAAGGGGTTTAGTTAGTATAACATATATACGCATCCTATAACAAAAAACTCAGTTTTTCGTATAAAATCACAATATTTCATGGTCAAGCATTTAAAATGACAGTGATTAGAATCATATTTAAGAAAAGTCAAAAACTTGTTTGCTCACACATAGCATGCTTAGCTACCCCAATTTAATAAATACTTATTATCATTATATCTCTTCATGAAAGTTTCATTTAAGACTCATTTCATATTTACTATGTGTATATTAGATACTTTCAACTTTTATCGCATGTATCGGTTTTCTCAAAAGCCAGGTAACTTTGTTTTACTTACATTACACTTGTAAAATCGAAAATCAATAGAATCCTGTTACGCAACTTAATGGATTATGATTCATAAAGATGCAATTTTCATGGACTGTGACTACTAAGTACCAGTAACGTTACGAATGCTTCTGTACGGGTAAAACATTGACTAGTTAGTTATATTCAACACTATACCTCAGAACGCATTTATGCTTTAAACGAATTATAATAAACACGCTAAATAACGTTCTATATAAAGCAATAGAGGTTGTGGTCAGTAGCACTTGCTATTTGCTTCCAATATCTGAAAAAGTAACAGAAAAAGTGAAATGTTATCAATATTTCAACTTTAGAATGAAGTTTCATGAAAAACGAAAACTACGCAGACTTACGTGATTTTTACGATAAAATTAGCAAAAACTTTCTTGATTGATAAAAAGTCAACAACCATAGATGTATTAACCATTTTTGCTAAAACAAACTGCTTAATAATTATTGCTATTACTATTACTTATACATGAAATATTAAATTCCTGAGCAAGTGTTGGTTTTTGGCTATAGCGGTAGTTGATAAACTGGTTGATTGCTCATTTCTATAAAATAATAGTAGATCATATTGTTATTATGACCTTAATTGCGTTCGGGAAGGCGGATAATCCAAATAGATTGGACTTTTTGTGCTCAGACTGTTGTTTTTTATTGTATCCAATTACTCTGACTGAATGGATAATGAACTACGAAATATAATATGAGAACGATGCTAAATGATGATCAGTTCACTGCACTGCCTGCAACACCTTTCTTTTTTAGACGATTTGACTCTTATACAAGAGAATTTTTTACTTGTTTCTTTATTATTATTACATACTTGCTACTCTCGTCGTGACAGAAAATTTAATTGCTTTTAATGGAGCAGTTGAACCAAATAATCCATAAACCTGGCATTTAACACGTAATTCTTTCAACGTGAATAATTTTCGAGTGATATTAATGGAGCTTTGCCGATGTTGTACGTGATATGGCCATGTCGATGACCACACACAAACCTGAAGGAATGTCCTTAATGGCCAGTATATGGTCAAATGATCATTGACTGCATTAATAAAGCATGTTAATGTCAAATATGTGGGAAATCCTGACACTTAATAATGTACACTAAAAACTTCAAGTCAACAGTAGCTGCGTTGCGTGCGACAGTTGTATTACCAATGCAATGTCAAAGTAAATGGGGATAATGATGAGCAATAACAATAAATGTTTGGTTAGTTAATGTAATGGAGACTCGATATTGATGTTCATTGGCTGCTGCCAGTTTGAATGCAAAGGTGTCTTATAAACAACAGCAGTATGTTTATCCATTTTACTAATACATCTAGGGTGCGTTGCTCAAAAAAGTTGGATTAGTCATGAGTAGACACAAATTAAAATATGGAACCAACGATTCTATAAAATCAAATTCTTTAATGTCAAAATTCGGAAAATCTAGGTATTGTTGTTAACCTTATCACCGACACTATAGATTGCCACATTGTTGAAATGAATAAAGTTTTTCACAACTGGTTTTCGGAATTATTTTTAAACTTTTAACAGCAACGAGGAAATTTTATATATTGTATATATTGTATATATTGAAACTCTTTTTAGCAATAAACAAGTAGTGTATTTGTTATGTTAAGCAAATGAAAAATTTGGTATTGTGTTTGGTATTTTGCATTTTGCACGTTAAAACATGATGAACGACACGAATGTTGAAGTAAAGGTGTAAGAGGAGAACTTGATTAAGTTGCGATAGATGCGATAAGGCGATCTAGTAGGATGCACATCGCTTTCGCCACTCTCTTGCTGAACCTCTAACTACCAGTGCCAATTTCATTGCCAAGTAAGAAGAACAAAGAAAATTTGCCAGTGATACCAGAAAGCATCACAAGGTTTCTCTGCCGTCTTTGTGCAAAAAGCATGTCTGCTAACCTGATAAATATAAATATTGTATTGAATATATTTAGTTGAATTTATTTTTTGCATGATTAACGTATTAGTTCAGACAGTTATGTAAAATAAAGGGAATATGTCATTAAGTTTGCACTGCAATATTGTTTCTTGTTTCTACGAAAGATATATTTATCATTATTTAAATACGTACATACAAGCAATTGCTTTGCACATACAACGAATCTAAGGATATTTTACAGTTGCATCTGTATTTGTTTTATTTTACGGAACAAAGTTAGACGTTAGACCCCGAATTCCACATTACAATTCTAAAGCTTGATTTAGAGTTTAGAGATGCAAAGTATAAACGATTCAGCCTTTCATAAATTTTAGTATTGAGGACGATAATACAAAATAATGAATCTATTGTTTTGTTCGTGTCCCGAAAGAATCCCCAACGAAAAAATCCCCAACGAAAGAATCCCCAATTTTTTTGACCCAAACGAAATAATCCCCAATGCGAAAAAATCCACAACGAAAAAATCCCCAATACGAAAAAATTCCCAATGCAAAGAATTCCCCACAAAAACGCATTCTGCACTACAATGTATCTGGAAGCAGTAACTACTTGATATTTGAAAGTTCTGTAAGAGTTTCTGCAAGGGTAAGAGTTACATTAAGAGTAAGTGGTCATGATCTCCTGCAGGCATTTTAGACTTACAGTATGTGCACTTATTACCACCGTATTTGTATATAATTATGTCAGCGGAGCAACCTTCTGAGTCTTTAAAATTACACTTGAAATATTACGATGATTTTGACTTATGATTCAATTGGCACATAAAGCTTCTACGAAATATAAGCCTTTTACTTTTGAAATAACAAATCTACCCCTCATGAATTTAATTCACCTGTTATAGTTGTGGCTATGCTTGACTTGATTGAAACTGGAATAGAACTTGGCTGTAGTCTTACTGTTCCGCAACAAACCTTAAAATGAATGTAGTTTTCATTTGCTCAGTTTGTATAAAGCTTTGAGTCAGGATTATAATGACCTGGAAAAACCATGATCATTATAATGCTTATTTCAGGACATTGTATTGGGGTAATTTGCATGATTTACTATATGCAACTGTGATGTTGGATTTTGAAATTGGGGAAAAGTTCGTTGGGTATTTTTACGCATTGGGGATTTCTTCGTTTGGGGCAAGAAAATTGGGAATTCTATCGTTGGGGATTTTTTCGTTGGGGATTCTTTCATAAGACCGTTTTGTTTTGCGAACCTCCAGCAGTGCATTGCAGAATCAGTCATAAATTTATGCATCTCCCGTTGGTTTTTACCAGTGCTGCTAATTAATATCAAGCTGACTACAATATATTGTAACCGAAACATAAAATGCAACACTTATGGAACTTTTATATGTAATTGTTGCTCAAAACATAATATTTAGCATAAATAAGTGCAATGTGAACAAGAAAACGTGTTTATACAAAAAATGGATGCAGTTACATAGAAATTCATTGCAATAATAATTAATTTTTTTGCATACTCTGTTTCTGCTACCGATCCCTGCACCAGCGTTTCAAACTTTGACGCTGAATATCTCCCAAACGGAGCAGCGCCGACACATGCGGTTTTCACCCACTGATAGCCCGAAACGTCTTCTATCTAATGGTACAGGTTTCATTCGCCGGCGCTTCCCAATGCTTTTAGATTGGAACAAAATCCCGACTTTTATTGCAGTGTGCAATAACCAGTCAGCTCAATACTGCACAGGCTACAGACCAGATCAATTGTGTATTGAATGCAAACGCAAACTTTTGCTCAAGTGAACAACTTTCTATGCATAGTCTGATTTGCCGAGTATGTTCATTTACTAATAAATAATAAACAATTCTAATGACAATATAACTAGAATAAAACAGCATTGCGAATAAAACATGTAAGTTTTCAAGCAATGTTAAACACAAATTATTACCTCATGCTGCGCTATTTTTACTTGTACAGACAAACTTACGCTGATATTCACACTTGGGGACACTTATCTCTAATATCAAAAATTATCATTTTTGCTACTGGAATTTGTTATTATATTTACTGCTTATGAAAGAAATCAAAGAAAAATGTAACCAGTATTATTAGTGTGAATATAACTATTTTCCATATAAGTTTCAAAGCTCGCTTTATAATAAAATGTACCAACAATGTCTATATAGTTCTAGTTTAAAGTTTCACTTTTGTGTTTATTCAAAGTGTCGCAAATATTTAGCTTAACAACTTTGTTTATTATAGTTTCGATATCAATCAGAATCAAAAGTAAATGGTACATGGTTTATGTTTAAAAAGCATTTGCATCCTAAGATTGAAGATAATTTCATAACACTATCAACCAATGCAGCAAAACTAATTTCCCATTAGTTTCACAACTGTCTCGTACAATTTCCAATTTTCGTCATAGGTTTCGTGTTGAACTTTTACCTAATCGCCAGAGTCATGTCTTTGTTTTATCAACTTTTGAGATAATTCCACATTCCAATGAATGTGTAACTCAGGCTGAGAAAATATCTCATGAATAATTAATGATCATACTATACTGTAGCATAACAGCAAATACTTTGTATCATTGTTTGTACTAAGCCTTTTCGTTGAAATATTTGCATCTGTTTTTTCTATCTTTCCAAATTTGGCTAAAGCTCTAGAATTTTTTATAAACACAACGAAATCATCAAATCATCATCACACCGGCAACATGTTCATAAGTTTTATTCAAACCTTTATACAAACTCTAAATTTTTTCAGAACAAGCGTATAAAAACTTGATGAATAATATATACAATGAAAGTTATTAGAAGAATGTGTTGCTTACTTCAGGTTTAACAATAATTGAGTGCTACGACTTCACTTTGACTAACACTCACACAGACATACCCTTTTCTATAATCTTAAAAATGCATAACATATCCAGCAAAAATGATACATATATGAATCACTAATGTAATATCAAATTTACTAGTTGTTCTTTCTGATTGGTCTATGACTTGTTAGAATGTTAGAATTATGATAATTTTATGTTTTACTTGATCCATTGATGAAAGAATTTGTGTATGATAAACATCATTTGGAAAACGAAAACTTTCATAACGCCCACAAATGGAAGCATTAAGCAATATTCGAAAATTATTATCGCACAGCTTTAAATCGGACAATATAGAGCAGCCTAAATTATTCAAGGTTAGTTTTTAAAAATTGGATGCCTGAAACTATTTAAAGCCTTAATAATCCATGTTGCTGCGCCATTACTACACGACTTTTTTGCACTCTCTGTTTTTACAAGCCTTTTTCATCCATGAAATGGTTTTTTGAAGGTCGTAAAGATATCAATCCACAAATTCATTTTACACTACATGTTCCTCCCGGCCGGGAAGCATATAATAAAATTACACAAATGCTCAATCTCCATAATGCAACTTATCGAGTTCATAATCTCGAAGGGTGTTTTCTGCCATAAAATCCGCTTAAAATGCTATATTTTCTCTCAAAAACATCTAGTTTTCATTTTGAATCCAACTCTGGGGATTATTGAAATTGTGTATTTAATTTAACAAATCGTTTAAAATTTAACAATAAAAAAGCCATTCAAAGGCATCTCTGTTACAAAATGATACTGAGCACAATACACATATATTATTGTACGTACTACACATGTTTAGAGGTGCTCAACAGCTCAACACAAAGTATTTTACATCGTTAGTTTCATCTTAACGATTTCGCTTGAGTCGAGAGGTTGCACGGTTGATGAGTCTTTGCTATGCACTTTGCATGCAAGTTCAGGAAATATGCCCAAGATCTCGTAAATTATCGGGGTTATTGGTCACAGGTGCGCTCAAGTTGCCAAATTTTAAAATTCACTCTATTGTTTTACATTGAAATTCAGTTGCACCGCTTCCTCCTTTCTTAAATACAAAATTTCAAATAATATTACAAAACAAAATCATTCTTTTTCTTTTAACTAGCAAATGAAGTATTAAATATTTTTCATGTGTTTTTTAAAACTGCAAATACCTAGTTTTTTCATTAGTTACAAGTAATTGTCAATTTTTTCCAATTTGTCACACTTGAAATTGTTTTTTTTTTCTGATTTAAAAAGGAGAAGAAACTGAATGGAACTTCATCTTAAAACCTGCAACTGCTTTGAAGTGACCATTAAAAGATGAATTAAAGGCGTGCACTCACGATTTAGCTTTGATTTTTTGGAATTTTAATTGTCTTCTATATATGTGAAGATGTGTTGAACTTCTCCAAAAGGTTTACTAAATGTGGCTATATCTTGGATTATTACAGACCATCTTTATTTGATTACATTGATTATAATGTTGCTGAGCGTATTTCGTGTGACTGTGCTTCCATACAAGTACATAGCTATTGCCATTTATGACGATACTAATGACAGGGAAGATCACAATCAACCCATGTTGTTCCATGCTTAATAACTGCTTGAAAGCTTTTAACTTGAATAAATTCTGACTGCAAGAAATTACTGGTTTGTGGCTGTATGCAATATTAAAGCAGATTTGTAATGTTTATGAGATACTGAATAGTTTACGACACGCAATTATAGCTACTCATTCACAAGTGTAGTTTGGGAATAAGTTTTACTGATTTTGTTATTATTTTTCGGGTTCGGAACAGCATGAACTCTAAATGGAAATGACATGCAATAAATTATCGAGCTTAATCAGATCATTTTACTGATTTGAAACAAGATCAAGATCGATCGCGCAGAGGGAACATGACGAGTTTCTTCACTAGTGTTACGAATGATTTTTAACTGCTGATTTTCTTGCAGATAACAAGCAGATGTCTCGTAAAAGTTTCACAAGAAAACTAGCAATCATTATGAAACGGTTAAAAATCAGTGCATTTTAGCACAGCATTAAAACGGTCTGCGTCTCCCTTTTGTTAAAACCCGTGTACTAGAAACATTATTTTACTCAACTCAAAACTTTAGTTTCACGATATTTTTCTGTTGAATAAAATTCTGAATAGCGTGTATTTCAAATTTCAAAGCAGAGTAGTACACAGTTTTCAAAGAGAATGAAATCTCTACCTCTTTCTATGCATTTTTATTCAAGTACATGTTTTGATAATACGCATCTTCAAACTAGGTGTGCACCATTGTGCTACCGGAGCCGCTCATAAATGTCATATTTTTTATGATTTACCATGTTGTTCCCACAACTGAGCCTAAACCTGTGCGGTTGATGTCATTTAGTCATCCATGTAAACTGTGTTTCATTCATTTTTGCACAAAAGATTGCCAAATACGACTAAAGCACTGACAACATTGGAAAATTTATTGGCAGCTAATATAATATTTTGCGGTATTTGAACCTATGAGCAATGGCCACATTAGATATTATTATTATTACGTGCGACTGATTGATAACCTTCATTATGAGCTTTAGTCAGCTCATTCTATGAGGTTGTTTAGCGAGGAAGGAATCAGAAGTTAGCAAATTCATAAAATGCAACTGCGCGAATATACCTAGCTAATTAGCATGGTCACACACAGAGAATTGTTCTCAATATACTAAATTCATCTAGATGTTTATCCATTATATTCCAAATTTGAACAGTAAGAGCCACATTTTTAGACCATCATTAGTCACGGGGAAAGGAAGACATCAGTTGCTTCATTAAATCAATGAATTTATATTGTACTTCTTTAATAGTTCAACACGTTAGTCATATCCAAGTGCAAGTAAAAGTATTTACATACATATATTTCAGACCAAACGTTGCTTAATTATGACTGAACTAAATTATTCTGAATTTTGAAAAATGTAGCGTAATCCACCTCTAATAAGAGCTAAAATAGGATTCGTATAAATCCTTTTGCTTGTAAGATGTTCAGTTTCATAGTTTTTCTCTTTTTAAATACGTTGCTTTATCATTAAATATTTTGCCACCTACTAGTACTAAATAAGCTCGTTTATGCAACAGTAAATCCGTGGTTTTAATCTATGTAACAGTTGATGCATGATAAGGGATTTTATAAATGCATCATAAAAACCTAAAATTCAAATTTTTAATGTCTTTATAGCCATTTTTATATGAAAATGTATCTTGACTGTCATGTATTCATAGATTTGTGGACAAATTGTACATGGAATCTTTAGGAGATATACCACATTTGTATGGTTCGGTCCAAAACGCAAAGGTTGACGATAAGGTTGCATAATGTGGCTATGCGCCAGTATAGTGTAATTATCATCAGATTTGGTCAGGATAAACCAACACCATAATATATTGTGACTAGAAATACAAGCTCGGAGGATAAAATGCACAATGATATGTAATGAAATGAAAGATGATACAACCTTTTTTCCTGCCTACATAAAAATGCAGAATAAAAGATACTTTCTTTTGTTAAGCGCCATAAACAGTAAACCTAAGAGAATTAAGTAATACCAGTAAATAACGAAATACAAAAGGATTAGAAATCCGTAAAGTTAAATACATTTCCCATACAATGTACTGTTCGCCTATTACTGTTTCACAGAGAAATGCTATACTGGTAGATTACGTATACCGGGTCAATTCTCCTGCATCCAGATAAATTATCTTAAAGATACTGATTTAACGTTACGAAAAACGTGATCAAACACCATCTTACTTTTCACCGTAAGCAGAACATTTCGTAACTTTATGGTTTTGTCTTGCAGTTTTATGGAAGACATATAACACAAGACGAAACTTCAAAAATCAACTGAAACTGCCTCATATGGGTTTACACACTATGCACCAATTTTGTATGGATGCTGTTAATCGCAAATAGCTTGCACAGGTCGACACGTGTTCTTTATTACTTGCTTATTTTGACATAATGCATTAGTTTGTTAGTATTATGGTTAGTATAATCATTTTATACAGCCATATAAGTTAACAGGAGATATTAATTGCTGATGAATGCTTTTAGCAAAGTTGTTATTTGCTCTGCTAATGTTCCTGTCTAGCCAGTTCAATATTGCTGTGTCACGCTGTTCTTTTCTCTGTTCACTTGAATTTCAACTGAATAGTTTAGGCAAACAAACGGAAATGTTCCTTTACTCATGTTCTTATAATCTAGAGAATATCATGCATTTTTATGTTCATCGTTCATCTATGAATAAATATAAAAATGCCATAAGTTTCATGAGGTTTGAATCTGCAGCGAGCTATATTTTCTTCGGTTTATTAGAATCAACTAGTAAGTATGGTTTGTGTTTAACTTAATGTGTTTTTATACTTTCTAGACTAGGGAAATTGGTGTGTGGATTACGGATGTTAGCTTTTTTATTTGCAGTGAAACTTTTTATGTGCTCAGCAACAGCAACACTTCATCTCCCGCTATTGACTGACTCCCTACCTTACGAATACGCTTAGAGATTCATCATGATCTTGTTATATGTTTTACACATACATACACAAGTAGCTTACTGGTAGTTTCTCGCTACTATTTGGTTACGAAGGTTTTTGAGCAGCTTCATTGGAACATAGTTTGCTAAAAATGGTTTATTTCCTATTAGATTTAACGCATGTTAACTTTTCTAATATATTCATGTCAGTGATATGTAGTTCTACTTGATCCAAAATTGTTGTTTACAGGACCCTTTCTTTACTCCGACATATACCGGCTATAGTATTTTTAATGTTATTTGTGCACATATATTTGATAGATACAATAATGCACTAGCACTACAATAAGCTGATTCTGAAATTTATACGCTCAAAAAATGTTCTCTCATGCATCATTATGATACACTTGAATACACATTTGGGTTTTCCATTGAATCTGATCATGCAAGTCTTGCAAGCATCAAATTGAATCTCTCTTGTCAAAGACGGACCTTTCCAAGTGCCAATTTACTAGAATGCTCGCCTTTTACCGAATTCTCCGCTCACTGGAAATTGTATTCTTCCTCCCACGTTGTTCCAAATTTCTCGGCAACACGACCTAAACAAAACACTCTAAAGTTGTCCTAGTTTTCTCCTTTTACATAACTCTATGTTCATACCCTACTCATTTTGGTTTGTTTGAAACTAAAACACATTGTCATTCTATCCTTCTCTATTTCTCATCATATCATAAGCATTATGTAAGTATGATCGTGCAAAATTCCTTTCCAACTTGGTGAAATGAAAAACCAGGTCAGGCATGCATGGTTTAACCACCAATTTATTACAGAAACTTGTGCAAAAGGGGTGAAAATAGCAGTTTTACAGTGTACCAATTTTAAGGACAAAAGAATGCATAAAAGTAGAAAGTTATGCTTGGGAACAGAAGTATACTGCACAATTAGAATTACTACTACTACACAAGCGCAATAACAACATTCATGCACGAGTTAACAGCAAAAGCACCCACAGTTGCATATTATCACATCACAAAAACAACAAACTGCAAACATGTGTGACGTTATTGATGACTGGCTAACTGGTGAAGAAGTAGAGAAATTATGGGAATTCTTTGAAACAACTGCCAAGCAGACTCGGCCTTAGTCTTTTACTCTTTATCATAATCATTATCTTCTCATCCTCATACGTTAGCCTTTAATGGAAAGTCCATAATAATGTGTATGAAGATTGAAGATGCATGGACAAGGCAACGTAAGAGATGAAAAAGGAAAGAATGGACATACCTACTTGACATGGCATTGTAAGAAATAATTAATACATGTGTACTGCGTATGTACAACATGGTAACTTTTGTTTTTATTAGTACACCACAACCCCACACTCTCCACTCTTTACCTTTTTAATAAGCTCTTAATTCGTCTGGAAACCATTACGCACTAATATTAGAAAATTAAAAGCTATAAGAGAGCCTTTTAGCACTGTCATTATGTCCAACTGTGTCTTCTGCCGTTTATACATTTTCCTTTTTCAGAGTTGCTTGCACCAAGCATTGTTTGCCAGCAGGAAGAAAGTGGCTATTTCCATTTTCTTTCTTCATGCTTGTCTTCTACTTGACTAGAGTCGAGTGCATGGAGTTTTGTAACACTTACCAATCCTGGTTTTGTTCAGCACTTCAGTTAATGCCTTTTGACTCACTCAGCTATAATAATAAGCTCGAGAGACTTTATGTGAAAATATTTCGCTTGGCATGACCACTACTGCTATGAGTTTCATTCACCATTGTTATCTGTCATGTTGGATGGTTTGTGTGTTACGATTTATACATTTCTCTTTGGCTGTTGTTGTTCGCTTAATTTTACACGGTATTTGGAAGCACGAACACAAAGGCGTGTGTTTTGTGCTACAGATGAGCACAAATCAAGTTATGCTCAGGAACGAAGTGAAAATTTTGTTATTGAACAGACTGATCACTTATGTGGCTTGTTGCATATTACTAGATCTTTTTAGCATAGGCTTATCGAGCCGTTCTCTTTGCAGTTTGCTGAACCTCACATTATTTTATTTATTTATTTTTATTCTGTCAGATTGATTCGCATCTCTGAAGCTACACGGCGGGCTTGTAAGAGCGTGAGCGTATTCCAGCGCGGTACAGACAGATAGCAAAATGAAAAATGCTTTTGTCTCGGTTGGTAGTCTTTTCATTCATTCACACACACATATATCTGATCGTGGAAAAACTCGGCAAGCACACCTTATAATAGTAAAAACCTATATTAGAATGCAGAAATTACATAAAATATACACATGTAACAGGAAAAAGCTCACGAATTTCACGTTACGTAAAGGCGAATAAAATGTTCGTAGTCATGAATTCACATCGCGTTCGACTTTGCATCATTCTCAATTTTTTTCTTACTGACAAGTAGTAAGAATCGAATTCGGAAGAGGAAATGCAACAACTAGCCAAGTTTAATATGATAAATTCATGTGCGTGCCTCATGATAGAGCATTGAGATTTCTGTGTATGTAATTCAGACAAGGGATCTTACGCATTCACTCATTCCCGATACAAATCAGGCACAAAGTAGGATGCAACTCTTTGACAACAGACGCCTCCATATTCACTTTACATTGCATTGCTTTTTGAGTGCTGCATCAGTCATCGCGGAATGTTTTATTGCTATTTCGTTTTGTTTCGGTAATACTCATTACTGGATTCGAAACAACTTGTGTGCGTACGTAGAATATAGATAAATGGAAAGATGGTGTACACTTGTTTACAAAATGAAGGACAAGAAAACCTTTTACGCTGAAAAGGAAAGCAAGGCATAAATCGTTTCCTTCTTGCTATCATCCTTGTTGAGTTCATATTTTTATTTAATGTGACTTGATGTTTTTTAAACTAAGTTTTTTTTTTACAAATAACACTGCCATAATATTCAAAAGTAAAAACAATGTACTCAAAATGTTTCTTTCCAACTTTACCATTTAATGTATTCAGTTGTGAACCAGAGTAGTAAATGTTAAAGATGCAGTCATAGTTTGAAGTTACGATTTCGATAAAGAACAAAACATTCATTTTCAATGACGATGATGTTGATGGGACAACTTTCAGTTAAGACGCTGTTATGCATTGTATGCAGTAGTTTTTTGTACCTATTGTGTGCAGCTTTCAAAAGCGGCTGTTGTTGATGTTGGACAGACTCTTGAGGCGGTTCTGAGCTTGTCGGTGCTGCTGTTTCTGAGAGAGTTGAGATTCCTTTTGTTTCTGCTCAAGAGGCTCACAGACAGGAATATATAATAGAATGTCAGTAAAGTGGCATTACATATGGATATTATGGACATTCTGATGGTTTTATTATTACAATGCAGAAAACAGATTCTCGAATAACTGAGTGATCTTCTTCAAGCTGAACAATGCTCATTTCGGAACGACAGACCTCGTGTTTTTAAAATGTATATGATAAGTAAGCACGCTTTGAGTAAACTCTTTGTTTTTGGGGTGGTGCGTCACTACTATTTCATTGCACTGATAGCATTGAGCACCTTTTCCTGCTTATATATCGCAACACAATATAAGCTGAGCAATGAACATTGAATCCATTGAGATTTTAAATCAGTTCTCTGTATGTGGCATCAGTAAAAAGGGCATTTTCTAAAGTATTTATATGCTACGACTACGATCCTATAAAACGAAACATTTCTTTAAGTCACATTATGCCAAGCTATGTTACGTTCTTCGACTTTGCCTTTGTATGGCTCGGGGATTCCTGATTTCTCATTTTGCCTCAGTTTTTGCTTTTACTATTACCGCTACCACCAGTGCAATATTGCGTACTGCTTACTACTACGTATGACTTTCATCTGTACAAATATGCAAGTCGAAAAGAACATGATGTCTGTCTAGATACATTGTATTTATGTGCCGTGAGTGAGGCTGCTGTGTACTTACACGAAATCCCCTGGATTTTCAAGTGGCGAAAGATAATGGAAGTTGAACGCTAGTTTAGTTGCTTCCTGGCTGACGGTCGGAAAGGAGGCAAGAAAACTTCCTACAGAACACTATCATCATCACCATCATCTCCCTCAACCACAATGACTGGAATTTACCGCGACCACGGCATGTTTGCTATCATCAACTTAAAAGTTTTTTGATAACAAACACCCCGTAAATTGAAAGAGAAATGCCTGGAACAACCACAAACCAGTGATGACACACATCTGAACACAGAAAGGAAAACACAGGCTTACTTTCGACATAACGCATCCGAACATTTTTATAAGACTTTTTAATAAATGAGTTGCATAAAAGAAAACATAAACTGGGAAATAAGTGTGGTGACAAGAGGAACATTCCCATTGAACCAAGAGGAGGCAACCACCCCGTGAAAACTACTACAAGTATGGACAAAAAGTAAACAGGCTTAACCTTAACTTGAACTAGTAACTAGTTTACTGTCACTTCTACTTATGCAGCCTCTTTTCTGCGCGTATCATACACAGAGAAAATTGAGAGGACATCAGGATAGAAGAAAATAGACAGAGAAAAAGCTTAAGTGCAAGACGGAGAAGAAGGAAGCTTGTCTCTAGAGAGAGAGATGCTCTCTACCTAGTACTCAGACTCACTTTGTTTCGCATATCATGGCGAGCGTCTTGTGATTGTTTATTACTGCCGCTGTCGTAAGCTCTGCGTCAAAGAATTTCACTTGAGTGTTCATTCTTGTTCGGCAGCTGTGAGAATTTTAAAGATGACAAATGACAAATTGTGTTAGTTAGCGCATGATGACAGCTAGAGTCCCTTCGGATTGCAGCCTGCTGCTTTTGTTGTATCAACTCCATTTGTTGTTTTTCTCTTTGGGGCCACGAACTGCTATATGTGGTTTTATTAGCGTATAGTCAGTATTGTCGGTGCCTGGTGCTAAGTACACTTCCCATACTACGTTCATTGATTGCAACTACTAAGTTTTTTGGACTGGATGAACTGTGTTTCCATATTCTCGAAAGCTAGTCATCGTTGTCATTGCCAGTTTCCCACTTGTTGGATGTCAAAAAAGTGTTAACGACCTCGTCTGCCGTATTCTTTTGCCAGGAAATTAAATTGGGGTGATTTTGGTTAAGCAGGAGAGCAAGTGCAGAGGCTGAGAAGTGGTTGAAAGATTCATTGTGCATTTCCTTGGGAGTTTGACTTTGACTGCTACTGTTTACATTTTAAAATCGTTTAGTGATGAAATATTATTTTGCTGTGCCTTTCACCATTTGTGAATCCCAATATCTGTGCTGATTTTAATGGAAATGTTATAAGAGTTATTGCTAGAGCAAGTTGTCAAAAACTACATGCAACATATTCGGATTTTACTGCATATTACATAATATGGACTTTTAAAAATGAAATTGCTACTTTATAACATTGCACGCAATAAGTTTTGAATGTTATGACATGCGTAACTGATCGTAGAGCACAACTTGTGGCAGTGTGATATAAAAAGTTATGAATTACGTGTGACAAGGGTTTAAAAAGTGTTTTTGATCACGCCCAGAAATGCGTCAGATTCCACCGCATTATAGATAGTCTGGTACATCCACGTGAAAAACGGTGTAATATGGCATGTTTTATTCAATAACTTTTTATGATACTCGTTGGTAATGCATCAAATCATATTACCCCATTTAACGTTCATGTGTTTCTCATGAGATGATCAGCGTTCGTATGTCATCTGTGTTCATATGTAACATTAGATTGAAAAGCAATAACATCATGGCCCTTTTTCGTCTCTGAAACTCAAGAAGCCACTAAACACCAAGCTATATGTCAGTCGGATAAACGAACCAGTTTCTCTCCTTATTCAGTAGTACATGATCTGTTTTGGTGCGTAACTGTAACCGATATTAAGCGGAAGTATCAGAAAGTTTGAAAATAGATAATATTGATTTATGCATACTGCAAAGAATTTTTGTTGCTAGAAAGCACATATTATCAAAAGTTACAAAGCAATTTAGTATCCAAACCTATACATCCATACATTTATTAGATCAGTGAAAGCATTCAAATTGACTGGCCAAAGAGAAAAATGGTCAAGCCAAAGGATTTCACTGTTATATATGTAACGCGTTTTAGGTGAGAATAACACCTACATATGTGGGATTATTATACTATTGTAAAGTAGTTTTTACGCACTTACTTTGTGCAAAGTTTCGGAGCTGTGAACTGTACGCAATACAATCCTTCGAGGAACTACTTTTTCTCCCCAACAAACTTGTGGCAAAGAAAAAGTGTGAGACATACACAAAACACAACTGTCTGTGAAATCAGTAGATGCGACAATTTTGGCTCAAAGAAAAGCAATAAAACAGATGCAAAAAGATAAAATTACATGATAAAAGTGAATCGATGAACACATCTATACCCACTTTACTACATGATGTGTGTACCCATACGTGAATGACGCGCTGCATAAAGTCTACTGATCCATGGCACGAGCCTATCTGATTCTGTGTGCCAGTTGTCATCAAATCACCTCAATTTAGGTTTATTGCCTAGAAAATCGTTGAAGCAGAACTTGATATAAGAAGCGACTTGGTATGGAGTAAACAAAAACAAAGTCGTGTTATCTGACTGGGAATTTATATTCCATTCATATTCTAGCAACAAATGATAATATGTACCAATGAGAAATTTCTTACCAATACAACCAAGAAAGTGCTACTGGTGTAAATTTTTCATAAAGCCCAGTAATTTGCTTACACAAGCTCGTTTCTGTCAATAGAATGCAAATTGAAGTCTAAACTTTCTTCTTCATTTACTATTATTGGATATGCTTTTACAATAGATACTTAATAGCAAAAATCAAAGGGATATCAGACTAAAGGAGCATATAGGATAATAATTGATATATCATTTGAAAACTACTTGATAGGGTCAACAAATGAACGGACTTGACCATTCTTTGTGAAGCGTTTTCTACAACCTGTTTTTCTCTTGTCTCAGTAGCTGTGCATTAGTGTATATTTCCGACTAAAAATAAAAGCACGAATCTGTCAACCTACGCAGTTCGGTTTGAATTAGCTTCCATTTGCAGATTAGCTCAAGTTGAAAGCAAAGTGAAAGTACATACTTTGTATAGGGGGAAATGTCATTCACTTTGTGGAAAGTTTTGCAATAAGTCTCAAGAGACGTGTGCTGAAGTCAACATGGAAAATTTGGTAGTACGAGCAGCTCAAAGTACTTTGCACCTTAGTAGGCACAACACGTGCTACGGCTACGAATGTAAAAAAGTTATGCGTCTTGTGTTGCAGTGCTTGATTGAATAAAAGCTGTTAAAGCCAAACTGGGAACCTAGAAATTGAAATGGAAGCTTCGGAAATAAATCACACAAAAACGATTTGTGAAAGTTTCAAGAAAAATGCAAGGGAAAGTACAAAACCTTCTCCATCCAGTGCTACACTTGTTAGTAAACAACCTAAGCATTCTACAGAACAACAAGCGTTTACCAATTCTTTCAATTCACCACTATCTATTCCCATTCAAAACCAGAAAAGGTTGGAAGTGTTTGAGAAAGAATTGGAAGTGGAAGCGCAAAAGGGCAAACATTATAAGGTGGATAAATGTATGTCCGGTGCTCATGAAAATAATAAAGAGCAAATAGATAAATGTAGGACAAAGACGGAAACCACTTTTGTAACAGACTTTGATGCAATCAGCACTGGCTTACCAAGCGATTTTCCCAGTGATCTTTTTGACATTGAGGGAGATCTTGTGTATGGAGACATTCATAACCTACGATTTGGACTGGAGGAAGATGACTTTTCTTCGGCAGAAGATAATGATCAAGATGATAGCATAGTTGGCAGCCGTGCTCAGATTAAGAATCTTCCTCCTAAAGACTTTAATAAGAAAAATGAAGTGAAAAGCTCACACAGTAGTGCAGCAATTTACAACTCAAAGTCATCCTTGGCAAACCCTTTGCCGGAAAATCGTGATAAACGCAAGCAATATCAAAGTTTGGTCTCATCATCGCCATCAAAGAAATTTACTCCCATTGTATCCACCTGTGAACCTTTTTCGACTAGTCCCAAGAATAAAGAGAAAGCTAGTCGGGGTGCAGATGTTGGAGACACGTCTAGTGAAAGTGCATGTGATAGTACAACAGCCAGTAAACTCAAATTTCGCCGTGTGATTCAAAAACAAAACCCCGTGGAAGATCTGTATCATCCACTGCTCATCAACGGAAATGTGTCAAAGGATGGATCAGATTTTCCATTATTGGTAGCAAAAAGAAAATTACTGACGAACCGCAAAAGTAGTACCAATAACACGTTTAGTAATAATAGCGGAAATTTAAGTCCTCCTTCAGACCAATTTCGAAGTCCCATCGCACCATTCGACCGACATCACAGTTCTGGTGGAGCCAGTAGTAGCAACAGTAGCAGTACAATTACTCAGCATTATTATCCGGAAGGAGGTTGGGGCTACGTTGTACTTGTTACATGTACAATATGTCATATCCTTACTAGTGGTTTCCAACTTTCTTTCGGTGTCTTGTGGCAAGCCATTCTGGAAAAATTTGGAAATGAGCTACACTTGGTATCATGTATGAACCACATGAAATATTTACATATATATAAAAGTTGTTCTGAATATTATGGAAGGAGTCAGATTCATGTGTTTGGCAGCAGTAAAGAGAATAGAATGATAGAATAGAATAGAACCGCTTTAGTGATATCATTTTAGGCTAAATGAGAAACGGGGGTTGCATTAAAGATGCCAACACTGATTGATATACATGATGTGAAAGCAAAAATGCTAACGAGGCAAGTATTACGTTATCCTGACAGGATATTAAATTGAAATACCTTTCAGGAAGCAGCTTTGACTCAACTCAAACGTTTTTAGTATGTAGTATCATCTATATACTGAACAACATGCGTTCAGCGTCTTCCTTCCTGTTGCTTCTTTCTGAGTCTTGTATATATAAATGATTAAATTCTGATAACGGTTAGGTTGAATATAAACATTAAACATATAATTTGAATTTTGACTTGTATAAATATTGGAAGTAAGGGAAAGTTGCGCTCATTCTGGAAAAATTAAAACAAGTAATGTTTAGTTAGTCTAACGAGTACATAGAAATTCAAGAATTGCAAAACTTTTGAATTAAAATGAGCTAGCGTACCGACTAACAAGTAATATAAGTATACAAAAATACACATACACATACCTACAACATGAAAGACTGTAATCGTAATTCCCAGTTGTTTTATTCATAGACTTCATGTTTCTGAAGGTTTCAGTAGTATGATAAAAATGAATATCACACATACAGAACAAATTGTTTTAAGGAAGCTACCAAAGATTTTGAAAAATGGTGAAAGGTGGAAACGAACTCATAACTTTAGGGTAACCAGTTCGTGACATTTATGCTTGTTTGGTAGCCTCATAAAGCCAGCTTTTAATAGCCACATTTTCGTGTTTATTAGCTTCATCACTCGTCAAAAGTTTAAACCCCAAGGTATTATAAGCCATGTGGATAGAGCAAAAACCTGATTGAGGAAAACAACATTTGTGTGTATATTCACACGTACAAGCGTGAAATCTGATGTAATGGGTCAGATAATTGCCCCGTTCAAATCATTTTTTAATTCAGAATAAAACTCAGATTTAAAATCTTTACTACCTACTACTTCAAAACATTCCACACAATATTTTATCGGGAAGAAATCATGCTTCATAACCTGATAAAATTTTGGACTAGATTTTACCTTATTTGCTCAATGACTAGCATTTTATCTAACAGTTTCATCCTGTAATTGTAATCGAAAGCGGCGCCAATAGTATCAGTTCCCGACAAAAAAAAACTACATGTTTGACAGCTTGTAACAAAACACAATAACGCTTGACAGACCCAACTAAAGTACAGCATCCATAAACCGCAAATTGCAAACGTTGATTTGAAACTCATTTAGACTTTAAGGCTTTCATACAAAATTTTGTGCTACCTACAATACTAGTATATAATCATTCAAGAAAACGTGCAATACGTATAATTTTGACTGATTATTACATTGTTGTGAATAGCCTTACTGATTTTGATTTGCTTTTGCCATCATCACACACGTAGACATGTTTATTCTGTAATCATGCGCTCTCTCAACGAATGCTTATGAATGAATTATGCCAATTTTCTTGTCTTGTTTTCGCTGACTAAAACGAAATAGCAACAACTCTTAAATGATCATCATCCAAATGCCAATAATAACAATAACAATCATCTTCGTCAAACGAGAAACATACTGGTGAAAGAACAATACAGTGATATTAGGAACAGACGTCAGCCATTTGTATTCCTTTATATTTTGTTTTGGTAAAGTCAAAAACTTGCTTTGAGTTGCTAAAAAGGGTAATGATCAGTCTATATATCAAAGGCTGCTTTACCCTTCATTAAGCATGCCAAAATATCAGAGCTATTTTTACATTCTCGGCTTCTGTCGCTATATACTTTGCCGAGGATTCTACGAATGGATGTTATAAGTTTTTATTGAATCCCGCTTTTACTTTGATGTTTTCCTAGTTCTGACAGGAAATCAGTGTGAAATGATGGATCTCAGCAGGATACGATACTAACACTATATGCGAAAAACATTGAGTTAGATTGATTGCAGATTTGATCGTAATGTCAGTAACAGAATAATATTTATGCATTTATTTGTACTAATAAAAACCTATCCTACTTTAGTAATCTCTTTTAGCTACCACAATTGCCAATTGCATATATGATAGTTTTCTAAGAAATTGAACAGTTATTTGATTCACAAAGTCCCGACACATACAAAACGGTCACATACTTACCGTTCTCAATGCTTACGCTGTACTCTACTGTCGTAGTTTCACTTGCATGATTGTGTGGCAAAACATTAATAACACAGTTAAACAAAATTAAATACATTTGATTAAGTAAATCGAACAATTTTATTATTTTAAGACGGCTGCATTAATATTACATAAAGAACTTTACTCGATTTTGGATGAATCAGTTCATTATCATGAGAATGAACGTTGTTAAACATTAGCTCTGTAGAATCTACCATACACTTAATTGTATGCATGCATGCGTACAAATACACGCCTATGAACCAATCTTAAATTCATCTTAAATCTGGAACAATGATGGGATCGATATTTTTAAATATGTGTGGCAATTGGTCATTCTATGCACATTTTTTACTATATTTTACTATTTTTTGTTTCAGGCTGGTTGGGAGCAGTTTCTCTCGGAATCTCCTTGCTGTTTTCCCCGGTATGGGTTTCCATTTGCAAAAAGAAGAGTACAAGACTGAGTGCCGTATTTGGAGGTCTAGTTGCGTCGTTGGGGTGTCTCTTTACATCGTTTGCATCACAATTTCATCAAACATTTATAAGCTATGGAGCATTTTTAGGTATGCGAGTTCCATTGGATAATACTATAACATTTACAATTGTTTGTTTCACTTTATAATACTTTCATTTTAATAGGTATTGGTGTCGGTTTGTCCAGAGACGCATCGTCTTTGATGGTTGGCCAGTACTTTAAAAGGAAGCGGGAGTTGGTCGAAATCATTGTCGTTTCCGGCTCTGGTCTTGGAATCATCATCATGTCAATATCGATTCACACCGCTATAGGGTACGATAATGTCATGTAGCTTAAAATATTGATTATATTTTTGTAGCATGTATTGAAATTGAAACAAGGTAATATAAAGTTTCAGATTCTAGCTTGTAAAACTTTTCTAATAATGTGAATTATATTACCATTTATGACGGATAACAAACAGATGCAAAATTGCAAGTAATTTCTAATATCAGCTAACCGGTTGTCGTTGTATGCTTTTCCGGTGTAGTTTCATTGCGCGTTATTTCGAACCAAAATCATTCCAGCTAAACCTTTTTCAAAGATTGCTCACACGTGTTTACGATACTTTAGAATCCAAAGATAAACTGCCAGTAAAAGGAATTAATATGTGATGACTCCAATGTTGATGCATCCCTACAACTTAAACCGTGAAGTTTGAAAATGTTTATTTAAGCATCCCACATACATGCATAATATACTCACGTGTATATGTACATTTTAGTAGCAGGATAAATCGCTTTTTATCATCTTTAATTTATAATTCCGAAAATGTTGTTCCATGGATTTTCTTAAGAAGCCATATATTCAGTTGATTCCGTTCTTACGTTTTGACAACATTTATTATGAAGTGAGAGGTCGTAAAATGTCACCTCGCTTCCTCCAGTTACGTACAGAAATATGAACTCAAACTAAATTGCCTGAGCGCGTGTAAAAAATGAGCAATTTTGGTCTGCCTAAAATAACATCGTTTGCATGTAATGTGCAGCTTATTTATTCAACCGTGTATAATTGTGTTTTATGATGATATGTGTTCAGATCCCTGGGTTGGAGGTTGGGTTTACAAGCCGTAACTGTCTCATTGATTCTAACATTTTTCCTTGGAACGTGCTATAGAAGTGCATCTCTCTACCACCCCCAAAGAAGAGCCATTCTCCATTTAAAAAATCAAAAGAGGAAGGTAATCATGTATTAATGATAAACATGAATACTGTACAAGACTAGCGTATATGCAAATATGCTCCGAAAATTCATCGTTGTATGGGAAGGAAAAGGATATTTCTGAAACTTTTTTTATATATTTTTATAATCTTAATAGGTAAAAGAAAAGGGGAAACGGGATGACAGACCCCCCTTTATTGACTACAGTTGCTTGAGAAGCAAAACATTGCGAATTATTCTACTGTCAAGTGCCTGCACAGCCTTTGGAATTTTTACCCCACTTTTATCTCTGGTTGGCATCAAATTACCCTCTTACTGTTTAAAAAAATAAATCATTTATGTAAATCACTTAATGTGCATGCCTGACTGGTGTTCGTTTATGGAATGTTTGCATAGGCCGTGCAGTGCTCGCAGACAGGGTTTGAAGACTGCTCCATCCTGATGCTCCACATTTACATAGGAACTTCCTGGGTATTTGGATGCTGTCTATTAGGGTTGGTTGTTGTTCAGAAAAGCCAGGATTGCCGTGTTTCCAAACAATATTTGTGTCAAGTGAGCAGCAATATTATTTTATTGACATTTTTAAAAAACAAATACTTGAAAGCAGAAATACCGTTTATGTTTGAAAATTTACTTCACTTGCAGGTGGCTAGTGTGATATGTGGAATCAGTATACTAGCTTTAACTGCAGTTAAAGGAACTAGCGGAATGGTTGTGTTCTGTTGGGTTTATGGGGCATCGTTGGGAGGTTACTGCTACTGCTTGAAAGTGTACACTTACGAGCGTGCCAGAGCCAGACATTTCCCAAGAGCTTGGTCCTTTCTTCAATCCTCCCAAGCCATTCCTTTGTTTTTTGGAGTGCCATTGACAAGTAAGTCAATAACCATATAGTAAAACAGTAAATAAATGCAGTTTATTCAGGATGAACTGAATGTTTGAAGTTGAAAAGTACAAACATGTCGTATATTTCCCCAATACGAGAACGCTTCCGGAAAAGGCTTACAATAAATTACATTTTATGATGATAAAGAATTCCTAGAAAGATCATGCTTAATCTAACCCATGCCTACCTCTGCTCTATTTTTGTTGTTGAAGATTATGCCAACGAAATTGTAGGTTGGAAATCCGGGTATTACATGTCTGCCGTGGCAGTTTTCGTAGGAACGGCTTGTCTATTTCTAACAGATGTACGGAGGCGGAAACTTTCCAGAAGAAAAAGTCAAAACAGCTCTATGAAAACGTAAGAAATCTTGCGAAAGCCTCAAGCATAATATTTTCTTGTTATTGCATAAAACAAAATATGATCAGAGGTAGTAGAAGAGTACAGTGTGGAAAGAGAAGTAAAAAATGACATTTTTCACATTTTCTCTTTTTCTTCTTTAATCCCTTGCGAACTACTTATATATTGCTGTTTGTTGCTTGCACTGTTTATTCTATGTATTACAAAGTGTCAGTGGGGGATTTTGATGTGTGCGGAATGTCAGCAATATTTTTTTCGCTATTTTCTTTTAAAAATTACTGTCATGGGACGTATCATTTTCATGCTTGTTTTCCCACACGCACTTAATGTTTTTTCAGCTGCGAAACCACGGATGGAGGAGCATCATCCCCCAAATCCAAAAGACTCTCGTTTGCATTTCCAGTGGAACAACTAGCTCATCAACAAGAGTACAGGCATGATTCTGATGACGAGGAGGAACCAGGCGGACCCATAGATCCTTCGGTGATGATCAAAGAGTTGACGTGCATTTCGGAAGAAGGTCTTGTTGACGTTGATTTTCAGGTTGGTGAATATTCATGAGAACTAAATTGCACGAATAATCTATTTTTTTGCCGCTCCTGATGTGCATCTATTCTTTGCTGCCAAAAAGTCATGAATGAATAAACAAACGTTTGTATTCATTAACTTTCATTTTTCCGAGTTCAACTTGCCTCATTTTGGGTTTTTGTCTATTTTTAGGACATCTATTTCGATGAATGGGCAGAGTACATTGGTGAGTGTATCACTTCCTGTAACAAAGTTGAGAACTGTCTTGTTTCCGAGTATGACCCCGACTTGGCGATGATTGTTGAACGAAGGGCTAGACGATGGTCTGCTGCCAAACAAAATGTAGTCCCGCAACAACACGCACACCATCACCATCAGGTGAATCCTTTATTGGGTCATGTCGCTAAAGGTACCGCGGGTACGACGGGAAGACTGACGCTGCCAGGTATAGGGACGGTTTTGGAAGTTCCCTTGCTAGTCGCTAAAAGACTCCATCCGAACGTGGGTGTTAGATCTCATCTTCCACAGCATCATCATCACCATCTAGGTCACACTAGTGGGCAACAGCAGCAACAGTTGCCGCAACATCGACAAGGAGGCTCAGAAGACCGATTTGGGCTTAACGATTCTGTTGATCAGTACAACATGAAAAGAGCTAGCAAAAATTCAGAATGCTTGGCTGGTTGTAGTAGTGGAAGTACCAACACAAGAATTTACGGGAAGAACCGCGGACCTAATCTTGCAACTACATCTTACTTTCCAGCTATTGATGAAGACTCTGTTTAAAAATACGTAAAATGTCAACTCTTACGTAACTTGCTTTTAATGAATAGTGCGTTATTGATAGAAAATATTTAAAATGCCAAAGAATTCATTGTCACAAATAATTTATTATTTTATGTTTTATTCAATGTTTTGGTGTACAATACCGATAATAAATGTATGAGAATTTAGTAATTAAGTTATTTGCTTGCAATAGTATGCATATCAATGATGTTTATCACGCTTTTTTGTAATACTGAATATTAT
Source organism: Entomobrya proxima (assembly GCA_029691765.1). NCBI lineage: Eukaryota > Metazoa > Arthropoda > Collembola > Entomobryomorpha > Entomobryidae > Entomobrya > Entomobrya proxima. The sequence goes on from CM056169.1 coordinate 12,638,974, forward strand.
ACTTTTCAATACAACTGATGAATTTCAACATCAGCATCACTACTCTTATACCTCTCCGATTCCCCCCAATTTTCCTCTTCTTCACAATCAAAGGTTTCCTTTTTCCTACTCAAATAGACGGAAATTGCCTTCACTGCAAACAATGTAGCCAATTCCTTGCCACCCAAGTATCCCATCGTTAAAACCTCATTTTCCGAGGATTGACTTTCAATACCGTATTTACAGTTTGTTACATCATCAAGGGAATTTGCCGAATTGGCTGTAGTATTTTCACAAAATCCCACTTGAACAATTGAATCCGCTTGCCAAGAACCATCCGCATCATTTTGTAATGAAACCAGCAGTTCAAACTCTTTTTGCAGGAGATTGTTTATTCTTGAAATTTTGGCAGCATTGCAAGGCAGAGATGCCAGAGAACAATAGCGCTCATTCTGTTGCACTTGTAGCATTTCTCTTTGATGATGACGACTATTAGTTATAATAGTGTTACTACTACAGCTATTTAAATTAGCTGTATTGTTCGTCGACACCATTACCACGCCGAGATAAACACCAGCAAGAATTCTCATTGCTAAATCACATGTGTTAACAGTGGTTCCCAGGCGAGCATCTAGCAAGTCCAGTAGTAAACTTTTCATTTGACTAATGTACGGTCGCCTGGTGCAGTTTTCTGAGTGGCTATTGTTCAAAGTTGGCGATATTGCGAGAGCGCGTGATAAAAAATAAAGTAATGAATCTGGCGAGTGATGTTGCAATACGAATGATGATGATTGTTGATGCTGCTGTGTTAAAGCTTCATCTTCATTTCTGCAATAACTTTCGTTATTAGCAGGTTTTTGTCCATTACCGTCTGATGAAATTTTTGCATGCGTATTTCCCAACGAATTAACTGGAATAGATGATGCTGATATTGTTTCAAGTAAGGAGTTGCTAGTTTTTGTTGATTCTTTAGGATTTACAGCAGTTATTGTATGCTTCAAGGTCATCACTAGGAACTTCTCCGCTGCGTTCAGGAACACCTCATGAGAAATATCCAGGAGGTACATGAGACTCAACAAATTTGCTACTCCTATGGGATCACTGTTTCCTTGTCTGTTGATGAAGGCTGGAAATATTACTTCCACATGCTTTTCAGCATCCTCTGAGGAACTTGTCGCTTCCTCATTAAAGTTTTCATTTTCAAATGTAAAAACATTTGAAATAACCCATCTTAACACACTTTCAACCGGCTTAGATTGAATAATGCCTTGATGCAGGAGAACATGTAAAGTTAACATGGACGTATTAATGTCATCGGGAAAATCGTTAAGTATATTGGCCGTATTGAGTGAGTCGTGGGGATTGGAAGCGCTACTGAACATGGAAATTGGGGAGTCATTTCCGCTGTCAAAATCGTCACGGCACAAATGTTGAATTTGATGATTCGGCACTGGTGAGGGCGAGAATGACACTGATGAACTCTCCTGAAATTGTTTAAACAAGTTAAATGTGCTGAGTCCAAATGTTGGCACAATCAAGTCATGTAAAGAGTCCCGAACTTCCTGGGAAAAGTTGCATATTATTTCTTGAAAACGTGGAGCAATGAACTGCTCTTTGTCGCTATCATTAAATAGAAGATCTAGTGCAAGCACTGATGTTAGAATTTCAACGGTATTTTCTGGAATACTGAGAGAGCTATTCACATGCACACATTCAATGGCACAGTTTCTACTTGTGTATAATTTACTTTGAAATCCCTTGTTTGGGGTTAGTTTGGATTTAAGAAAGGTGACTGCGTCGCAGAGATTGACTTGAATTTCCACTTGATCATGAATAGGTTTTGTGATGGACAAGTTGGAATAGAACTGCTTGTTTTGTGGACCCTTTTCCAATGTAGTTTTGATTAACTCTTGTAAAATTTCTTCCATTTTGATACTAAAACTGAAATTACTCAAGCTTTGCAGACAACCAGATAAGAAGACTCACAAAACTAACAATGAGCATTTCAGTCTGTTGATTTTACTCTGCTCTCACGCGTATGGATAGAATCAAATAAAAGCTTAATTATAAAAACTCTCAATACAGGGAAATACCATTTTTTCATGTAATGACCATGCAATGCATGTATCATTTGGATTTACTGCGAAGAGCATGGATCATTTTCCTTGTTTTAGCCGAAGACATGTAAAGGATATAAAATTGTTATTGCGAATCGTTATATAGCCATTTTATGCACGCTAAAGTGCAAGAACCGATATAATATGCGCCATACTGCCAACTAGTACTGTAAAATATTTTCAATGTCACTGCTATAGAACTTTTTATGTGTCCGCGAAAGCAGATTTTTTTATTCTTACCTAATGCTCACTACTTAGAACCTAAAAACGTTGCGCATAATAGGTACACCTATACAATATATACAATTAAATTCAAATCAAGCGAGCGCCAGGGTTGCAATTGTTAAAATGTCTGCTCTGAAATTAAATGTCTGAATGTCGGGAATTTGAAAAATTGTGATAGAATGCAATGAGTTTTTATTTGTTTGGAAATGTATATTTTAAGAAATCTTTAAATAATAACGTTTTTCTACTTGAAATTTAAATGAATGCATGCGATTTTATGAGTTTGTTCACCTTAATAATGTATGCAATCATGTGAATTATGAGATCAATTTTAGTACACAAAACAATCAACAATGAGAATTTATTTTAGACCAAATCAAAAGCTGTATTCACGCGTTCTGCTTCGCACTCAAACATCGTTTGAAAATGTTTTGTTTGAGTGATAGGTATCAGGCTATATCTGAGATGTAATGACTGACGATTCCCCGCTTCTCTAGAGCTCTTGATATATTCATCTTGACAGAGTACCTATTACAGGAAAATAATTTTTAAACAGAGCATCCTAGAACACCGTGTTTCTAACCATCCCAATTTGCTTACATTTGTGTACTTGATTTGTAAAAGTTTTCCTGGTTGCTGTTTGTCCAATCCTGGCAACTTTAATTCTTCTTTACCATCTTTTTTCAAGCTCTTCAACCACTCAGTATACCCATTTACAGTGATATGATATGCTATGACATTCATGACTTTATCCTTGAGATTCAAATCGCCTTCCCATTCTGCTTGTAACCTCAAACTCCAATCTCGATAGCCTTTTAAGCTTTTATCATCCGACCACCATTCTAACTCTCCATCATTTCTCGTATAGGGTCCTGTAAGCAGTACTCATCGAAATAATCAGATAATTTATTATAAACAAAAATTATATGCAGATGCAACTGGAGGTATGACCTTACCTGTGGGATCAAGGATGCGAGCCATTTCTCGTGCAATTACACTTCCAATACCTCCAAAGTTCATAAATCTAAAATCGTAATGCATCATTTACAAATTAACTTCATAACTCGGCATTTTACTCTAAGATGTGTACTAACCCTGGATAGTCAGCACTATAAAACGGCTGCTGAAGTATGCCCGTGGGAATCCCTTTGTTAAAAAGAATAACATTTATAGATTTGTTCATTTAATTTACTAGTACATATGACACTAAAAGGGGTAAGAACATAATGTATAAAATGTCTTACGTATTTGATTCAAAGCAGAAAAATATTCTACATTAGTATCTCCTACGAATCCGTTTTGCCGTTGATAATTCCATCTGTATTACATTTAATTTTGAAAGCCATTTTGTAAAACTGCATGGAGAATGGTCTTAAAAGCATACTCGTCTTGAGTTTTCTATGTACCCGTTCATTACGTCATCGTTAAGTTTCATTAGCCATGATTTCCCATTCAACCAACCCAGCACCGCATCTCTATACTTCAGATAAAGCATTTCATCCAACATATTTTCAGAGGATGTCGGGAGTTTCAACTACAAAATTAAACAACGAATGATTGTGCAACGAGAAACACCCTCTGTCTGTATAACGTCATTTGATGCATGAAAAACATACATTTGAATAATATTCTGTAACTTTTGTGTTGTTCAAAATCCATGTGGGAAACCCAATCAATGGTTTTAGATTTTGTATTCTTTGAGTCAGTGATTGCTTTGACGCGCCTTGGATCCATTTTATTGAACCCAAAGTTTTCAGAAACCCCAGCCTAAGATGTTCAGTTATGTTACTGACCTGAAAATTAAATGCAATTTCAAATTAATATTACTGGAAATTTTCATTCAAACACTTTTTAAACACAATTTATGTACCATGTACCATTTCTTCACTTTTTGGATCAAAATATCTCTTAACGTATTCCTCTGATAATGCAAAGCTAAAAACTTCGGTAGTTTCTAAGATGCACTGATGAGACGAACTTCTGCAAATTAATGCAGAAAAGTTTCTACTTTTCATTCACATCCTTTTATAAAAAAAATAAGATAATATAATATGTGATCTACCTACCGTAATAAACTACGCTTGTAGTTTTCCAAATGCAGGTACCCTGACTCTTCTATGACATTAGTTGTGTCACCCAACAATGCGATTGCGAGTTGTAAGAATAAAATGTTGACGAGAGCTTTCTCACTAACTGCTTCTATGACTTTGAGGTATTTTACCAAGTTTTGAGTGTTAGCCAGTACCTCAGTTTCAGCAGAAAATTTTACGTCAGTTTCGGTGAAAACTGATTGCACGAGATTTATAATATTTAGCTAAAAAATATAAAACATAATATACAATACCTAACAAAACAGTACTATAAACGCATGCATGATTTATTGCGTATAGTAAACCTTGGACGTGGGTACTTCAGCCGTTAGTTTCTCCTGTAGATTCTTTAATGTAATTAATGCTGGATTAGTTTCAATATCTGTATTGAACTTTCCAATTGTTAACAACTTCATGCATTTTTTCATTTCCTGAATATCATCTTCAAAGTTGTCGCCAGTAGCAGATGTAACTTTTTCTCGCAACATTTGTATTAAATCTTGAATATCCTCACTTTCCATGTCCAAATATGTCGTGCCAAAATCAATCTGCTCAGAATGTTTGTCTTTACGATTTTAAAATATGCATACTAAAGTCGCAAACATAGAAAAAGAAAGTTTTGTTATACCTGCATTAAGACTTTTTTATCGTTTACCGCTGCGGCATCAAATTTTAGCAAAAATGGAGTAACATTGTCTGGTACAATTTTAATTATTTCTGTCAAAACTTTAGACCAGTTGCCTTCATACTCCAGCCCTGTAAGCATGGGCCAGTTCCCGAAGCTTTTCAAATGTTTGGAAATAATATCAACTTTGGTATCACCTGTAAAGGGGTTACATAAAATAAAACACAGCCTAAAGTTGATATTGTATTAATGCTAATATTAAAGAAAATGAACTAAAAAATGAGAATTTATGGAAAATACCTTGAAACCAAGCTAGACAAGCTCTAAAATATTCCTGTGCGGATTCAATAATATCTGTTTCACCCACATTGTTATTTAATATCTCTAAAGTACAAATTAGACATGAATATTAAAGCACATGAGTAGTAAATTTCTTAGAAATGATTTATAAAAGTGCATATAATCAAAACCAACCGGAAATTTGACTTTCAGCTTTCAATGCAACTACAGACAATTGATCGATTGCAGATTTAGAGGACAGAGTTCTCCATTCACAAGCAAATTTTTTCCAATCCGTACATGGATTTTTAGACAAATCCATTGACGTGTAAAATTCCTTAGCTAAGGTTCCATGATTAAAACAAACAGAATCATAGTGGACTATTATTTGAATGAAAGATGTGGTGAACCGTTATTACCTGCGTCCAAGCAGTCATTTTTGTAGCACAATTCAGAGTCAAACTCCGTAATACTTTCAGGGTGCTCATGCCCTGCTGAGCGAGCTAGTTTACGAATTTCTTTTAATTTGATTTCCTGTGATGTAGTGAGTATTGTGTTTGCACTAATCGACAAATCTTCTGTCGAATCAATGAAACTTAAATTGCTGCTTTCATTTCCAATAAAAGATTCTTGAGACTTTCCTAATATTAATGCTGCATAAATACCCATTTGTAATTGGAAGAAAGCACACAAGCCTAGCGAAATAGAAACATATAATTTCGAATTTACCATTAAAAACTTGATCTTTTTCATTGTGTTAGAAAATTTCTGGAGAAAACCACCAAACAAACTTTTTCATAAATTCAAAAAAGCCAAAAAAAATAACAAAACACTGTACAGAAACGGAAGAATACTATCTTGTTTGTAATATACACCTACACCTACCAATTCACAATTCCCTTGCGCAATGTTTTAATTACATTGGGCATTTTTAATTTGAAAATTCACGTATAGGAAATGCTGCCAAATTTTCAAACAAGAGTTTTGAAGGTTTTGGCTGCATTACAAAAGTATGAAAGTAATTTGGCTTACCTACCAAATAAAATACGTCTTGAGTGTTCATGAGTATAATTATTAAAAATTTTAGTACTATATTTTTGCATAAATCATAACTCTGCTATGAAAACATGATATTACACCAATTAATTCCTACATAACATTAGTGCTCAAGTACAGATAGAATTTCTACAATAGTATTTTTATCTTAATTTCACGTATTATACAAGTGGCATCCTCATTTCTGAAAATTATGGAAGCAAGTAACAAAATATAGCTTTTATCAAAGTTTTGACATATGTGTTAGGCTAGGGATTCGAGTTGTTGTCTGTAAAATATTACTCATGCATTGTATGTATTTTTAAAATAAAAAACGTTGTGTATACAAGAACTTGGAAATTTTATTGTATTAAAGCATATTGTAGTGCTAATTTGTAAGTTGTAGCCTACCAATTGCCAGTACGTATAAACTTCTACTTCGTCAGGTGTACTAAACTAACACTGTAATATTGATCTTTAAGACACGACTTTTTAAATGTTTAATTTAATTTTTCTACTTACAAAAATATGTAATTAGGATTCTTTAAACTTTGATCTTTGAAATAGTTGAAGTAAAATATGGCTCTGGAACCCCATACGACCTCCTAATAGGACAAAAAATATATGTATGGTGATTTGTGTCAGTCAACTTGAATGAATTTACATAATTTCCCAATAACATTTAATTTAAGAATGGTTTATGAATCAACATATGAAGATATTATGCAATGCAATCCCTCAAAAAAAGTTACAATCATCTAAGAAAAAAGTTGCTGGACCTAAGCTAAGAATTATAAAAATTAAATAAAAGAAAATCCAAAATAAAATGACCACCAAATTTTATTTACCTACTTGTAAACCTTCTGTGTAAAGCTAGCACATTTTTGCTCTACAACTGTTTGATGTTTAAATTCAAGTTTTTATCTTGGGAATATGAAAATGAACATATTTGCAAGTTACCAAATGGTTTTCCATTTAACAATACCTACAAAAACGATTTAAAAAGTAAACATCAGCTAAGAAGCGAAGTGTAAAACTGCAATAACAGATTAAAAGACCGACCACACGTTGTGATAATCCTTTCTAGTGGACAGGATGAAGTATTTCTGTATTCTAAACTTCGCATTACCTTTGATTTATTTTCATATCTTCATCTAATCGTCGCAGTCACAATACAACATCCATCTCTTTCATCATTTTAATCATTCTCAGTAGGATTCTAAATTTCTAAATTATTTGTAAAAACTAAAGCGCAATCATCCAAGTGGTCGGCATTCATTAAAATTACAGAGAGAAGTTTCAATGTAGTTTTTAAATGCAAATTTTGCTAAAACTAACGAAACATACAAACATTAACGGGTGTAGTACCTAATGTCGCATAGGTGGAGTTTTACACTATAAAAGTCTTTCAATTGCTAACAATGGTACAATAAGCAATTTAGAGCGGTTTTAAGTCCTAAGATTTTTTATGGTCTGAATTAGTTTTTATAAGACCAGCTAAAAATGCTTTAAAAATTAAACATTATGTGCATGAATACCGGAACACGTCGATTTGTTATGCTTTGTTTTACCGCTTCTCGCACCTATAATCATAATCATAGTTTGCCTCGGGAAAATTCACCGGTCTTCATTGGCATTAAATGGTGTAAAGTTAACATCATCATCCATGCATAATTCTTGGGAGCGGTCAGTGGTATAGTAGTGGCGAATAACTTGTTGGGAAAAAATTTGTATGTGAAGTCGACAGTTCAAACGGGTAGGATCCAATTAAGCTCCAGCTGAGGAACGTTTTTCTAAAACTTGTTGTCAGACTCATTTAAAAACTATTTACTCTATGAGGTCCCAGGTCAAAAGTTTATCTCACATATTATTATGGCCAAAGCATTTTCACTTTTGTTCTTAAATGTTGAAACAAAATTACGCATTTAGTTCAACCAAACCTTAAGTCATTAATTACTCGCTTATTGGCATTTAAAAAAAAAATGTGTAAAATGCGGGTTCATAAAGTGTAAATTTAATACGGAATTTAAAAGCAAATAGGCTTCCAAACAACGATATAAAGGTGAAGAAAGAAAATAACTGGTATACGAAAGGCTTGGTCGACGACAAATGATCTGAAACCTAAACGAATATTTTCAAGTAGATAAATCATTTCGTACAGGCAATCAGGTTGTTTTGTGCGCAAATGTTAGTACTAAATGCAAAATATTTCAGTACAACAAAGGGTGTAGGAATTTCAGCAACTTCGGATTGAGTATTTATCATTTTCTAAAAGGTTAGTTCTTAGTAGAATGTCCAGAATCCCTTGACAAATGCTGATATATATACTTACCACACAAGCGGCACATCAGTTTTATTTTTCACTTCATGACACTTTCGCAAGTAAAGGAAGAGTTTATCAGGAATCTACTCCACATACTCTATTGGTACTTGAAAGAAACATTCAAAAATGTCATGCCACGGGACAAACTGTCAGAGCATGCAGCCTTCTCTTAAAAACTCACCGTTGTGTTCTTTATACAAACCACTCTTGATTGAAAAGACAGTTGGGTGCCACCAAGAAGCTGTCTTTCGTAATGTTGTCACTTGTTTTACTGGTTTTTATAATGTGTTGCTTCTCAAGCGATATACTCAGATTTATCAATTTTGTACTGCCTAGGTAAGTATGTATGCAATTATAATGAGAAAGGAAACTTTAATTTTTCATTCGAGACATTTCTGGCACATGTCATTTGAAGCTAATCAAATATTGTATTTTTACTTTTGAAAATCTATAATATTGATCTTGATATACTGACAATATAATACTTTTAGACTAACAAAAGAAAGCTAATTAAAGGTTTATCCATCCCGAGAGGTCTGAAACAAGAAATGTGTCTCAACTTTCCCCATAATAATATGTTATTTTCACGTATCACTATCTAAAGAGGCATATTATAGAGCATTTTGTATATTTTTATTTGTTTTTTGAAAATTTTGTATAAGTTATTTAGGTACATACACTCAAGCTGAATAGGTAATACACTTGAATCAGTTACAAAGTTTGACTCTTCATTTAAGATTAGTCCAGTGAATAATGGTTTATTCGATCAGGTATTTCAAATACATTTTTTAAGATATGAGAATTTAAGCATAAATCATGCAATAAATATGACTAGTACTTCTCAACATTTTTAATACAGTTTGCAATTTTTTACGCCCTTCTTGTTTGAAATCTCTACTTAATATCATTGGTTTTTGAACAAAGTTATTGCATTGTATTGCTAACAATTATCCATTTATCTATATGATCTCTATGTACATTTTGTTTTACTCAAGCAGCATTATTTGTTTCATAGAATACTTTCATACAGGGCCATGTGGTTCCAGTACTCCTTCTTCAGAGATACACGTCAACTCTTTCTGCGTTCTTCCCAGAGGTTGTTCTGGCAAAAGGAGTGGCTGTTGTTGATGCTGAGACAAAGCACAATTATTTACGCTTGCGGAGCCGCTATTGATACTGCCGCTACCACTAGGTCTGTCAAAGCTTATTCCACCTCCACTACTTTTCCGCAAAAAACTGAGTGAACTCGAACCTGTTGACCTATTACTTGCTTTAGAGTTCATACGGGGAGAGATGGGCTCATCTGGAAATGTAAAAGAGATCCTTCTCGCCGTCGGCGATTGCATTCCGCTACTGTCAAAAGTTTCGCATCTGGAAGAGCGTTCAAAAGCAGAAGAAAAATGACACTTTGTTTCAATGCCAGTACAATGGTCGGCTTTCGGCTCTTAAGAGCACATTATACAACGAACAACGAAGCAATTCAGCAACACTAAATTACAAAAGTACAACCTACATTCGTTGGGTGCGGGTAATTTACGTGTGTACACATTCAATGTTTTTTCGACGTAAATTCTGCATAAACTAAAGTGAAAATCACAACATCTGTAAAATGAAACGAATTATTACACACTGTACGTTTTTCATGAAAAATTATGATTTAAACGAAACATTCATTGAGCATAAAAATAAGTTGATGATAAACACATTTTTCTACGTGACTTGGCGCTTGAAGTGAGTGTTTAGAGTAAAAAGGAGAAAACTATTTGCACATGCAACAACGTTCTGTAAAGTACAAAGACAGAAGAGCACCCAAGGCTAATATACATGCGCTTGAAAATGTTGTTGTGTTATGCAACATAAATTTACGCTGATATTCAAACTGAATGAACGGAGGTATGAATATTACGCTTAGTTTTCTCAGTATAAAAAATAGCAAGGCTTTCATATAATGAGACTATAGTGGTAGTACATAATACTATGTTAGTATGAATTAAGAATACGAGAGAACATTGTTTATAGGATAAACTACCACACTGATGACGGACAAAGCACTCACGTTTTCATGGAGCTGGTTCCTGACTTGTTTCGCATTAGTTGTCGCCTTCTCATCCCACAACAGAGCATTATCATGGCACTGAAAAACACTGAGCCTGATGACAAGAAATATCCCGTTCTCCATCCTGTGTAGTAGTTCATGTAACCTTTTCGCGTGTGTGTCCAGAAAAATTACACATTTTATTAGGTGTATGTTATATATAATGGAATGGGCAAACATAAAAAAGTATTTAGGACACTGGCTAAAATGTTCAATCCAAAATTCGTTTCGTTTTTCTCTTCTACACTCCTTTACCATTTCTTTGAGAAAATGTATAAAATATATAATGTTTTGAGATTGCTATACCTGTGGCCGGCACACCAAAGATGCATCCCAGTCCTTGAGCAGATTGTACAAACGACCAAGCCCCAGCAAAGTTTTTTGCTCTTGTCTTTTCGTATGTCCAAGCTTTGAGCACGTAATTATAGGAGCCTAAGCCGAAACCATAAATCCAACAAAAGCTTCCCAACCCTTGTTCTTCGTAAAAAGTTGCAAGTGCAAATAACGCTCCGGCAATTATCAATGTGGAGCCCTGTACAAAAAAGGACAAAGTGGGAGAGAAAAAGAGAAAAATAAGAGGAGAAAATAAGTCCCTTTTTTCTTTTTTTCTTCTTTCTACCATATACATAACATGGTCATTCAATTTAAAGTAATGGCTTTATACCGGCTTGGTAGCAAAGTGAACCAAACAAATACATACATGCACCGTAATTTGTTCGAATAACTTGTCCTACCTGAAGCAAATAAGGTTTTGAGATCCGACAGTCTTCATTTCTCTGCAGAACAGTTAATCCAAATAAGCACGAGCCCAGAATCCATCCAGCCCCGATGTACACGTATAAATATATCACTTGAGCTATGGGCAATTCCACTTTGGTACATTCAAGAGCCTACGAAAATAATAGTTAGACAGATAGTTCATTTATTTCATTGCTCATTCAAGCCATGGGCAAAAAGAGGTCGAGAATTGGTAATATCGCTGATAGGGTGTGCAAACTGAAAAGCCTTTGTAAATGGAAATGAGTTCAATATTTGTCGGGTTTAATCCGTTTTAAAATGAGACTTTGCAATTTTCACATCGTCGTAGCATATTATTTTTTCTATGTGCTTTTATGTGATAGGTGCCTATATTTGCGGGGTCGAGGAAAATTGGACTTGAAAAGTGGAGCGTTGCGATGATGGTGGAAAACAAAACAGGGAAGACGTTCCATTTAATACGTTTTTGCAGAATTTGAGTGCAAAATGGGTTTTCCACTTTACTTCTATTTTCATTTTCACATTATTATAGCAAATAAGCATATTACTTTTTATAAGGACATTAACGTGACTAGTAGCTCTTCAGCAGAGATGAAAGTTTTTTGCCTTCATGTCAAACTTACCAAATGAAATAAAGGTGAGTAGCAACCGAATGCAGTGAAAGTGGTTGACAAAATGAGAAGTTGAACGGATCTACTGCTGAGACAGCTATAATCCAGGAAGGGTGGTCTGTCGTTCCGCTTCCCTTTCTCTTTTATCTGAAAATACAAGTACAAAGAAAAGGAATCGAACCATTTTGCCAATAACATTGTCAGTTTATGCACGTCCTTTCCTCGCACTTTATGACTTGGGCATGATAAGAAGGTGTGAACGGGAATGTGTAAAAAAACGTCCCAAAAAAGAATTTTCCCACATTTCAATACTTTTATATGAATGCAGGCAGTAAAAATGAAATTATGAACTTCGTTCCCGTCCACGCCTTCACACAATAGTTTACGTTGAGTGAACTTTAATAACTTTTTTATTGATTATTATGCTGATATGCACTGAGTACTCCTCCGGGAGTAGAGATTCTACCAACTTTTCTTATCTTCTTTCTTTGTGACAACGAACAAAAATATTTCTGCCACAAAGATGCCTCTTCTTCTAGCTGTAAATAAAATTCATGTGCTTTACCTTTCGCTTTTGATTTTTCAAGTGAAGAATGGCTCTTCTTTGTGGATGATAGAGAGATGCACTTCTATAGCAAGTTCCCAAGAAAAAAGTGCTAAAGATTCCACCCGTCAAAGCCTGGAGACCAAAACGCCAACCCAGCCCGCTATTTGGTACACAACAATAGATCATGATTATTTTCGTAAAAAAGCATGGATATAAAAATGCAATCTCAGTTTATCATCAGCCCTATAGTCTAAAATCATGCTGCTGTACGTGTGCAGTTTGCGTTTTACAGTAAAAATCCAACCTTATAGCATAATGTACTATCAAAGTCATGACTAGAATTCCAAAGCCAGACCCGGCCACAAGGAACACCTCTACGAAATCCTTTCTTCTCTTGAAATATTGTCCAACCATCAGGTACGATGCATCTCGTGATAAACCTATGCCAACACCTATAAAAATCACAGTGTCATCTTATCATCATCATTTATGACAATAAATTGGGAAATAAACAGGGTAGTATGGCTTGCATGTGTTATGTATACATAACAAGCACACCCCATAAAAGCTTGCGCTCATAAAACTGACAACTTTGAAGAGAAAAAACTTTATTTTGGCCTGAATCCACAAACTCACTTAAAAGTGATAAAATGTAATGGCATTAGGAACAAAAGTGTGTGCTCACTTAAAATAATGCCGAAACTAATAAAAGTTTGATGAAACTGGGACGCAAACGATGTAAAGAGACAAGCCAAGGACGTGACTAGTCCACCAAAAACTGCAGTGAGCCTGGTACTCCGTCTCGTGCAAATGGAAACCCAGAGTGGGGAGAGGAAGAGTGAAGTGCCCATTGAGAATGACACCATCCATACTGAAAACATAAATTGTTCACACTTCGATTAATCAGCAGAAAATAGATCCGAAAAAAGTATTTCGCATTCAAACAAAACAAAACCATGCGTAACATTTTGTGTTGTTTAAAAGAGTTTGCAAATCTTTTTTGCATGTCAGTTGAATATACGAAACAAGCAGCAGTAGATGCATTTATACATTTTGATTATTTGGAAATTGCTTCAGGCCTCTCATTTAAATGACATTCGGATTTATACATCTTATTTACTCATTTTCAAATAACATAAATCCATCAACTTGCTTAGTAAATTACAAATCATTTAGTATTTTTCGCTCATATTATTTTGATATGCCATACAAGAAAGTGATCGACATTTTTATTTGCAAAACTAATTCTGTTCTATTCGCATTCTTGACATTTTTGCTTATTGACTGGGCCTGTGCCTATGTAATACTTTCTTTTTATATTTTTACTCTTCACTCACATGTATGATTATAACTATGAAGCATGCTTTCTCAATCTAAAATTATTATTTCATATTTTGCTTGTCAAAAATTCACGATTCCATTCACAACCAGTAGATATTAGAAAACTGAACTATGATAACTATAATGGATTTAAAACCGGTTTTATAAAAAATTTAAATCATCATCATTCATTATTACAACTTTTACTTTAGGTCTTATGATTCTTGCTTCAATTTATTCGGTTTATTTATCGACTATAACAATCCGCATACTTGACACGGACAGCTGGAGCTAGAACATCTATCTTTTATACTCTAGAGACATCATTATCATCTACATAGCGCGCAAGAATTGTGCAAATCACCAATTATTTTTATTGTTAAAATATTTTCAAGTGTTTCATTTTATTTCTGAAAATAATTCAGAAGAGTGAGCATTAAGAGAGTCCCAATGGAGAACGCATTGCGAACACAAGAACATGGTTGTAGTAGGTTTAAAGACCGCACCATTACACTTGACTACTATTCACCACACACACTGAAAAGATAATATCATCTTATAAATAGTGCCTTGTTATTAACATGATTACTGAGAAAACAGACAGTAAAAAAGCAATAACAATCATGCACACTCATACATATGGAATAGAGCCAGAAGCGCATGCACCACCATTACAACTACTACAACTATTTGGCGATGAATCCATGAATGGTTTATATTGACAATATACACCATAATATGTTATAAAAACGGTAATAGTAATAATAATGTATAATCAATATATTATTTGGACTGGTGAAAAACAAAAAAAAATACTGGTTCCATTTTGTCGTAATCGTAAATAATGTTTCACCCGAAAATGTGTGTGTGTGAGCAGAGCACCCATAAGACATAATATCCAAAGACCCTAGACATCGTCATGATTATGATTAAACTACCACTAGAACCAAAGCAAGACAAAAGGGTAAGATGAGGGGTAAGGAAATTCTGTGCCAATATGTATGAAATATTACCAATGATGATAATCATGTTCATGATCGAAGACAGCATGATTTCTTATTGACGTAGGTTTTTTCGCGATTGTAATAACTTTGATATTACATTTCTTTACTTGCAAAAAGGAAAACGTCTCAAGGAGAATTCAAAACTGCTTGGACACTCTTTACTTTTACTACTACTACTGTAAGTAAATAATTTTGCAAATAGCCAAAGGGCCTACCTCAATAACCTGACATTTGTTAATAGTAAAAAAGAATGGCTCAATGCTTTTAAAGTTCAAGTGAATATTAAGGTTTACTCTCTGCAAGCATTAAAACAAGTGCCTTTTCAAAGATATATTAGTACTGGTACTGGTGTGCCACACGGTGTAGGTGTGTCTATCAAATTTATCCAAAGAACAATTTTTTTCTTTGTTGCGCTTCTACAGAGTACTATGCAATTACATGCCATTGTGCTTATAAACTCGAAAAATTACTGTTGCCTGTGTGGGGAGTAGCTTTTCGACTATTACTGCGGAATGTGAATATTGCAAATTTCATTTTTGCAATTGTAATATAATTCATGAAGATGCTGTAATTCATTTTAGTTGGTTACATTGTAATTTCGCTCACTGCTTGATCCTGATAAGATTTAATATAATCTTTTATGTTGAAAACAAATCAATCTGTAGAAATGCTAGCATTTGCAGAAATAATCTATTGATAAAAGATCATGTCAAAAATGTAATAATTGAAGTAGCGGTTCAATTTTTAATAGCAAATAATTTTGCTACTAACAACATATACGGGCAAAAGAAAAGAGAAGTTGACGGAGAAACTTATATTTTGGCAAGTTTTCTTTCTCTTTCATTTCAGTTCATGACTCATTTATTGTATAATATTAAGAGGTTATTGTTAAGAGTGCAAAAAACTAAACGTTTTAAAAGAAAGTACTGATTTATCAAATCATCTTTACACTCTTGCGTATGCATATCCGATGAAATGTGGGCAGGAAATAATAATGAAATTAGTATAATAAAAGAAGAGGTCAGTGTCAAACTGACAGCACACGTACCTCGCTCCATTATTCTCGGCAAGCCTGAACGCGTGGAATGACCCACTCACTCAAGTAATGTTTTTTTTGTTGAATGAGATGAAAAGCCCAGTGAGATGACAGTAAACTGTCGACTCGTCAGCAGCAGCATTTCAAATAATTTTATGAATATTTCTGTCCCGCATATTACCATATTACGAAGAGTCTAGTGTATGAGCAAGTAATAATTCTTTCTACACAAGAGGTTTAGATTTTAGATGAAGATGATGATGAGAGCGGTATATTTTATTTGATGCTTATACCTACGAAAAATACAATGGGGCACAGTAAATATAACATCATACTACATTGCCGCCGCCACCACAAACAATATTTCTTTTTTACAATGGCAATCATCTCCTTTCAAAAGTTTCGGTTGACTCGATTGGGAACATGATTTATTTTGCTGTGTAGCTCATTAATTTATTATCAAACGTGTAAAATGCGGACAGTCGCAGGTATTTTTCTTTTCATTTTTGCATTTTCTTTTCAATGCAGCGAAAAGGCATGCCTACACATTCATTATTGCCCATTCTCTGGGTTTGATGAATTCAACTTACTGAAGTAAAAGAAATGGATACTTTAGAAAAAGTTGATGTATGTATCATGCATGCCGTGCTGAATGACACTGCTTATTATGAAGTAAAAATTATTAGCATTTAGCTAGATTAGCTTTTAGACCATCCCTCTTTTACACTTTGAGAACGTAAAATATAGAAAGGGCAGGCTTGATCTGTGATTGCGCAAACAAAGCAAGAGCAGCTAGATTGAAAATTTGCGTATGCATTCATTTATTTGCTTTTTTTTCAAAATACAGACATAAAATATCGCTTCGCTGATTGGACTCAATGAGCTAATCATCATTTCTTATGAGATCACCTGGATCAAATCAAGCATGAAACGGATCTGCCTTTGCCCACTACTGTGTACAACAAATTACTTTGAATGAAAATAAAGAATGTACCTTAAACCTATCATATCATACTGTTTGTGCATTAAAAGTTCTTTTTAAATCCAAACGTAACGGGAGACTATACCACAATCCAATTTTGGAGTTTTAAGAGGCAATAATTCACACAAAATTAAGAATTTTCGCCTTTTTAGGGCACGGCTATTGATAGCGATTAGCCTGACAGAGGCAGATTTTTCAATAAACCTCGTGATTATGAACTTTTATTTGCTTCAATTTTCTTCCTTGAGGAGTGAAGGGTTTGTGAGAAAGTATAAATTGATATCTTTTGCATTTTTATAGATTACTATAACTCTCTAATTGAATCCTGTACGTGTACGCGTTTGATGCATTTCTGAAAGCTCACAGAATTCTGTCGGGTAATAAACCAAAATGCAACTCTCTACCCGACTCTCTGTAATCTATACTACCTCCTTGATAACTACCCACTAATAAAGACATTTACTACTGTTCTCAATTTCAACTTTTACTTATGTGTGCATTTTATATTGCAAAGCAAATAACGTGGTAGCACCATCAACTGCAGCAGCACCCGTTCATAGATTTTCTTTGATAATATATCTTCCCTTCTCTTCGCTCCACGCAAAAAACTAGGTGTCAACTAATAACACGTCTACACACTTTACACGTAAATTCTTTTTAGCTGCCAACAACTCTCATTCTTGCTGAAGTTTGCAGAATAAGTATTTATTCATCCATTTACAAATTAGTTCATTTTTTATACTTAAGGAGACACATGACACATTATACTTTCAAGCTGACTGCAGATAAGTGCTTATACTGTGTGTTGTTTGTAGATCTATTTTCTATGCTGTTCCAATACGATAAGAAAAACTAACGTTACGGTGTGTCGCTCCTCTTTTCTTATCTTAGATCTATATCTACAAGATGATCAGTTACGGATCTCTTCACATTATTATGAATATGCATTAGTAGCAGCTCTCTTTCTCTTCAGCCCTCAGCATTTAGTATAAAAATTTGCAATGAGTCGTGTAATGAAGATGTTTCCAAATTGTATTATGTTGTCAACAAAACGGTGAGAAGGCGAAAAAAGTGAGAGAGGTACAATAACAGAAAAATATATTTACACATAGGAAAAGATTCAGATTGCTCATGTACCCATTCTATTGGTAGTTTGGCTGTCAAGCTGTCAACAGTGTCTATATTTGCCTTTTAGTAAAAAAAAAGTCATGAAACGCTTCTTGAGTGACTTTTTTACATCCAAACAAAAAAGTTTTTATGATGGTGCTGCAAAAAACTTACAAGAATAACATGAGAATATTAGGTGATACCCTTGTTTCAGTACACCATTTAGGTTGCCACTTTAGCTGAAAATCTACAATAAACATATTTATTGCTTCATTTGCTTTTCCTAACATACATGAAATGTGAACCGCACACGGGAAAATCGAAACAATACCAATGGTTGATGTCACTATTCTTCTACCAAAATTGCAAAGAAGCCAAGTTTTTTTTTTACTTTTGCATGCTTGCTTAATATCCCGTGTTGTTGGGTTCATTCAATTGGTAACATGTGTGTAGCTAAACAATGTTAACAAGAACGATTGCGATTTTTAACTATAAAGATTGCAAATGATCTAGTAAACTGTCTTGCGATATTGCGTACGCTCATGAAATCTACTCGCACAAACAAAGTACTTTGTTATACGCACTTATCGGGTGGAAGCAAAAATTCTTCCTAATTATAATTTTTAGCGTGCATAAATATCATTGGTTTTGACAATACAAAGTAACTGGTATAACTTCTAAACTACTAACATTTAGCTGTTTCATAACCTACATAAAATGCAAAGTTCTCCATAATATAATGAGATTTTTCTCTCACTATTTTATATGATAAATCTAACAGAATATACCATGCTCCATTTAACATTTTTGCAGGAAACGTAGTACCAACAAAAAATATCATCACCGTCAATTCTCATTTTAGATAAAACTTCTAAAGAATTCTCAATGGATTAAAATATTCTGTAAAAGTAAGCATTCAAATGAAATCGGTTGCGGTGCAGTGGTAAATTAATGGTAACTCTATCTATCTAAAGAAATTCAACCTGAAAGATGATATTTTCTACGAGTTAAACAGAAAGTACGGAAAAGAGTTTCAGTCCCAAAAATTTAAATCTTAAAGAAGCAAAAGTATTAAAGGAATTAATCTTTTGAGCTTACGTTTCATGTTCACAAAACATGACACATTGGAATTTTGAAGTAAACGAAAGTTTACTAACATTCAACTAATGTAATTAGAAAATGTTCAGCACTTAAATGTTCATCATTCCTGCTAAATGGAACGAACGTCAAGTACCGAAAATAAATAATCCAAATAATTCAAAATGATATACCGCGCAGTGTCAACTTTCTTTAAAACAACACATATACTCGTATACTACAGTAATTTAATGAAAAGAGTTTCGTATGCAGAAGAAAGAAAACAGGCTACTACATGAATTTCATTCATTACCAGAATTCATGGCAAGATCCTCCCCAAATTTACTCAAGATTTCCAGAAGGAGAACCCCGGCGGACAGATGAAGTCCATACATGAGTGCATGACAAATGGTTGCAACGGCCAGTATCACATAGCCCCACCCACCTTCCGGATAATAGTGTTGGGTAATTGTACTACTATGTGCACTAGAAACACTTGTACTGTTACATCTATCTAGTGGAGCATAAGGTCCTCTTGTATACCGATGAAATCTCTCTAGCTTCTCATTAAGAACGTCATTTCCACCCACTGCTGGAATTCCAGCACCAAACTTGTTCCCACTGCCACCACTATAGGTGGATCCTATTGCAGCAACTGCCGCCGAGTTGAAACTGCTGCTGACACTGTTTACGGAACCAAACCTACCGTCCGAAATGATTGAACTTCTTAATGCTCTATTGTTTCCTCTTCGAAATCCATCCCTGTATGAGTTACCAGCACCGTCCTCTCCTTCTATATTTTCGCAATCCCCTCTATCGGCATCTCCTGTTTTGCTATTATCCTTAACGTCCAGTCTTGAAGTGCCATTCAAGTCATTATTGCTCAACCCAAAATCTTTATTGCTTCCAGTATCAGCAATCTTGTTCCGTGCTCCATCGTCCTCCTCGATCACTTCACTATCCTGAAGCATCCCGCTTATATCGCTAGGCACTCCAATGCTATCTTCCGCCTCTTCAATGTAATATCCTTTGTTGCTTCTGTCGACCATCTCTAAACCACCACCACCCGTGGTAGCTTTCATGTCTTTTCTCGAGGTTATGTTATTCCCATTGAAATTTCCTGAGAACATTTTGGCAGCATTGTAGTAGGAGTTGTGTTTTGGCTTCGATTTGGAATCATTTTCAACGTCATGCCTCCGGTGAAGTCGAGGAAATGCCATCTCCTTCCGGTAAGCTTCTGCCCTGTTGTTTGAGTTGAGCATGTGAGTGTAGGAACTTGCTCCGGATTTAGTATTTCTTCCTGAAACTTTTTTCTTGAGGCCACCACGACCACTGCTGTTACTGTCATCTTCATCTTCGTCATCGTCAAAAACATCAAAACTAGGCTGGATATCTGTAGACGATGCGGAGAAGGTACGGTCTATGGAAAATGCATTATTTGGGTCCGGCGTACATCTTGGTTGAAGTTGGTCATGCATGAGTGGATGCCTTTTGTTCAAATTCCCGTCCTGATCACTACCAGCACTGTTGCCGCCTACTTGTCCAGAAGCAGAAGCGCTTGCCATTTTCGATTTCTATTGTGATTCATATGATAATACATTTAGAAATAAAGTGGTCTAGTGTGGTCAACACAAGACTTTTTTCCAAGTCCTATATGAGCCGCATCCTCCTCATCACTTTATATCTACTGGCTTATCTGATGTGGCCAAAGGGCTCGTTAACTTTTGATTTATATTACTTTGCTCCCAACTCCCGATGCTACTCAGTCCATCTTTCATTTATTCACTGTGGAATGGGTACAATAATAGCTTCCGCCGTTGTGTATTCCTGGAACAACGACCAGCAATTCCTGCAATGCATAATTTTACAAATCAAGTTATAAATTGTGTGCACAAATATCACTGTACAGTTTATATTATGCTCAGCCAACAACTTTGTTTCTCGGAATGATGCACACAACGCAACGGTGCACTTTGAATGGAATATCATGCATGTGAAATTCGTGCACATTATATTGTCTTTTATTATCTTTGCAACTGCTCTCCAGTGATATGAAATAATACAATAATGCGCTTTAAATTTTAAGCAAGCGCGTGTCTTTGAAAGTGGGACGGTTTTCTGTAAAAATAGAAACGGGGCATGTACCCCAAAAAGGACTGAAAACTGATAGGGTTTTAAGCAACCACACACCATGAACATAATATTCCCATCGAACCAACTTTCTCCTTTAGTGCTATTTCATGTAGTCACACGGGGAGTTTTAAAAATGACTTATACAGAACAGAGAATTAAATCGTACTCTGTTTTCAAAGAATCATGCTTATCTCAGTATTATACACTAAAATGTGTAAAGTGTGCTTAGGCATATGCTTGGCTCTTTGCATGTCTTGTCTTCCGCACGGACGTGGACGGCAAAACAGTGTCACCAGCGAGCAAAAAAGTAAGTCATGTCCGAGAGAAGTATGAAAAATAAGGGAAATGATGTCATAAATCATTGGATTCATATGCATTTTATGCATTATTATAATAGGCTTGGTGGTGGTTGGCTGGTAAAAAGACTGCGAGGACGTTATAACGGTGATGATGACGATGATGTACTGTTACTTTTCCTCTTCTCATGTGTTTATGTCAGGCATGATACAAACTGAAGTAAATATATGCTGTTTAGGAAGTTAGATTTGAGTTGCCTATGTACTTTTAAAAGAGTCCATGAGAAAAAACCCATTTGCATGACAAGAAATTTCAACTCCCCCTCAAAACAACCATGCAACCAAGTCACAAGCCTGAAAATACAAGTAGTAGAAATGGTGAGGAATACTTGGTTGACTTGCTTCGTGTAAAATGCACTGATTCTAGCTTCTGATATGTACTACCTCAAGCGACAAGAGTAACCAAGAAAGATGCAAGCACATGAAAATGCTTTCATGAAAACTACCAATTTCCTTTAAAAAGACCATCTTTGTCATGCAACAAAGTCTACTTTATGAGCATATGTATGTGCAAGTAAGTATGCGTGAAGCAAGTTCATGAAATGTTATTATTATTCACAAGAGGATACGGTGCGAAAAAAGCTTGTTTCACGGTTGTTCTAATTTTGTTTTTATGCAATAATGCTATGCAAATTAGGCTCATAAATAATGACACTAGTTGCGGATTATCAAAATTGTACATACAAGAAAATCCGTGTAAGTATTGGATTTATGTATGATTTGCTTGAAGTCTCAGCCGTTTCTGGAGGTGTGAGTGTGTTTAAATTTTTTGGGGGTTTTAGCTAGTTATCTAGTGACTCATTCTATGAAAGCTGTTTACCAAACTTTTGCTATCTGAATTTATAAGCTTGTTTATAAAAGCTTTAAAAAATCAAAGCCAAACTAAAGTTTACTATTTCTAAAAAAAGTAGTTGCCACTATATAGTTTGTAAATACATATTAAAAGCTAACGTAGTAATAAAAAATTCCTTGCCTTTACCCTGGGCTATTTTCTGTTTTAAGCGATTTTTCGTGTTTTAAATCCGAATGTATGTAGTATAGAGCACTTGCATCAGGTGCCACATTTTCCACAAGCTTAAAAACTTTGCTTCTAGGAATGCAGCCTGCCATAATGAAAAATATATAAATAATGAAAGCGTTATCTAAATTTGAATGTTCCTTTATCTGAACTTCCAAGTACCGTCAACCGTGAACAAGTCTTCTCATTTTCTTTATTTATATCACTTTCTCTTCTATCCAGGCATAGCAGAGCACTCGTGTAAATGCATGATATAAATTACTTTTATGTGTATGTGCAAACCGACCATGTAAAAAACCCGTACCCGTACCAGGAGCAGTTTGCACCAGTGCTAATGATAGTGCACAGTGTTGTTTACTACGAAAAACAGAAGATCTGACATATCTTACCATCCAGGGAACAGAGCTCACAACTTACAACGCAACCTGGGAAAAGCGGCTGTTCGTGGTGATATTCCAATCGTAGACAGAGACTAATGTTGGAGCAGACTGTTTCTTCCAAAGTGCAATAAGAAACTACAACAATGCACGATACAACACGGGATATTTGTACATGTCGGATGGTAGCCCATTTTTGGCTCGAGTTTCCCCATACTTATAGCTTACATTTGGTTTGCTTCTCGAGACTCTTACCCGTTTCCCATTCCGTCCCATCTTATCTCTTTATTTACTGCCTGTACCTACATAATAAACTATCACACTTTTTGCACAAGAATAGAACTTGGAAACACTTTTAATTGTTTATTTCTTTGTTACACGCAAGCTAAAAAGCACAGCCAAGTTGACATTTATGTTGCAATACTATAAAATGCAAAAAAAGTATGTACAGATGTGGATTATGGATAGGTGAATGGGTCCGGGATAAATGGAACAATTCTTTTTTTTTACATAATCGTAAGTACAAGACAAGGGCACATGCTCAGAAAACAGGAAGCCATCACTGGCTGAGAAAAGTGTATGCAATTCTTCCTGTCGTTTGGCATATATCATCAGCAAAACATTGTGTGTGAAAGTACAGGAAAAAGAAGTGACTAGGTACTTATATTTCTCCTTTGTTGAAAAAATCACTTTCATAATCGTAATGTGCACACAGCAAAAGCGCGTGATGGGTTGACAGAAAAATATATACCAATGCAAAAAAAATCATCATAGTTCCTCAAGCCATTATGTACAAACAATAGAAAAATACGTATTCTTCTACCAGAGCTCATGTGCGAGATAAGTCTACTGATGCTACGTGTAAGCGCAGTGCAGATTATAAAAGGAGATAATCGTAATAGCATCTAATGTACTATGATATGATGTATATCCTTCTTATCTGTGAAATTTTCCGCTCCAAAATGGAAATCAAGATTTTTCCGTTTTTCATTTTTGTACAGACGTCATAACTTCTAGTTAGTATTTTCTTACAAACATCCAGAGAAAAAGCTCGTGCAGTGTAATATAATGATTATGGTCATGAAGATACATGTTTAGAAGCATTTTTGCTCAAGAAGCAGGCACTAAACATGAACAAATTTATCCACCACCAGAAAACCACCAAAAGTAAAGCTATCATCTCCAGTTTTTGCTCCATTGTTGCTAGATACATAACATTGTATACAAAATCAAAACATAAAACAACAATTTTACAGAAATACAAAAGTCATTCTTCTTCTCGTTCTTATTTTCCCTTTTCTTCTCCAGTCTATACGATGGTTTTTGCGTTTTAGTAGACCAGAACTTGCCATTTCCTCTTCCCCTTCCTGTTTACTGTTTGCATCTTTCAAGCCAGTCGTACAGTACATACATATATTTCTAAAGTGAAAGAATGAAAGTAAAGACAAGAAAATTCATTGCTCCCGATTCTGTCTCTGTAAAGCCAAGTATATAACTGCATGTTTATACTTTTATTTTGGGCACCCAAAACTACTCATATTGTTCATACAAGTGTGTAATAGTACCTATTTAATGTAAATGTACATAATGTAAAATATATTTTATTTGTATGTATACTATATTAAATAGCATTATTATTTTCGCCAAAGACCATAAACTTTGCTAGTATTTATATGTATGTGTCTAATAAGAGAAGGAAATGACAAAATATAGTGAATCTTTTTTGGAACCTATTTCCTGGGACACATATACTTTTGCGTTGGAAAGGTTAGTCCCACCATGCGTTCCAGTCTGTGAGGCTACTTTACTGAAAATTTTTCCGAGGAGACTGGTCAGTCATGCATGCAGGAAGGTTTTTCTTTTATGTGTGGCTTCAAGTATCAGGTCTTGACGCACAGCTTAACTTTTGTTTTATGCTTTATTTCTCATTTTGTACTATTAAGTATGTATAAAGCTTGAAGATAGTTTTGTATGTGCTGCTTTCTCTTTGCTTGTTCTTCTGTAAAAGCTCAAAGAAGCTGTGAATTTGTGCGAAAGTCATTTCATATAGCACAGAAAAGATGTACGAGAGGAGCGGGTCCCGAATCCTGAGGACTTTACCAAACACATTATTCCTGTTTCATCGACCTGTATGTTGTTTTGTTCATGAACGTGAGAGAGTTTAATGATGTTTGTGTTTCGTCTTGTTGAAATTAAATTGGGCTAATACTTCGGGGTGACGTGACTAGCACGACGGTGTTCAAGCTGTAGCTTTTAAGCTTGGTAGCTTTGACCAAGAGTGAAAGTTTGTTTTCTTCGTGCCCAAAATTCTGGAAGCACATCTTAATGATCTTTCAAGCCAAAATAAATACAAAATACTAAGGTGGACATGAGTAGGTAGTCCAATTCTATAGCACGGTTGAAAGAACTTTCTGCTTGGAGTTGAGACTGAAACTCCAATATAATCATAAGGGGAGTTTGCAAAATTCTATTCAGAATCCTATTTTACAACGAGAAAAGCACCATGTTCTAAACAAAAGCCCTGATTACTTATTACAATTTCATTCATATGCAGAATATATAATTTGCACTTGTAAAAGTTTCTTCTCAATTTAACTCTGCATTCAACTACGAATTGCTTTTTAGCTTTTGCTTGTTATGCGTCTATAAAAAATGCTCCAATAACTTTCAAGTTTTTTGGTACCATCCTTTTCCATGTTATGTTTGAAATTGTGAAAGACTTATGAGGTGGAAGTTATACATACTATGTACATCCCCAAAACATGATAAAAAAGAGTTATTCAGCTCAGTGAAACAGTTTTGCGCTTTTCTTTGAACACACAACATTTTCTGCGTCTATATAGATCAACATAGGAAAGAGAAAAGTTTCTTAATTCATGATGAACAGACTAGAAAAGTGTGACGATGACGTTTTAAAAACTACAGACACTGAGAAAGATACATTACAGTTGCAGCAAAACACATTTGCCATATCAAAATGAAAAATGCATTATTCAACTTTCGTTCTCTAGCATTTAATAAGGAATCATTCAGTTGCAAAGACTGAATGTTGTAAATCACTTGATGCATTGTAGCAGCAGCATCGGTACTGATTTACAACAGAATATATAATGCAAAATGCGTAGTGTTTGGATCATAAAACCTCTTGGTTAAAATAGCATGGTCTTTGTCTATGTATTTCATGGCCAAAATGTGCAACTTACATTAAAATGTTTATGGCGACACATGCATGATAATGTTGGATGTGCATGTTGAGCTTTAATCAATAAATTAAATACATAGTACCAAAAGAAAGAATTGAAATGCGAAACTTACCTCTGGAGTTAGGGTAGTATAGTATTTCGTGCAATCAGCACCGTTAGTGATTTTACCTTTAAAAACTGTTTAATAACCACTGATAATGTCAAATGTAAACAAATCTGGTTTAACTGTGTTTATGCATTTGTTGGTAGTTTACAAGGTATTTTCTCAGGTACCTCAAATAGTCATACTACATTTTTCCTCATAATATAATACACAAACATGAAGGTACTAGTTGATTTTTAATCTAGCTCCCAAATTATCACGTTCACTGAATTGCTCAGTAGCAGGTAGCAAATTGCACATTCCACCGTGAAGTGAAAACCAAAAGTTTCTAAAAGCAAAAGTGTTTTAGCACGAAAGATGATTATACGCTGTTGCGACTTTTTCTTAATTGATGTTGGTGTGCTTTGGTGCTGTCACTGTCATGTTCCGGCAAACGGCCGGCCGCCTTTCTCCTCTCAAAGCTGTCTTTCTAAATTAAATGTCATATAGCACAAACTTGGAAAAGCACACAGAACTTGAAAGCCTGTAAAACGCCGAACACTGTCTGTTCGGAGTCTTCTTAGGAAAATGAGAATCTTGATGCCTGCTCCTTTCCTTTTTCCTTCTTACGGTTACGACTACAGCACAGTCACTAACTTGCTGCGCTACTGCCACTTCTGAAAAACTTTGTCCCACACTTTGTAGCAAAAAAAGATTGAACTCGCTGGGCTGTTGCTGATCCTACTGTGCCAGCGTCGCAGGTTTACGAGCGAAAAGAACGAAAAAAGAATCTTTGCGTACATGTAAGAAAGCAACGTGCTTACACAAGTTGCAGTGGGTGTTTTTTCTCTGATTACACATTACACTATCATATCACATTAAGTGCAACCCTATCGTATGGGTGTCTTACAATGCTTCATGGTTTTTAGCATTGCCACCTCCATTGTTTTAGGTGGCTTGTATAACGTATTTGTGGTTACTTTAGATTATATATGTATGTGAGGTTTTTTGATGATTTTTAGAGATTTTAGTATGAATTTTCTTCCTTTCCATTTTGGGACTCATATCACAATGGGCTTTTTGTGTTGGCCGAAAATCATTATTATCAACCGTGCCTGATGATGGTGGTCGTGATGGGATGGTTCTCCAGCTTACGTTTTCACTTTTTCTCTTTCAAATGGCGACGATCGTTTGTGAAACAAGTGAAGAAAAGGAACTCGAAAGTACGTGGACGAAATACGATAATCCTTTTTAACCACTTAAACGATATATTCGCAAACCTGATAGGTGAGCAGAAAAAATGCACAATTTTTACTCGCCACCAAGAAGTTATAGATATACTTTTTTCCTTCCGTTTCTAAGACTGACTTTTTTCTTTCCGTGCACATGTGTGTGATTTTCATCTTCCTAATGCTTTAAATACCATCACTCACAGAGAGACGAGCCTTGCATACATACAATATACCCATTCATTCATGCTTTTTATAGTTAAGAGTTATAAGGAGATGTAATAATGCAAGAAAAAGTATCTTTCATTTTCTACACGTTTTAAGGTAAAAACTTTTACACGAAAAGCGTTCCACTTCCTTTTTGTGCCCATCTCACTTAATATATCGTTTTATGAGAGAAAACGCGTCCAAGGAAGAAAAGAGTTGCATTTTTACTATCTCTGGCTGAAAGAGGAAGGATGGATTCATCAAACTGGCAGGAGGACTTTTCAGACCAAGTTTTTGGCAACGGGTTCTTACGCATTAAGAATACCATCATCAGGTCACAGTCCAGCATAATTAGGGCAGAGACGTAGCTCTGAGTTTTATGTTGAGGAAGTAAATGAGGAGAGGGGGATTTTTGTTAAAATCCTGCCAGGCAATAAATGTGACACGGAGTATGAAATCAAGATGACATGTCAGCTAAAATGTTTTATGATTTTTAGAGACATCCAACATGCATATAACTTTTTACGACTTTTTGTGTTAAGCTCCTGTCCATCTCATTTCTCACTCTTACTTTCGTGAAAGTAGCATGGAAAAAGGATAAAATTACTTCATTATATTATTTGGATCAGTTAGTTTGATTTTTGGTGGAAGAAGCAAAAAGCGTCTTGTTCCATCAAAGCCTGATTTCTGGTTTTATGTCATCACTATTTTTATTTCAGAGGTTTATGCTCTTCTTCAACAAAGTATGTGGTTTTGTTCGTTCTAAAGAAATTTTCATTAGAACGTGAATTATGGGTGAATTATAGAAACTCCTACTGCAATCTCAATATTTTGTGCAAATGATAAAAGTAGCCGCTCATTACATTTTTATAGTTTCATTACTACAGTAGCAGCGGGGTTTCATGAACACACTGGTTCTCTGACCATTAACGCTTCTTGAAAATTCTTTGATTCCCCGTGGGAGGTCACACGACTTTTAAGATCTTTCCTCGTATATAAAAATGGCATGCTAATTAAAAGGACATTTTCCTGCCTAGATCCTGGGGCTTTGTTACGCAATCATAAAAGTGTATAATATACCCTCGAGTTTGTTAGTAAATTAAATTGAGAAGAAAATTGGAATTTGCATGTATGAGACAAAGATTTGATTATTTTTTTACATATTGTTCGTGTTGATCTGATGACAATGTATACCAGAAGTTTCTTTAAATAAAGCCATCATATAACTAGACGGCTTATTATCATTTGACAGTATGGCAGGCACTATACATTTGGCAATTGTTGTCAGACATCTCTTTCAGTGATGAATTGCGAAAGGATTGGTCGAGATACAGAAAAAGTATTCACTACACATAAATCTAAATTGTACATGATATTTGCAAGTGAAAAACTAAACAAGGATGAACAAGGTAACATAAATTTGCTTCCGATTTCATGTTTTGCAAACAATAGTAATTATTCAAACCTAAAACATGATCTTCGGAGTAGCTACAAGATATAACAATGTCAGCTAAACCCCATCATATCTTTGAACAATGCAATATCATGTATTTACAAAACTGAAGGATGAATCTCGATTCCGACCGAACTACATAATATTTTGTATGGGTGCCGGTGCAAACTTTTCAACTTGACTATAACAATAAGTAAATCGTGTTTTTTCATAAATGAATTATAAGATTGCTCTTGCACCCCTTCACACAAAAGATGACAGAGTACCCGAAATTGACCAGCCATTCATTCAAGTCATAATCGTAATCATAATTATGACAATGATTATAGGGTTCTTTTATACCTGAACCTACCCTACTCTGTAATAATGTGCAATAAAAAGACTTTAGACGTAATAAAATGAAAAATTGGGGAACCGTTTTAGATCCTTTTTTGCAAACTCGTACAGGTACAACAACCATGGTTGATGTACTATATAAAGCAATGCGTTAGGTTCCATGTCTTAGATCCTCGTAAAAATGGGACTACGTGTGGGTACCGTGTGCACGTTTCTCCATATAAGTCCACTAACTCGGAAATAACGTAAAGTCTGACAAATGATGCTGGTGGTAGTAGTAGAGACAACACGGCCGCTTCACTCGCACCAGAGACGAATAAAATATGAGATCATAGATATTCCTCCTGTCGTTCCTTTTCTCTGCTCAGAGCTTAAAAATGTTTCAACTCTCTACACCATAGCTTTGTGCATGGTTTTCTTTAAAGCTTTCCGACTTCTTTCCTTTTCTAATAGGACAGCTTACCCCATCATCATTTTCATCGCATTATCAAGGGTATACTACTATTACTGAATTGGAGCACAAAGTCCACCAGAGCAATTTTTTATTCCTAATATGAGCCCAGGATGCACCAGCAAGTTGGATGCTTGGAATGAAAAAATAACACAAACGAAAGATGAAGGCATAATTCATTTGATCTGAAAGAACCTTTTAAGAAAGCATCAAGCGTAATTCAAACGACTTCTTTCTGCTGACTCGTTTAGTGCCGCTGCTGCTTTATATTAGTGTCAGCAAGCTAAGAACTTATTATAGAGAAGCTACCTCAAGGAAGATTTAGTTGGATAGAGTGGGGATAAATTTATGAAAATAAGAGGAAAGTGGTAAGCAAAGGAGATGACTTGGTCACCAAACATTTTGTTGGATACGCGTTGTAGGCACTTGAGTTGCATTGTATGCTCTGATGCGATCAATGCCGCTTTGCAATTTTCATCTTCCTTCAAAACTGCAAGAAAGAAAGAAGAATTGGATTCAATTTTACGTATACATTTAATAAGAAGTTTCGAAAAGATATTATTTCAGTTTGGATAAAACGCTAGAAAATATACGACTATCAGTACGTGTGGAACACCTCAGTCAGACATCCATGGCCATGTAAAGTTTAAAAAGAAAGAAGAAAAAGCCCATTTTTGGGAGAACGCAATCATTTTTAATAGTGATCTAAATCAAAGTGATCATGAATGAATTCCATCTAGAATATATAGGGGAGAGTGACTGAGAGAGGTGGTTTAGCATGTCACTTTTAAAATACGCGTTTTCTACTCTTCAACGCTAGGAGGGTGATAGGAGGTGTTATTGGCCAGTATCTCTAGATGAAGACCAATAACTCATTTCTTAAAATTAGGTGCTTACACATTGCTCTTTAGCCGGGTAGGGTGCATAGGAATGTACAAATTCGAATGAGTATATGATCAAGATAGTTTCAACTTGAAACTTTCAAATTTTCAGCACAGACTAGATCCAATTTGAATCATGTCATTTCCTTCGTTTGTGGTAGAAAAAATGAAAGTATGTAAATCATTTAAACTGTTATTTTATGCTAATTGCACGTGGTGATAAAAATCACGATATATTTGTGATCCTCTACATGATACCATTTTAAATACTCTATAGTACAACGTCTTTTGGAAATGAGTATTTGGTTAACACTGCACTTACTTTTTGGAGATATGGTGATTTGGATGAAAATACGGATAAGGAATTGCCCCAGCAGCACTGATGCTGATTTAGCATGATAGCCTTATTCCGTAATGGATATGATATAATTACAAATAACATCATTAATTTAATTATTGTTTATTCTAGTACAAGCATTATAATAATGCTACGAACATTTTCCTTGGACTATCGGCCATCCTTTTGGATTTTTAATCATACACCATGAAAAATTTGATAGCTTGCCAAACCAATTTTGATACTATTGCAAAAAAATAATGAAATTATATAAGGGACTATATACTACACAGACTGATCTATTTTCAAATGGAGAACAACCAAACGCAAACCATGATGAGTATCTACAATATTGAAAGCTGATTCACACTAACTAGAGAATACAAATTTTGGTTCTTGCCATCTAAGCGGAATAACTGCTTAGCACAACCGCTGACGTTGGTAATTTTTAAAACCTGGGATTGTATGTTTACAAAGGGTCATTTGCCTTCAAAATATTATTTCTGCCTGCCAATGAAAATATTAATCTTGCAAGCAGAAAAACAATAGTATTTTTATGCGAATAATATTGTTACCAACTTTATTTGCATTTAGGTTACATTGTTGCTCACATTTGTCTGTGCTTAGTTTTCTTGTTCCATAATATTTCTATCGCATTGAATCATATTAAATGGGCTAATGTAATAGAAATGTTTGAATTGCTGTCCATTTGTGCATCTGCCAAAATCTAAGAAATATGATGTCGAGCCTATCATATTGTTCAAAATGAAATTGTTTTGATGTTCACCAGAATTTATAGATATCACAATTATGTTCCTCTTGGTAGTAAACCATGTCCAGTTTTCCAGCAACCCTTTATAGCAAACTCCCTTGACTATGGCTAAACTGTATGCTAATTTGATAGTTCTGCTACATTAATATACAGCAATTAGCAGACGTATCATAATATGCCTAAAGTAGTTGGTGAAATATAGACGAAAGAATCCGTTAAAAATATCTGAGAACAGCAAGCTTGTGGCAAGGCACAAGTAGTACAATTGTATTAAAATTAAAGAGGATAAAATCACTTCAGTTCATTAAGTCAGAATCCAAATTAGAAAGTAAATTGTCTAAGTAGCGGCATCGCTTTATGCAGATGAACATTACTCCATTTCAGCAAATGGACGACAGAGTCAAATAGATTGATCATGACATGAGCGGACACTTATGAAAGAAGAAACAAAAAATAAGCGATACACTGGATGTTATCATTGTGTGTGCACCAAAAATGCATTACTACGGGGTCATGAGAAAGCACACCCGCTAGTCGCAGGTTCGGTTGAAAGAAGAGAAGTAAAGCAGACTAAGGATTGTACTTGTGTGCAGCTATTCAGCGTAGGTATGCATCATTAAGCATTATCATTATCATTACAAGTGTATAGGTGCATAAGGCAAATAAAAGAAAGAGTAACACTTGCAACAATAATATATTTAAAAATGAGAATGATTTTCATGTATATTCATGACTTTATTCTGTTACATTAGTATGCTGTATGAATTTGGCTAACTTTCAAGTTTGCAAACAGCATTTCATAATTATAAAACTGTATCCACTGCCTGCTGTGCACTGTGGAGAGTGGCAAAAGCTTATCATCATAAGCTTGATGAGTAATGACCCTGTGTTATATTCAAAATCCAGTTTTAAAAGCAATGTTTTCAGAAAAAACATGTTATTGCTAGTATGATAATAATTGTTAATTCTTGTACTCATATGTCACCAATCTCAAACTAATGTTTCATTTTCATTTCGCTTTGTTGATGATAACTGCTGTGGTTTTGCAGTTTTTGTTTAGATTAGAAAAACCATTACCAGAGATTTTTAGGCGTTAACCTATTGTCATTGTTCAAGAAACGGCATAAGTTTACTTTGAATTGAGGCATAAGGTACATGTCCAAAATTTGAAGTAACTCTTGAGACCATTTCTCTGTCCATAACATACCACACGGAACATGAACAAAGAAGCCTGTCACTTGTCACATGAGATACTACACACTCGCCTCGTGCTCCATCCCATTGATGAAATGTACATGAGTTCAACATTATTTGGACATAAGTGTTTGCAGCAATTTTACACGACGCCAACCAGGCTTAATGAAATATGACTTTTCTACGACTGGGTAAAAACGCACGCTAAAAGTACGTTAAATCATGTCACACCGTAAATGAAATGAACAGAAAAGGACATTCGAAGCTTAAATGCTGAAAGAATTTTACTTGAAAGTCCACTCAAGAAGAGGACAACATTTCACCATTTTTATTTTGAGCTATTTTTCTCCGTCCCTTTCAGCATTTTTCCTTTTGCCTTTCATTGTTACAAACTCGAAATGATGGTAATGCACATTTTGGCTGGTGTTTTCAAGATTTATTATTTATTAAAGCAAAAAATATATTTTTCAATGAAATGAAGATCTTTTCTCACAAGGATGTACTTGGATAAAGTGAACAATGTTTGCACTATATAGGTAGAGTAGCAGAAAAATGGAAAATTAAGTTAGGACAAAGGTGTCACGTCAAGGTGAGAATCCTTCTAATTCTCTCCTGTCAAGAGCCAGGCTTCAGGGCTCCAATTGAATTTTATTCTTATGCAATTTATACCTTGCACGTCGGCTACGTTTGATGTTGATGTAGTAAACTCTCATAGTAAAGTACTTGGGTAATTGAACGGCAACCCGAGTCTACAGTTGTTATTGTGTCGCAGAATACTATTTCTAATATTCATGAAATCCCGAAAGCTGTTTTAATAATAATATTATTAATTCAGGAACCAGAGTGCGAGCAGAGTGCTTCTCACTCTGACACTGCGTAGTACTTGCGTAAATCTGTCAGTTTCCATTCGACAGACAACGGATGGACTCTTAGGCTGTTTTTGCGTTCTTCTCACTAGAATCAAATTATGCCGGATAGTTTGGTTGAAGTGATTTCTTGTAGGACTACGAAAAATTGTAATATTCAGCTGCAAGTCATGACTCTTCATGAGTTTTCTTTATGAAGCTAATTACTATTTTGTTCGATATGAATAAACTTGACTTTGTGTTCTGAGTTCAGGTTTGCTTGACAAGAAGACCAGGGCTACTATTATTCACTTGTTTCATAAACAATTTTGCAAATATTTTAAGCTGCCACTTATAACACTTAAAACTGCTGCAAACGTCCAACTAATCAACAGAGCTGCCACTGGATGATTTTTAGCTAATTCACGAAACATGGACTTTCTCGCTTCTCTGTCATGTTGGGATTGATGAAAGTCAAACTGAAGTAATTTGTTCTGTCAGAGCCAGAATCAAGATTATAAAATGAATAATAAGATTATGAAAATTTGACAGATGTCTTTGTTTCGTTTTATAAAATATTAATATCATGTACATGGATCAGTGCCAAAATGCATATGATTTAAAAGAATGTCTATATTTAAAAGGTTCGTTTTTACAAGAATTGGCATGCAATGAATCTACGCAAAGGCAAGCATTTGCCTTTTTGGGGCATTATGAGATACAACAATACAAACTTACATATCAACATGGTTCTACATTTTATATGAAAGACTTGGTTAAGAAAAAGACAATGAGAAAAATTAATCATGATTAAGATATATTTTTATTGAACAATTGTATTTAATCACTTCAAGAATAAATATGTGGGCATCCAGAGATCCAGCTCCGTGGTAGCCGCTACCAGAATAGGTACTAAGACGCTTAGTTCTCTGTTTCGTTAACTATATCACAGGAGCCGCAATTATCCAAAAGATAAAAGCACCGATTGGCACCACAAACAATCCAAACACAGCTAATGCTACTCGAAATGGAAACCACCTAGTTATCTTGGCATTTATTGGGTATACGGCTAAATCAGTACTTTGAAAAAACTCTGGACCCTCAGAGTTGGCTTCGCCATCTGCCAAACTTTGTTCAAAGCATCCTACTAGTAAAACTAAGGCACAGAAACAGGCAGCTTGTATACACTTTGTGAACTCCATTTTTACCAACAAGTTTCTTATGACAATTTGTGCGAAATAAAAATGTCCATTCAGTTGAAAGTGAAACCACAAAAGAAAAGTGATCACTGAAAAGTACTAGACACCATGAACAATTAGTATAATGTTCTTAACAATTACCGTTGTTGGAGTTGCCCTGCGATCGGTGGATGAAAAGAAAAACAACTTTCACTAGCCAAGGTTTTAACAATAATTATGATAATTTATTTCTGCACAATCCCGCTTGTTTTGTTACACACACAGACATATAGCAGCATCATATTTAGCAATACACAAAATTGGTGATAAATATTGGCAGTCATACAAATCTCATAACGTGAAACATCAAAATCTACCCTCAAGATGTTTAATCACAGAAATTAAGTTAAAATGCTTTAAAGATGGTTAAAGGTAATTATGAAGTTTCTTAAATTAACAAGAGTTACACTAGGTTTACTGTAAGAAGTTTAACAAACACACATTGCAGAATCAAGTACATAAACCAACACAAACATTAAAGTATAATTTCTAAAACATTTATAACAATTACTATTTTCCCAAATAAAAAATGGGGACGTTAACAGTTAAATGACTACTTTCACGCCTTCCGTTTTTGAGAAATTTGTGACAGCATACGATGACCAGAGATGAAGGTTATCAGTCCGGGGATTGACATCCATTTTAAAGCTTCAAACATTGTCAATCGTAACCAGAAAATGCCATAAACTCCGAAAACACCTGAAATACAACAATAGAATATTTTAGTATATTTGCCATCAGCATGAACAGATAAATTGTATGGAAATTTTCCATTGGAAAACTGAATCTTTTTATCAGAAACAAATAAGTGTCAGCATGGATTATATGAAGAACGAAAGTATTGTTGAAAACATCATTTTGATTCAATATGGGATATTATGTGTATTGTATAACATTTATATCAGTCATTAACGTACCAGCCAAACCTAGATGAAATCCAAGAGCACTCAGTGAAACCGGGAAATTTTTAATGTTTGCTCCAACTCGAACCCACTATTTGGAACAGATTAAACGAGTACAATTAGATAACATTTTTTCTTCAACAAAGTGAATTTTTGAATTTAGAAATACTAACCAAGATGAGAAGAATAAGAAGAGGAACCAGGGCCAAAATTGTGAATGCATCAGAAAGTACACGAGGTGGTCTGGGTTCTGGCTTCCGGAATTCATGCTGAAACATAAAAATGAAAGCGCTTAAAAAATTTGTAAAAGAAATTCAGTTCTCAGTACTGTTGTTAGATATTCGTCTGTATGAAGTAGTTTTAAAAATTATCCATTACAAAATGGATAAGATTTAATACACCAACTTCAATTAATTTTCCAATGTTATGGAGGTAAAAAGGCAACACACAAAATGCCTTCCACTAACGATTCATTGGATGTTTACTGGTACTACAATTTCATATTATATTATGTACTCACCTTAATTTCTGGTTTCATTCCATACGTTATGGCATACAAAGGATTAACTGATTTCGTCTTTCCGGGCGCAACTTGCAAGTTGACCTCACCGAGATTCCACTCAATCGAATCTTCAATGAGGAAATCACCGAGGACTACGACAACTTCATATACTCCGGATTTATATCCCAAATCTTTAGCGTTCAAAGTAAGATCCTGAAAAAAATATTTATGCTATCAATATGTGGTACCAGATAGCCATTCTAGCCAGATTTGTATGTATTTATGCTATCAGAAATACTATTTGTTCATCAAAATGATATCAGGAGAACGAAAGTATTATTAAACATCATTTAGCAGTAAAAAATGATATGAATTATATAGGGTAGGTTTCTACTTACCAGTTCAAGCTTGTAGTCTGTCTTTCCTTCAGTTTCTGGCTGAGCAATTAGCGCTACTTCCTTCTTGGTTTCCTTGTTGCGGAAAATCACAAATACCTGGTGGAGAGTATCACTTGCACCGATTTTAACAACCAGTTTCTGAGCGGGCTCTAGATCAAGACGTTTTGAGAGCTTCTGTCCCTTGTTCAAATCGTTCCATTGAGTTTTGCTTTGCTGGTCCGAATCTGCTACGCCCACACGAGTTGTAACTGCGCCCAGTTTCCCAACAACTTTGAGCTACAAATTAAAACAGAATTACAATTAACTATTAATTATAGTTATTCTTTTCTGCAAACAATCTTCATATTTTCTTGTAATGCTGGTATTTTGGACTTACCTCTACGTTACTCTTGAGTAAGATAAGAGTCTTGTCATTCTTGTTGGATTTTGCGCTAAACACGGCCTTGTAAAATCCCTTTGGTAGCTGCTTGGATTTCAAATCCCATGTGAATGTAATCCTGCAGATAAGTATTTAGTTTAGCAACAGTTCAGTACAAAACTTGTGAGTCAAACAAGAGTATCCTTACTTATTCGTTGGGTTTTGAATGCCTTGGATAAATTGTATGTCAGGAACTGCCTTTCCGTTTCTATCAGCCAAAGATTCCAAAAGTACTGAAACATCCACTGGTCGTCCCATTAAATCATTTGCCTTTACCGTGATTACTTTGTTGCTTTCGCCCAGCACGTTTGAGCCAACCAATCCTACGTACACTGGTACAGCAAACTAAACAAAATAAAAAAATCCCGTTTAAATTTGGAAGCATTCTATGTAAAATATATTCAGTTTAATTAGTATTAGTATCAGTATTACCTTGTTTTTGCTAAGAACGTCCAAAGAAGAAGCAAAGAGCCATGATCCTCGTGGGGTAGTCACAGTTTTCCGTGAGACCAAATAGTTTCCAAACTTAACGATTTGTTCATTTGAGAGTGGAAATTGCTTGTTGGCTGCCTCAGCAAGACGAACAATTCCATTGATGACAGCAGCAGTGACTGAGAGCCCTCCTTCAAACTGAAGATACTGCTTGTCAACCTCATCCGCCTGAGCAACAACGTCTTCGATTCTGTCCCAGATTTCCAGCTTTTGACCAGCTTTGAAGGTACTCGCTGTGGCCCAGAGAGCATAACCAATGGATTGTGGACTGTCGTCAGATTTAATGGATGCTTTCAAAATTTCTGCAACTTTAGCACCATCAACAGCGGCTCCAGTACTCTTTGTAGATTCAACTGCATACAAAACGTCCTGAGAACTGCCTCCGTCTTTCAATATTTTATCTAGAGCCTACATAATTAACAAAACAGATTTAGCAACTTCCATACATTCTAGTTATCTAACCATGACATATAATAACATAAATTCTGTTCTTTTACCTGCTTCACAGCTGGTTTCAGAGCAGGAACCTTACACGCAGCAATTTTTGGAATGGCAGAGGTTATCACAAAAATTGGCTCAATCTTTGATCCATCCAAACCGTCCAAACTAGTTTGCAAGTACTTGCATACTTCCTGTCAAAGGAAATGAAAAATTGTACTTTCTATCCTTCAACCGTTTATCTAATTTAGCAAAAACAATTCCAAAACGCTTACCGCAGACTTGGGAATCTCAATCTTTAAAATACTGTAGGTCAAAACGGAATAGCTCGTGGACAGAGGATCTGATAGTGTCCACGCCTTGGCAATCACATTCTTAATCCGGTTCACACACATCGGACACAAGCTGGCAACCACAGTGGCTCCATTTTTACTATTGTCCACCCCACTGCTAACTGTCCATACGGTCACCAGCAGGAAAAACGACGATAGGAGGAGAAACCTCATATTTACCTGTGTCAAGACAAGAAAATAAAATTAGCCACAAAACTCACCTAATTTGTTAACTCTGTTCACTTCAAAAAAGCAGTAAAACACAATTAACAAAGCAAACAATTAAAACTGGCATATTCCCAACAAATTAATTACCTTTTAACCAAAATTCAGCCCTTTTTCTGTGAAAAAATTAACCACTTTCGAAGAAGAAAATCAACTCTCTTTTCCGATTTTGGAATGAAAACTGCGGCTGTTTTACAAGTAAACAGGCATGCACACAAGTTGGTAGAGAGAGACAACTCATCACATCAAAAATGTATCTGCTCGGCATATGCACACTCACGTACGGCCACTCACTTACACATGCCGGCTTCGGCTATTCAAAACTTATGGGAATGTATACACGTTCACAGTCAAACAAACGGAATCTCCAGCGAAGCAGTTCTCTCTAAAAATTTGACACTTGGCAGCATATACGCCTTGT
This sequence comes from Entomobrya proxima, assembly GCA_029691765.1. Taxonomy (NCBI): domain Eukaryota; kingdom Metazoa; phylum Arthropoda; class Collembola; order Entomobryomorpha; family Entomobryidae; genus Entomobrya; species Entomobrya proxima. The sequence goes on from CM056169.1 coordinate 12,678,422, forward strand.
TCATTGTGTTGTCAAAATGTGCACCGAAAGGGTTGAGAATGCTGGGAATACGTGGAATGGATTCAAAAGCTAGGTTTTCTGCTGGGCAGTAACGGGGCAGCTCGGTCGCCTTTGAAAACTGGGTTCTGGTAATAAGCAACAGCGCTCTTGGCAGAGTTTTTTAGCAGAACGCCCCGGGGAAACGTATCTTTCACCGGATCATGGTTCATGATTGAAGCTGGACTTTTGGTCACTTTAATGATGAATATTATGATGAGAACGTGACGGAAGTTGCCAAGAAAGAAGGTAAGAACAAATGATTTCATGAATTTATATTCTAGTTGAAGCGCTTTAGTTATAGGTCGATTTTTATTGAGTTTTGGATAATATTTCATGGATTACATGGTGCTGGGTAGCGTATTATTTTAAATAGTAGTTTTGAACGTTTTTTGCGATACAAAAAGCGTAATACTTTTTTATACTCTCTTAACTTAAGTAGAAAATAGTTATATTATTATGCGTGTGGGAACTTTTTCTTTATGCCAACTTATTGTGGGCTTGTTAAAGCTAAAAGGCCAAATAAATGCACATGAGGTACCACTATTCAATTAAAGCATTCAGGTTATTTAAAAGCATAAAAATTAAAATGAAGTCGTATTACAATTAAGTTTAAAATATGTGGTGGCTGGACAAGTTTCATTGCTTATTGATTGCTCATTGCTCAGCTAAAAGTTCAATATTTGATGATCATTTCAGCATATAGATTGATTGCTTAGTATCATTCAGAAGAGGGTTCTACAATATCACATAAAATTTTTATCAAATTCCTGAGTCCAAACAGATAGTTTTCATCCACTTTGCCATCCTGGACTTCTGGGTGGAAGTGTGCAAAATCTATCATAAATACTCTGACTGGGATATCCACAGTAGTGGAATCCGAATTCCCTGAATTTTCCGTAGTACTGGAATTGGAAAAGAAATCTGCATCGTAGGCTAGCAATACTGAGCTTCCGTACAGCTTGAAGGCTTTTTGAACGCTGAATACTTTCTCTATTTCCTGTAATTGCGTGATTGTGTGATTGATCAATGCGCGAGATAAGGCGGGGTTCTCTTTGTTGAAAAATGTTTCCAATGCCGTTTTTAGAGTAGAGGGTACCAGTGTTTTTCCTACGTCCCTAGTCATTTTGCACTTTTCTCCTGTCCCAGCATCAAAATAGTGCATTCCTGTGAAACAGATTCCCAGGGGAATTTTGGTGCCTCGATATTTGCTCATTTCTTGCTTAATCTTGGTTTCAGAGGCGTCTGGGGACCAGGTTTGTGATCCAAGTTTTATGTCAGCTACACAGGGCTTTTTCAATCCTTCAATAACATCCTCGAGTAGCAAGTATAGTTGCTGGGTATTACTATGAGAAGATGTTAATCCGTTACTGGATCCTTTTCTATTCAAACTGGCAATGCCATGATAGCTGGGTACAAATCCCCTTAAATTGTTGTAACAGTTTTCCTCATCATCAGTTTGGTGATTTTCGTGCACTTTTTGATAGAATGACACTTCTCGCGTTCCCATTGGGGGTGGTTGCAGCGGCTTAAGCACCCAACCGTTTTTATGTTTTAGCAAACCTGTGTGAACAGAAGTAAAAGATGTTTGTGAACAATGCATAATTTTTATGGGGCAATCTGAAAAATATGAAAAGTTAATTAGATGGTTAGTGTACCTTTATCCTCCTTTCCATGTCCGGACACTTGATGTTCAAAAAGCTTCAAATCATCCTCAGCTAAGTGTACAATGTTAACATTTTGCTCCAGTTGCTGCTGACCAGGCCCGTTTAGAAGTAGTACTTCTTGACCATTAGCATGGCCATTAGTTGCTTTGCTTTCCACAGCAGAAGACATAATTTGCTCATTCAATTTCACCGGATTTCGACAAGTTTTAGTAGCACCTTCAGCCATAATAGCTGCTTGTTGAATCCAATACCACCAGTGTTGTAATCGGTAATTTGAATAGTACGAATATCACAGAATATTTGATGCAGTGCAAATATCTTTCACCAAATGTAAAATTGATTCACTTTGCTGGTACCAATATATCGTCCAACTTCCCAATTTTCTGCGGTTACTTGGCCTTCCATTTATCAGGGAAATGGTTCGACCTATTAGCTTTGCAACCCAAAAATGATGATGATGACGACAGGTTTGAGTGAACGTGTAGTAAACTTGGTTCAGTAATAATCTGGAAATACTCTTGCTGTAAAATTGACTCGCCTGTTGAGCGACAAAGGAAATGAGTCAATGCAATTTTCAGAAACATTTTTTTCGCTCGCTCTCTTTGCAAAAAAGTGACCGTAATGGTATGCAAACATCAATTAATTTGTAAATGTAGTGATGACGCACGAAAGTGCATGGGTGGAATGTTTAAATGAAAAAATCATGATTATTTGTTTAGTTTAAAAGGAAAAAGTGCTCTGCAAAAAGAAAACAGAGCAGACACGCAGATAAAGTCAAAAGTTGTAGTATCACAATTTTTTACCATCTGCTTTTTGGTACAATAGTCGGTAAGCTGGTAGTAGTAATGAATGGACATAGAAAGAAAATACCTACATGCAACTGTGTGTCTTGTTTGTGGTATGGGGAGCCAAATCCACAAAAATGTTATCCACCTCTAGTAGCATAGTACTCATCACATCACACAAGTTGTGTTGCAAAGCCCAAAATAATCTTTGTATTATGCAAAACACCAAATATATCCAGAGTAATTTAATTCAACTTTTTTCCCCTTTTCCCATTTAAAGAGTATTTATATTGCGTACAACATAATAAAATATTACAATGCTTGAGAACCCTATAAGCAGAATAATTGGTTAAATTGCGTATTTTCGTTTTAATCCAGAGTATAAAATTATTATAACTTGGTATAATCTCATTCATAAACAACTTTTTTCACAACGTAATAGTCAGAGCTGAATGACACGTACTTATAAATAATCAGTAAAATGAAGCGTAATATAATGAACAAAATGTCAACATGTAAAAAGATTATTAGATTATCCCAAGATTTTCCTTGTCACTTGGATTTCTCGTGTTGACACTGACATTTTGCTTCATTAAGGCTTTAAGCCAGTTGACCTTCATTTTATTTTCCTGCTACTGAAAAGCAACGTAAGATTTGCTATGTATTTTTGAGCATGCTAAAGGTTTGAGATATTCAGACGAAAGACAAGCATCCATGAACATTGGAAAAGGCATTATCATAATTTGCATGATCACTATTATGCATTTTCGTTTACTAAAATGAGCAAAAGACAGCAATTATTTGTACTTTTAATAATAAGTTATTATAATGTTGTTGTCAATCCCGTCATTATCTCCGACTCGAAGACAAAACATGGAAATAATGATGAATACACACACTAAAGTATACAGGTAAGTGATCATCTCGGAAATCTCTCTAAATGGGGTATTATGAGACATGCTTGCTTTTTCGCCATGTTGGTTGTTTACAAACTTACAGACATCTGAAAACCGAGAACTTTCAAAATTTTTAGCATCAGTGAATATATTTAGGAAATCCGACATTTAATTCTGAAAATTATGTGAAGGAATGAAAGGTAGAACAATCGGTCCGATAATCACCGTAACGTGAGAACTTCAATTTATATAACGTTATGCTATGCCTCAAATGAAATAAACAATCTCAACAAAGTTTCCGCATTTAAACTTTTTATTTTATTTTCTAGCCATAATTGCTATTTCAAATCATTTGATTGAGTTCACATCATTTTTAGTTACATAAATTTATATTTTCCTACAATGTAATGTAATATTAAACACTAATGTACATAAATATACATGTAAAATAGTAGTTTTCACGTGAACGTATCATTTTTTGCATGTTGAATAATCGTTAGTACCAGTTTTGTAAAATATTTTCGACATCAATAATACAGACAGAGTTGCCAATTTAATCGTTTTTTGTTTGCAATATCCGAATCGGTAAAGACAAGAGAGTAACACAGACAGAGAATGGATTCATAGCAATGTACCATGTTTTCATAAACGGTAATTGGTAAAATAAGATTACAACTCTACATTTTTCAAAAGTTCACAATCTAGTCACTATATGCTGCATTCATTGTTCATGTAAATTCACAACTCTTAAATATTTTTGTATGTAAAACTTGTACAGAAGATTCCAAGTCATTGCAACATTTTTCTCAAGTGAAGAAATTTGTTTCGGTCAGTACGATTTTCTCTTTTCCCTGTGTATTCATCGATCATGTATTCTTTGTTACCTTGAGCTTTCCTCCAAAAATGTCACGAATGATGCTAAAAATCATACTATCTGAATGATAAAGGATATTTTAAACGGTAAACTTTATAATATAGAACACATTTAAAAACACTCCAGAATCTCTTCTCGAATTGGCAGTTTAGATAACCTGCCGTATATTCTTCCTGTAGTATCGCCATGATTTAAAACAAAGTTTACAAAATTGTTAATGAACATTGCTTAAATTTTACGTGCACATGTCTGCGCTGAATATATAAACTAAGAGTATAGCCACAGCCTGCTATATTATTCGCTTTAACTAAAGCAACGTAAAATCAGGTTTCTCAAATTTTCTCTCGACTAATAATAGGCTTTATAAAACTGCTGAAAAGCTTAAAATGTTTAAAGAACACATAAAATTAATGACTGTTACATTATTCCTTAAACTAATTCCTTTTTAAATTATTATAAGACAAACTATAGGTAAACACTTCACCAAAAACGAAAAAAACTTGCTAAAATGTAAAATATTCCAAACCTTATGACGATATTGGATATAAGATAAGATATATAAGATCTCTATAAATGAACATGGAGAAATCCAGCAGTATTCTAGCAAAGCTTATTCTAACTAAACTTATTAAAAACAATGTCAACGGAACTGGTCAACCAACAGAGGTAAAAAATTAACATTATACATCTGCAATTAATGAATGGTCAACAGAAAGTCTTCCTTGTGGCAGTGTTAGCTTTTTTGTTTTATAAAAAGATGTAAGGTATTATGGTTGATATTTTAAACATCATATTATTCAGTCGCTTTTTTGTAGTATAATCATGAAAACAATGAAAAAACCTAATTTTAGGTGAAAAATTCTCCTGATCCGGTTTGAAATTCAATGCAATATATTAAATTATTATGTTTGTTGGTAGTTTGTATGAATAATTATTAAATCATTCTTAAAGTATTGTAGGGCAGTGATAGTTTACGTAGTATATAAAAAGGATTCTATTTTAGATGTAACTTAACAAACAATTTCATTTTTAAGGAGAGTCAGTCAAATCTATAATCACGGGATCTTCATCTGCTTCTGCTGATTTTGAAGCAGGGATCAAAGCTTTTACCGGACTATTTTCCGCTGACGAGTCCACAGGTTCCCGCTTGACTCCAGAAACATCACTACTGTGGATATTAGCCTTATTGGAGAAGCATAACCTTCCCTCGGTTCCTTCCTCGGTATCCATTCTATCACTACTATGATCTGAACCAGGGCTTTTATTATCACAATTTCCAGTCAAACTGTTGACGGTAACGGGCATCTTGTCCTTAAACCATTCATCTGGATCATAATCCTCAAAATACATGTAGTTTTCCTCCCCAAGTCCCACTTCCAATTCCTCTTCATCTTCACTACTGTATTCGTAGCCATATCCATCACGCCACACAACTTGGTACTTGATTCCATCAGCACCAATTCTTCTTCCAGAAATATAGTAAGAGTCTACATTCTTAAGATCTTTGAGACTCTTAAGATTTGTTGGCTTTTTGGAATGATTGGAACTGGTACTCCAGTAGGATGGTGGTCGAGGAGTAACTTCTTCTTTGAAATAGCCAATAGCTTGACTTACTAGCTCTTCCTTCTTGTCAGGACATTTTGGTAAACATTCTAATCGGTAGCCTTGACCATACTGTAGCAAATCATTAATGGTGGAATTTTTCCACGAGTAATCCAGCTCATTAATAGTTTGTCCAGCTGCAGTTTCACTGCTTTCTTCGTTCTGGACTGGTCCATTAAACTGGCCAACGTTATAAGCCATACCCATTGGCTTTCTTAGTTGGTATTTGAAAGGCTTTTTTGGACGACCCCGGGAAGCTTTTGCTACTAAAGCTGCAGCAGCAGCATTATTTCCCTTGACATTCATTTTCTTATTGGTTTTTCCAGTTAATTCACTGCTGTCCTTTGATTGTTTTTCAGACTGTGCATTTGCCACCACCGCTCGTTTCAGTCTTACGGGCCTTGCCATTCGACGTTCATTAATTGGCGACGACTTTGTTGATGTTCCGGGGGAGGATACTGACGCCAGCTTGAATGCTCGAGGGGATGTGGTAACGTTGTTATCTTTGGTATTATCCTCTGTCTCCGTTAAGGTAATTACTGGCGTCCCGCCATCTTTTGCTGCAGTAGCACCATTTGAATTTTTTACTGGAGTGGTTAACAACGCTTCATATCTCTCTGGTGAAAGCCTCAACACATCAATGCTTGTACTTTCTTTGCCATTCGCCAGATTTGAGTCTTCCAAAGCTGACGCATTGATAGCCACGGTTTGTACTCCAGACTCGGTGTGTGTTAAACATGCTACAGTTAGTCCCCCGTTCTTCTGCAGATCTGACAACTTTTGGAGTGGACTCATTGCTTTCTTTCTTGGGGGCGAGTCAGAATCTGGAGGTTTAGTTGGGGAAGGAACTCGTTGTGACGTGACATCCGTTGAAGTCGGCAAACTCATTTTCAATTTCTTGGCTTCTGATAAAGCTGATTGACCTTCCAGTACTCGAGAAAACGATGTATTTGTAGTTTCTGTTGGCTTTCCGATTGAAAGCTTGCGCTGCAAGGTTGAGTGTAATTGTTATTAGTGGATACATATTTTCATGGATATTAAATAAATTTTATTAAGGATTAATTAAGGCTTTCTCGTTTTGAAGTACCTTGAGAGAAATTTTCGGCTGGGACGCATTGTTGAATCCGGGACTTTCTCTTATGAGTTCCGGCTAAAGAAAGAAAGACGTTACATATTATGATCCTTGTAATTTGTATTCTCGAATTGGACAGCAATACTCTAGTTTGCATTTTGTGTCTAAATTACCTCAATTCTTCTTCCTCCTTCGTCGTATCGATATGATTGCTGGTGTGCTTCCCCATCCTTTTTTCTCTCTACGGGCTCTAGTCTTATTGACCTATTTAGCATTGGGGATCCAGTTTTTCGTACGGGGTAACTTCCACAATTTACCTTGTTGATAATCTCTGTGGATGCTGCACCAGAAGTTGGAGAAAGTACCATTCCTGACACTCTAGCTGCTCCTCCTGGAGACGCTGAGAGTGTTGTACTCTGCTTGTAAGATGATTGAGCAGACATCTGTATTCTGTTTCCATTTGTTGTGCTCAAATTGTGATGCGTATTTGATGGAACAGAAGATCCCTCTTCCACACTTCGATTTTGACCAACATTATTGGTGGTTTTTGGCAAGTCTGGCGAAAATGCGGTTTTCTGGAAACGAGATTGTTGCCAAAGCTCGTTGTTGTACTTGGAACGTTGTTGCATTCCCGAGTTAAGTTCAGATCCGGTTTTCTTTGCTACTGGTAGATGGTCAGGAGCTTTGGGTACCTTTCGAGCCAACATCCCCAGGGTACCAGCACCGCCTGTCTTTATGACAGAATTTGTTTTCTGGGGAACAAGGGAGGGAGAGTTCTTTGGGGTGGGAACGTTGATTACTTTGTTGGCTGCAATTGTCTGCGCAATATTTGTCATTGCCACTGACGCCGCTTCTGGATTGCTGGTTCTTACCGAGATGGGGAAACCAGCAGCCGTTACAGCACGCCCTCCACCAGTTACCGGTGGTTTAATTGTCACCACACTATTGAGTCCCTTGTTTGTGTGATCCTTTATTGCCCAAAGAGGATTGGCCTTTCTCTCGTCGTCATTAACAAACCGAAGGTTGGCATTTTTTAAAGCTAGCAGCAGTAATCGTCGTCTCTCTAGCGGCTCTGCAGTTTTGTACTACAATTCAAATTGAAATGTTATAAATGAAATCTACAGTTTTCATTTTTAAAAGCGAAATAATTTAAGCAAAACTTTGCTTGAAATAAAAATGACTTAGCATACCTGACGTGGAAGATGAAGACTGGACAAATTTTCCTCCCAAAAGGGGATCAAGTGCTGGTCCAAATCGAAAAACTTTGCGTCGGAAAATTTGCATCCTAAACAACTTAAAAGGAGGTAGGCTACGTCTGACCAGGAAGATATGTTGCGTCTGCTGGAATACAGCTTGTGAGAATCATTTTCCAGAGAACCGTCAGGTTTTTGAGTGCCACATATTTCACAAATGATGGACCAAAACCTAATACATAAACAACGTTATATTATTCAAGACTCATGTTATAATAAATGTCATACATCTTTTCAATTTTTCTGGGAGATTTATACTTACATATCACCGGGTAGTGGGTTTGGAGTAAGTGGTAGGCAGTGTGAATGACATGGTCTTTCGCACATTGTACATTTTAGATAAAATTTCTCCATAATCTGACCTCTGCAGTGCAAACAATTGTTTTCTTGGCGAAGCATGCCATTAGGTTTTCCTTGATCCAGTATTCCCTTAACCAATGCCGTGTTGCCGTTATCTGATCCTGAGCCCTTTGGCCTTCCTCTGACAGCCTGAGCCTTTAATATGCCAATTAATAAGCCTTCCCATTAATGCGTTATTCCTTTCATAATTAATAATTCACAAGCAACAACAATTTCAAAATTTACCAAATAGTGAGCTGCAAGGGGAAGTGGCATTCCGTTGTTCTTGTTCGTTTTCGATTTATTAATGCACTTTCTGCAATTGTACTGATGCTGAGTGAATGGACTATATTCGGCAGCCTTTTTCGATGTTATCGTCTATAAAATATAAGAAACAATCAAAGTCATTTTTTGTTTCTATTTATCATAATTTTATCATTTCATAATGTTTTTACCTTCTGAATTCCGCAAGAACCACAAATAACCGGTAAATTCTCCCTTTGAACACCTTGTCCATTGATATCACCCTTTGATTTCTTTTTTGAAGCACTGGAAACCGCTCCTCCATCATTTGATTGACATTCCGTAGAAGCGACGGCATCTGCAGTGCCGTTTTGCTTACTTTCCTCATTGTCAGCTACCAACTTTTTCACTTTGGATATATGCGCCCATTTTTCCGTTTCATCCATAAAAATTATCTTTACTTTCTTTCCTTGAACCTGATAAATAATACAATAATAAATACATAGAAAATATTCTTGATCTTTAATCTTACATCATAAGACCATAATGTGTAATTATAAATATCTTACCAATGCCACTGTTCCCAACACATTCTGGCCAGTCTCTTCTTGATACAACACATCATCCCCGACTACAAACTGAACCTTTGGGTTAGCCGGTCCTGTTGTGGAGTCACATTCCTCCGTGGTACTTATTCTTACATCGCCATCCTATCAAAAAATGCAAAGTATTTTTACAAATTGCCCAGTGAATTAAACGTTTTAAAATATGAATTTCTTCTTATTTAATAGTTATCTTCTAATTTCCACTTGCCTCTGAATTTCTCTTTGGGAAATTACCCGACGTTCTACTGCCCATGTTGTTATTGTATCCCACGAAATTATAAGAAACTTCTATAGAGGAATCCATGTCTGAACCCGGACAATTGTGACGAAGAAGAACACTATTGACAGCACCGTTTGCTTTACTAGTAACGTCATCTACTACATTCCTTTCCCCATGACTGGCTACATTTCTGGAGCATGTTACACTTTCTCGAGACGAACGGGAGAAAGCGTCAGTCGTAACATCACATTGGCCTGACGTTACACTGGACCGCGGTAACGCTGCGTTATCTTGCCTTGTCACCACATAACGTGCAATTTCATCCACATTGAGACCACTGCGAAGCTGATCAGAGTTTCTACCGTTTTTATTGACAAAACAATTTACGCGAGCCGTTTTGATGGAGTTTTTGAATTTCCTCAGTCAATGGAAAATCTTGGGACGGTAGACGGCACCACTCCTACTGTTCAGCTTGAGGGGTATCTCTATGGATCACTCGAATGCTAAAACAAGAAAATTACCTTTATGAAGTCGTGAATATGAATACAACGAAGAAACATAAAATTAAACTAGACGATCGGTAACATTAATAATGATCATTTTCAGGAAAGATCACTGTTGAAGCCATCTTATGCATTTTTATCGTCGTAGCTAACTTTTTGCTTTCATTGAAATTCCTACAATTTATATGTAAGAAGAGACCACAAAGGTCTTTACCGAATTAACTGTATAAAGTTGGTTTGTACGTGGCAACTTTCTAAAGATGCTATTTTCATTTACCAATAACAAATTGGCACATTATACAAAATGAATAAGTATAAATATATATACTGGTTTAAAGTTGAATTATTTACCTTTGTCAGGCCATGACAGAGAGGGGTGAAATAAGGTAAACACAATGTTTTATAATGTTCATGTATACGTGATTGTGGTTAATGTGAGCTAAACACTCATCCAGTTCAGTAATTTGTGTGATTTGTTTCGTTTATAAAAGGGTTACTAATGAGAAGTGGCTCAGTAACAGTACATTATCCAACTGTAACATAAACTGGGAACACGGAAAACCCATATAATTGTATGTATTTCTCGGTATTTATATATTGTACGATGGGGAGAACATGATGATGATTATAATCCAGCAGCGGTTGATAATAACTCACTGAGCAGTAGTTTTGCTCTGGTTTGACCAACCGGTCCAAAGTAATATTATTGTGGAATTGAATGAAAATGGAACACTGTATACATTTACTGTTGTCCCCTAGAACAATTCTTAATGTTATAATTAAATAATAGAAAAAAATGCTAAATTAATCAGAACGAAGAAGACGATGGGGACAGAGAGATGATAAAATGTTATTTATGGAGAGCGAGAGAAAGAGACATGCATTCATTCAACAGAGATCTTTTCGGCTAACCTCTACCTTACCGTCATCATCATCAGGGAGAAGATCACCACAACACTTCACGTAACTTTACGCTTTGCCTTTGCATGTACCCGAGCTAGTAGAGCTTGCTGCATACAACAATAGTCGTTTTTGAGTTTTTTCTCTTATGATGATGATACGAACAGTGTACAGGGAAGAAAAGCGACAGGAGAGTAAAAATTATATTCGTATTCTCACACAGCGGCCATATTACTTACATTACATTTTCGTGAGTCTGCCTGGTCATGTTCTCATAACGCTAGGCTGGCTTGTTGTGTATACCTTTACTAGTATACTCTACAAAAACATTATCAAGTTTTTATTTTGCAAGTTTAAGCCATACACGCTATATTTAGTAGTGCATGCTAGCAAGGTATCTTACCACAAGCAAAGTAAAAACAGGCACACAGAAACAGACTTTGGTAGAAGAAGAAGAGTGCAAAGTGTGAAAAACAAAACCCTGTGTCTGTAGGCTCTGGTTGTGTGTATATATTCCCATCATCATCACACACACCGAGTTCAAACTCAACTCTACAAAATATCTCAGACACACAAGACAGTGTGCAGAGAGCAGGGATGTTGTGGTAAAATATTATCATCAACTATTTATGAAACGGCTGGTTAGGAAATGGGAACCAAAATTTTTAAGCATTGATAGGACGCCTTGGGGCTTGGGGCAAACCTGGCCTGGCTCACAGTAGTAGTGGTGTCGAGTCGAATGGATTACTCCATTTATATTACGATATATAGACAATAATGGTTGGAGTTGCCGATAATAGGAATTTGTGTGTGCTGTGTGCATACGATGATTATATTATGATGGGGAGGCTTGAAACGAGCAGAAAAGGAGAAAAAGGATTGAAGTTTTGAAAAAAAGTAAGTTGCGTACAGAGAGAGAGAGAAAGAGAAAATGCGGAATATGTGTATCAAGCCATCAAAAAGAGTTTCCATTACACACTCACACATTATATTCTATACTGAAAAATTTAGCTAGAATTGATGCGTGTAGATTTTCTACGGGGAGAATGAATGCATGGTGCACTTAAAAAATAACGATATAATAGGTCTATGAACAAAATAACTAGCAGCATAATAAATATAGGTAATCTACTTATATCGTTGTGCGTTTTGAATGAAATAAATACTAGTATTATAAACTTATAGAAATATAATTCTCTTGTCTTTCCCAAACATCAAAGAAAAGAGAAGTTTTAGAAATAAGCTGAAAAATACCCTCTAGTAAAAGGTTTTGTTACATTATGGTACATTTATTTCGATATTTATTACAGCAATATGTAAAGAAATATAAGACGCTGCTACTGGCGTTTTTTTCCATTTGCTACGTACCTTACATGCCTCATAAACATGTAGACATTTTCCCTCATCTTATCTTGCTGGTTACGCTCAGAGATAAAGATAAACTCGAGAAATGTTAGAATATAGCAGTCAACATTTAATCTACCAAGGCAGTTATAATTTCTCCAACCAAAGAGTGTTAAAAATTTGTTGGGGAGAAAAATTCTGTGCGAGCAAATACACAAATGCTTGATTTCCCTCTGGTCTACCCTTACATTTTTGGTTTTAAAATGTTCTAGCATCTTGCATCATGCTGCAAATACACTTGTATCAGTTTGATACACTGCTCGCACTACTATACATACTGTGAGATTGGTGATGTTTGGGGGAATATGAACCTTCAAAAAAATGCAGTTAGCAACACTGTCTCGGCTTTCGGTAACTCCATCCATGTTCATTATATATACAAGCATGACGCTCGTGCAGAATGAAACACGAAAGAAGAAGAAGGGCAAAGAGAACAATAACCTATACAAGCTATCTATTACGACCATGACTCGTTTGGTTATGATGGCAAATCGGATGATCTTTGGTAATAAAATCTTCCTTTTTCACTTTTTAGTTTCAACATGGACGAAACATCAAGCAGAGGTAGATGATAAATGGTAGTATTTTGTTAGTAGTTCGATTTGCGTTTGATGTGACTAAAAGGATCTCCTACGTAAATGGACGGATCAGTGTTTTATTTCCCTGGCTTCTCTTCTCAGATGTCTGACTCACTAAGCTCATTATCTGTTATTTTGCCTGTCCTCTAATCTCCTTGTCTATGGAACATATTATGCAACGTGGATAACAGGCTCGATTGGCATATATTTGATTGAAGAGATATAATATATGTTAAGCTTAAAAACGCTTATTTGTGTTGACCCCGACCCCAAACGAGAAATCGAGAAATCTTGATGTTGTGTGTCACCAACAGGATAAAAGGCTAAAAAAGTAAAAATGCATTATACGTGCTTATGATGCAAATGCTGAAGGAAAGAATTTTGTTTCGAATCAGAAACAATACGTTTTATTGTTTAAAACCCTCTGAATTCTGGTATTCAATGATTAATGATAGTTAGCAGATATGTCTTCTTAAATGCCATTTCAACCATGATGATGGTGTCCATGATGGTGGTGGTGATGATGATGATCGTAATCGAAATGATCGTGATAATCATGAAATCCTATTAATGGCATGGCATAAGCAAATCCGTGTCCATATCCCAAATCAAAATGTACATGTCGCTTGTGTCTTGTATCATGTCTTGCTTCGCCCCGCATCCCTGAAATTGCAATACATACCAAAATATATAGGGGAAAGCGAGACCAAAAACACAATTATTTAAAATATTAACGTCGATTTACCGTGATTTGCATCAGTTTCATGGCCTTTTCCGTGATGTGCATCCGTTCCATGGCTTTTACCGTGGTGTGCATCCGTTTCATGGCCTTTTCCGTGGTGTGCATCCATGTCATGGCTTTGTCCAGTTGTTGTTTTGTGTTGATTATGATTTTCTTCAGCATGGTGCGCTTGGGCTGGACTGTTGGTGGCGGTGCTGGGTACGGTTGTCATCGTATGGCTATCCCCTTCACCTCCATGTTTTGTGTGCTCCCCTTCATGGTGTGTTAAGGCACGATGCATCCTATGTTTCGTCTCTTGATGGCGAACATGTTGATTTTTTACACCACCCTCGTCTGGACAATGTCCATGAGTACAACAAAGTATAGCACAAATGTTGCACGACACAAGGATCAAAACTAGGATTTTCGGAAATGTGGCCATTCTTGCTAGAGAATTTGTCTATCAAGAATTCAATTCAGAAATTAGGCATAATATCTTTTGCTGATCCACGCAAGTAAGTATTCCCGACTGTGATGGATAAAATTTACTCTTGGACTATTTATACAATATAGCATTTCCATTTTAGCCAGAGTCGATGCTACTTTTATAGGTATTGCAGTTTCTTTACCAAAAATAAACTTTACGTACTGGAAATACCTTAAAACTATTAAAAATTAATAATTAGCATCTTCCAACAAGAGACATTCAATAAAGTTTTACCAATATGCTCTTTTTATTACTTTAACGTTAAAATGACTAATAGTAAGGCTTAAGCTCACTTTTTTGTTTCAGTATGGACATTTTGCTTCATACTACGCCTAAACAACAAAAGGTGCCAAGTTTTGTTTTAGTTGTGTTTTGCTGAGGAAGCTTCAATGACATTCGCAGCAGGTCATCTACCGTTAAAACCGAAATTAAAATCATATAAAATTTTACGTTTTCTCATCATCATCATACTTGTAAATTACATGGGTCCAGTACTCCTCTTATGTTCAACTCAATTTTCATAAAATCTGTCTGATCAGACCCATCAGCCTTGAAACTTTTCTAAACAGAGCTATAATATTTTTAACATCATGATTGTCTAAGCCATATAGTGCCGCCACATTTTGCAGAGACAAAAGATCTTTATTTGCCTGCTACAGTCACAGCGATGCTCTCTCCCTCTTAAAAGTAGAGGTACTTACCTATATGATCATCACCAGAATGAGAGTGTTTGGTTGTGGTGAGCTTCATAAATTTAGTACACAAAAATACATTATCAAGATGGAAAAAGCAGACTGGTGATGATATTGATGACTCAGACGGAACAAACTGAGGTTTTGGTTTCGTTTATCTTCATGAAATCATAAAATTTTAATGGCATCGCTTATCATCATTGACGTGTAGTTTTCGAATTAATAGTTAAATCTTTAATATATCACATAAGTGATGCAAATTGAAAAAGATAAGAATTTTCTAAGAAACCATATTGTATTATATTACATATTTTTTGATATTTTAATATCTCGTTTCATCACTGCTGTGAAATCAATTATTGTAAGATCAGCTTAAAACTGTTCATTAAGATGTAACTGAATAGAGAAATCATAAGTGAACCAATTACTCTTAAAATAAAAATTTGTCTTGTAATTTCACGCTCACTACTACCGTCTTGTCCTTGTTTTATTACCATTCTCATATAGTTTTATTGATGGAGAGAAAGGGGGGTTAAAATATAGATGATGGAGGTGGATTGTACAACTCTGCATGCCTGCTGTTAGCCACGCAAGGCACACAAAAGATGTAGCTTCTCAAATTCCAGACATATAGTACAGTCACTTCTGCACTGCGTATATGCCTGTCTTTTACAATAACTGAAGCAGAGTTATATTACAAGAAAAAAGATATTATCATTCCCATAATCGTCTCAGCTACTGTCTTGCTTTGTTACTTGTTATATAGAATTGCCCCAGCCAAACCTTCTTGTACATATATTGCATCATTGTGTGCCTTTTCCTGGAGTTAAATTATGCATATAACATAAGAACATTGACAAGCTGGTTTCACCTTTTAATCGTTTCATCAATTATTCTGAGCCGTTTATGCCGAGTTTTGCAGTTAAACCTCCAGTCTAATCTTGCTGAAATAATAACAAAATTTTAGTGCCAATTTTCTGCAAATTATTGTACTGTCGCTTTCTGCTTTTATGATGCCAAATACCAAATACTTGACGTCATGCTCATGACATCACAAAGATTTTGCTCGAATATGAAACATTTCAAAGATTCCATTGATATGTTTTATACGTATGAATGAGTAGTACAAATTGTTTCTTTGAATTTTCGAAAAGACGTTGCAAAATAATTTGAGTTTGTTTAGATTATATTCAAGGACATTTATAATCTCAATTTTTTAAGCATAACTACACCCCTGCTGATGAAGAAGTACAAGCAGACGTTCAATCCAAATAGGATTTGTTCACTATGTTTGTATTTGAATAAAATATTGAACCTAACTAACCTAACCTCCCAAAGTAAATGAAATGACAAAGCACTTGACATGCAATTTTACAGATTTTTAATGATCGTGTATACATACGTATCTCTAATCTCTCTTGTCATGTCCTGACTTATTTATTCCAAATCACACTCCAATTTATGACGGCTAGCACAAGCACATGATTTTTGTGATGATGACTTGCAAAACATTTTGAAAAATCAACAGTTTAGAGTTTTGAACGTTTTACGATGAATATGAGGCTATTTTATGCTACATTTTTCTGCTTATTCGTCTTTGTCCAAAGCTTTAAATGCAGATCTTATACCTAGATAGGTATGTCAGAAGAGATTGTGTTCTTCTGGTTTAGCCAACTACACAATGTATCAAAATGTCATAATAAGCAAAACAACAATAAATGAAGCAAATAACTACAGTTTTATGAATAGACTTTTCTAATCTATGCTAGCTTTATATTGTATTTTTAAACAAGGTAAACCAATGCCGATAACTAGTCCTTGTGTTTGTTCATCTGCAAACTTTAGACAAGTTGTTTGTTACATTGTTTGTTGAGGCTTTTGGAAAAATGCAGGTTTGAGTTAAGATCTAAGCTCATTCGCGCTAGTTAGGGAAATTCAGAGGCACCTTCAAAATTTTACCTGAGATAAGTTTCGGGTTTTAACAATGGAAACTCCAACTGCTCCCATACCACGTACAAGCATTGAGCTCCAAGAAGGAGAAATTGAGCAGGTGACCCCTCAGAAAGAAAAGAAGAAACGGAAAGAATCCTCCTTAATAACTGTTGAAGATGTCTTTAAAAGTTTGGGTAATGTTGTACGAAAAGCAGAATCATTCATTATAGTGTGAATCTATGAGTGTAAAGCTTTTGTGTTTCTTATGAAAAGGTGGATACTCTAGGTTTCAAGTGTTTGCCACATTGACAATAGTTTATTTAGAAATACCAGCCGCAATGGTATCTCTTAGTCCTATCCTGACAAGCACTCCACAAGTAACGTTTTATTGTCAAGACCCACACAATAAAAATTTAACAGCCATATTACCCGAAAAGCTGTGCACTGCTGCTGCATGCAACGGTACCATAAAAGCAAAAGAACCCTTTATATCCATTGTCCAAGAGGTAATAAAACCTTTCAAAACACATATTTTTAGTAAAAATGTGATCCTTGTATTTTTTTCCATCATATAACTACTACGAATATCTCTGAATTTCAGTGGCATCTATATTGTGACAGAGCATGGATTCCAGCAATGTTGACAAGCATTCAAATGGTTGGAAGTATGCTTGGACCGGTTGCTACTGCTCACGTTGCAGATCAGTAAGAAACAATTCTCGAATTTACTACTAGGCATTCTTGAGACTACTCGAGTTTTCATAACTTTCTTAACTTGTAGATATGGACGTAAACCTGCATTTTATCTAATTTGTCTTTTAATGGGAGTCTCTGGAATTTTATCTGCACATGCGGAAACTCTATTTACGTACGGAACTTCAAGATTCATAGCGGGTTTTGCTGCTGGGGGTACGCTGTGTATTTTCTTGACAAAGATGCTTATTGCGTATAAAGTTTACATACATACGATACCATTTTAGGTGGCCTTGTCGCTCACATGAATTACCTTATGGAATATTTAACGCCATCATGGAGAGTAATATGTGGTGCAGTGAGCCTTTGGCCTTTAGGAGAGATTTTATTGGGAATTTCGGGATATTTTCTTCCATCATGGAGGAGACTCACTTGGATGACATCAGTCCCAGCCTTGTTGCTATTTTTAACAATTCCGTAGATTTTCATATAGCAATATTTAAACTTTTAATATTCCTATATAATTATATATTATATTTATGTATATATGCTCTAAAGAAATTTTTTCGTTTCACGAAGCTTTCTTAAAGAAAGCCCGCGATGGCTTCTTTGTCACAACAAGACCAAAGAGGCAACTCGTGTGTTTAACTCGATAGCAAGATGGAATGCTCGGCCGAAACCATCGCCAGAGACAATCAAAAAACTGCAACTTGTCGTTCGGGCAGAAGAAACTGAAAAGACGAAAAAGAAAGGACGACTTTCCGAGTTTAAGAATGCATTTCTTCTCAAACAAATAACAATCCTGGCACTAGCATGGTTTGCTAATGCACTTACCTATTATGGAATCAGTTTCAATATGAAAAATATGAGTGGAAATCGCTATTTGAATGTTGGATTGCTGGGAGCGTTTGATTTTCCAGCAGAACTTTCTGGCATATATTTCAGTAACAGGTTGGATTAATATTTGTTGCAAAAATAATACTTTTGACATTCATCATTTCTGATTCGTTATTGTCAATTTAATTATCTAATAGATTTGGTAGAAAATGGACATTTATATCCACGCTAGCTTTGAGCTCCGTGTTTCTTGCCGCTTTGGCTGTAGTACAGTTGTGTGTGAAAGGCGCAGACGAGCATTATGGAGCTTTGATACTTTCGCTCTGTTTATTAGGACGATTTTGCAACGAAGCTAGTTGGGCTGTAATGGCTTGTTTGAGCGGGGAAATATTTCCAACCGTGATTAGGTCCCTATCATTTAGTATCTGTTCTACATTCTCCAGCATAGGTGGAATTATTGCTCCTCAAATGGCGTTTTTAGGAATGGGTACGAAAATCAATTATGATATGGCATGATAAACGTCTCCACTTTCCATAATATATGAAACTAATGAAATATTTTTATCAAAATAATGGTTCAGTTTGGGCACCAGGACCGTACATAATATTTTTCGGCCTTTCGATAATCTCCTGTGGAGTGTCTGTTTTACTGGAGGAAATGAAAGGCAAACCCCTCCAGGATACTTCCAGACCTCACGGTGAGGAACAAGTGAAAAATGAAGCAAGTACAAATTAAAAAGTGCATAAAGCGTGTTTTATAGTACATTATTTGAATACAAAATATTGACAAAATAAGAAACAAAAATAATTTAAACCAATTTTACTGTAGTGCTAGTTGCATTTATTGTCTGTTTGAATACTATCAATATCAATGTTCCTTCATTGAATGTGGCTGTCCCACATTTTTGTAAGTGGTCAACATGATGTTCATCATCATGAATTTCAGAAAATCCGGACCAGAGTCCATTGATAACAATCTGCTCTGTTCTCACTCTTCCGCTGGATAGTACTCGGATTTCTTTTTTGATCTCTTTTTCCCTCGATTGCTGTTTAGAAATTCTTCATATTCATCAGTGTACCTCATTGGAATTGGTGTTTGGTTGTCTTTGAGCAAAAGCATTAAATCCCTTCTGTCAATTAAGAACTTTCCGTATAACGGGCTTCCGTCTTGGGTAGCAAGCTTAAAGATATCGCCCAATTCAGCATCCCTGGTGTAAATTATTTTTAAAATTACCTATGTAATTTATATATTGTTAAAATAATTTTAAGAATCTCAAGATAAACCTTTTCAAGTCATCTATGTACACGTTAGCAGCTTGACTTTTCGAACTTTCCCAAACTTTATAGGGAAGTTCTTTAAGTAAACGAAATTCATACTGAGCAAGATCTTCAATTACTGTTAATTGACGATTAAGACGCTCCTCTGTTGAGAAAGATTTAAAAATTTCATCAATACTGTCTTTTGTAGATCAAATATTAAATACAGATAGGTGATTTTAAAGCATATTTACTTTCCAATTCCAATGTCTTTTCCCAGTTTTGAAGTTTTGATTTTAGCAGGGCATGCCTTGCCCTTTTCAGTATTTTCTTTTCCTCTGGAGTTGGCTCCATGGGGGATTCGTGCAATCTTATATCAATGTCACCGGCAGTTCTTTCCAAAGGGGATGATTTGGGTTCTGTTGATCCCGTTCTAACATCACTTTGGGGGGAATTCACCTCCTCCAAAGGTGATCCTTTCTCTGTCTCACTTGTGGCATTATTTGCAGAGTCTGTCGTACTATGTTTCTTTTCGTGTTCCTTTTCCTCTTCTGCAGTTCCCGAATCCTGCTCCGTGACGCTCTGCTGTTTCTCGTTGTTTGAATTGGAGCCAGAACCGGACTCTTCGTGTACAAACATTGACTTTTTCTTGCCGGAATCATCGCCATCAATGCTAGACTTTTTTTCGCTTTTAAGCATACGCTGTTCAGAGTCAGTTAAACTAGATCTTTTTTCAGTTGGTTCCTGACCTGTTGCAATATCGGAAGACTCCAATAGTAGTTCAGCACTAGTTTTCCTGGAATGCACTGGGACAAGTTCAACAAAACTCGACTTTGGACTTCCCTCGTTATTCTCTTCCTCTTCATTATCTTCGTCCTGTTCTCCATTAGAGGATTCTCCCTCCTCAACCATCTCTGCATCCTCCTCCTCATCAAAACTGTCTTTCAGATGGACATGCTTCTGAGCTTTTGACGTTCGATCCGCATGTCGTTCGCTTATCCTGTACTTTTCTTTGATGGCATCTCCTCTGGCAATCAATTCGTTGAGGTCTGGCTCCTCTTCACACGGATCCTTGGGCTCCTCGAGAGGATACGCTTTGGACACAACTTGTTTCAAAGAATCTGCCAACTATGATGCAACCGGAAAATACTGAGATTGTTTGCATATTACTACATAATATGCATTATTCATGCATAGTACAGTAATTTGCAATACTTGTTGCTACCAACCATTTCAATATTTGTCCGAGCTTCCACAAATGCAATTTCAAACCCATTCCATATTTCATCGTGAAGATTCACAAAACATTCCAATAACGGCCGTTTCTGTCGTAGCATCACATCTACAGTTGGACGGGCTTTACCCTCATTCATTTCAGCCATTCTGGCAGGGGACAGCTTAAGCAATCCAATATTTCCTCCAGAAAAATCGAAAAAGGAAACACGAAACGACGAATGCGCTTCACCCATCACTGGATGAATCCCATCCATTTTTTGAGCAATGTCAACTGGTTTGATTGCTGAAGCTGGGGTTGACGGGGTAAACAATTTTGCGCTACTTGATGTGATCCTGGGTGGAGTGCCATCAGGAACATTTTCTACTTTTTCCTCTTCATCTACTTGTTTACCTTCTATTTGAATGTCTATATTACTGCCTTCCTTCACCGATTTGTAATCTTTTGACATCTTTTTCTCCTTGCTAGAATTCCATTTCAACAACAATTTATCCAACAAGGACATTGGAGCAATATTAGCATCATCTCTTTCTTTTCCAAAAATTGCAAAGTGTAAATCCTCTGGTTCTTGGATAGCGCCTCCTTCTTTCCTAAGCTTTGCCGGGTTTTCCATATCCCTTTCGAAAAATTCGTCTCTATCGTAAAACACATCTTCATCATCATAAAGCTCCTCTTGGTCATAGTATCCCTCATCTGCACACTCTTGTGTTTCATTTCCTGCTTTACTCATGTCTGTAGCGTCTTGCTTTGAGGGGTCGCTGTCCCAGAAGAAATCCCGTATATATGTCTCCTTTTCATCAAACTTTACAGACGAGTCACGATTCCTACCAGTTGACTTGGATCTTTTATATTGTCCAGTTCCCCAACCTTCACCCTCCCAAAATTCTCCTGGGTACTCGTCTTCATAATAGTCGGGATTCTGTACTTCTAGTTCAGGCTCCATTTCCAGCTCTTCATCGTATTCTTCGGCAAAGTCAAAATGGGACGACTCCTCTTCTTCTTCTCCAATATTACCATCCTCGTTGTTTCCTTTACCTCCATCTTTGCTTTTCCGTTTGGTTGCTTCACCGGTAGTAATACTGTTTTTCTTTTGATCACCACCTTTTTTCTCTTTGTCGCTTTTGGTTTTAGACTCATCTTTAACAGTCTTGCTACCACCTTGAGACGCTGCTTTTGTAGACTGCTTCCCAGTTTCGGTGGGTTTCGAACCAGCGGTACTACCATCCTTTCCAGCATTTTTTCCACGCTTTGAAGAATTATTCTGGGATTTCCTACCACCTTTCAATTGAAGGTCACCACTTGCTGTATCTTCCCTTGCTGTTCCGGTACTTAAAGCACTGTTACGTTGCGATCTGTATGCATCCCAGTCACCCTCTCCTAGAAATTCTTCACCATCAAATTCTAAAGACAGTTTCATTTCTCCATTCATTTTCATGTCATTATCGCCAAAATCAATTTGCTCCTCCTCCTCTCCATATTTACGGAACAGAGATTCATCAGTCATTTCCTCATCCGATGGTGTTGACTCATCTTCATTCTCGCAAATTAGTGTAAGGTCTTGACCTCGCATTCCACCACCGCAAATGTCGGAATCACTGCTACTGCTAATTTCTTTCTCTGTGCCTCTCCATGACTCTCCATCTTCTTGCTCTCCTTCAATCTCTTCAATTAAACATTGCTGCCTAACGTGCTCGCAAATGAATTTCTTTTTGATCAGACCAATTTCCAAAATCTCCTTCCATCTCACCTTGTTTGGCATACCAAGTTCAATCGCAATCAAGTTGTAGTAATGCTCATTTATGAATCTGATGGTATCGGCAAATCGATCAGTTTCAGCTTGAAGCACGGCCCCGAACAAGCGAGCCATTTTTTCAGATTCAGAGGTTATGAAACCCCTTGACAAAATTTTATACGCGTTCCGCTTGGAATTTGCATACTTTTCCTCAGTGATGCCCTCTACCTTTACCAGAAACTCGCCAATTCTTTTGTACAAAACTGGCTTTACTTGGTCGCTGGTTCTAATATGAGTTGGTACTCGATTAAAATCAGCCTTGAAAACATCTGCAATGTTTGCCCTATCGTCTGGAACCTCAAGTTGTTTTAATAAATCTTCTTGGAAATGCCCAGGGTAGCTAGACAATTTCTTGTGGGATTTGTGAATATTTTCCAAGGCATTGTCTGCCATTGAATCATACAAGTCTTCCATTTTTAACCAATACTCTTTCAGGACTGATGCAATGTCTTCAGGCAACGCATCTATCAAATCCTGATTGTCATCATGCTGAATTTCTTCTTCAAAAACAATATCATGGCCATGTAGGAGTCCATGACCCATACTCTTTCTCATGGATTTTCTGCCAACGTGGTATCTGAAATCTGAAGAGGCCATGGAAGTACGTTGACTGGACCGGGATGACCTGGTCTTGCCAGAGTGCCTGGGTGACTGGACGTACAGGTACTCTTCATCATCATGTTCATACTCATAGTCATATTCGCCTTCTACTTCTTCGTAGTAATGATCTTTAAGATGTTCCTCCTCGGACTCGTTCTCTTCCTCGCTACTCTCGTACTGAGAAGGTATCATTTTAATAAGCTTTTACAATATGTCACAGGGATTATCAAGAAATCAAAGAGAATCCAGGGTTGAGTGTGTGTCAGTATTCAATATGCAAATTATGAATAGCATGCATTGAAAATTATAACATGTTTATATGTTGAGGGGAAGGAATGAAGCATTAAGGGGAACAGGGAAGTGGAGGTGACGCTCCAACTATGACTTATGGTTTCCTCTCTATCAACGTAGCATGGCGACGACCTTTTCGAAACGGCCACCGCCTATTGTTCAAAGGTTTGTAAGGGTTAAAATGAAAGGGCAAGTAATAACTAGATGAACTGTCCTTTCCCTTATTCCTTTCAAAGTTTTGTTGTTATTACCTTGCCTTATTGCATACCCTTGCTCAATGGCCCAGTTGGATGCATTTTCAGTCGTAACATTTTAGCGTCAAGTGCATAAGCACATCAAGTATGATATAACATTAAATGAACGTAAGATAAGCTCTGTCCGTGCGTGCATTGTGCACTGCTTTGATTGTTGATTGTTATTTTTTACTTTCTCAACACGTTAATTATTGTAAGATTTGATTGATGGTCACGGTTCAGTTGCCGTAAGCCGCTATAGGTAGGGCTTATCATTATACTTTGATATAGTATGCGCCACCGTGCGTGCTGCTGATATGTAACCATTACTATACAACTGACTGATAACTCGATAACATTATCGTAAATCTATCATAGTGTCTGGTTTTAGGTTTATAAATTAGGAAAGGAAGCTGTGCGTAGTTAATAAAGTATCTTTACGTTTGCTTAGATCCTAGTAAAAATATAAAATATGAATTTGCAAGTAAAAATGATGAGATATTATATAAGATGTTTCTGTTTACAATCGTTGTGGATTCTATAACACGCCCTTTTGAATTAGACAACTCACGTAATAGTTAATCACGATATTTCATTTTTCCTGAGTTTAAGTGAAATTGAAACTTTGCAAGGGCGGTTTAACAGATAGCCATCCACAACAAGTGAACCGCTTACTTAATGATTATGTAACATGCTCAATAAAATTAACAAGTAGAGGGCTAGTTCATTAATTAATTGGTTATTACAGTATTTACCTCGAGACAAGGTTATAAAAATGTTTTACTTTCAATGTTATTTGTTCTGATGCATTAAACTTTAATTTCTTGTACTACAATCAATTTCATGCTAGATATTTTCAATATATCATGTAACTTGCATTAATAATTAAAGTTTACAATTTGGATGATTTCTATTAAACAATTTTCATTTGTAAAATATAGTACATGTTATACCTCATTTAAAAATGCGTGAATGCGTAAACTACATGCATTTTCATTTTAGACGATTTTTGTGTTTTATGAACTTGGCATAATTGAATAAACTTTATTGACCATTATTTTCCTGGCAAAATAGGTGAATAAATCTATTCACACTCGTTTTCTATTAATCCTGCGCATACGCACTTTGCCATAAAAAATGTACATAACTTCCGGTGCAGCATTTAATATAGTGTATGGAATTTGATGCCACGTCCAAATAAAATGATTCAGTTACTCTAATGTTTTACTTTATATTTTGATCATTTTTTATTCATTTTTTCTCTAGTTTCTTTTTATCTTCTTAACTTAATGAGATTGCAAACCCCTTCATTCATAACGTTTGACAAAACACGAATGATTTTTTCAAAAACAAGCAACAAACTCTTTTCATCTTCCATTCCCAAAAATATCATCAACAAACATCAACAAAAACAAAAAAACAAGTTTAACATATTTATATCTCTGTCATGTTTTAAGAAAATAAGATAGCAAAAGTCATCATAGAGTAGATCTGCATATAATATATACAATTTAAATAATGTTTACTTTTAAGGTTTTATAGGCATTTGTCATTAAAATACAAAAGTTGAAAGATTCACTAGTGTCAGAGCCGTAATTATTAACTGATGCGTGTATATAAATACATACCTAGTAATACTATAATAAAAGCATAGGCAGAATAAAACTCTGCTTCAAGAAAAGTTTACAAAAATATAACAAACTCATTTTTGCACGTAAAAAGTTACCTGTTATTTTTCTACTGGTTTTCTAGGCTAACTTTTTGCTTTACTGAATTCTTCACAAAATGGCTCTTCATAATATGCAAAGAGCAGTGTCGTGAAAAATTATGGTTTTTGTAGCTAAATAATTTACCTAAAATACATAGTCTTTAGAGTGCACACATTTTTTTCACTTTTTATTTTTTGTCGTTTTCTCATCTGCTTCACCCATCCTAATTTGTGCTGTTAGCGGTACATTAATGTTGTGCATACCCAAAAGAACGTCATCTGTAACTTCACCGTTAAATGGCAGCTCATTTTGCATTTCATTGCTAATGTGGTGCTTCTCTCCTGCTGACCTTGACTTTGGCCGCTTGGCGCGACCCTTTCCCTTTACAATTACTGGGGATGATGATGACGCTCCGCCTTCATGATGATCATTTTGAGCACTGTTATTATTATTCAACTCATCATTATCCTCCGATAGAGTTACTACTATTGCTTTGTTATGATTGCTGCTGTCACTATCAATTATATCTTGAATGGAAGCTGGTGCTCTCGTGGACTTTCTCCTTTTTCTATTCGATGCACCCATTAATGTTGACTCTCTTGATTTTGCGTCATAGGGTGTGAATTTGGTATGGCCTCTGCTCAACTTGTCCACACGCCTGGCGCCTGGAATCCGGCTCATTATTGCGTTCACCAAGTTTTTGGGATTCAATGCAGAGCTGAATTTGTGCATCCTTGAACCGATTTCCGGAGAGTCATGCTGTGGATGAGTTAAACTTGGCAGCCTCTTGTGAGACGGATCTGGTCGGAAGCTATTCCAGTTTTCTGGAAGTGTAGAATAGTTGAACTCGTTTGACTCGAATTTATTTTGATTTCTACTATTCAAGTTGGGTAATGAGGATTGCCTATGATTTTGGTCTTCCCTACTACTTGGATTATTGTTTCGGTTGCTGTTGTTATTTCCACGATTTTGATTCTGCTTCCTCTCTTGCTTCTTTTTGTAATGCTCGCGGTCTGGAACCCCAAGGTCAAAGTAGTTCATTATTGGCGTGGGCTTTGGGTCTGCCAAAGGGTGTTTGGTCAGCTTGTCCGGAATTTCGAACCCAGAGCTTAGAGTCTTTACTATTTTGAATTGAAACTTTCGTGGCACCTTCTTTCTAGGTTTCATGTTGAAAAATGATTCTCTGGAAGCCGTTGTTACTGGTCCTTGTGTAGGTGGAATTAGTTCATCTTTATTAGGTACCGGAGTGAATGGCGGAATGAACTCGTTTACGTCCTGATGTTCGTTGTTAGATGGAAAGGGTGAAGAATCGGGTGGCGGAGGTCCGTGGGGTCGTTCGTGAGAGTTTTGACCTACTTCATGGCTAGTATGGAATCCTGGGGGTGTAGGCTGGGAAAATTCCTCGTGCATGTCATTATAACTGGCCATTTGACTAGGCTTTCCAAACGCGTCCCCAGATTCGGGATGGTGACCCATTGATGGGAAACCTGGACTTACTTGATGAGGATAGTGTCCGCCTGGAATCATGGGTCTTGGGAAATGTGAATTGGAATAGCTTACTGGGTGTTGTTGGTGATGACCGGCGGGAGGACCAACAAAGGGTCCATGGTTGAGATTTGGTGGCATCTTATCATTCATAAAATGGGAAGGCATGTTTTGTATAAAGTTGTTAAACATCATGTGTCCTCCGGGTGGCGGTGGTGGCCCACCATGTTGCATCGGAGGAGGACCCGGTGGTGGAAATCCCATTGGTGGAGGCATACTAAAAGCCGACATTGGTGGCTTACCGTAATCGTTTACAATAAAAGAGTCTGCAAACTCGGTGGACCTGTACTCTTTCTTCCCTCTGCCTCTGCCGCCCCTAGGATGGCCACCAAAAAAGTCTCCATGATAATGATGGATTGGTGGAGTGTAGCTTACCACTCCATTGCCAGGAAATGCACCAGGAAGGAAACTAGCTCCGGTAGAAGCTGGGGGAAGATTATGGTGATGATTTATAATGATTTTGGGAATTCTGGCGTCCTCGTCTTTAATAATAGGCTGCATCATTGGAACACTTGCACCATGTTTCATAGATGAGAAAGGGTTACCAGAGTCGTAGTCAATGACTTTTTGAAACTTTACTTTCTTGTCATCCCAATTTTTAAACTTGTTAGTTTCCCCATAATAAGGCTTTATCATTGGTTTGAACCCCTCTGTATCCAACTGGATAGGTTGAATTTCAGGGTAATCTCTAAACTTTTCATGATGATGCGGGCGAGGATAATAATCTGGTTGAACAGAGTTTGGATTTTCATGGCTACCTACATGCCATGCTGGTTTCCTTCCACGATGAGGTTTTCCCTCATGTCTGTAATGATCAGAATCATGTTCCTCGTACGATTCAAAATTTTGCTTCCAAGGTTTAAACGGTTTAAACATTTTGAATCCTTTGTATGGAGGACCATGATCTTTGTGTGGACCAAAATCATCATTAAAGTGCTTTGGGAAACGATTATATTTTGATTTGCTGTAGTAATCCTCCTCTTCGTCGTGATATGGTTCACGATCCCGGTGGTATCTGGGTGGTGCATCTTCCTCATGCTCATGGTGAGGACGATAGTGAGGCCGTTTCTTACGTGGATATCTCCTGCGAGGAGGAGGCCTTCTCCTGCGATCTCGTCTACGCAAAGTGTCTAGGTGCTGACTTTCGTCTGGAGAAAGAGTACGCACCCTTTCACGCTTTCCCAGCATGGGAATGTATTGATTGTCCTTTAGAATTTGAGCGACAGTGTTGAGGGCGGCAGCAAATGTATGATCATTGGCACTGGAAGGTGCTTCCGGAAGTTCTAATTCAAACGTTTTTGCATCATTGAATCCTACCGGGTCAAATATTCGCTCGTTTGCGTTACGTCCAGTTTGTTGAGAATTGGACTGCCGTGTTGGCTTTGATGAAGTACGCCTTCTAGGGCCCAGAAACATCCTCGAGAATTTTTCGTGAAACGATGAAATGATGTTTCTAAAGGGGGATGTGGAATTACGCCTTGGTGGTGGAGGACCCTGACCGGCTCTTCGATTAGCGCGTGGAGCTTCTCTTTTTTGATGTGGTGGAATGAATCCAGGCATTTGGCCATTTTCATAATCCAATGGCACAAAGTTTACAAATTGATCAACTTCATTGAACGTGTTGAAAGGATTGGGAGGATGAAAATTGGAATTACTGGTATCATTTTGCTCTTTTGGAACGTGAGTAGGAGGAAAATTTGATGGATTTAGTGGAAAAGGAATATTATGGTTTGTGTGTGACATGTTTTCTTGGTCAAATGCAAATGGCATTGGGGATGGCATATTATTGTGAGCATCATGAATTGGGACTAGAGATGGATGCGGAGAATCGTGGAAAACGTGTCCCTCTGTTGGTGGTGGTGGACCACCTGCCGCCGGTGAGCCTGAAGATAAGTTGTTAATTGGAAGGTGAGGTTGATCATGTTGCAAATGTTGACTTACATTGCCCTTGAGCAGTAAACTATTTCGTAGGAGAATCTCTGGCGGTTTTACTACATGAACATCTTGAACGGAAGAGCTTGGATGCTCATGTAACATTGATGGGGGAGGCAAAGCATACACTTGGTTTACCTCTGAACACTTTACACCTGGAAAGTACACCACCATTTGTAGCAAAAACACAAACACCGACACTGGATTTTGTCGTCGTGCCATCTTTGAAGAGGGGACGACAAAAAATGTCACAAACATTACACTTGTAGTATTACTATCTTACTAGCCCCTACATTTGTACAAAAAATAATTTCATAATACACTTGACTTTAGTCTGCCAGTAATTTCTTTTCTTTGAAAAAACTTTAACCTAGCCAAAGGACACGATATAAAGAGCGGAAATATTTATGTATTACGTAGTAGTAAACATGTTCAACGAAAAATTGGCAAGGAATAAAATATTCCCTTCCTTCCTTCCTCTTCCCCCACAAAATGCATACTGAATCACTGACTTGTTACAATTTTAACAGCTTTTCTCGACATTGTTAGTTATGTTCGCAATAAAATTATTCATCATGTCCGGTCGGTCATGGTGTTACGTTGTTTGTTGATATTTCAAAAAGCACATAATATAAAAAAGTGAAAAGCGACTTTGAATGAGTTTATTTTCGAGATTTAATACAAGTATCATATTATTAACGACGTGTTGTACTCTTTCATGTTATCAGCAAGTACAATCTCCTCACACAATCGACAATAATAGTGCTTAGGGCTTATCATCATCGTTATAGTCCCTTTAAAATACGTTAATAAACCAGCGTATATTTTGCGTTGTGATAAGAGTGCTTAAATTAGAAAATTTTTATAGCTTCGCTGACATTAAAGTACATTTTTTGATGATGAGAGTTTTAGTACAGTTTTGATCCTTATGCCTAAGTTCAACTTTAGAACCGTACCTAACCATTGTTGTGGAGTACTATTCTAGTAGCTGTAGCACCATTTTGTACGAGACACTACTATTGCTTCTCTAAACTAGTGTGCACGAACATGCTATAATGTTATCTTTTATCTTAATGTTATGAGGTGCTCGCGTAATTAACTCCTACAAAGAGTGTAAATGTGTGAGGAGTGCATTACAGTTCTTGAGCTGAAATTGATGTGAAACTTTTTGTGAGAATGTATAATAAAAGGTTTATAATATTCACGATGTTCCTCATTCATCTTTCCTTTTTACCTTCCTTCATGTGGGTTCAGTCCCATTTTTTTATGATTAAGTCATGAAGTTACGTTGTACTCGTCAATCAAGAAAACGAATGAATGAGGAATTAAAACCAAATTAACATGTTGTAGGAGGAGGGCGTAAATAGGCATATGCATCACCGACAATGGTACATTATATTTAATTCTATTTATATTTTATTGTGATGCACAATGAACATCCGCGGAAAAGTTGCAGTTTAAGAAATGTATCTTTTAAAATCAAGAATCAAATTTTAAATTAGGTTCAATCGCTTTTCCCGAATCCATTAACAAATAAGATTTAACGATTTTTGACAAGACGAAAGGAGTGAAGACTAACGATATGATCTTTGTCGTTCGGTTTAATAGATCATTATATTCGTAGTTGTCGTTCCCATCCTTATCTATGCTATAATTTGTATAAATGGAATTTCGTAGTTTCTTCTGAAAATTTTGGTTCTTGAACCATGACCTGGGCTCACGCTTCAAAGATCTCTTCTTTGTTGAAAAGCCATTGTACTTGTACTTACCTTCATAATTTAAAACTTTAAAAGTTTGATGAGTTCAAGTTTTTAAGAGCACTATACTAAACGCAGTGATTATTTGTGATGATGAATGCTACAATTAGACGAGTGTGTATATTTGTGGTATCATCAAACTTTAGTTTCGATTTCAACATCACCACCTTGACATTGAACCCTATTCATTTTAACTGTCATATATGCTATGGTCAGTATTAATGACGTTTTGCAACCATAAAATTGTCGTTTGTCGCTCTTGTCACTGCTGCATTTATTTAAGTACCGGCAGCCTTTGTAACAAGGCTGTAATTTTAAAAATTTCTACAATTTACGTGCACAAAAAATTAAATTAATAAAGCCGCAAATGCAAAGAATCTTCAAATTAAGGCTGACTTGATGGTGGTCCTAAGATGACACCCTCCTCTAGTCTTGATGCTAGTTTTTATTCTTAGTTAAAGCTTTCTTTTGTTCAACTGTATTACGTTTGGATAAGGCAGCAGTAGGTTTCGTATTTTATTTTTTGAAAACTGCATTTGATTTATGTTACTAGTAAACAAAAATAAGTGTACATGCCAAACCAATTAGTAAATTAATGAATCTTGTCTCGGTATATGTACTTATTTACAAGCAGATGCTTGATGAAGCCATACAAAAAATTGAAGATTTGAAAAAATGCTACATATTACTAAATTAAATTTTCAATCATCATTTTCTTCACTGAACCAAAATACACCTTTTTTATTGCTACTTTTGTTAGCATTTCCTTTAGTGTTGATGCCAACCGGCAAGCCATATAATTGATTGAATTACAGAAGCGTGGCATTACAAGAGGTTGCAATTTGTAATTTTTGTAATATTGAATGTAGCAAGTAATTGGAATCGTCAGTGTTACAACAAGTGTTAAAATAAAGAGCCAAATGATCTTGACCCGTTAGATAACATGTGTGTTTACACGTGTAAGTCTATGAACCCTTTAACTTTCTCTACTAAAGAGATTAATTAAATCGGCTAATGAGGAAGATTATTGATCACACAAACATAATAATAATATATGCCTAGGTTTATATTCAGCATGTATTCGAAATTGTTCTGAAATAATAAACACGCCTTAATTGGAATAAGGGCTTTGTTCAACCGACACAAATATGAAATATTTGAATATGCTACCGTAAGTCCATCAAACTCAAAAAGCGTAATGTTTTCTCAAGAGGAATTGTAGTAATAGACCTTTATACCATCCTTTTTGTTGTCGCTTTCATACAAACCCTTACGTAACCTTTGCATTATCATATTATATAAGTTTGAAACTGAACTAATACCTGTAACTTGAATTAACAAGACGATTTCAAGCATGCGGTTTTGCCGTAACAAACCAGATCATAAGTTTAAGCTTGAAAATTAAGTATTTATAGCAAAGAAATGCAAATCCAACAACATATTTGCAAAAGACGAAACGTTCGCTTAATCTTTGCCGTTTATACCGTCTATGTGACTGTTTGGTAGTTTTTAACTCAAAAACAAATGGAACATGGGGGTTAAATCAATATGTAAAAATATAAATATAAATCAATTGTTTTGAAGATTCTGTCAAAGTCAAAGATTTTGATATTACATTTTTTCATTATATCAACTTATTCTACATCGATATAAATTGATGTAAAATGATCATTACATCATTCAGAAATTAAGTACACATATAAATCATAGAATAGCAATAGAATACTCTTTTACTTTCAGTTCAGTTGGCAATATAGTAAAATAACAATGAAAAGAACAAAAATGAGAGATTTACTCAGACAGTCAATAATATTTCAATCCAACTAAAGTAATGAAAATGCAAGTATACGTTTTTGTACATGAAAAATAGAAACGCGTAAAAAGCAGTCTAGTGAAGAATGAGATTTGAAACATTTAATTGAGCAGACACAATTTCTTATCCAATATACGCTTGGGGTCCTGTGAGATGAGGTCCTGCATAATGACCAACGGCTGGAACTGGTTGAGCATGAACTTTTGGAACAACGGCAGTCTTTGCCACAACCGTTGGCGCAGATTTTTCAACGATTGCGTTGAACCCCAATGAATTAGCAATATACGAAACTGTACGTAATGACCCTAAAATTCATTTTTTAAATATAAATTTTTTAAAAATCTCAAACAAAAAAGTTGATATCATAAGTACTAATTCTTATAACAATTAATATTCCTCACAAATGAGGTTAACTCTTCCTAATTCAATTTTCCTCACCATCAGTTTCTACAAGTTGATATTGACCCCTCACTACGTTGTTGTCATCACGCGACTCTGTATGGCTATGGGAATCTCCTGTTAGCACGTCGTGAACAGAGTATCCAAAACTGTACGGATGATATTGTTCCGGAACAATGGCTATTCAAATGCAAATATGTAACAAAATAACAATATTTTATCATTATCCATAGAGGTGCAAAGTTTGCACTGCAAACCAATTTAATCCTTTAAATGTTCTTTACAAATACCTTTTGCAACTTTTGCGACTGGAACAGGTTGAACATGAGCAGCTGCGTATGCTACTGGTTTAGGTCCAGAGTATGCTACGGGAAGGGACGCCACCTTTCTCAAAGGTGCGGCCGCATGACCGATATGACCATACAAAGGGTGTGCACCGTATGCATATTGCTGGGCATTTGAAACACTACAGGCAGTAACGAGGATGACAACCGCAATCTATGAAAGAGCATGTTTGTAAAAACTTTTAATCGAAAACTTTGTGCAGGAACAACAAGGCATTGTTTATCGTAACATTTACTTTTAGATTACCTGAAAATATTCCATGTTGATGTAAAAAAAATCACTGTGTTCTAGAATGACTAATACAAATCAACTGAATGTTCACACCTACAACCCCCGTTCTTTTATACAAAATGGTTTTATATAATCCCTTTCATTTTTTCAAAAAGCGTTGCATAACCGTTTTTGTCCTGGTGAAAAATAATCCTTCTCCCCGAGAGGGTGATGATGAGATAATCGTGTGATTGTATGTTTTTCGATCGACATGATTCGAGAATGATTTTTTTCTTTATAGGGTCATAGGCTTACCTATATATTAATCAATGCAATTTTATGGGATCACCATAAATAATAGCCCATGCAGCTTCACAGCAGTTTCGATTTTGACGAATAGATTTTTAATAAACAAACATATTATGATGGTCTTGATGATTGGAATCTAAAATTCATCATGCCTTGTCTTATATTATGCCTGCGTAGTTTCTGCAAAGCATCCTGTCGGATGAAAAAGCTTAGGTCTAACTAAATAAGGCCTGACAAACACACCTTCTTTTGATAATTTGTATTTTAAATTTAAAATTAGCCTGTCTTGTGATAGGGATAAGGGTTGAACCAGAAATTGAAACATTATATCGACTGATTGACGCTATCGGTTGAAATGAAAGATGTAACAAGGCAATCGTTTGTCCACTGACTCACGTGTACGTGCCACAATTTGAAAGGAACTAGACAAAAGCTATTATATTATAACGACATATCTTGAGTAATTGCTAAATGCATTGAATTGCATGGGAAAATCTTTACAACATTAGTTTCAAACAGTGCAATTTCTTCTATGGAATCATAAGTATGGCTGTAGGGGATTACGTATTGTTGAATTCAAACTAAACTTTAAAAAGTATTGCTCATTAGCTGATTTTGGACATAATTCTACATAATATACACTAGGTTCTATTCGTACGTACATTTGCTGTCTTAGTTTTATTCAACAATGTTCAACCTGTAAAACCGAATATTGGTAGATGTCACGAATCCGTACGAGTGCAATTGCCAATCCCAGTTAAACAAACAAAATGCTTGCAAAAAAGTGCATCAAATAATGTCGTCGCAAGTTGCATAATAAGAATCATGTAGAGTTTGTTGAACATGCTAACATTACTACAATGAATTGCCTTCAAGGTAAGGCGTATTTGACTTGTTCAACAACAGCTATTCAAAATACACTAATGAATTTGTAGTAATGGAATGAACTACAACGAATATTAAGTATTGTTACGCACCATCGTGTAATATACTTTTCCATATCTTGTGTTTTACTATTGCTGAATAATGCTATCCGAGGTTTTACAACTACCTATATCTGAATAGTTTATCGAGAATTGCTTAAAAAAAGTTCATTTTAAATCTTGACATTTCCGCATAAGATATTCTTCCATTTTGTACTGAAATTTTGTATTTTACGAGACAGAATAGAATCCAGCAAAACCTGTCATGCCGCGTTATGCTAGATTAACTGATTAACTCAGCAAGATGTTTATCTAAATAACTTGAGGTGGCCACTTGGTCATTGTTATGCTTTACAAAACTTTTGATTCCTTTTTATTCTGATTCCACTATTGCAATATTGCATTTCTATTTAGAATTGTGTGGTGATGATAGATGACCTTTACCTTGTCTTCACTTGAAATGTGAATGAGACGTATGCAAATTGTGTTGATTGAATTGAAACATGTCTTAAGAAATCGGAAATGCTATATCGTATTTACTACTTTTTCAAGAACGTGCATTGTTGGAAGAACAAAGACAATAACATAAAAGAGAGCTAAAGAAAAACATGTCAGGAAATGGAAGCATGTAAAAGACAATTTATTTGACTAGACCATGATGACCAGGCTAAAACAATAGGGACTATGACAGTTTGGTAATGCTTAGCATTTTTACTCCACATTTTGCAGTATGAAAATCTAGAGGATTCCATTTTTGCAATCAATCATTCAAGTTCAGAAGCTGCTACTCAATAACTAACTTAATACATCAAAGAAATGCGTGCGGATGGATGGGTCTTCACTTGATTACATTGATGAAATTCAATTAAGCAGTCATTGCAGTCAAGTTTAGGAGTAACTGCTACTGCTGGTAGTAATTATTTTGACAGAGCATCCGTTATTATGCATGACGATTCTTGGTGCAAACAACTTTACCATCACTAATTACAAAGAAGGATGTGGGCACATTAATCAGAATCAAAGAGCACAGAGTTTACTATAGTCATCGGGCAGTGCGCATCATTTTGTACGTATAAATTAGTGTCGTCCTCGGACAAATTATTGGTAAATTTTTATATATTCTCTATCCCATTTGATGATTATATAATATGATGCAATTGCCACTTTATCTGTTCTTTAAATTTAATTAAAATGGTAATAATAATTGTGAAAAGCTTGTTTTACAAATTCCTTATTGACTGGGTCATTGCCAAAACCAAAATCAGAACAACGTCTATCGCATAACCTCTTGTATGAATTTCCATTTTGTTTACTGTTTTCCTATAATAATTTTTACATTTTTGGTTTTCTGAATTTCTTATGTTGCAATTGTAATGTGACTGGTTGTTCCATTAAGTTTAGGAAGTATTTTTTCTTCCAAATTTTATATTACCATCAGTTCTAATGTACAAGCTTGTTTTCTGTGCATGTCGTATCTAAAGTGCCAGTACCTGCACTGCCACCAACTGCATCTACGCAATTTGACATAATTTTTGATGGATGCAAGTTCATGCCCTTTACCTGGTTTCACACATGTTACAGTTCTTAATGGCATGCAATTTCGCTTTTTATCCCTTTTTCTACCTACCTACTGTACTAAGTAAGAAGTTTCTAGTTGCTCACAAACACACTTGACGTTTTTATTGCATCATCAAACAAGCACTAGTATATCACACCCAAAAGCCACAGATGATG
Source organism: Entomobrya proxima (assembly GCA_029691765.1). Classification (NCBI taxonomy): domain Eukaryota; kingdom Metazoa; phylum Arthropoda; class Collembola; order Entomobryomorpha; family Entomobryidae; genus Entomobrya; species Entomobrya proxima. The sequence continues at coordinate 12,714,844 of CM056169.1, forward strand.
TTTAACAATCCTAATCCCTACATGGATAACAACTCTTATGAAAAGTAAGTGTTAAATGACAGACAAAACTGGATGAGTTAAGGGAATTGGAAGTTTACGTAAGAAGGAATTATCACCAATATTGTAATTTTTTGGCTTTTCAACAAGACAAGCTAGTTTGATAATGGGAAGGATTGCAAAAAATAAGAAATTGCATTCCATTTTCCTAATGACAAAATGAAGGCAAAACTTTGGCAGTTTGTTTGACTTGATGCATTAAAAAGTATCGACATCAACAAGTACCCGTTATTGGTGGAATATGTAAAAAAATACATCTCCTCATCACGGCACAAAGCTGTGATAATAATTACTACTTATTTGAACATCTTTGTGCACATAACGCAACGTTAAACTTGTTGATTTATTTTAGAAAAATAAAAGAAAACGAAAAGTAGATCAATACCTTGATAAAATATCAATCTTTTAAAAGAATCTTAAGCGAATACAATGATGATGATGATGTGATATTTATTGATCATTTAGGTATTGCACGATGATGGCATAAATATAGATGCACTCTAATGTGTGTGTGTGGCTGCACCTTTAGGCTTGACGAGCTCATTATCATGTAAATATTACATGCATTTTATCTTCTTGGAAGGATGAATTCACTTTTCGTGAGATCGTAAAAAATATTGAAAATATTGAAAGGTGGGAGTTGATTCGATTCAAACTTACAAAGTTTAATGATGAGTGCATTAAGTAGTTTGTGATATTTTCACATACTAGTAGTACCGCAAATTTACTACTCTTCTTTAGCATAATCTGTTCTGTTTTCAAAACACTCTTAGCCGAGATATGTAGTGCTAAATATAGCTTACCGTTTACACTAGTGGTAAATATTGCAGTAACTTTAGCTTATTGGGAAAGATTATAATGATAATGATGCGTCCATTCGTGGCATGATTTTGCCTTTTGGAGGTTGTGGAGATGCTTTTGGAACGAAAAGGTACATTTTATCGTCGCCCTTCATACGACTGGATGATGTTATGACTTTTAAGGCTTATTCACGATTTTCATGTTTTGAAAACATTTTATAGTAAGTCTATGACACATTACTCAGCCAACTTGATTCTTTTACAACTTTTGTATTAAGTAATCCATTTTCTTGCTACTATATTTATTAAGTTTTTTTTACCCAGACCATTAAGAAGCCAAAAGAAACTGAACCGGCATGTTTGCTAATGGTGGTAGCTCAAAAGAGTTTCTGGTCACTACTAAGAAACGCTTTGATGCATTCAAATAGGTATTTATGTACCCATGTACCCATTTCAAGTTGATAGAGCTATTATTTACTTTTATTCCAATGGTTAACGACAAATAATTTGACCTCAATGACATACGCCAAAAAATACGAGTAAAAAGTGTTTAAAAAATTTACATCCACGATGACACTGCTGTGATCCGCATAAAAGTCTAGAAATGTTCTTGAACGCAAAGCAATAATAAAAAAATTAACGAAGGTCAAATGAACTAGGCAATAATGGCGCTATATTGTATTGAAGTGTATAGGAATTTTCTCTCTCAATAATAGTTGATGTGGACTCTGGATTATTTGCGAGATTGATAGCGTAGCTTTTTTGCCATTAATTCACCATGTATAAATTTCCATTTATAATGACAATTTGTCAGGGAGGGTGTTTTTATAATTAATGGTCATAAATCATTTTGCCAATTACAGTTCAAATTAGAGACAAACGAGAAAACAAATACTTTATACGATTAAAACAAATTTTCACACATTTTTTTCTTATCAAGTGGACACTGATTCGCAGTTTACAATTTTCATTAAGTATTCATGGGCAATTAATCAATTCTAGTCAGACAAAAATATTAATTATAAATGATTCAATAAAAAGGTGCTGGCCAGACAGTCTCCGTTAAGGGTCTATGAGAACCTCGACGGGGCTTGTACCATCTCTGAAGATATACAATGACACCACCAGCATCAAAGATTCAGAAAGTGCCAAACTTATCAATGGAGCCAAACAAAATATTCTCAGTACAATGTAAAAACGCACAACAACAAGTACAATGGTGAATGAGGAATATGTTATTATTATTATTTAAATGTAGATAACAGTAAAAAGATATTATTTTATTGTTACACAACATGTTATACGATCAAGCGGTAAACGGCTGTGGTACAGGTGATACTGATAATTACCAAATACCATCGATGGTCCCTTGCCGAGAGTAATAATATAAATATTATAAATTATTAAAAGTCACGAGGAGTAACACAGTGATGGTGTACCTGTCTTGTTACCGGTATAACCTTTAGATTTTGATATGCATATGATTTACAGATTGCAATTGCAACTTTGATCTATCTGTAAAGTGCAGTTTTTAGGTTGACGCGTTACTGCTTTGCCGCTGCTTCAACTTCAACCACGCTTTTGGCAATATAATGTTATAAATATAGTAATTTTCATTGACACATAGAGACAGACATGGACATTAAGTGGAAGCATGAGCTCCCCTCCCAATATCATCACGTATCACATTCACTTTTCTCTCTTACTTAAGGGTTTGTCTATATTTGCCTTGCAACTCTGCAGTCGGTGTATCGCTTTATTCATGATCTCGTTTTATTACAACTTTAACCTTTCAAAATAAAGAAATTCATGATCATGACGGTTCACTTTGTTAAAGTGACAATACTACTGGATAATAATAAAGCAACTAGAGAATTTTTCATTCAATAATAATCATTTTTATTTCTACGATCCTTTATTGAAAGACTAAAAAATTAAACCACGACAGAAGCTTCTGGAAGTAATTCGAGTCCTGATATTGGAAGTGGAAAACCAGTTTTCCTGACCACTGCATTTATAATTGTACAATACTGTATTTGACACCTTTGTTTAGACAATCACTTTTTATATGGGTCGCAGCAGCTACATTCAGAGTCAGAACTCGGCTGTCGGCTTTATGAAATATTATGTCAATTGATACAGTTTTTTTCAAGTCAAGAAGACATTCTTTGAAAGTTTTTTTTTCGTTGCAGCTAAAATCATGTAATCAGTAATTGGCACGTCAGTTATTATTGTAATCAAGGGAGTAGCATAGTCCAATCCGTATTCACTTTGTGGTAGTTCATGTAGTTGTCGATGAAGACAATGCTAAGGCAAGACTTGAATTGTAAATGAAAGTAAGAACATTGTCAATTGAACTGTAGTAGTGCGCTGATCAGTAAATTTATTTTCCTCTATGGGTTTCAATAATCTTTACAGACAACGGCCTTCAAATAAAAAGATTTTAGCGCAGCAGCCAAAAGGGATGTTTGCTATTTAGTAATAGACCGGCGTTTGGGAATATTATGAATTCGATGCTTAATTGCAGGCAAGAAACAAAAGATGAACAGCACAAATGTAGCGTAAAGACGCGACAATGAAGATCTCTGTGCTTTTGTTCCTTCTTTGGTTTCTTTGTTGGCTAGATCATCATAGCACATAGCCAATATAATAATGTGTACATGAAATGAAACAAAAAGATTGTTAGCTATTAGATTTCATTATCATTTATTCAAGCAATGACCTACTAAATTCACATTTTAATAATCGAAAAATAAGTCAATAGTCTACAACAGCGTTTGTCTGACTATACAAAAATGTCTATGTGTCCATGTATCGTTTTCGATGAGCAATTATGGATAAAAGCAATTTACACAATATACTATGCATCAAGTGCAGTAAATGTAAAAATGATCATTTATCCTATTTACCATCTTCTCTGAATTTCAACTCGATACTAAAACTCGATGTCGACAGACATACCGTAAAAACTCGGATTATACCCGGACCTCTGTTTATACCCGGCCTCGTATTATAGCCGGGTTTAGAGGCGAAAATTTGAAATTTTGCCCTGCCCCGGATTATGCCCGGGTCAAAAATGCTTTAGTATGAATTGTAAACAATAGCATATAATAAGTAACATTTTTGAATTAAATTTTGTGTAATTATGCTAACTAACGAAGTTTTAGGTATTTAGCTACAGTGCTAACAAAATTTCACACAAAAAACTTACAAAACCGCCAATACTTCAAAATATTGCAAGAATGTGTTGCGATTCTACTATCAAACTACGTAGAAAACTCGTAAATTTCGATTTTTGCCCTGCCCCGGTTTATAACCGGCCTCGAATTATAGCCGGGTCTGAGACCTCAAATTTGAAATTTTGCCCCGGGGCATAAACCGAGTTTTTACGGTATCCTATATAATAGTAAAAAGTCCATGAGCATGTGAAGCATTGATGTATTTTCAAAGCGTAAAAATTGTCAATTCAAGCTACGTAATTGATCAGCAGTAGTTGGTATTGATGAATAGAAATGTGTTTGACAAAAAAAATGCTATAAACATTTTAATGTTCTTCCTCTGCAGAGCCGCTTGCTGAGATTTGGCGTGACGTTGAATTGAAAGTAGCATGGCCCTTTCTTTATTATATTGACAAGCAAAACTGCATCATCGTGATGTGACAAAAATTTGATTCTCAAGGGAGTAAACTATCTTGCTTTAAGGGACATGTAACAGATAAGAAGATTAAATAAAATGGTTAACCATCACCACCAACTCTGCGAAATGAATATGATCATTTTACGATTATCCGCAGTTATCATCACCTTGATTAATCTTATTGAAAACATCATTTTCTCAAGTTCAGCTTGATCGGTCAGTTTATTGTTGCAGCCAATAATTTATTCTTGCGTTTTGTTCCGTAATTCATGGATGAAGCACCCCACTGCCTCACAAAATACGTTTATAATTTTGACGAAAAATTTATATCGTAGAAGACGCCAAAATATTATAGTCAGCCAGAAACCAACAATTTTAAACAAGATAATATTATATTATCGCTTTTTTCTTGGTTTGTATCAAAATGCAGAATCATCACATATATGAGCCACGCGCGGCGGCAGAATGCTTGCTCGAGGCATAGTAATAAACCTCTCATTTGTAGTAGCAAATTAGTTTCCTTATCATGGGAAAATTCTTTAAAAAATGCATGATGCATGGTACAGTGTAATTTTGTTGATATTGAACTTGAAAGCTTTCAAGTTTCAAGTCACAATAAGAAATGAAGATTTTTTTTTGAGACTGGATAACTTATTATTGAAACTGTTTATCGATTACAGTTATCCTTTGATAGAAATGCTTACACAATTCCTAACAAAACAAATTGTGTTTTTAAGCAAGTCATCAAAGCAGGAAATCATGGACAAAAGTTTGGGTCCTTCATAAATTATCCCATTACGCTTCAATTTCAACTCGTTATTACATGGTATCCCCTCCTGTCAGTCAAGAGATGAGTCGCTTAATGATTTTAATGTCCATGACTAAAAAATGTTAGTTCCTTCTTTAGGACTTGCAATCAAAAGGGACATTGAACACCAAAGGCATAATATATAATATCTCTCCAAAAATATGGCTATTTGCATACCTAATTTGACTGGCTACATATAATCTATGGCAGGTTATTTATATGTTTGCACAAGTTAGGCCAGAAATAAAATGGTGATCAGTAATTACAGATACTACCTTGATCATCTTCACGACGACGGAGATTGAAAAGGGCATCTCGGCATGATGATAACGATTTTAGAGTGTATGATGCCTGCACCTACTTGTTAAGTCTACAGATTAATGATTTGTTTTGTATGCAAATTTCCATTTCCATTGTTTCCTTCTCGAACAAACTTTTTTTAAACAATGATGGACCAACAACAACGACACGAAAATAAGCAGAAATTCCTGCCCACCACCACCACCACGTCTGCTGCTGCCAATTTCAGTGCGCTGTTTATATCTCCCACTTAAAAAAGAACAGCGTTATTAACGTTACAAAGTTATGTCAACAACGGCACAGTACCTACAATAGCAAGTAAAAAGTCAAGTGCTCTTTATCATCTTGTTTTATTGATTACATCAAAAGTGCCAAGCATCAAGTGTACATTATATAATACATTGCAACGGAATGATCAAACTTGACACACAATATAATAATCCAATATCCAATCCAAAAGTAGTAATTATTGGGCTTGCCGTTTGGCACTGAAATCGACGGGGATGATATGAAAACCTGCATAAATAAAAAAGTTTATTGAGGTGGTTGGGTTTGGAAGATGAAAAATGTTACCTCATTCGCATTATCTCCACGGACAATCACAGAAATCCCAAAGAACCAAAAATATTCCGACATTTAAGTTAAAATCGGGTTGCTAATACATAAATTTTTGTTTGCATCCAAGTATACCTACACGCTTTGTTCCAATGACCATACTACTTTGTCTTTTGTCAATTGCTTTAAAATTAGCTGTAACAATACACTTTTGTTTGGTAATGGCAAGTAACTGAGCAATTTTTTAAATGTTGGATGACTTGAATCTTTTTGCTTATGGGAATAACATTGCCTCAGTAGAAGGGAACAAGACACAAGACTACAAGACTCTTGGTTCCTCGTCCACTTGCTTCACGAAAGGAACATCCCTTTCATTTTGATGCGATACTGTAGTGAATGCAAGATGCATAATATAGCCAGAGACTAGAACTAACGGTTCTTGCAATGTTTTGGTAGGGATCCTCTATACTCCGATGATCTAATCGTATGTTTGGTGGTCGTCCCAAACTAATCAAATGCTGCAAAAAATACAATAATGCATTCACATCTATTGGCCATGTGCTCGAACAAATAAAGTACATATATTATCAAGTCTCAAAACTGATGAATATATTTGATATTTGAATGTAGCAAAAAATATAACATGCATGAAAAATTGCCACCTCCGCCCTGTTAAGCAAATTTTTTATACCTTCCCATTCATAACTGCCATTTCTTTGATACACATTGCCTGCTCTGCAATATGGCGTGTACTTGGAAAGGCTACTACTACCACACACAGTTATTGGAGTGCTCTGAGAAATATATTATGGTTTCGTATGTCCCTGTCCTCTGTACCCTTAAACTTTTAGTGCTGCTTATAGTAGCGATAAATAATATGTATTTGCATTGCAGGTTTTATGTTGCATTGTTTTATGCCAAGACAAGATCCTTTCACATGGAGCTCAAATCCAGAGGTATAAATAGAGTGTTCGTGTGCTCAGAAAATCATTCAGAACTTGCCACAGTACCAGAACAAACAATTCTCATCTCCACACCAAAAAAAACCAAAATGATCAAGGTAAATGTTTAAGCTGTGCAAACTACTGAAAATATAGTAACAAGGGACTTTGGAAGTTCCAGTGAATTTTGTGAAGTCTCCAGTTGCCCCGTTTTAGTGTTTCTATAAAAAATCTGACCACTTTTATCTTTGAAAATGTTGCAGGCTATTGCCATCCTCGCCTTCGTTGGCGCTGCCAGCGCTGGAGTCGTTGGACCAGCTGCCGTAAGTTTCAAATCAGTGAAAATTAGTAATTTTCATGTGCAGAACTTCCGGAAGTAGCTCATGTGAACTTTATTTTGAAATAGTACGCTGCGGCACCTGCTTTCGCTGCCCCTGCATACGCTGCAGCCCCCGTCGCTTATGCCCACCCAGCTCCAGTAGTTGCTAAGGCTGTTGCCCCTGTTGTGGCCAAGGCTGTCGCCGCCGAGCCCTTCGACCCCCACCCACAATACAACTACGGATACTCCGTTTCCGACGGACTTACCGGAGACTCCAAGACCGCCACCGAGACCCGTGACGGTGATGTTGTCCAAGGACAGTACTCCCTTGTTGAGCCCGATGGCGCTGTCCGCACTGTCACCTACGTAAGTTTGAAATATTTGTAAATAATAGTAGTCAACGACGACGATTAAGAGGGTTTACTGACGGCTCAGACCATTTGGTTACCGATCAAATTCCAACTTGCTTCAATTAACCCTTTTAAAAATCATTTCATAGTTGGAATTTTTGCTTCCCCATGCATCGCTTTGTTCAGGAAAGAACGCTCTTTCTATTGATACCAATTTCGTTCCTGTAGCCTTCGTCGTTCGTAAGATATCGGGTCTGCAATTAAATCGTTACTACCATTGCATTTTCATACATTTTTGAAATCGTTTTTTAGAAAAACGGTAGACTTTATATTCATGGTTTTGGTACCGTTAGAAAGAGCAAGCGTTTTTCTACAAAGCGTTGCATGCTGAGTGCCACAGCATAAGTACAATTATCTCATATTTTGCAATTCTTGCCTCTCCTTAATCGTCGATTATTATCAGTTTTATAACACAGTTTATTAAATATTTACATATAAATTAATATATTTTAGACTGCTGACCCCGTCAATGGATTTAACGCTGTTGTCGACAGATCTGCTCCAGGTACCTTAATATCCGCATTTCATTGATCTCGATTCGAATAAGTAAATAGAGGAAACATCTTATTTTGATAAAATAGTGTTTTCAGAAACACCAAGTACCGCATTGTTACTTCAAACATCAAGATGTTTTCTCTATTTACTTGATACCTCTTTTATTCGAATCGTTACTTAACGCTGCGTTTTATTGTCCGTTATAGTCGTCAAGGCCGCAGTTCCCGCAGTTGCCAAGGTCGCCGCCCCAGTTGCTGCTTACGCTGCTCCAATTGGCGTTGCTAAGGCTGTCCACGCTGCTCCCGTAAGTTTGAAACTTTTTCGTCATGATTGGCATTGATTGAAAATTGTAGTATAAAATTTTTAATGGTGCATTTGTTTTATAAACAGGTTGCCCACCCAGCTTACCTTGGTTAAACAAGCCAAACTGAATTAATTTATTTAATGCAGTTTTAGCCACAACCTAAGTTATTTTTTATATTAAAAACCAAGAAAAACCGAAAATGCCAAAATCATCGTTCTTCCTGGTCTGGGGTCAACTAAGACTTGGCTCTGTCCACCACCACCGTCATCAGTAGATATATATTCTTACTGCTCATAGACTTTTTTCTTTTATTTCTTTCTTCAGTTTTCTGTCAATCTTTCAATCTGTGCTAAAAAAAATCCTTGGTCTGAAAAGCCTGAACTCTTTATAGTCAAGCCTGTTTAGTTGCAGTGCCCATTCTTCTTGCAAAACAAACTCTATACTTTCTGTTCTTTCTAAAACACAAACACTTTCACATTAACATTCCACAATTTTACATCCTGTCCTACTTCCAGTCTTTCGTAGGAATCCTTACATACTGTGTAGTTTTTTATATGTGATGCAAGCAAAAATGAGTCGAAAATAAAAAGACTTTCAATCAACTGAAAAAACTTTCCATTGTGTTTCTTTTGCCTTATTTATGTCATCAAATCATGAAAATGCATGCAAGTACAAATAATAAGATGGTGCTACAAGACAACTTTTGGTATACACGCTTTTTTGTTTTATTCACAACCATTCCTTAAAATTCCAGTAACATTCTTTAAAAGAAACAAATTGTATTTTGTGATAAATAATTTAAAAGCATTCTCATCCATCCATATCGTCTCAAGTATTTTTTATATCTTGTATGTAGTTTTTATTCGTACAGAGTTTTGCATATAATTTTAATTCAAATCAATGCTGAATTTTTTTCTTTTTTTTCACCCATACTTACTTTGCACCCCATCACCGACTCTATAGTAGTTAATCTTATCACCTATTGTGTTTATTTACGTGGTAGTGTAATATTTAACTATTATTAATATAACAGTAAGAATCATAACGCCAATTTTACCCTATTATTATTTTCCGGCTACATTTCCTCTGTGTATTTGTATGTAAAGGAGTTAAATTTTGTTTTGACAGGTTGCATCGAAAATTAATGCCCTTTAATTGGTTGATTCCTTACATTTTACCACAGTCTACTGTAGTAGCACAGGAATGAAAACCAGTGTTTTTTTAGAAATCTTAAATTTATATTGCACATTGGAACATTTGTTACCAATTATTCCGAATGATGCGTGGTTTTTCCTTGATAGATAGAGCATAGATAGATGTAATATTCATTGTTTTTGCTGATTGTTGCAAATAGTAAACTTTTCGTTCAGATACTTTTTTTTCCAAAAAACTTTAAAACAAAAAAGACTTTTCTGATAACAGTACTCTAGTAAACATCATCATTGCTTATCATCACAACATTTTGCTTCGTTTCTTAATACGATTTTATAGTGCTTGCTGCTATGTACTATATAGTCGTGCCTTACTCACTACTTGACAAAAAAAATCGTAAAATCTGTTCGTGTGTGTATAGTACGCGGTTTTTTATAATTAACATTTTTTGAGTGTGTTGTGTTTTTTTTGCGAAATCATTCAATCTCGTCTTTGAAACTCTCGTTGGATTGTTATTAAAACTTGTCATTCGGTTATTACCACATAATATATGTAGGGTGTATATATGTTTTGCCCATATACATAAAGTGTGTCGACATAGTTTGCAAACTGCGAATGAACTTGACACTTTTACATACAATAACATATTATATATATGTTCTGTAGTAGTGTTTGTTTGCTATTGTACGTTGAGTGGTGGTAATGCCTTTACAATTAAACGCTTTTTATTGTATTATATTGAACTGAATAAGAGAGAAAAAACGGAAGTGACCTTAGCTTTCATAGTTTTATACTGATGTATAAGCCTCTTAAAGTGTACAATCGTAAAATTTTTGTAACTAGCAAAAATCTCAACGTGCATATTATTTTATGTGCAGATAATAGATAAATGTACGTATAATATTTTTTTGGAATACAAGAAGATAGACCTAACGGTACAACAGTTACAAGAACCTTGAGGTGTTTTAAGTAAAACTATAATAACATCCACTTCATCATCATCTCCACTATTCTCCCCTCTAGTAAAAATGCCAAATATGCACCATTTGTATTTATTTTTTGTGATTGACTCGCTAATTTATTATACTTCTTAAAATATGCAGTACGTACTTAGTTGAGAATAGAATTAGTGCATAATCTAGATAGTCGTGTACTTTTTTAATAGTTGGTGTCCTTAATAAACTCGACATTTTTTTCGTTCTTCTTAAGTAGTTGCTTACATAAAGAGTACAGGAGTTCAGTTCAAATTCACGTAATTTCCTGCAATATATAAACACGAGCCGAGTACTATTTTACTGCTTAATATTACAGTATTTTTTAAAATTCAAAAAACAGGAAACAAAAAAAGTATTACGATGACATAGGAAATGGTCTTATCGTATGTTATCCAGTTACGCCTAGCGTCTGGAAACTTTGAGTCATTATTTTGAAAAAGCTAATTTAAACGAAAAGGTACACATTATAACCCCTCTCTTCTGCTATTTCATAAAATGTTCTTTATGGTCTATTTACAAATTACAATTTCTTTTACAAAAGTAGTCCTACACTGACCGTACATGCTACTTGCTTTATACAATTCCATTCCCGTATTTTCCGAACCTGAATGATAACCATATAACCATTCTGTGTAGTAGATACTATTAAAATTGTAAATTAGTAAATAACACCATAACCTCTCTTCACGTTTTCATCATTTTTTTACTCCACTAAACAATCCTTAGTAGTTCATTATCATGAGAGTTTTTTACTATATAGTTTTTACAGCATCTTTACATAAATCAGAATATCAGAAGAACACGGCGTTTTTATGTACTTTATGGAATTAAGCAACCAAATAGATTTATAATTGTATATACTATTATGTGGAAGAAAAGGATTTTTCTGTCAAATGTACACCTAAACATTATGTGCTATAGCTTTTTTATACGTAAACGTCTGTGTGTGATTATTGGAAATACAATAATTGATGATGAGCAGAATATTTAACAACATACAAAGTGGTTAGTTTTAGTAGGTATATAGTAGACCTCCTATCAAGAGCAGTTAAAATGCAAATGAGGTCGAGGTGGTAATTTTTATATGGGCTACCTGCTGATCAAGGTTACATCCTAATTGTTTAAAAATGCATTTTTGTTACGGAAGTAAAAAATTCCCATTCCTTTGATGCTCATAATAATTATATCAATCACCAAGAGCCTCAACATTTCTCTCGCCTGAATTATGATTATTAGCCCAGCCTTTTCATACATAATTTGGCAAATTTGATCTCATCTGTCAGTATTTTGGTTTTAAGGTATTTAGCAATAATAATAATATGTAATATTATTTGATAATTCTTTCGAAAAGTTATAATAACAGAATATTTGAGAGTTAGACATAGTCAACTAGTCAACATCAGTACATTTTCATTCATTCCCTTCCCTGCTACAAACTACCATATAAAGACACACATTCACGTAAATGAAATGCGCTGGTTGTGTTCTAAAACCGTAAATGGTGGTTTTCCCTTCATTGGATTTTTTAAATTCATTTATATATTGTATAATCCGTTTTTAAATTTAGGTTCTGTCTCTAATTGTTTTCCTGACGCTGTTTTCTCAGAGTATTTTTCTTATTACTACTACACACATGTATTTTCCGACATTGTTTGTTAGTGAACTATAAAAAGAATTTGTCCGAATTTTTATGGCATTGCAGAGAAGCGGTGCAATCATGAACGTCCTTCCTATTTGTCTACTTGGCAAACGAAAATCACACACAGTCACACTCACACTCTTTTCATTCAAAAACCTATACTTTATACACAACACTTCCATTAATTAGCTGGGGTAACCTCCTCTAACGTAACGTTGTATTGAAATACTGCTGTACTCATTCTTACGGTTACATTTTAAGATTACGTCATATTATCATATTACATTAAATCTTGAGCAAGGGACAAGTTGACACTTTCTTCAGATTTTGATTTCCCTAACGTGAATTTATAATGATTAAGTGTAAGTACTGTTTCGTCTTCAGTGACTCATATGAAAACATTCACACTTTTTTTTTGTTCAGTATGAAGTCGAAAATTTCCTATAAGTCCAAAGTTGTATTGCAAAGAACCCGCCCTTTCCCCGTCGTCTTCGTAAAAGTAGCTTTAGGCAAGCACGTATTTACAAGATACAACTGGAGTTTCCCCTATTCCTACATTATAAAGGTGTGGATTAAGTACTTTATTTATCAACTTAGTAGTGGATGTACGTACGTAGAAAAAACAGGTAAATTAGTACATATCTAGATGAGAGCAAACTGAGCAATGAACTGTATTTATGATATTTTATAACATGTTGATTTCCTATCCCCTGACCTGTGTATTAATAATAGTATCCCTTAACTCTGATTTTTCATTCTTGGAAGAGTTTCTTTAAAACAATCTTTTAAGCCCATATTATATAATGAATGAAGAAGGTGTCATTAAAGTTCATGCTCTCAAATAGTTTTTTTGTATTGCAATAATATATTGTACGTTCTCATATAACATAATGTTTCTCCAAAAAACTTGTATGTATATAATACTCACACTCATGTGTAATATAATTTACGTTTAAGGTAAAACTTTTTATATATTATATGAATTCGTACAAAAATTTGTGTATGTAATAATAACGTTCTATGTCTATTAATGTGTTTTGTAAAATCTGCATTTTGTTGACCTGTAACAGTTTTCATTTTTTAGACAAAAAATTATGATGTGCATTTGATGTACACATTTGTATACAAACATGTTGTTCATTGTTGATTTTCATATTCTGTTATAGAGTTAATTGGTATCAATGTATGAATTGTTTCTTCTTATGCGTATATTTTTTGGCAGTAATAAACATAAGACATTTTAGCTCGAAAAACGTAAAAGTAGAAACTCACAGTGGTAATGGCTTTTATAAAGTATTTAGATTTTTTAGATGCATATAAATGGGGAGAAATAGTGTAGTGTAAAGTAGGCATTAAATTAATGCGTGTGTGGTGATGAGTATCATACGGTGGAAGTAAATTATCATCAAAGAATATTTTTTTAAATGATGATGAATCTGCAGACATGGAAGAAATGTTTTAGCCTCACCAACAATAACTCATATTGCATGTCAGGTTACTTATGATAGGTTCCATATTATTTACAATAAAAAGTATTGTTAACTAATGTTATATATAATATGATGGGTTAATTTCTTGCAGCTTTCTTATCACCTATTTTTTCTGGATTACATAATAGCAGACTCGACTGAATGGGTGCAAAAGAGGAAATGTATATATAGTGCTTTGCGTTTTTAAGATAATTTCATTCTGCTAAAAAGTAATCTAGGTGAGTAGTACACACAGTATATAAATTGAAAATGTGAAGGAGCTTTGAAAAACTTTGCGGGACCGTCAGATAAGAAAAACGTACATAACTTGAATCTTGAACTCACTTGTAAATCGTAATTATAATATAATATTCTTTTGTAATTGTATTTTTATATTGGCATTATTAATATTTGGCAACAAATCCCTTTTTTGTCCTTAATATTTCACCAATAAGTGCATACGGATAACAACGGACGCAAATGGATTAAAGCATAATTATAATACAAGTTTAATAACCATTTTATAATAGCAGAATTAATTTGGGGTAGAGCATCTTTGTCACTTTCCATTGCCTTCTCTCTCTTCTTTGTTTTTATAGTACCAAATAAATTTTATATAAACTCAGAGTGTGTGTGTGTGTGATGATGATAATATGTGATTTTTTCGCCCTTATGGAATAGTATTCAAATAAATTAACGAGGGGGTCGCGGTAGTGTTTCTGCTTTGTTTGATGAAGTTGCTTTTGCGGCGGCGGCAGATGTACTGGGTTGCGGCTCCAAGGAATGTTCGGACTTGCGAGGTAGCGTTTGTGAGTCAAAACCACCCTCTCTGGGTTTCCAGATTGGAGAGCCTATGAAGGAAAAAATATGATAAGAAATTGTCCAAAAAGCAAACTTTCACCAATAATCACAAGATGGTTGGTGGTGGTAAATGTACTGACACTTACTTGGCTCAGGGAGAGGCTGCGAAGGTATATTTCTTCCGGGTGTTGATGATGCTTGGATAAGTTTTGCGGCTGAGCCAGTGCTTCCAGCGGATAAGGTTGAAGTGGTGCTGAGCGTAAGATGAATAGGCGTATTTCCCAACATTCCCTTTACACGGGGCATTGTTACTGAACCACTAGACATACCACCATCTCTACCTTCCTCCGAGTCGGTGCCGTCCTTGCGTCCATCCGCCGCGGCAGCATCACTCATTGTCTTACTTCGTGATCTAAACCCTGAGTTACTGTCAGAACTTTCCTGATGTCGCAACCTCCCTGCAGCACCCATTTCCAAGTTACCGGCAGAGTGACGCTGTGGAGGCTTTGGAGGCTTTTTTCGTCCTACACAATGAGCATTCAAAACATTTTAGTTTTCATTAGCAAAAAGCATTTTATTGGTGCGCCTTCCTTAAAAGAGGTTCCAAAAAATGTTATACATATTTACACTTCAATGTAATCACCATCATCATCATCATGTTTAAAAAATATATTATACTGTTGTTGTGAGCCCAAAAAAGCACGTTCTCTTTTTCATACAATATGTTCATTTCCATAAAAATTGAGAAAGAAAAAATTGTGATAAACATGGCTCAACCAAAACCAATCCAATTCCCCCTCCTCCATCAACCAAAACAACATGGATATGCGTACAAATGCATTATTTTGAAAAAAGCCCAAAAGCGTAGAAAAACGGGTTTCTTCAATCCCTTTTTTGTGCTAAAATACAGTGTATGTCAGTTTTTGAAAAAAAACGTGCATCTGACAGCAGAGAAAGCGAAGAGAAAGAAAACTTGCCAAAAAATTGGCAGACTTTCTCTGTACCCTGAAAATAGGATTGTCGTGAACGTTGACTCAAAGGAATAATACAATAATAATAATAATAACAAACTTCTGCACCCATACCAAAGCACAGATCAAAATGTATATGTTATTGGCTATTATATAAGATATAGGTGTAATATGCGACAGTGACTGCTAAAATGTTGTAAAGAAGAAAAAAATACAAAAAATGCTTAAAGGGCAAAGTGTACACATATTGAAATAGCTAACAACGATACAGTAGTGGTGGTGGTAAATGTATAATATATGGCGTGTCAACTAGTATTTATATATAATATAGCTTTTTCTACATATGGCTGCTTTAAAAGGAGAGAACCAACAAAAATCAAATTCGATTGAAAGTGAAAAAATAAATAAAATGCTTTTGTCGACACTTTTTATTGTATTATCAAAATAATAAAAAGAGTGTGTTTGTACATGAAAGGTGCTTCTTTCCGTCCTCGCTACTTACTACCACTTTCTCCATATATCAAACACATGAAGTTTGACAATAATCTCCCATAATATATTATCTTCCCTTTATAAAAAAGGAAACTTTCCATTCTCTCCTTTTTCGTCTCTGTATCTCTTCTTCATTACATCAAAGAAAGTAGTACTTTTCTCTTTCCTTTCGCCGACTTTCACTGAGATTCCGGATATTTTTCCAGCATCCGCACCAAAAAAATATGAGAATTTATCCATATGTAGTATGTTTCTCCTTATTTCCAATATTATTAGGTAAACATTTTTGTTGGAAACAAACATGTACTTAATTTTAATGGAGCATTTCATTGTTTAACATGCAAATGTGATGAACGATATGAATGAAAACGGGATCGATTATAACAATACGTGGAAATTGCCATCATCACTTATTGCTTACACATATATACCTGATCCAAGACGTGTGGTTCCAGTTTTATTCCCTTTCCCCGCCTTTAATGTATATTTATTTTAGAGAATAGTCGAACGTAGACAAAATGAAAAGGAGAAAAAACAAAAGAATAAATTTGAGAGCATTTTGGCTGCTGCCGATGATGATGCTTTATGCCAGAATGTTTCGCAAATTTGCGGCTGCAACTTGAGAAAGCTATAAGTCTACTCAAAGTTGAATAATCATCATGTCACCTCACAAAATGCAGAATATACATTATAAAAACATACGTAGCTTTTTAACCAATATCGGTAGTAATAATAAATATACATAAATTGCATTATGTATATATATTATAAAATATATATGATACGTACGTATATATATTGGATTTTACACGACGAAGTAGTTGTAGCATAGTTAAATACTAGCTTGATATGGTAATCTGATCCTAAAATTTGTGATTACTCGAAATAGTAGAAGAAGAATTGGTGGTAGTAGTAGTGCGTTGGGAAAGTCAAATGAGAACAGAGTAAGAGGAGGATTGGGATGACAGAGTGGTGGTGGTAGAAGTAGTAGAAGTGGAAGTAGTAGTAGTAGTATTTGAAGAAGTAGAAGCACTAGTAGTGGTGGTGGTACTAGTACAACTCGTACCCAAAGTTTGTGCTTGGTGAGCACGATGATGAGCATTAGAAGGAGTGGTGGAGGAGTGAGGTCGATCAGGCAAGTCGGTCCCTTCTGGAGTGGCATAATGACCCGTGGATGACCCATGTTCACCTGGTCCCATACCACCCTCAGTGATACTTCCCGTTGATGTCATCATTATGGTCTCCCCATCACTACCTCCTTCAGACATCCCTACGAGATTTGTAAGTAGTATTTACAAAATTTGTAAGTTAGTCCCTTGGAAAATATTTAGTATTGTGCAACTGAAATATTTTCCATGCAATGGCTCAAGACTCACTGGGTGGTAAGCTCATGTTACGAACACTTTCCCGGATGATTTGTCGAATGTTACGAAGAAAGGCGTTGCGAAATTCACCAGTCGAGTTTGACAGTAGATACACTTTCTCTGAGCGACGCGCCGCCTGATTCCGCAAATGAACCAATTCCCAGGAATAATTGGAACCTAAAGTGTCTGTTTCGGGGACTTTGGGGTCCCCGATTTGTCTCACTTGCACTTCTGACACGGGGATCAATACTTGATAACGGATAATCTCCACCTCCGACTTGTCCGATACTTTGGATGTTGAGCCCTGCAAATGGTAAATAGGTAGTAAATAAATAAAATTATTCTTTACAATTTGGGTTTTAAACTAATGAGCAATTTTTTCAGTAGTTCTAGCATAGCTAAATTTCCTTTTCATCATAAAACGATGAAAACATATTACTACATTACTACATTACTAACATTACTTTTCCGTTTGCAAAAGTCTTGTAATACTGTAGTGTGACTCATAATATTTTCATCCATTATTCACCACCAAGGCTCCCCGTCAAGCGGAGAAAATAAATCTCTAGTCTTTTTGAGACAGCCAGTTTTCAACAGACAAATTAGAAAGTAATGGAAAATGAGTAAAAGCGTCTCTCGTGAAGCATTCCGTGAATACATCAAAATGCATAATGAGAAAATAACTGAATGTCTCGGCATCCACCAACAACATGATGGAATTTTGCTTTCCTTTTTAGCGTGATAAAAATCACGGATTTTCCAAGACATGGTTGAAATGTGTGCTGCGTGGTTGGTTTTCCATTAGTTTCTGTTCAATCTGCTAAAAAAGAACTAATGTATACATGTCATGTTTTATGTGTACAAGAGTCTACTCGTCATTTATTGCAGTTTGTCCAAAGATTTATGTTGATAATTACACGAGACGACAAAACCGCAGAGATTTAACGAAAGGACGTTCACAGCTTTTTAGAAGCCATGTTTTGTGGTTTGCATGGACATTTAGTTGGTTGTACCATTTACTACATGCCATATACAACAAAACAACTACGCATATTATAGTGGAAATGGAATCTGCTGGTCTGGCCATACGTTCCACTTACCATTAATTTCTTCTTGTGTCGAAGCCTTTCTTTGCAGAGGAAGACGACAGCTGTCCTAAAGACAAAGCACATGGCGTGCAGTTCCAGTCCTTTCTTTATTTTACCCAAAAAGTCCGCAATGTTGAGCCACTCTACTCCTCCGTAATGAAGAAGATCCCCAGGACTTAAATCAATTTGCGTCTTGCACAGCTTCTGATGTTGCCGGAATAGATGTTCGAAGATGGCTCCATATTCTTCATGAATTCGTTGCATTTCATTGATGTGCTCCGCAACTCGTTCCATGCACTGGAGAGCCTCTGCAAAAATAACACCACAATGCACGCACACATTATAGTCACAGCCAATTTATCTTTATAGCAAAGCTACTACTACTGAATTATGTAAGTAAAGATTGTGTTCAGTAGTTCAGGTATAATTTTGTGATTTTTCATCAGCAGCATCCAACAATATTGTTACAAATAAACAATGTTGTTTTTAATGATTTTTCATCCCTACCCCTTTTCTCCGTGGACAATGAAACAGGGTACATGAACTTTAGACATGGATCAAATTAGAAGGGAAACTAGGTTATTGTTTGCCTCATGTGGCTACTAAAATTACAAGTCCCAAAGGCACATAATACTCTTGGCAGGAAATGTTTTCTCTTGGATATTTTCTGATAGATAATTCTGTCGTGGGAATATTATATAGCATATATATCTCGCAGTACACACATACGGAGAAAGAGCATCATCATGGACATTATCCTGGAGCTCATTCCTACTTGCTTCAGGATCATGGTAGAAAATCCTGTTAAGACGTCTGTAGTCAATCAATTGCGACTCCTGGCGTTTAATAGAGTTTCTCTACATTCTATATTCCAACTGATCTTGTTCCGATCCAGCATGTTCCCTTTTAGTGAAATAAATGCGATTAACTCAAATTTAATTCAGAGCTTCTTATTGGAGGCAGTGTACCGATAAATGTTTTCTCTGGATAAAAAAATACGTAGTTTGCAACATTTTTGATAGCTGGTCCATAAATAGCCTATAAATGGATAAGGTACGCTATAAACACTTTGGAAAATGATCGAAAAAGTATTGAACCCATGCTGTTGCACACACAGTGATACTATCATAAAAGTTCTTTGATGGTGTTGGTTTTCGCAAAAGAAGATAATATTATATCTAAAAAGTTTTTGCTCAAAGCGAGAAATTCGACGGCATGCGAGAGCAAGACTTACCAACAAGATTCCGGTATTCCTCCGTATTCGTGTCACATAGATTTCTAAGCTGCTGAAGAAGTAAAGGATACTTAAGAATTCTCTGGATAGGTTTGATCAGGTAAGACTCGAGGGTATTTGAATGCTGTTGGCGTGGATTTCTAGCTGCTAGAAATTGTTGAAGAGCCTGATTTCCTTCAGTTGGATGAAGTAGTTTCTGAGCCTTGGAGTGGGATGCACAAAACGAGGAGTAAAGTTTGAAATGATCTGCAAAACTAAGGAATGCTGATGCGATGTTCAGGAGAATGTTCTGAAATGGGTGAAAAGAAAGAGAGAGAACGACATTCGTTACAGGATTACCATACAAATTCAGCATAAGAATGTATATTTTTGAATTAAGCTTCATTCATGCTTCAAAATTCATTATGTGCTTGTGCAGACTACTTATTTGCTGCTGGAAAGTAGAACATCAAGATTTTGAAACGAGCTCATTCACACACACACGTGCTTAATCTAATACTCTGTAGTATTATAGAAAAGACAGAAGAAAAGTAAAAACTAGTGTGAAAGGAGTGTGCTCAAGCTTCTTCTTCTTCAAGACAGTTCTGCTTACTTTGAAGTCGGATGGATGTGTTATTGATTCAATGGGTGTGGATGACTCCAAGGCTGCCTCAAGACTCTTCAGGAATCGCCTCTGGACTGAAACCATTTCCCTAATGTTCCCAAATATTGCCATCATTTCCGTTGCAGAGAGAAAACGTTCATGTCTCAAAGGCTCGAGATATTGCTCCAACAGACAGGTCAAGTGCTACACATGGGAAAGATATATAGTGCATATGCTTTTATATCAAATCACCAAACCACACTCGAAATCTTGGTGTGTACTACTTTACATTTTCAAACTCTCAAGTGTTGGCAAAATGTCGACTTTCATAATACACTTTCTCCATTTTTTCAATCTTGCATTTGTATTGATATAATCTTTTAAAAGTAATATATTATTGTATTTATGTTTTCAAGTTGACTTGCTTCATGTTAATTTGATGCCCCGACCCAAATTGCAGTCGTCCCCTCATTTTTTATGTCTATTGCAAAATGCTCGCATTACCATAATCGAGTTACACAGATAAGACAAACGTAGTACACAGATCCAAATCTCTACTCCAGACTTGGTCGCCGAGGTCAGTAGGAGAAATTTAAGCCTATTTGTCAGAGATTTAGTTCATTATATATAATATGGACTTATTTCCAATAACACAACCTTATCTACCGGTGAACCGTTACTGCCGCTGCACTTTGCCCGCATGATATATTATTGTAAATACAAAATGGCGCCTTGTAATAAAACTCTGCTGGTCTATTATTATTACGATATTATCTGAACCATGATAAATGATCCACTTTCAATACATGTGGCAGCACAAAACCACTAAAAAGGCAGTAGAATCCTTTCAACCATGATGTGCCTTCGTCTTTCCTTCCTCTTCTCTGTGCCTCTGTCTCTACAATTTTTTCGCTTTCCTGTGTATCCATTTACCATTATTTTTACCTCCTTGTCTACTATTTATTATTATCACCGAGAGAGAGCTTTGTACGATTTTGTCTACCAAGGTACATACATATATAAGTGCGTTTCCCTGTCGCACGGAAAAGAGATTTTTCTCTAACAAACTAAATATAGACTTTATATATATTATCTTCAAAAATGCAGGCTTCTTCATGTTTTAAGCCTATTTTCTCTGTACAAATTTTTTAGAGCAATATGTTTGAATTGTATTTTTGGCATTGCCCCATATATTTCTGGAATTAGTTATTTTATCAACAAAAACACATATACATTTAGCCTTTATATATTATGTTATTGGTACGGAAAGAAATAGCTCCCGTTTTCCGTTCCAGTGATCTTTACTAAACCGCACACACGAAATAAAAAGGGCAAAGAAAGCACGCATTTACATTTGCTTCCATTGCCACACAACCACAACAAAATTTGGTTTCTTTTCTCAAAGGAGAGAGTATGCATAGAATAGAGTACGTGGGTTCAGAATGTGGTAGATTCAATAAAAGATCAAAACGTACTATAACAATAAGTATAAAGTATAATGCATGTGTTTTGGTACTGCTTCTTCTGTCTTCATTACAAGTTGGATGCCAACTGCTTAGGAACATGTTAACTTTCTCTTTTTACGAGCCTGTACCTACATCAAGTACACCGTTTTTATTACTACTATTGCTGGTGTGACAAACACGAAAGAGGTTGACCAATTTGACCAGTTCCAAGAACAATACAAATTGCAAAAAACCACGAGCGTGTGACTTGCAACTTGCGAGTCGCAAGAGCCACAGGAATTGAGTGAAAAATGCGTATTTAGAGTCTTTGCTCACTGATTAATATACCTATATGTATGGCATTTTAGGATAACTGTAATAAATAGAATTATGAAAATTACATCTAAGTGTCTATATTACAAATGTTTGGAAACAAAAATGGAGTTAAAAATATAGTGTGCAGGATCATGAATAAATGTTGTTGGTCAAGAAAACGTTTTTTTAAGCATCTATTATCGTATCCTCATCATTGTACCTCACTGGTTGGAGAAAGTGTATAATAGAAAGGCGAATTTCAACAAATTGTATAAAATAGATTTGCGATAGACAAGTGTTCAGTCAATCTTATGTATGCCTACTTATTTCGCCTCTTTCTTACCTTCACATATGCCCTTTCTGTGTCGATCAGTTCTGTAACTACTTTCTTGGTTTTTTCTACATCTCTGGCGCCCATCGAAACGTGGGAATGAGTTGGAGAGCTACCTCCACTTACAATAGCAATGGGAGATTCTGCTCCCAAACTACCAGCACTGCTTCGTTGATGCGTCAGAGGATGATGGTGTCCTCCACGCCCACCACGTTGCTCTTTGGTCCGACATATCCCTGTTACTTGTTCAGCCGTCTGTTTAATGGCAATCAAAACAATGGAAATAAATGAATTAACTAAAAAGCGTTTTCTCAAGTAATGAAATGGGAATGTAGAGTGCTATGCACACAACTTCTAGTCTCCATTTTAACTCATTAGCATTTCTGTGAGTTTAAGCAAAATCCGCCTTCTTTGGCCATCATCGATTGTATATTTATGAGGAAAATGGAAAAACAAACTACTTGAACTTTCTCATCTTGAATGGAAGAGTTATGGACGTCTTTTAGAATAAAGGTTTTTAGTACAGCACACAGATTCATAAATCTTGGATCATTCACCTCAAGAAAAGAAAAGTTTTTTTATTGGCAAGTTGGAAAGTGCTCGCACACAATAAATATACCCACCGTGTATAGAAGCGAATAATAGTAATCTTATAAAAAAGAAAAGGTGAATTTTTGCGGTCTTTTTGTGTGCATTTTATGGTAGTAGTTGGAAAAAAGAATACTGAAACTACTTGGTAGGTATCTGCTAACGGTGTATATTTTGTGAATTGTTTCACCAGGGAAAATTTGTTTCCACAAAGTAATTCATGAGATGGAATCAATCAACTCCTCAGAGAAATTGTGGTCCTTACAGAGTAAACCAAGTAGACACGATACCACTTTGCTTCTTTATATTCTCTTAGGTGGAATAACAAAGAAAATGGAGAGGAGTGAAAGAGAGATAAACCAAGTAGGTATGCTGCCCATTTTGTGTTCCCATTGAAATACGCATCTCCAAAGTATTATTCCCCCCGTCCCAATGAGTAATCCTTTTTTCACTCGAGCATGAAACACTACCACAAACATGCTCGGCTTCTCTCCTTCAATCTTAGCTGGGGGATCACTACAACATCATCATATATATGTATACTGTGGAGAAAGCAGGAAAAGCATTTATCCGGTGCTAGAAGAAGAAGAGCATGAATACTTATCTATATTATAAATTTTTAAAAACCAATTTCCCATTAGCTGGAAATATCTATATAGGATGGCAAAAAATACCTTCTCAAGTGAATATTATTTTTTTCTCCAGTTTTTTTATTCGTTTCTGTAATGGAGTTTGGTCATGTGATCGTAAACATATTATATTTTGTGGGTTCTTTTGTATTCGTTACTAAATCCTGTGGTGGAGTAGGATATAAAAAATGAAATGAAGCATTACAACTTACCTTCAACAAAGATTCAATTTCTGTTGAATCGGCTCGGGAAGCTCGACCACCTTGTTCACCTCCTGAAGCGTGCCCTCCAAGTTCTTCTGTATCTGAGGGGCTCAGATCTTTGTCTGTATTTTCACACAAAAGTTCACACAAATGGAAATTTTCCCATTAAAAGCAGGAAAAACAGAGAAAGTTTGCAAACAACTTAAATCGAAGAGGATCCATTCATTTTATTTCTCTGGCTAGAAAAATAGCACAGCGTCATTCATACTTTCATGAGGTGCAGGAACGATGAGATGACTCAAAATGTCTTCAGTCAAAACTAAAGGGTCAGCCGGTGGTGGTGGGCAAACTAGCTGAGCAATTGCAGCATCAGCGGCAGCTAGGGCTGCCGCCAATGCGGGAGGCTCTGTCCTTGAGGAACGGAGCATAAGACAGAGGGAAAGCTCCTCTTGAAGCACCGATTCAATGTACATCATATCAAGATCAGACACTATGGCACCATTGATCACTAGAATTTCGTCACCCTTGATAATACCTAAAGAATCAGACAAAAAGAAAAAGAAATCAGACCGTATGTTCTCAAAGCTGGATTATTAGCCAGTGTATGCAATAACAAACGTGTATAACTAAATTCTGGGAATGAGTATACTTTGAAAATAATACAGAGAAAGGACAAATTAAGGGATAAAGAGCAGGCAATGAAACATGCTTTGACAAGGGCGATAGAATTGTGGATTGTTGTATTGGGGTGCTTTAGGATAGCTATATAAGGCCTGATGATCTATGCAATATTGCGTCGTGTGTGTGACCTAAAAATCCAGTTTGAAGCCCACATTTTTCCCCAGGGATAAATCGGATGAAAGCAGGGTTGTGTGTATCTCATTTTCACAGGCCAAACATGTTTCAACCGTCTATTCATAGTTTTTTTCTGCAATTTTCTATTCCATGTATCCTTTTTGAATTTTTTTGCTCTGCGTTTGACTTGTGTACATTGTTTTTTCAAAGCTCTAAAAAAGTTTTTGCACTTTCGAGGAAGAGAATATTAAAGTAAACTTGGCTTTTGGTACCCTCCTACAAGTACTCCCACTACTACCCTATACTTAACTACGCTAGTGTAGTAAACCTATTTTGAGTACGTAGATGAATAAAAGAAGATTTAGCCCGGGTTCTCGTTCCACAGCTCCGACAGCTGTCTTCCTGTCAGATGTAGTAGAACTGAGTAGGTTTTCTTAAATGGTTACAGAATTGACTATCTCCTCAGGATGACTTTCACTTTTCTTCTACTCTATAACTCATGTAATGATAATGATGTCTTGTGAAATGGCGCGGATACACGAATATCCTGGTGAATCCAAAAAGGGAAACCTGTTTCCCTTGAGAGAGATTTTCCTCGAGCAGAAATGAAGGCTGGTGAATTATTCAGTTTCAAGTTTCAGCATTTTTTACCAAGAGTTGAGGTACCTGCCATTTGCAAGTATTTTGTCATATCTGTGCTTTATATTCCTAAAATTGGTAATATATAAAGCAGTTATATTACCTACTACAATAATGTTGCATAATTTATCCAGGGACTATTTTAGAAACCGGCAAAGAGAAAGTTGTAAAATGCCTGTGGTCCAGGTTAACTTGAGTGTTCAGGGTTTCTTTCAAATATTAATAAATTTTTGACGATTAACAGCCAACTTTACATGGTTTTAACATGCATGCGTACAATATACAACTCCATCTTATATTTGCTGCATCGTTTTGTAAATTTCCCTAAATTGGTATTTGGATTTTCGTCGTACTTCGTATGGTCAGAGGGGTATTCCTGATATCATCTCAACACAACAATGTCTCAAATTATACATATTATAATATCGTCTTTTGGTCTCACTGTTCAGTTTCAAACCATCTGCGTAAATAATAATGATAATAATATTCCCTTTCAACACAACACTCTATGCTACTGTTCCCTGAGCAGTTTTGCCTCTCTTTGACTAGCATCATCCTTATACATCCTGCTGCGCCAGATTATTAGTTCCACTAGTCTGGATTCAGAGTCTGCTTTACAGCAACCCCGTGATACTTTTTGTTCCAGTTACTTGTGTGGACTTTCTCTGGAGCAAGTTATTTCTTGTTGTGTAGAGTGTATAGGTACGCCTGATGGAGTCTGGTAAGAGGATAACGAGATGATATACACTTTACAAAGAAACAATACGACGGTAGCGTAGATATACAGACGGCGAAAATGAAAATTAGCTTCATTGCCACAAGCATGGTGAAAGTCTTTAAGCCAAGAGAAAGCAGCAGCATAATAATGCTCAACTTAGTTTCCTCGCTTTGGCTCCTCTGCTCTTCTCTCTGCTAACGAAAACCTCTTTTCTGCACTTAATTGCATAAATACTTTTCTTATTCTTTCCACTTGCCATATTCTCATCATCAACACAAGACCAAAACATCTTTTAGCTAAAAAAATGCTGCAAGCTAAAAGCTACACGGCGGATAAAGGCACACTCTGCTGCTGTTGATGCTTAAACCGGAAGATTTGGGATATAGAAGGACGGGAGATGAGAACCTGTATGTAATTTGGCCAACGCGTATAATATAGGTGCTTTACTTTGTTCAGCTATGCTGACAATGAGTGATTTAGATTTAGACATTTTCTCTTATGGTAAAAGTGAAATGTACGAGTTGTAGTACAAGAATATGGTAGCTGCAATAAAATTACTAGAGATTTCTTACCAAGCCAAGCTTATCCAATGTCGTATAGGTAGGTATATGTACTGAATACTCTAGATCAGCCAAATACCCTTTCCAGACAAGGAAACAAAGAAAAATGGCATTGTATAGTAATTTAGTGTAGAGGGTGATTATTCTTGAACATTAATGCGCACTCTTGCCAATAATACGAAATGGTTATTATCCTGGCTAAAAACAAGTATATATACCTAACAAGCTTATCATGTACTTTGTGCAAACGTAGACAAAGAGCATATAATATACAATACGCGTAGATCCTGCCAGCTTCAAAAGTATCAAAATGCAGTAGGTGGTAATAATACGTGATGTACTACGTTGCACACACACACAACTGTTTTTTATTTTGC
This sequence comes from Entomobrya proxima, assembly GCA_029691765.1. Lineage (NCBI taxonomy): Eukaryota > Metazoa > Arthropoda > Collembola > Entomobryomorpha > Entomobryidae > Entomobrya > Entomobrya proxima. Next base: position 12,741,857 of record CM056169.1, read on the forward strand.
TTCTTTATATTTTCCTACGGGTTTTGACCACATTTTCGGAGGGAATTTGCTGACTGTTTTTTGGTGGTCTAAGCCCATATATATTATTATGACCGGATGAGTATTATCATGAAAAGCTATAAAGGTGGCATGATGATGATAGTTGTGAAAAGAAAAGGATTATTTCTAGGAATGGGAAAATGTTTTGGGTGGTTGGCTGCATTATTGTTTGCGGTTGTGTGAGAATACATGTAATATAGTATTATGTAAAAACACAACTTTTCACAGTTGACTAAGAAATGATATTATGGATAACAAAAAACATAATAATAACAGTATATAAAAACAGTGGAGACGGAGGGAGAACATCAGAAGAAGAAGTAATACATTTTTTATTGCATACAACTAGCCTCAGTTTGTTTTAAAATGAGAGAATATAAAAAAGGAGGAAAAGATGTACCATTACCATTACTCATGGCTACACTTCGCTCCTCTACTCGACTGACGTAGCAGCACAATTCATCTTGTCGATCCGCATTCTCCACCAGTTCAGCCTCTACACTAAAGCCCCACATTTGGTCTAATGAGCTTCGAGACAACTCAACTTGGTATAATAATTTTGCTCGTACTTCTACCACTTCGTGAGTTGAGAGCTGTCATAAAACAAAAGAGAAAGGAGAAAAGCTCGTATTATCATTATTCCAAGCCAAAGAACACAAACACACATAAATGTATAAAGACATGTATGACACACAGCTATATGATGATTTGCAATCCTCATTTTTAATAGGACAACATACGTTATTATGAAAAGAAATAATAACAATCAAATCTCTTTTTCCTTTGTATGTTGACCTATATGCTTAAGCTCATGTCCTATGGTAGCTGTGCAAAATGTTTAGATAAAATATCAAGCCGGCTCAGATTCATTTTTCACTTACGTAAGTGTCAATCAGATCACTGCGATGTGGGACAAAATAATTCGTATCAGGAAGGTCACGTCGCTTTTTCACTCGTACAAAGTGTTCCATAGGAGCCAGTCCTTTGCGAGCACATGCGCTAACAAGAAACTCTTCTACTGACATGGCATCCTTCAACGGAACGGTAACGACCTGAAATTGTTCAGAAAAGGAAAATTTAACACTCTATCACTAGTGCAAACATATATTACGTTACTTAACTCTGGTCCGTAGTAGTGCTTCTGGACATTGGGGCTTTTTGTCTTTTTACTAGTGACACATGGGCTCAAACAAAAGCTATATATATATAATAGAGGTCTTTTTTTCAAAACTATTTGCGCAAACACTGGAACACTATACCCATTTAGGATGGCTTTATAAGTAAAATGTTCCCAAAGTCTTTGTTTGGCTCGTGCTACAAAAGATTCCAACATGTACTATCAAACCTATTACTTATCACTGAAAAGCGACTGTGGTGGTGGTGTAAATCGATAACATTTTATTGTATGTTCGGAAGAGTGGTTCCAATATATAGCCCATTTCACGATTCATATCATCGTTAATCACACGTAAAGTTATAAAGTTACCTAATACCTATACACCCAATGTTATATCATCCCATGCAATCATTCATGTTTTCTAAAATGTTGCTTCAGGCACAAACAAAATGAACAATTTTTTTTGTGGGAGAGCGTAAAAATGTCCAGAAACAAAAACGGAAATGAAATACTCTACTCTGTGTAAAGCTAGTTTGCATGTCATTTGAATGTTGACGGTGACAATCCAATTTACTTTTCTGAGAGATGAAAAGCAGAAACATCCGTACCTGATTATCTGGAAGGGAAATTTTTGCTGTTCGTTCATTCTCCCTATCGGATGAGACATGAAGGGAGCGTCTGGAAGAGGCGCTATTTGAGCGAGAAAGTAGTGGAGCTCTTCGTTTCGTTGCTCCTCGACCTGCCAATAAATTACTCAAAAGGGAAGGGCTCCTAGCACAAACGTACGCGTGAAATGACGATACCGTGAACACTCCAAGACGATTGAGCGTATTCTTTGTTGTCCGCGACACATGAGATAGCAAGCTCTAAACACACACAGATAAAAACAGCAAATAAGTAAATAAATAACTTCAAGTGTGTTGAATTTTTCTATGGCTAAAAAAACTTTAAAGAATGATGGTAAAACACAAGATGAAATGATAATATTCCTCTTGTTGTTGTATTTAAGTAAAGTACAGTAATAGGCACTCTCTGCGCTAAAATCTTTTTCTTGTTTGTTTACCTTTGGATTGGGTAATTCTCCGCCTTGAAGGGAGGCCATGTAACATCTTAAACGGAATTGCTCGCAATGTAATCTCTCTATATTTTCCTCCCATGTTGCAATCTGTTGTGCAAGCTGCTGCCGTGTTTCTGGATCAGCCACCACGGATCTTTGTAACTCTGCCATATGTCGCAATTTTCCATCCTAATATTAAAAAAGCAAGAAAAAAATCCCATTAAATCGGCTCTCGTGTGTCGATACTACTTTCCTTTCCGTTCCCATTAAACTGATTCAGCATAATATTAGTATACATTTTACTACTACACCGCACATATATATCCGGTTACATAAGCTTTACTTCAAAATATGCATGCATGAGATGAATTCAAGCATTACTATAAATCGCTTGAACCAAAAAATGTACGCTTTTTGCTTACAACAAGCAATTCCTTCTAGGGAAGCTTTTCGAAGAACAAAATATTTTTAAGTAGAAAAGAATTCAAAAATCTTTTTTCAAAAATCTCGAAACTTTTTTCCCAATCCTTTGTTCAACTATACATGCGGGCAATATAGTATCGAATCATGGCACTCATTCAAGTGTAAACCATACATACGGATGAAAAAGGTCATACGTGTATGCGCTAAAACTTTCACCAATATCAGACAACACGATAAACAAACAATTTTAAGCCAGGGAAGCGTAAAAAATGGCAGTATTGACTAAACAGATTTTTAAAGCTTGTGTGCAGAAAAAGGGAACATCTGTGAAAATGGGGGAAAGGATCACAGCAGAATGGGTTTTCTACAAAATATTATAGCACATTTCATTCATTTCTCAAATGTGAGCTGTTTTGAAGGTTTGCCATAATATTCTGTCTTGATTGGGGCATTTGTGAATGTCCAATTAAAAACCACTTCAATTAGAACGTTTTTTTTTCTTCAAGTAAAAGTTAAAAGAGCGAAAAAACTACTAATACACTCCTATCAAATTGCTACACGGTATAAAAATATGAAAACAAAAAGAGTGGTAAATATACAGTCAACTAAGGTTACATGAGCATTTTATGAACCTAATGTAGTGTACTTCAAATCTACGTTGGGGTTTCAAACGACATTTTTTTATATTTTCTTTCGTTTGATCTCCCTTTCCTTTATTCTTTTTTAATATCTCCATTGTGAGTTTGGTGAAGTTTACGAGTCCCTGTTACCAAAAAGAAGAACGCAAAAATGCTCCACTGAAGGACAAGTAAAACAAAGAAGAAAAAGATATTTTTGTGTGTCAGTTCTCTTTCACAATGAAATAACAAAGACATGCTCTCCACTGACAAAACTCTCTACGGAATAGTGGTATATAGATAGAGCACAGTACAGTATAGAATTTGTACTTTTACACAGTTTTTCTAATAATAAATATTACTTTCTCCGGCTATTGCAATGCGGCTGTCAACGAGGCAGGGAATAAGGTTAAGCTGCGATCCGTGAACAAAAAAAAACATTTCCCTATAATATGCTCTAATAGCAAGTAAATTTCATATTATTAAACGTTTATAGAGAAAATTTGGTGCTTATGTTATAGCGAAAGCAAATAGGCACATATCATGGTTTTGTCACTCTACGCAAAAAGACATGAGAAGACTTCTTGTCTCAAAAGTATTTGCACCACCAACACCAACTAGTGCCGCATACAAAAAAAAGACAGAGCGCGTGTATATTCATATACATATTATCTCGCGCGTCTCTTGTTCTTAAAAGAAAAGTATTCTTTTCTTCTTCTTCGACAAAGATAAAACTTTCACCAGAGCAGAGGAGACGAGGAAAAAGTAAAACACTTCGTTTCGAGCCAGTGAGCAACTCAGCAAGTTTGTTTTCTCTCGCTAAACTAACATACATTGAGATAAATGTGTGTGTGCACGCCACAAATTCAGTATTCTTGTTTTTCTCTTAAATAAACATAATGAAGGAGAATTGTGTGGACTTTTTGTTCAAAGTACCTAAAATGCATTGAAGGAAAGAGATATGAGCATTCATATATGGGCGCATATAAGTGCTTTGTATTACAGACATTTCTCCCATCATATTCCCTAATACTATATATATGGCCAACCAAAAATAATAATAACGTTGTGTACCACCCCAACAAAAAATTAACAAGGAGCATGCTACTCTCCTTATAGTGTATTCTCTGACATTTGATGTTACTTTTAAACTACTTTGTAGCACTTATTTGTACTTTGTACGTGTTCTTTTGTAGACGAATCTCCAAAGTTGGAAAACATAAATGAGTTCCAAGAAAAAGTACGCGAAATGGTTTACAAATTAAGATGGCTATAATTACAGTAAAAGAGAGAGAATCTACAGTGAAACAACACAAAAGGTAGTAAAAAAGTTACACGGAAGCAAAACTTCAGACTTCCTCATTTCCATTTCCTGCTTCATCAAAAATGGGAAAAAAAATATTTAATGCATTTAGGAATGTCAAGAATCAATATTTTTAAGACGGATGTACAATGTATGAAGATATTTTTTGAAATATCCATAGTCAGTGAAACAAATGAGAAGTTGCATCTTAATTTTCAACTTTAACTTATTACTTTAAAAGTTTAGCTGGTTGTCAATTTAAGAGTTACGACATTTTGTGTAGAATTGTCATTTTATTACTTTGATACATTGGGATTTCACCGTTCAATGCCTTTAGTCATAAGCATAGTATCAATATGCTAAAAATATATTATTATTATCGTCTTTTGCCAGATTGAGTATCCAAATAAATGGCGTATCCATTGTTCATTTCATCTATAAAGTTTTCACGAACTCAACTTTTGAATCCTTCGTCCCCATCAGCATCACAATCATCAACATCAGAACACACAGAAGTTGTAATTTCGTAATCATAAATTCAATTCCATTGGGAGGAAAGCGTTCTTTAATGCCTTGAAAATTTCAATGCCAGCAGATTTTACCCATGTGCAAAGCCACTATAGTAATTCATTGCATCCATTTTAAGGAAAGAGCATGTAAATTCTTCATCAGCTTTCACTATACCATCATAGCTATCAACCAATTCAAAGCTTTACAACATGTAAAAGCTCCAACAAAGCAATTTGTTTTTTCATTCCATTCCGCATCAATTCGCTCTGAGGTTTCCCCAACGGCAAAAAGCGACAAACAAGCCGCATTCACATAAGAGCAATTTTCCAAGACCTTTGCGTAGAGATGAAAATCGAGTGTGTAGTTGTCTCGCATTATAATGCAGATATAAACGGTAGTTATACGTACATTACTCGATTTAAAGTTGATACAAAAACATTGCTTTTGGCACTGACAACATCATTCACTCCGTTTTCACTTTTTGTACTGTTATGTCGGTCCCTTGTTAAGCACACATTACTTTGCTCTTGCCTACGTTTTCCTGAACATTGTTATTGTTGTGTGCAAGAGTGTGCACAAAATGGTAGTACATATTTTACAGAGTGCAAATAAATATAAACGAGCGTGTAGTCAAACGTATGAATGATCATTTCTTTTTTCTCCGTAAAAGGAGTGCCTAGGTACTAGGTAGTATATGTAGCCACTTTGACTTTAATACTAATACATACAATAATAATAAAAAACATGATGTCTACAACAACAATAGTCATTGCTGGTTTTCTCTCTGTGTGTCTGCTAGCAAGCTATAGAGAGAATGGAGACGGGGATTGTATGGGGATATAAAAATGTGACAGAATGAAAAATTCTTGAACACCACCCACCCTCTCTTTGCTTGGCTTTTCCATTGTGCATGGAACTTCTTTGAGGAAACATACGTTCAAATATTCGCTTGCAAGTGTAGCTTTTTATTCCGTAGGGACCTGTGTGTACGACTTTTGGGAGCTGTATCTTTGTTAGTGAGCGACAAGACGGAAAAAACGTTGTCGTGAAACACGAGAAGGAAGAATGAATCCAAGAAGATCATTCAAATTGTTCGAATTCGAATGCAAAGGAATTCAATTTTTCTAGTTACACTTCAGACACTGTAACTCATCTGGTTATACTAGATTGGATGCAAATTCGGAATGGGAAATGCTCATTAAAAGTTACAACACAAACCAATCTGATAAAACATGTGAATAACAAATATAACAATGTTAAAACAAAATTATCTACAAGTATATGGCATACAAAAGCATGTAGGTATGTATACATGCTACAAGCATACAATAAAATAGCTTCCAAGTTGAACAAAGTTAACTTTCACTTACCGACTCAATGGCTTTATCCAGCCTGATAATCTCTTCTTGAAGTAGATGAAGGGTCCCCGTTTTGCCACGATGTCGTGCAAAGGCAGCTGCACACGCCCAGTGAATACTGTGAACCCACGATTCAAGCTCAACTTGACATGGAGCCTACAAAAAAAACGACAAAGAAAGTTGTTTCGGGTAAATATGAGAAACTTTTTAAAGAAAAAAGTGTCAAGTCAAAGTTGTTACTAATGTAAGTTATATATAAAAGTCGAACAATGTTGGACATTTCCTCTTCCCTTTCTTAGGAGAAACAAAAAATTGGGAAACTATTAGCAGGTGGGCTTGCTCAAGTGAATCGAACCTAGCAGCAGTATTCTTTCTGATAAAGCCAATTATGATAAACTTGGGTTTCTTCCAGCATAGCAGTTGGGATGAAAACATATTAAATCCAGGTGAATATATACTTTCTACTATAAGACATCAAGCTTTCAAACACAAAATAACTTATTTAGCTGCTTTTTCTTCGTTTCGGTAAAAGTTTGGTCGGTGTAAGAGTAATAGTAAGAAGTAAATAAGAGTATCTAATGAGAGTTACATGTCAATGGAGATTGTAGACATAGTAGAAATTGCTTTCGAGTGGCTTCAACGAATGAAAAATGAGTTTTCATTATAATAGTAGCCTACATGCGTGACAAACGTATCTCAAAATTAACTTTTACTTTTGGGAATTCAACGTAAATATTTGCGCACATGTTATAATGGCTAAAAATATCTCAGAAAATGTATAAACTTAGTTCAGCAATTTAGATTTATTGTAGGCATAACCAATCAGAAAAGGATAAAAAACACAATGCCTTTAGGCTATATCTTCTGGCAATCAGTATTAAAATAGCACCACTTTTCTGATAATCGCAGATGTTTTTGGTATAAATTGACTTTATTCTGCGTAGCTTTTAGCTTGCATATCATATTCATATCAGAACAACGGATGCCATTCAAAATAAAAGTCCATTACTATCCTTTTTGCGTTATAAAAAATATTGAGAGTTTTACAATAGTTCTGGGCAGTATAAGATTTAAAATATGTATTCCCTGCTTATATTCTAAGTAACAAAACTGAAAAAGGGAAAACTTCCGTCGCTGTTATGACTGATGAATACAGTTCAAAATGGAAAGAAAGGAACCGGAAGGTAAATTACTGTTTTTCACAATATTCCAGTCATTACTGACAGTGACTACGTGTATGGTTTGGAACTATGCTACTTCTGCTGATAGAAGTAACCGGGTATTGCATTTACGTTCTAATAAAACAGCACCGGGAGCACAAGTTGGAATACTTATGATGGCAGACACTGAATAAAGCCAGAAAATATAACTGCCTTTGACACAGTCCTAACAGGAATGCTTTTGTGTTTCATAAAAAGCCAAGGGCATAATAACAGGAAGTTATATATGTGTCTATCTGCAAAAGTGAAATAATAGCTGCAAAGGAGAACAACAACGACAGACAACCCAAAAACTCTGAATGCGTGACCTGAATACTGTGTGGCATTGTACTACGGAGGAAAAGTTGCTTTCTCATTTTCCTCTTTAGTACTGACTACTTCCGTTTTTTCAATTGAAAGAAAGGAGCAGATTACTAAGGCGCAAAAGAAACGACCTATCTGGCAAAGTAGTAGAATCTTTAAAAACAAGATACGTCATTCAGGAAAAAAACTTGTTTTTAACTGCACATTAATACTGAGGAAAACAAGGAAAGTTACTAGCTTTTTTAGGATAGAGTCATCAACTAACTTTACTATTACGATTCATGCTGGAATCCATTCCTTTATTATCATTCTATTTCTTTTCATGTTGCTACAAATTTGGGGCATACAAAAACGAAAATAATTCCTTCACATTCTATTCATAGCATTTTTAGTTGGATATGATTTTTACATCGATTATAGGTTTATGAAATTGCATGGGCTTATAGTTGTCTGAACTGTCTTATTCATATGGTTCACTGCGAACATTTGACATTGAAAATCATTGAATTTTAGAGCACTCATGCTGAATTGATCCAAATATCGACTCAATCACACAAAGACTTGGAAAAGTATTGAAAAGTAAACCAAACTTGAATGGAATGTTTTAGATGGTTGGCTTTTTTGGACTTGTGTCTAACTTTTATATATAGGTTTTGAACGAATATAAAAAGTTGTTTGAAATTCTTGCAGTTCTTCAAACACATTTTGAATATTTGAGAAGAAACCCTGTGCAAAACAGGTAAACTATTCTTTATGAGTTTAGCAAGTTATTGAAACGTATCTCTAGAAAGCTCCTAACATCAAGTGAAAAGAAGAGAGTGCCAATCTATAACAACTCTTACCTGAAACAAATAGGCATCTCCAAATGCCGTACTCAAGCAGAAAATGTAATCCCGTTTAGGATGTTCGGGTATTGGTTGCATGATCGCCCCATCCACAATTATCAGATGCTTTGGGGCTGCCTCAACAGACCTGCTACAAGAGTAAAGAAAATAGAAATTTTCAGCATTAAACACGTTCACAGTAATATCAAATGCATACATTGTTACTTCCAAAGAGCAAACAATTCCACCGCAGTGAACAACTATTGCTCACTCTGCTGCCACTTTTTTAAAAAACCGACCAAATTCGTAGTCACACGTATAGCATGACAGGGCAAACCCACACACACCTAATAAGAAACTTTGATTTTAGTCGGTGTACGCGTCTATGTGTTTTTTGGTGTGTGTGCTGTGAATTTGAAGAGTAAGATAACAGAGTTTGCATAAGGAAGTTTTGGACAGCTTCAAGAGAAAAGTAAACTTTTTTTTTCTTTACTCCAACAATCCCATTTCCAATATTGCTCGCCTCCAGTCAGTAATATTGCATTATAAACTATATATACTGACAGGATATTCATTTGGCATATACCTAGTATATATGTGTCCCTTCTTGTCGAACAACTATATTAGCAGTTACCTGCCATCATCCTTTCACAAAAAGCGTCAATATTTCTCCTCTGTCATTTCAACATACACTACTTGTACATCTTCTATATAGTTTATCATAAATCACTCGTGCTTTCCCTCCACCGCCACAACTCTTGCTGCTGTCCAAGAAAAGCCTCACTTTGGAAAGGATAGAGTTCCGGAGAGATTGCAACTACTACACCACTGGGTATATTCAAGCAGGAGATAGCATTACATTTCCAATTCAAAATATCTGAGTGACTGACTTAATGAATGACATGAGTTTCGTGGCATTTGTTCATCTTCTTTTAGCTTCCTATTCAAGTTCTCCTCTACCTGCCATTCATGTAAGCATATGCTTTTTAGCTTTCACAAGAGTTTACTTTCTCTCAACGGAGGACTTTCTATCATTCAAGCAACATGGAAAATCGATAGTTACGGAGAAAAACGGAGAAAGCAGGAGCAAGAAAAATTGAGAAGTGAATGAGAGAGCGAAGAAGAGAAGAAAAAGAAAAAAAGTTGATTTTGCTTTTTATTTTTCCAAACCATTTTGCTTACCTGGTCTCTCGTGCATCACAGGGATAGAAAAGAAGAGTAGTGCCTTTGAGACACACCCAATAGCCCTTCCATCCACGACGCCGGGCTAACTCAACTTGATGCCTTTTCCGGAGCAACCATTTCTTTACACTTAGGAACCTATGTAACCAGACACAGAAAACAGAAACATTATTAATGAAGGGAATTCACATTGACACAAAAAACAAGAGTTCTATGGATAGAGAGCTAGTTTAAGCACAGTGTGATCATAATGATTATGATGATTGATGCGCTAGGTCTATCCCTTAAACAAGCACTAAAGCGCTGATGATCATTGATGATGGTACCCATGTTCGAGGAATTGAGAAGCAAGTCGATTTAGCAAAATAAGCAAAATACAAGGGTGAAAATTATGAAAGCAGAAAACATGCTGATCTCAAGGAAAAGGAAAGGTAAAGTTTTGTCATCAGCAAAACTTGGGTTTGTAAAAAAACTACATAGTAATAGCGAGCAATTTTCTAGGTTTTGAAGTCTCAAAGGATAACAACTTCAACACACACTTTTTTGGTATTATAATTTTCATGAAGTCAATAACTTCAATAACTATCTTGCTAAATCATCAGTAAGAGTGTTCATTGCATTGGCCGAATATAATCTGCACCGCATTTTATATACTATATTATATTATTTTAAGTAATAGATGATCTTTCCTATAAAAGTGTAAATGAGCTATCCACGAAAATACTTTCAACAACCTACGCAAGTATAGGAAACGTTTTATCTTTTAAAGGAATAGAGGTTTGTATATTCGATTGAGGTTTAATAGCGTATATCCTCAATGATGATGTGTGTGGTGTGTAGCCTGATTGGAAAGTATTTTCTGGGCCAGAATGACCACATCAATCATCATCAAACCCTCCACCCACATCCTCCTACATTTATCAATCCAATGGTGAACCGTCTGCACTTTCTTTGTGTAAAAAACTTGTTATTTCATGGATAATAATATGGTACTGCTGCGGTGTTCTTCTGGGGATTGTTATCAATCAATGTAAACAATTGTAAATACATACAGAGCAAATGCGATTCCGTTCCATTGCATTTAAGGAATTTCATTATTGTTCAAATCTTTTCCCATGTTTTGTTCAACTACTATGATGAGGTATTGATATTCATTGTTGTTTTGTGCGAGATTCATTGTCAGCGAATATTTTAGTTTCTCCCAACCACAAAAAACACCGCAGCCGTAGATATACAAAAACCCTTAGAATACATCATATTTGTTATTTGGAAAAGCACAAAAGACTTTTTTCATACAACCCGCAGATGGATAGTTCATTCGAAAAATAACATGATCACCATCAATCAACCAATTCGTTTCCTCTCGTCAATAAGGAATCAAGGATTTTATCATCCAAACAAAACAAAGTACTTTTTACGCCAACGTAATCGTAGTAGATATGCCACTTGTATAGATCATGGCTTTTATTTCAACCGCACCCGTTCTTTTAAAGTGCCAAGATAATGGCATGTTCTAACATGAATATTCATAGTCAAATGCTACACGAGGGAAGAAAATCAAATTCAAAGACTGACAGCAGTTGTTAAAAATGAAAAGTTTTGGTAATGATACGTAAACATGGTATATACAGTCATTTACAATAAGTATCCCACAACCTTCTCCCCAGTGAACTGCACTTGGTAAATGCTCATAACTTTTTCCTAAAAGTATCATATTGTGCGGTAGAGTAAGGTTCATTGCTTTGTCCTTTTCATAAAAAGAAACATCAACAAATTGCTAACGTTAAAGACAATTTGTTCGGGACAGGATTATCATCAACAAGAAAACGGCCTACGTCCTACGTACGGTCAACGGGTATATACTACTAAAATGGGACTGGTTTCTCTGTACCACTCCATCTTTTTCAGAAGCATGGTACATTCCTTCAGTTAGTGGGCTCAAGAGTCTTGTAATGGCTTTTTTCATGGTGAACAGTATGAAAACAAAACCCAGAACAACATCAATAACTGGAACTGTTAGTACACGCTGCTGTTGTTTCTCTCTGTCTGTTTTTGGTTTTTTGTCCTTAACGATCTTCACAAAAAATACTTTCTCTGTCATTTATGTGCTTTCTTATATTTGTAATACGTTTGTATATTTTCAGACTTAAAAATGTGAACAACGGGTACATATAGGTACAATCTTTTTAGATAGGCTTGTTTTCTTTTAACTCGTGAATACAAAAAAGGAAGCAGAGAATTGTCTTGTTTTTAAAGGAAAACAACGAGTGATTTCACAACAGACTTAAAACTGATGTTTATACAAATGACATTATGCATTTTATTTCCATTCATTTCGAATTCCGCCAACCATTTTATCAGAATATTACGTTAGTACTTGTACTTATTTCTGTGAGAGGTTATATACATATATAAGATCCATGTTTCACCATCAGCCAACTTTCACCAAAAATACTGCATGCAAAATGACCTTTTGCACTACAAAAAGATGGTAATAGCTGTTTTAGCAGTTTAAAATCAGTATAACGTTTCCTTATGGTATCAAAGAGGAATAACAGAAAGAGAAAATGGGAAATTAAGATTACATTGGTACAAATTCTTTGAAACTCAGGCTCAAAATGTTAATGCAGGCACATTATAATGGAATAGGTGAAACGTGATCCTGTCGTCTTGTTGAGATGACTCTTGGTGTGGTGATTATATCCTGCTTTTTACTGTGATTCAGAAGCATCTCTAGAAACTGTATTACTATTTTATTGCCTAAAATCGTACACGCCTACGTGCCTCGCCGTAGCTTCAGTCGGATTAATTTAGAGAAAGACAGACAGGTTAAGTCTGCGAATTTGACAGTAAACAGAAGTTTGTACATTACCTGCAGCTTTGTCCCTAATTTGATAACTGAAAGTGAGGCTTCCTCCTAATATTCTTGCTACTAAATTGTAACAGCATGTACAGAAATAGAAAAATATTAAGAATGCACATTGCTGATTCCTATTAACAGAGTTTGATGATAATTTTGTCCCAAGGAGTTCCCAATAGTCAAATTACCCCAATGGTAGCAGTGTTTTGTTAACAGTTGGTATTGATAGGAACAGCAGAGAACAAACGATCAATCTGGCCAATATTGTTCTTTTCCAGAAAAATTTAAATGTTCTTCATGACTGCATATAATATATTCTTGGCTCGTTTCCTGGTCCCATTTCATGTTATTTATGAGTCGTTTACAGATTTCATGTTTTCTTTTTCCAGCTACCCAAACATTTGTTTTTCCCAAGATTCTCTACCGTTTGAGTTTAGACAAAAGATGAATTTACATTATGAATGAACGATAAAGCGCTCAGTTTACGATAATTATAACTACAGTAAACCAAACATTATATTCCCTCATTCATTCTAGTTTGTAAAGTAGCAACTAATTAAGCATAACCGATGCAAGAAGAATAATTCACATTATTATTTTTAAACAGACCCAGCCAACTCGCCAAACTTTATCCACATTTTCTGGAAAACGCGGGAGAAAAGTCTGCAGACAGCAGCGTCAACTTTTGCTCCATATATCTGACTTACGAGTAACATGGCCTTGTTGTATGTCAAGCTGATTAATACTTACTGCGTACTCCCCAGTCTGTTTGCTCGTCTTCCAACCATTTTTGATAGTCGTTTCCATTCCAAAAGAAGACACTTATAAACAGGAGATTAAATTGCATTCTGGAGGATGACGGTAAACAAGATAAGTACAAGATTGCAAATAATGTTGGCTCAGCTCACCAAGAGGCTCACTCTCTGATAGTCTGATATCTTATTAGTAGTACACATAAAGAAAGCCGAGCTGTGTGTGCATAAAATATGTTGCCATTGCCGTTGTAGAATATGTTAATACGCCTCCGTCTTGAGTCTGTTTTCTAACCGTGTGGAGGTGGCGGTGCGGCTGTTTTGCTTACCGCTTACATGTGTAGGCTCCCATTTATCAAAGATACCATGCGGGATAATAAAAGAACGGGCTGAAGATTCTCATAAGTATATGTACACACTAGAGACGCGCAACACAATTACTTGGTTGTAATAATGCTTGTTTGCAGTTTGCATACTTAGACAGTCTGGTAAGCCCTGCTGCCTCTTTTTTTGGAGGCGCTAAACCAGCGATGATATGAAAATGAAAATACTTGGCTTGAGTAAACTTGCATCATGTTAAAATTAAATTGTACCATCATCATCACGTCACCAGTTTAGTTTGTTGTATAGCTTACGATTTTTTGGCACTACTAAGCACCTAAAAATGCATCAGCAATACAAAAAAAAGAAAAAAAGAAATACGAAAATGCCAACTGCACAGTTGAAACATTAGAGCCTTCCAAAAAAATATAGCAACCCAAGTTTGAAGGCAAAAGGCAGAAAAATGAGATAGAAAAGTTGGCTGGGACGGAAGAGAAAGTAGGAGAGAAAAGTGAAAGCTTGGTTGACGGTGCGACGTCGAAGAGAAATGAACACAGAGTTTGAAACACAGTTTACTCGCCGCATGGTTGTTGCTTACTCGAACGAAAAATGGGATAAAAGACAAGTAGGGAATTTATAAGCTCAGAAAAAATGAAAGAAAGCCAAAAAACTGTATAAAGAAAAAGAAAGTCAAGTCTATTCGAGTTTGTAACTTACCCAGCTTTTCTAACAGCACCAGTACAATTAAAGGAGGCAGCAGGTTTTCTTGAGCCTTTTGGTGAGTTGGCCCCGTCTCCTGGCTCATCATCACTAACAGCTGTCGTCAATGACATACGCTCATCATCACTTATCTGCAAAAAGAGAAAGGACACAAGTTTTTAAAGAAAAGAAAAAAGTTATGAAAATGATGAACAGAAAGAAAAATGGAGATGAAGATAACCCGTTTGCGATTCATTACTTTTGATTATAGCACATTTGCCGAATTACTTGCATGAAAAATGTGTATTATAAATCCCATTATGGGCGGGAACGCAACTAGAATATGCTTAGCTCTAAAGAATGCTGTCAGCCTTAATGGGAAAACGCAAAAAAAGTGTCGTATTTATATACAAACAAATATCTTTTACGACTATATACTCATCATCAACATCAGCATACCGTACCTATTTCACAGTAGAGCGACATTTTACAAAAGCGAAAAGAAAGTGATAATGATAATGATGTGGCGTAGTAAGGGTAAACACGTATGCAGCAGGAAAATAAGGCCACGTTGTTGATTGCTATGTGTGTGTCGCCCCTTTCACCCTATGCCTTCATCATTATCAGTGTTGCGTGTGTTCAAATAAATAATAGGAAAAGGTTTCATATCATTACGCCTCATAAATTCACAAAATGCAAAAATATGAAATATATATCCAATGTTCAAATGCTCAGACTGTATACAATAGACTCTATTGAATAGAATCTAGTCTATTTAAGGTGAATGTAATTTAAAATTCACACACGTACGCGTCGCACTTTTACGCTACAAACGCACATTGCAAACGTAGAACCTAGCTTTTTTGGTAAAATTGCATCCATTTTTATTTAGATATAAATCTACGTATTTTGCATGCCATTAAAGTTGATTTAATTTATTCAACCAGGGAGAACTCATTGAAATAAATTGTAGAAATTAGATTTCCTTTGTGCTTGTGCTGCTATCGTTGTCATTCAATCTTTTCGACGAACCTTTTCCATGTAGCACTAAACGAGAAATTGGAAGCAATACAGATAACAAAGTTCTTCCTCAACTTCAAATAATATATTACTCCTGTGAACGTAAAAAGAATCAGATTATCGCAAAGTGAGAAAACAGTGTGTAAAAACACACTCGAGAAAATTCAAACGTAAGGAAGAAAGGCTAGCAAGGGCATATGAAAGTAGTTTTAGGGATTTATTAATGAACCCATTTTGCACCGCTTACCCATACTTAATTATATGCACCGACACGTAAGTGTATGTTTGAACACAATGTACAAGCATATATATTTTACGTGTAGCTTCCACAATCTTCAAGTGCCCTACAGGGAGGAAAGCATTCTCTTTGCAATTCCTCTTCCCCTGGCTTGTTGAGAAAACTGACCTAATTAACTCCAAAAAACAATGTTATTATGCAGAAAGTGGTCTGGTGGGATGAAAACAATAAAGTGGAAGTGCGGCTAAAAATTTGGAGCTTTCAGATTAACTTTAAACAATGACTCACCCAGTTTCTCATATATCATGCCAGTATTTCTACTGTTTGAAAGTTTGAGCCCATTATACGATCTTTAAAAGGCTTAAAGATGCATATACTAATGCCTTGGACAACAGTATAAAGTTGATACCAATTTAATATTACAGCTCATACATCAAAATGATATATAATTAGCAGCGGCATGTGTGACAAGCGACTGTTAGAGGAACCGATTTTTTCTGAACCGAAAAAACTGGAACACTTACGAAATTAGTATTATATTCATCTCTGATTCATAATATTTTTGTAATCCATTCTATCATATGAGGCCATGTTCACTCGTCATAAATATACAGTTTGTTGGAGATGTTATTACTGCGACTCGTCTAGCAAAACTATAGCCGCTTTCACCACACCTTCCCAGATACAAAGACCACGTTTGTGATATGCATTATTGTCGCCGGAAATGGGAACTGCTCTCCCATTGAAAAACTGCCAGCTGCTATTTTGATTACATGTCCAAGCTCAGCAGTGGAATATCTGGAGAAAGTCAACTTTATAGTACCATGTATCTGTTAAAAGTGTAGCCTTTATATGCATCTTATTGTGTTAGTTTTAAGCAATTTCTTTTGCAGCTGAGACAAACTCTGTATCTGAAAGCTGAACATTACGCAAGGAACAAGTGAGTCTCTTCTCACGGCAGTAATTGTCGTCGTATTGTATTCCATACACGTGAACAGAAAGAACCAACACTATAGTATCATATATTATCATAATATGCTTTTCTTGGCATTTCCCTCCTTTTGCCTGGTGAAATGGTCTGTAGTATTGATATGAGAAAGTTGTTGAAATAGTATGTCTTTCATCCATACGTGTTGGAGGGCAGCTATAGAATTTCTTTGCACATGTCACCAGTGAATGGTGTGCCAACAGTTTCCTTTTATTGCCAATCCTTCATTTCTTCCAGGGAAAAAGGCTATGAAGCCAACTGTAATAATTCCAACAGACTCCAAAAGCACAAAAAAACTGAATATCCATTGATGCAACTAAGGCCATTAAGCTTTTTCCTGTTTTGTGCGACCTAAACTAAGGTAAAGGCACTTTTATGTTTTTAAGTAGAACTTTGCCACTCGCGTTTTTGGTTTTTTCCCACCATGTCGTGGTACTGACATTAATTGACTTTTGTTGTGGGCCAACAACTGGACCGTGAAGAAGCATATTAAAATACATATAGAAAATACCAATGTGTGACATTACCCAGTGAAAAGGAAAGGACAACCATTTATAAAATCAGCATAGATATTATCTATCGTCACGTCTATGATACCATTTTCCGTTTCGAAACTACATTCAGAAACACAAGGGGTTCCATACCAGATGTATATACAAACAAAAGTGTTGATGCTGATGACCATTTCCGAATCATCTTTTTCTGACTGGCAAGTGCGTATCAAGTGTGATAGCTTGGGAGAATGGGTTCTTTTCTCTCTGTCTCCCGTTTTGTTTGAGTTTATTTACTCGCTAAACTTTCTCCTTTAACGACCTCAATACCCACGCCTACCATCTCTCCTTTTCAAGTTGAGAATGAATAGGGTAAACATGCACATTTTAGAACAAATAATCTGGTCCGAGTTTACAGGCAGTGTGTGTGGAGAGAACTATTTTCAGCGTTTCCACTTTCCACCAACCAATTGAATGGCGAAATGGGATGGGTAGTAGAGCTGTGTTAATGCACTACTTAATAACGTAATGAAACACACACTGTTCCAGGCATTCAATTCAACTGGCTCAACATATTTAATTCACCGGACTTCAATATGCAATCGTTTCAGATTTTCTAGTTACCTCTATCTAAAGAGTGCAGCAGAGGCAGCGCTTGTGTACAATCCAAATAGGACAACGGAAGAATCTTTCTACAGAGAACAATGTAATAGAAAATTTGAAGAGTTCAAACAAAATCACCAAATCTGAATTCCTCTTTTACGACGAAACCATTGCACGATGGTATATATATCAGTGCAGTGCATATATACACACAAGGAAATTCCCTTAAATTGTGAACGTGCTCTAGTAAAAACGTAGTATTATCAACAATTCAATCACTGAGATGCAGAGACATGGAATCTAGTTGGTTTAGTAAAGCCTATAAAAGTAATATAGTCCAACACTAAATACTTAGGTAGTCTGGTAGTAAGTAGGCACTGTTCCAGCGCACTGTTGTTGATAAAGGAATATGGCCAGTGCAAAGCTAAAACACATACAACCATTACAATAATGCTCTACCACTTTACCAACATAGGATTCTTGATCTCATCATCATCATCATGATCCAAATCCGTTTATTAACATTTTTTCTTGTCTACCAACACGAATAAGAGGACAGAATGCAAGAAAATGCGTAAACGTGTGTCACACTCTATGTGTGGGTGCAAGCTATGTAATGGTGGAATATATGTGTGGTTCTGACTTTTCAAGCTATTTCGCCCGTTTTAATTAAATTTTCACACAAATAAATCTCTGTCTCCAGTCACACACACTCACACCAGCAAACTTTTATTTGTTTGATTGGCCATTTTCTCTTTTCCTTCCATAGTTAAAGGGCTACAAGGCTGGCCGTACAGTCTGACAATGTAATGATGGCGTCTCAGCGTGGTGGTTTATTATCGGATGACAAGTTTGTGATAAAATTTTCGACATGAACGAATGAATAAATTACTTTCTAGAGTTGTCGTTCGTCATTAGTTGCTTTCTCACTGTACATGATATATATGTCGTTATGTAATATATATAGCGTTGAGATTTGTTGAAGCTGTACCATAAAACTATGTATATACTGCGAGGAATGAAATTTCGTAATTTAATCATTCGTCAGATTGCACTCAGTACGCCCCAATAGTGTCAAACATCCTTCGGTCTTTGCTTCAACGAATTCGGTATTGGTATCTGTGATTTGATTTACAGCCACCATCAAAAGTAAATGTTGTGTAATTGAATAATATGAAGAAATCGTAATCGCTACATTCCCAGATTTTCATTTCATGCATATATCCACAATGTTGAACAGATGAAACATTTCCTGGTAATCAGACGATATACCCCTGATGCAAACAAAATTTAAATCACGGCAAATAATATGATTGTCCACATATATTACTATTCTCATTAATATAACAAGTTCACATTTTGAACACTGATATTATGTCTGCGAGAAGCTTTTCAAGCTTTTCATGATTTCTGGCCAGAGATGTAAAGATGGATATGACAAGAGCAAGAGAAAGTCACAGGCCGACACAAACATTTTTGAAAAGTGAAAAAGAAATTCTCACGTCGCAGAGGAAAAGATAACAAAAACTTTGACTTGGAAAGCAGAAAGGAAATTGTATTGAATAAATTCTTCGTACATACACGTATCCATTTACGCACGTAGTCAGTTTTGTAGCGTGACGTTTTGTGCGTCTGTAAATTTTTCATGTACGCATTCATACTTCATTATCGTTGATATCAATGTGCAAAGTTGACTTCATCTTTACGCAAACATCTTACGTTACACACCATGTATGTATTTTTCGAGAAAGAATGTAGACTCTTTCACTGCTTTTTCGTTTCATAAGTTCCAACATTTACGAGAAAATGTGTTCTCTACTCATGGTTTTAAACCGTTATGAAAATGATGTACCGTGTTTTATTAATGGTTTGTTGTGCACATAACCCATTCTCTTTTGAATATTCATTTTCACACACTTTAACATACACATTCTGTTTCCAGACTTTGGGTAGCATGACAGAATTTTGAGCTGGTTTCGAGTTTTCTAGCATGTGTGTTGCTACTCATTGGATGAGGTTATGCCCGCAACTTTCTCACACACAGTCAGACCACCACTTTCACTTTGTAGTATCTTGTATGCAAATAAGTTTAAAGTAACCATGTGGAAGCCAATGAAGGCACTTAAACCCTGTTTTATAATGATGATAATATCAGAAATGGTTCCAATGTCACGTTTAACCCATGACAGATATAATGCATGACACTTGGCCACACATCTGGTGCTTCTAATTTGTTTGCCGAACATTTTAGGGGAAACTGAGAAATAAACGTAAAGTTCTAGTACGTTTTGGAACCGCTTTTTACATAAGCAAAAAAATGTGCATGTTCATTAAAACACGCCAGTAATTGAATGCGTGCATCTGTTTGCCATCCAAGCCCACCATCAATCATTACTCATTATACTACCGGCCTGGCATTTGAGAACAAAGTTTCTATACTTTCTTTAAAAAATACAACTCAGCAGTGTTTATACAACAGAAAGCTTGACATTGGAATAAATATATTTGCAGAGCTTCTTGTGGACTCGAGTCGTCAGTGGTATTTCTTTACATCTGCTAACTGTGACTGGCATTCTTATTTTCCACTTGCATAATACCATTGTAGAAAAGTAGTACGGAAAAGTGGATACAAAATATTCATGATGAGAATTCTGGCTAAAAGACTCTTCAGTACAAGTGGGACCGACGAAACTACTAATGAAAGAGTTACTTTTTTGTCTCGTTCTCTTCCATTTTCCCGTCATTTCTCTTGCTCTTTTCACAAGATATGCTTGTTATTTTCAAGGAATTTAGAATTCAAAGCAGAGAAATTCTCGTTCTGCATACACTTAAAGGCCTGCCACAGTTTTCTTTTTTTGAGAATCCTCGTCATTGGCGAAAAAAGGTACGTCTTACGCTTCACCAGGGACAAGAATGGCAAAGTCGTAAAGCAAAGCGGAATTAATTTCCGTCGTACTTTTTTTTTACTATAGTGACTATTTTTTAGACAAAAATAGTCTTTTTGTCCGCTTCAAAAATCCATCAAGTCAGTGGGATTGTGGGCATAGGAAAATAAAAGCCAGTCGCTTTTTACAAAATAAATAGGCACATCTTGGGCATCGTAAAATGCAGCAAAATTCCCATCCGATTTACCCAAAAACATGAATCCCCGCCGAGTTTTCTGCATCTCGGCAGCAATCATAACTATATACCACGAATGCAAGGTTGACACGCAAAACATAATTATTACCTTTTTGCCTTTGACAAGGTTTTCACTGTCATCATCATAAAATTATTATTATTGTTACATCTAGATACGCTCCCTATGCCTTTCACCATCCATTCTATGACAACTTTCAAAAGTACACGGGCAATTTAACAAATAACACCGCATCACGGTCGCCAGTGCAATATTAATGCCATCTCTAGCATTCGGAAATCAAAAAAATGTTCCATAACCAAGTGAACGTCTGACTGCTCTACTATAAAAACCTTTCACCTTCTTGCTACGCAATATGTAAATGCTTTTCACTAAAGTCAACTCTATGCCACGTAACAGTAGCAGTAAGGAATGCTCGTGAAAAGTAACCAAGAAAGGAAAGTTGAGAGAGAGAGAGAACGAGAACACTT
Organism: Entomobrya proxima; assembly: GCA_029691765.1. Classification (NCBI taxonomy): domain Eukaryota; kingdom Metazoa; phylum Arthropoda; class Collembola; order Entomobryomorpha; family Entomobryidae; genus Entomobrya; species Entomobrya proxima. Next base: position 12,763,391 of record CM056169.1, read on the forward strand.
CAAAGGGAAATTTTTATGGCACGACTGAACAAAGCTTAGCACGCGGGGCAAGGCTAGGTCACACAGAAAGTCTACACCAGTGTAAAATACAGCCATTTCTAGAGCATACTTATTTCCATTTCTCTTACCATACATACACATTCACTATCTATTCAGTCTGTTGTCATACAAAAAGAGTTTCATACCAAATGGAATGAGATGACCCGGCTTGAACCACTTACGTATATTACCTTATTTTTCTGGGTACATATATACAAAATGGTCGTAGGTATCACAAAAATAGCTCCAAAATGTGCCATGTTCAACAAAGTGCTATGGAGTGAATGCCTAGTGGTGTTTCCTTTCTTGAAACTGTACACCAAGACTAATGCAAGTGGAAGATGATGATGATATTCTATAATACTAAAAGATATCTCTGCATGTAATATCTTTCCAAGAATTTTATAATACATTATGTGAAAGCGCATATATATAGAGGACATTCTTTTATTGTCAGAAAATTCCAACGGCTGCTGCTGCTGGTGGTGGTGGTAGAGTAGTAGTCGGGTTAGTGAAACACAATCCGGGTTACAAAGTTTTTTTTTACATTATTATTGGCCTTCTATGGACTACTATTACATGGTCGCTTTGTATAATAATTCCAAAGAGTGAGGAGTTTAATGAAAGTAATAAAAGTGAATTAGCTCTTTCCCAGATTTTTTTGCCATGTAGATGTAGAGTATGATTAAAAGTAGTAAAAACAAACTGTAATTTATGAATAATATGTGCACGAATTCATTGAATGTAGAGCTAACAAGGACATGCAAGCGGAAATCTAGCGGAAATTACAGCATCCCTTTGCTATACGTTCATTTTATTATCTGTACTACTATTATGATGATGAGTCACCTCACACTCACCCTACTACTAATACCAATCGTAATTTATTTTAGTACAACAGCAACCCGCGTGTAACAACAAAATGACTTATCATCACCAGTAGGTTTTTTTTCGGTGGAGCTTTATAGACTTACCCTTTGCATAACTTTGGCAAGAAAGAGAACATTGCACTCATGTGGCTGTACATGAGGCCAAGTGTGCTGATGTTCATGCCGCTTGAGTCCCTTGATTTCATGACACCCGTGACTACACTCACACTTGATCTCATTGTCATCCTCCCTGGACTGTACCGCTTTTCTAGCCCAGTGAACAAGTGTACACCAATCAATCGGCTTAAATATTTGTTCTTGTTGTTTACGAGGATAAGGGTATGTATAAAAGTGTTCCGACGACTTATTACTAAGGTTAGACACTGGTCGTGAAATCGGCTCTTCATGACCTGTAAGGCTTTCCGCGGGCTGATAATAATTGGCATACGCTGGATGCTCCAGCGGATTGTAATAATACTGTTGGTGAATGTGATGAGCGGAATGGTGATGATGTGCGAGTTGCTGTTGTGACTGTGAGGACTGCGAGTGCTGAAGCGCAACGTGTTGACCATAAATGGATTGTTGGTCAGCGGCGGATTGAAGCTGTTGTTGATGCTGTTTTGCTGTCGCAGCAGCGACCAATTGTTGTTGGTGTTGCTGCTGCAGTCTTTGTTGCTGAACATGCTGAACGGTAGCATAATCGTATGACGAACTTAAGCTTATCGAAACAGGATTTTGGCCTAATACTGATGCATTGCTCGAAGATGCAACAGCGGTCAAGAGGGACGGTGCAGAGGCAAGAGGCTGATACACACCCTCACCGGAAGTGACCACAACAGAGCCGCTGGAAGTGGATGCTGCTGCAGCATACTGTTTACTAGCGGCTAGCGCTTGTACGGCGGAATAATTGGTCGTGGAAGTGGACGCTGCGGCCACTGATACACTTCGTTGTATAGGAAATCTACCACTAGAGCTACTACTACTTCCGCCAATCTGATGGGAGGGTGTTCGAAATTGTGGATGATGAAGTAGCTGTTGGGCATGGTGATGATGTCTTTGGGGAACAGGTTGAAAAGCGTGTGGTTGCTGTTGTTGCTGCTGCTGCTGCAAAATAGCATGCTGTTGTTGGGCTTGAAGATGAGGATGGGTAATATGTTGTTGTTGTGGGTGTTGCCCAGATTGACGAATTGGAGTTAGCGTAGAATAAAAGGCAGAAGTTGACGAAGATGTGGGCCCGGCTGATTGTGCTCGGCCGGCAGTAGTAACCATTCCAACACTGGCACCGCCACCACCACTATTTCCACCACTTACACTAGTTAAACTTTCACCAGTGCCACCACCACTTGCAGTACGTGCTTGCTGATGCGTATAGTAATGTTGTTGCTGATGAAGATGATGTCCAGTACTTCCAGCGGAAGAAGGTGGAATTTGCTGTTGATAGCTGGAATGTGAATGATGGGAAGGTAACGTTGCCGCACTTCCTTTTCCACCTGGAGTTGAAGTGGCAGAGGACAGTGCCCCACCTTTCCTCGGTAGAGTATTGGGGTCGGCAAGACCGGGAAGTACTGGACGGTATATATTCTGATTGATTGAAGTCTGCGGGTGATGATGACGCTGGTGTTGAATAACGTTGTGAGCTAAAGTCAGACTTCGTGCAGCCACCACACCAGCTTGTGGCTGGTACTGAGAATGTGGTGGAGGCGGTTGCTGTTGTTGAGATTGTGCTTGGTGGTGCTGTTGTTGTTGCTGTTGGGAATATTGGTGATAAATATGTTGGTGCTGAGATTGTTGCTGCTGCAGGCCCGAGCCTTCCTGCCCATTTTGCTGTCTTTGTGCCACGACGGCCTGTTTACCAGAGCTTCCCGATAAAGGTTGCTGCTGGGTATGCTGTTGATGGTGGTGATGATGATGATGGTGATTACCGTGGGAGGAGGACGATTTGTGGGGATGATGGCGAACTGAGCTACTTGCTTGCTGCTGGTGCAAGTGTAATTGTTGCTGAAGCAGTAATTGCTGTTGGTGCTGTTGCTGCTTTTGTCGCTGTTGTCTTTGTTTCAAGTGATACTTGCAAAGCGTATATTGTTGTGGATAATTGGTCGAGCTCGCTCCCGCTGTCACCACAGCAGACGAGGAACTACCACCATGAGATTCCGCTTGCGAGCTTAAAACCTCGGAAACGAAAGAATAAAGCTCCTGGATAGAATTGTAGTGGGCCAACTGAGCGTGAGGATGTCTGCCTTTGGCTATAGCTTCACTACCACCAGAAGTTCGTGCTGGTAGGGTTTTTGAACAAGTAGCGTAAATGGCAGTCGCAGCACCCGTTGAAATAGCGAGCTCCGATGCTGCTGCTCCTGCCGCACTGAGAGACTCGACTGCTCTGTGCGAGTGGAGGTGAGGAGCTATCGTAGCAGAGCTTATTCCACCTGAAACTGATGTAATGGGAGTTGGTGGAGTCGGTATTACCACGGTAGTTGGGCCTGTAGTGCTGGAAGATGACTGAGAAGCCGAAGACGGCGAAGCTGTCGCTGGAGAAGGAACGCTTGGTAATGGATAAAAACCGGAAATAACTTGAGCAACAATTGCTGACTTTGTTGTTGCCGGATGAGCGGGTCCTAGCCCTGCTTCATGTAATATTCTTCCCCTCTTTGCTAATTCTTTGCTTTTACTTGCGGTTGTAGTGCTAGCACTGCTTAGACTATAACTGAGTCCCTGCGAAATAGATTCTTCTCCATCTTCTCTTTCCGGCTCAGGAGACTCATCTGCCCAGGCATCTTCATCGGATTCATCTTCCTCCTCATCCTCAAAATCATCATCTGGAACAGATGGACTACTAACAGTGGCCGCACCACCACTACTACTACCAGTAGCCTTTACTTTTGATGGCGAGGAAGATGACGGGGATACAATTTGCGTTTGATGTTGTTGTTGGGGTGGAATAGGTGCAAAGGTAATTACAGTCTTGGCTTGTTCACTGTCGTAATGAATGTGAACAGGACTTTTATCGTTGTCTCGGTCCTCGTTTCCTTCTTCCGCCTCCCCCACTTCTCCTTCTCGCTCGGCAGTTTTCCAAAATAATCCTTCACTTATATCTCCAGCATTACGCCCTCCTTTTCTTGCCCCATGTTCTGGGCTTTCTCCTGTGGCTTCCCTTAAATCCGGCGAGTCTTTCCCTTCACTTGCCACCGACGAAGACTGGGCTGACTTGGCTGGAGAGAGACTCTCTCTGTGACTTAAATCAATTTGAATAGTGTTTTTACTCTGCAATGGTGGAGCTGTCACTAACCCTGTACTTTTTACTGGGCTTAACTGACTCGGAACAACATTGGGTTCGACGGTACTATTACTAGACGCAAAACTGTCTTCAATGTTACTTAGCTCAATAACGATCGTATTGCTACTCTGAGTGAAAGTTGGAACGGAAACGGGGACAACAGGAGGAGAGCTAGTCGCCGCACTAGTAGTGGCAGATGCCGGAGATGATGATGACGAACTGACTTTTCTTTGAACCCGTGGCTTGGGTACCACTTCCGGCTTTTTACTCACGTCTTCTCTTCTCCGCTCTTCTTGCTCATCTACTCTTTTTACTGCTTTCTCTTCACTTTCTTGCGTTGCCCCTCGCTCTACCACGTTATCTTTGTCTTCCTCCTCCTCCTCCTTGTCTTCTTCTTTCTCCGGACTGGGTGTAATTGACACTGGTTCAGTCTTTATGAGTGAGAGTGTTTGCTTCTTTTCTTCTTGTTGCTGCTGTTGTTGTTGCCTCACTTCTACTGCAGGCTCTGTTGGCCTTTCTTCTTCCTCTTCTGGAGAATAATCACGTGGAGGGTACAATTCAGCTTCACTTGCAAACCGCACATGACCTTTCTCTCCAAATTTTTGTCGTTTGGGATTTGGGAGTGTGCGTACAGCAGTTGGATAATACTGATCTTCCGTTCCAACCGGAGCATCTGCTGGAATGACTGTTGCTACTCCAGCTTCCTTTCGCGGACTCCTCAACACAACCTGATGTGGCTGTGGTTGACTTATGAAACGAACGTGGCTCGGCGAAGGCAAAATTCGTACAGTAAATCTACCCGTATTCTGGGTTTGCTCTGTGCGTGGAGCCTTTGCAGGACTCCATGCTCGATCATCATCCTTACCACCATCATCATCCTCATCGCTATCTACTTTTGCTGCTTTCCCCAAAGTAGTAGAAGCAACAACAGCAGTGCTACTGCTGCTAGCAGCAGCCTCTCGTTCTATACTCGAGCGAGTCGTGGAAGGAGAAGCATTCTCGTAGTCTCTTGGCGGCGGGCTTGGTGTCCGCACAGGGCTGCTCTCTACAACTGTTGCTGTTGGTGCAAACGTTACTCGGGGAGAAGCGCTTACAGGACTGGTTTTTGCGCTGGAAATGAACTCAAAGGACGGCTCGCTGTAAATAGGACTAACTTTCCCCTTAATCGGACTTTGGGTGATGCTAATACTAGACTCACTTGCTGCAGGGCTTAAACTGAATGAACTATCTGCTGAGCAACCACTAGCAGGCCGTGGAGGAATTGACAGCTTTTTTGGCGGAGGTCGAGGACTGAGCACAGGTTTCGGAAATAGCTTTGGCTTGGTCCGCGTTGGCGTTAAAAGGCTACTTGGTTTACTACTACTAGGATCCCCAGAGGGCAAAGGAGAAGATGATTTTGAGGGTGATGGTGTTGCTACTTGTATCGAGCTACTACCACCACCACTCGTCGTCACAATGGTTTTCGACGGTGGTGGTGGAGGTGGCGGTTTCGTTTCAGGTGGAGGCAGCCTCCCGCTCTTGGTTCCATCTTCACCTCGGGGAGTTTCCGGGCTCGGGTTCTTTACAGTGATTTGGGGTGGTAACCCAGGTGGTAGCGGTGGCGGTGGTGGTAACGGTGGAGGAGGTGGTGGTGGTGCTTCTTGACTAGGTGTTGTGGCTGCTGCTCCTCCAGATGATGATGATTTACCCTCCGTAGTTTCCTTGTCGTTCGTCGTGGTAATGTTGTTAGGTGCAGGGCACGCCTGCCTCTTCCCCTATCTTTCCAACAACAGACTCCTTTTTCACTTCCGCTACTACAGCAGAAAGCGTTCAAGCCGACTTGATAATAGACAGTGTTGCTGGTTACGCAAGAGAGAAAGCGCTTTCAATTTCATCGAGATTTCCGGTGATAACGTCAAGATTGCCTTTTTTATTGATCAGCCTTTCATTCAAGTATCACGATTTTATCAACAGAAATCAACAGCATCATCAAGAATAGCCAGAGATGTACGAAAGAAAGAGAGAGGCACTCGCATAATATACCCATCCACTTTGGCAATATTTATTATATTGCTTACAATATGCCTTTTACCGAACTGTATATGGGCATTACATCCTATCTATTCAGCAATAAAAGCAGCGCTTGATGGTTGCTCAACAAAGCCATTATTCTCACTTTTCCCTTCCCTTTCAAAATTGAGCCCCTTTATTGTAATGTTTATGGTGAAAGCTTTGAGCCGTAATGTAGGAAGATGAGCAAAAAGACAAGTAAACGACAATACCAGCAGTTTGAACATGCAACTGGGATAATGATGGTGAGATGCCAATTCCAATACAATTCATATCTTATTTACTCATCGCCATCTCAAGGAGGATGACAAAAAACTGTCATTATTACTACGCACAAAGTTTTTTAGTATATAAAAAGTCTAAAGAAAAAATGTTTTATATACACAACAACAACAAGAGCCCTATACAGTCAGTTAATTCACTCCTTGCACGTGTGCTTTCTGTTCCTTTTCAGATTTGTCATTCTCTTAACCTCACTACTACAAAATCCAACTTGCACATTCACAACGCATATAATAACATCATCAGCTTTCTCCCACTTTTTTCCACCTCTTTTCCACGCATCACTTCCACTTAGAAAAATCCCGGTTGAAACTCTAATGCCATAATGTGAGTTGGTCGGAAAAAAGCATGCTTCCCTGTCTTGTGATGATAAGTACTACGAAGAAGGCGTCGTGTTTCCACTTCAGTTCGTTACACAAGGAAGACGCAGTTCCTCACTGCTCATTTTTCTAAAAGATGATTTCCTCTATTTTCACTTACCATTCACAATTCTCTCTGCCTTATTGCATGCCTGAAGCAATAAGCAAAAAAATTGAGAACGTGTGTACAGGCGCAAGCAGAGAGATAGAGAGAGGAAGGGGATATACTTTGAATGGATGAACCGGAAAACGAGAAGCAGTACAAGTATTGAATGAGAAAATTACGCGGTACGGTTTCAAAAATACAAGTACTAGAAAAAGTACTCCAAATCAATATGACTATATATTCAGTATTATAACAAACTGAGCATCATCATCATCTCGGTGGCTCACAACAGAAATGCTTCATCTTTGTAATCGGCAAACGATTAGGTTTACAGAGACGAACCACTATTCATCACGAAACTCCACACACGTACACACACTTACAACCAGTCGTCAACAAAATGAAGGATTTTTCTGTAAATAAAGTCGACTGGTGTAAAATACCATGAACAAAGATGAAAGCGAGAGCAACCGAGTAGAAAGCTGTAATGATGAATGTGTTTCAATTTATGTGCAATGCACACGCACTTTCATAAAGAGAATAAAGTTGCTTGATAAAAACACTCGACAGTGAAAGTAATTTCGTTGAATTTCAAACACGATAGTATGTTATCAAAAACGTAAAAGTACCACACACAAATATAGTTGTCAATAATAGTCAAATGTTAATGTTCAAAATACATGGTATACACTTTCATAAATCAAGTTACTCAGTCACTGTGAAAAGTTTTACATGAGCTGTGCTCACACACCATGATATCAATATTTAGACACTTAAAGTTATTGCTAGTTTGTGATAGAGATTTTTTCTCATTTGCTTCTTGGGTTAATGTTTGTGGTAGAGTACAGTGAAAGCAATAATGTCTATACAAATGTTTTATACAAGTCACACACTGCACTACCATATATATAAACGTTCGCACAGAGCCACAAGCAAACAGTACACCACTTGCACTTGCCAGAGAAACACACACGAGTCCGTGGCTTCTTATGCTTTCACTAAAATCAAAGAATTTTGTATGAACAAAATTACACCATCACCAAATAACTCATCATCATTTCTGCTTGTTTCTATTTGTTTTCTCCTTAATACACTTTTCCATGTTAACCTTTACTCGACTTTTGCCAAACAATCTATTTGTAAAAAAAATTGCCTACATTTTTACCCCAAATAAAATTATTATGCCTTACTGACTTTATTACGTGTTTATGCCACTACTGGCCTATACTATACAGACAGATGGATTGAGAAAAAGTCAAAAATATGTTTGTGTCAATTCTCATTCGAAAATTCCATTACTAACCGTCATTTTTATCCGCCACCGCGACTCTTGCTATTTCTACTTTCGTTTTTCAGCGTGTTTATTGCCGTTGTGTGTCTAACTCCTTTTATCTACTACACACTCCTACCACTTTTCTGGCGTCTTTTTATTGAGAAGACACATTTATCTTGTCTTCACATGCGATTCATTGTCAATGTACCTGAACGAAAGGTTCTGAAGGAGAAGGGTTCAAAGAGACAAGTAAAAATAAGGTTATGCTAGAGCCAGGTCGACTTCTCAACGCGCTCTGTAGTACTTTTGTTCCAAGAAAACTCAGCCGCAACAAAAAACTGTTGTGGTGGGATATTGAGGAAAAGTACCTCTTTGTATCAATAACTTATAGAATACCTATACACGTGCATTAAACTCTCGCTAGTAATAACTCCATAACATCTAACCCTTTAATGACTGCATAGTATTCTGAGAAGAAGAGGTCTGTATTTATGTATGAGCATGTAACAAAGTAATGATCAAGAGTTATCGACCCATTGAACTGAATGAGAGACAACATTCTTTCTCTTCTGGTGAGCCGCCCCGTGCTTCATATCCTGCAACCTTATATACTTTTATTATATTCCCTCTTTATAACAGACTTTCTCTTGGCCAGTATTTTTTGTGCACATTTGTGTTTTCCATAAAAGAGTATACTGCAACCAGATGAAGAGTCAAATGGCAACAGAAGAGCCGCTTAGTGACAACAGAGAAAGGGGAAAAGAACAAGTTTCACAATTTTCTTTTTGTTATGAAACTTGAAGAATATTAAGAAAATATGTTCATATAATATAACTTGTGTACAAATGCTATATGCAAGAAATGGTAGTGTTTTGCACAACTCGTGTGCTACCACAGCTGCTGTGTCATATTTTTTGTTTTTCTTTCAGATGAGTTCATGCCAACTTTTTGAGAGCTACTCTTTTATTTTCCTTTTCTAGATTTATGTTTTGTATATATTTCACTCGGATAAGCAAAATAATCTCTGCTCTTTTTTTAGAGAAAATGCGATTTTTTTCTGGGGTGCGTCTCAGCAGCATGCTTATGTCCGAGTACACAGCAGGGTACAAAAAATAAGCCTGGTGTTGTCGGTCATTTGGAGCTTGGTAAAAAAATAGGTAAACAAAGTAGATAGCATCGAGAGCGGTACAGCAAGAGATTTGCTTTTACTAAGAAAATGTCCGAGATATTGCCATAGCCTGCCTTTTGACAGGAGGAAAATTATGTCAAGATGAAATAAATGAGAATATATTTTTTATTTTGCCATATTGCTCGCGAGGATGTAAATATATGTAATAAATTGTTAAGCTATTTGCAAGCTGATATGATGGTGTCTTATTGCTGCGCATAGTACCAGATAATTAGATATTTGGAGAAAGCACAGTATAGTTCATACAAGTAAAAGTTCAAGCACATACACTTTAATAAAAACGCAAGTCTTTTATGTGTTAAATTTATAGGCAAATGTCAGTTTGGTTTTAAATGTCACTCAAGATATGTAGAGCACAAAAAAGTTTTAACATTAAAAAGTACATTATGTTATTGTTGCTTCATATAGTTTGTTACATTAAAGTCAAACACGACATGTTGTAACATTATCAACTCGTCGACAAGACAAAGTTCTATGTAAAAACACAATCAGTGTTCATAGCTTGGTTGGCACAAACCTACGGTACGAAACGACCGGTGATGAAACGGAATAATATGATGTGGTATAGGCTAGCAACCAGTATCATTGAAAGCGTTTTTAAATTATATAAATATACATTGCATGCATGTACAATGTTGCATCAAATTCAGGCAGAGAAAGCTATCATATATTTTAAACATTCATCAATTCAATAGTCTCTGGTCTGGACTGATGTTGAAATAAATACTTTTGTAACATTTCTGTATCATGATTTCAAAGTCTGCTTTACATAACATGACGTTCGTATAATATACATACATGCGACAAGATTTAGATTATTTTACAAAAAAAACGGCAAGGTAAATGAAAATCAAGCTCCCTCCTGCTGAAAAAATCTATACACATGTCAAGCACACTCATAGGCTCAAGCTGACATTTCACATTTTGAGATGACACAACAGATGTATGTATACTTATATATAGCAACTAGACTTGGACATCAAGTCACTACAATAATCTAGGAATGAAAAGTACACACATGGAACGAATCTGCAGTAAAACTGAATTTACATATAAACTGACTTGAAATTGAAAAAGAAACTGCCACAATACAAAAGGATCCTACCGTCCTCCTGGAAAAATTGATCTGACTACCTGATCTCAAATTCATCACATGAAAGCAATCAAACACTTTTGTTGCACTGACGAATTTCAACATTTTCATTTTGGCATGTTAAAGAAAGGTGAATCAGCTCATTCATCATGCATACGTTTTTTTGCTATACGGGATTGTGTTATATTTTAGAGAGTACAAGAAAGTAATGCAGCATTATCAACTTTTTTTGTGCCAAAAAAAGAAAATCGTTGAACTTTTTTACTTTGTAGCAATAGAATATGAAACAAAACTAAACTGCAAGAAAACAGAATAATGTACTAAGAAAAGTTGGAAAACTTTGAACAAGCAGGCTTGTGTTTCAAACTATACAGTAAAATAGAATCAACAAACTGCTTCATATATATGACTACAAGTTGATAATGTACAATATGCGCCATTTGGGCACACATTGAAATACTTTGTACATTAATTTTTAAAAGGTTGCAGCAGTTCTCTACTGCACTGCAAGAGTGGATTTTGATATTATATTTAGGAAGTACATGCTGGTAAATTGAGCTAAACAATGAAACTATGCTTGGCCTTAAGATAACATCGACCAAAGCACAATTTGAATGAACATTAGAAAAGTGGCGACATTGCAGTTATAGATAAGTAAAATACAACTAGTTTTTTCAACCCATAAAATTATTATCAAAACTGTATACAAAAAGCACTGTATAATTTCAAACACCTTTATTGTGCTTAAATTCTATCCATCATTTTATTATTATTGCAACGATATCACAATTCAGAGAACAAAACAGTAACAAATGCATATAAAAATAGTATGTGAATCAGCAGTTTCTCCTTTCACGTTACGCAGATAAGAATCTGCTGATCATATTATAAACAACCAAAGTACTTTTAAATGTACGGGAAACCGTCAACATATACGTCTGCATGTAAATAAGGTTTTTTTCATCGGAGAAAGCATATCGTCTAGTCTAAATATAGACAAGTAGGTATCAGAAAGAGCAGGGATAAAATGTATTCAAAAGCATGCAATACTTTTTTTATATTATTACTACGCTATGCATTACTGGTTGCTACCACGCGCACCATAACACCGCCTATGTCACCCTTGCTTCAGTTCCACCGTTAGTTCCTTTCACACTCTTTGTGCAATGCATTTAAATGTCGGTAGTATAAGTATATCGCATACATAAATTTGCAACTTTGGCTTGCTCGTGTGGTGCCATGATCAAATCCAACACACGTTTCACTGTGGGCACTCCACTTCAAAACAATGGGATACACGAAACAAACTTTTCTCTGCTGCTGAACACATTATATCATATCATCAGTTACGTTTGAGCTGCTGTAATCTCTCAACATGGAAAGTTGCTACAGAGTATGTTTTTTAAACGTGTGCAGGTATCACCAGAACTGCCAGTCTGTGCTTTCATCTGCCAAAATTCTCACAGTAAAGTTTAACGATAGAACCATAAACCATGTCCACTCTATGCTTTTGCTTTCACCAGATGATGCTATATCGTTTATTGTCCAAAGTTTACATGCATACTGGCTTTATATATGTGTTAGGAACAGCAGCACTTTCCTCCACACAGAGTCATAATGTAAGTATAGCAGCAGCAGTACTACGCGCAATGCACAAGAACAAACACTTTCTCTGGCTGACTATGTCCATGATTGCAAAAGTTAAAGAGAGCACAGGAAAATGGATAGGAGAAGCGGATAGTCTTTGTATCGCTATACTCTGCAATGTTTTTACTAAACGGTCTCTGTATAAAACGTAAAAAACTGAGAGTCTCTGCTGCTAGGAGGGGAAGAGTTGATGGAGACGAAAAAGAGTAAGTTAGGAAAGACGACGTCTCACGCTACACGCGAGCCGCGCTTGCTGCCGGAAAGTTGTATTTTTCTCTCTTCTCCTTTCTCTTCTCTTCACTTTTTTCTCTCTCGTCTGCTCTGAGAGAGTACTACATGCAGGAGTTCTCTATCCTCTCTTTCTCAGAGTTCGTTTCAACGAAGAAAACACAAGGCCCCTGCCAATGCCAACTGCAAAAACAGAACTGACTCTTCTCTGGCTGTTAGCTGCTCTTGAGAGCTTGTACACATCTCTCACCCGCTCAGTTCACTCCAGAGCTAGTTGGCACTACTACCACAATCCCTACCACCACCATTGCTGTTGATATATGCTAGAGAAAAGCGTACAACAACAGCCAAGACGGCAGGACGGATCCCTGTTCGATGAGTATGTGTACATGTGAGTAGTAGCGTGTGTGAGCTTGTGCCTGCTGCTGCAGGCATTCCCCCTTTTTCGTAGTATTCCAACATTTTCCTTAAATATAGGTATATATATAGACCCTGACTGGCACATTATTTGTTAGGTAGTAAAAGAACTGAGCAATGTGCTTAATAGATGTATATTTTATATCGTTCTGTGGACCAAAAGCAAAAGAAAAGTACAATGTTTGATTGTACGTTTTTGTCGTGCCTACCATGCCATGTAGCTCTCTCTCTCTCTCTTTGCTGCTCCTTCATCGCACAAAGAAATGTTCCCATTTATACATTTATTCGTACTAGTTACAACACCGTTTCTCATCATGATATATATTAGAAAGCAGTGTGCTAACAAGAAGAAGACGCGGCGGCAGTTTATTAGAATATATGTGCCTACATAACAGCAGCAGAGCACAAGTAGTAGTAGTTAGTTGGAAACGACTTTCCATTTACATGCACGTAAGTAAAAGTCTTGGAGTAAAATCCCAGTTTCTACTAGTGCAAATGTGAAGGAAAGAATAAAGAGATGATGATGATGGGGATTGGGGGGATGATGATGATGCGAGCCAGCCAGCCAGCCATGCCTTACTTTCGCCAGCCCTTTCACATCCACGTCTCTCTTTACTTGGCCACCACAGTATCATGACGATGATCATCGTGGTGGTGATCGTCATCAGCATCGCTAACAGTATGGCAGTAGTTAGCTTTTGTGAACTGACTAGGTACTAGTAGTAATATGTTTAAATGTTTATGGGCACAAACATGAGAATGAGGAAGACCATCATATATACAAGCACTTTTTAGGACTTAACCAAAAGAAAAGCTAGAAAAAGTGGTTGCATTCAGCTTACATATAGAGCACACATTTTTGGTAACTAAAGACCAAAAAAGCAAATGGGCCATTATGTTTTCTCCTCTTTGAAAAAAGTCCAGCACATAAGGATGTGCATTCACGTCAATAACGGGCTCGTAATACAGATCTAAAACGGTATCATATCCTGCTTTACAATGCAAATGCCGAAATGTACGTATGCACACATCTCGCAACAAAGTTGCAAAAAACCATGTATTTATCATGATGAGACCATCAGCATTTCAGCTGGAGTAAATGCACACTAGCGGTGAATGATCGAGCCAATATCTTAAGAATGGACCTTTATAAAATAAATTGGAAATTGGAACATGATGTGGGACGGCGATACATTTTGTAATTTGCCCTAGCTGCATTGGTTTGCGGGATTGTGGTAATGGTATAGCAGCATAGTGGCAAGTAAAACTATTGCCAAATATTGATATCAATAAGATGAAAAGAAATAAAGAGGGCTAAAGGAAGACAAGATGCTTTTCTTTTCATCTCCTTTCTATCCTCCTCTGTCTACAATTTTTTTTTTCTTTTTTAACCCTCTTCTCTATCCCTCTCTGTCTTTTACTCTCTTTGTCTGCAAACTTGATCCTTATCCCTTTAGGCCAACAAAATATATAATATGTATTTTACACACAGAGGAGGCTATTTGAGATTTCAAAATAAAAGAGTTATAATATTGAACAAAAGCGGGACGTGGTTTTTAAAGAAAGCAATGCGAATGTCGTGGCACTAGCGGAGAAAGCGGCATAAAAACGGGAGGAAAATAATGTAAGAGGAAGTTTGCGGAAAAAGGAGTTCAAGTTGTAAGAAAAAGTATGCTTGAGTAGAAAGTAGTTTTGAGAATATAGTATCATCTTACACACAAAAAATGTTTATGCTTGGATGTACTATAAAAAATGGTGGAAACGTGATGATGATGATGGCTCTTCTCTAGCAGCAGCAGCAGCATGCCGAATTATACACGGAATGTTGCCACCTCGGCGTGAGATCTTCCTCTTTGCTTCTACTGATTTTGCAGTGAAAACGTTACATTGAAAATGGAAAAGTAGGCTGAATATTTTAACATTGAATGAGGTAGCTATCGAGTAACTATAGGCGTAAGAAAAAAAGTACGCACACGTAAGTAAAGTACATGGATATGAAAGTCGGTACTTTTGTAAAAAAAAAAAATAATAAAACGTTACACCATTTCCAGAGAGGATGAGCGTGTGTGTGCGGCAGTGTGTTAACCAGACTAGCTAACTTTTCTATTCAGTAATAACAAAAGAGGAAACTGTTTTCCGTATTAGATCTTACTTTCACTGGACAAGTGTGCAAAAAAAGTAAGTAGTTCGCTTTGGACTTTCTCCCTTTTTTCTCAGCTTTTGTTCTTTTTGCCGTGTTATAAGTATTTTCTTTCTTGCATTTTGTAAGTGTAAGCTTTTTGTCTTTTTCTTTGAAACAAGAGAAGAAACGTGCCTGCAAAAAAGGGCAAAAGTAGAAATAAGAGGAAACGTATAGTGCACACACACAAAAGGATAAGCTCAGCGCGTATATAAGTGCGAGAATAATTTTTGGATGGCATATTATATAGAACAATGAGAGAAATACGTGCATTGTTAATATTACACTTTTTTATACCAAATTCATATGATATACATTATACATTTACTTACTCTTTTCTTCTTTACATTTCATCTCCCAAAAAAAACGGTAAGAGCATAGCCGAAAAACTGTAAATGGACAAGTTTGTAGTCATACACCGAGAAAGCGGGATAGAGAAAAAGTACACGCAAATAAGATTGTCTGCACTATTCATAAATTTGCCGTTGTACTACTTACAATAATACAAGGCCCCAGAATAAACGACGGCAGCAAAACTGATGCGGCAGGACGAAAAGCGCGAGCATCAGTGAACAAATTTGTTTTACCTTCAGGCAACACCAATGAATCTTTGTTATATTTGCTCGGAAAAGCGGAAAAGGTCATACTGTCATTTTATTATGCATGCCGTGCTCACAAGACAGACGTAGATTTATATGCACACGCGTTCCTACACAGGAATCATAATGTAATAAAATAATAAAACACAAAATAATAATAATATGTGGAGAGGACAAGACCACACGGGAATGTCGGCTTTTTTGCAAACAGTCCTGGCAAACTTTTCACCTTACCTTGCTGTCTGAAATTTTCTCACTCCAGCTTAGCTTACTCATATTACTTAAGCCGAAATGCCACAAATAAATTGACACTTTGTCCCTGTTTCTCTTTTCACAGTTTCCTACCATGTTACTTTTGATGAATACAAACGGTTTGCAGCAAAACTTGGCGAAAAATAATAAGCTAAAAATCGATTTTGCCTTATACAAAACTGACAACCTTGTATTAAACTTGTCACCCATGTTGTTGTACTAAATAGGACGTTTTGTTTGTGTGTATGGTGCTAATAATACTGACGGACTGAGCAGTAAATTAAATATCATAATTTGAGTGAGTGACATGTACAACATTTTGGAAACTAATTTTATATAACCGATGTACATATATAGCCAACAAAAGCGTGTTCCACTCCAATCTGGAAGTGGATATGTAAACAAACAGGCACACACGCTCTGTTCCATTCCACATAATATTTGTCGCTGCTGGTGGTATTGCAAAGATAAAACACGTTTGGATAATATGGACATTACTACGGTTGCAAGTATAATTCCCCGTCCGACTCCGTTTCCTTCCTGCTAAATGTGAAGTGACAAGACACTTCCAAATTTGTTTGTGTTGTGTCAAACCACCATAATCCAACGTGTCAAACAAAATCCTACAAAGTACTCTTACTCTAGTAGACGTTTGATGGGTACACCAAAAGGGGAATGAGAACGAGTGAATAGACGTCCCTTTTCAGTTTCGATGAATGAGAAAACACCAAATGTAACGTTGTAAATAAGTGAGCACACCGATGGAAATTCATGAGGAGCAGAAATTTTCCTTGATGATGCAAAAATTATGATTTTTGTTTACACTTTAACCAATGTAAAACTAATATTTGCCGTATACGTTATATGTGTTCAATTTGCATACAATTTATGAATAATTATAAAAATGTAAATACTACGCATTTGAGTATTAATTAAAAACCTCTACAGTCAGCACCAGGTGCATAGTTGCTATCTGAAAATTTACTTTTTTTTACCATTTCAGAACCAATATAGAATACGCAGCAAGCAAACGGGCTAATTACTTTCTAGACACACCAGCAAAAGCAGAAACGTAAAACATGTACTGTTGTAATACAATATCAGGGAAGCAAAAAACCCTTTGATCATTTTGATGAGTTTCAATCTAGCAATTTAATGCGCAGATGTTGTGTACACAAATCACTTAATTATCAAATTTATCCAGAGGTTCAGATGTATAAAGGCAATGTAGGTTGTAATAACAAGCCACTGAAGCTACATGAAGTTAATTAACTCTTGCAGATCCCAATTCTATATTTTATTTTACAAATCCTGAATACAAGAGCCAACAACAATGCACACGAAAGAATGTAGAAACACGCGCGCTAAACCATACAACGAGTATTTGTATTTGGCAAAATTAGAATTTCCAATGCTTTAGGGATGCTCCTCTAAACAACAAGCGGCTTCCCATCCACACACGACAAAAGTGGTGAAAGCACATACAAATAGATAGGAAGATCGTGCTTGGGGTGCTAAATTAACAAGATGGTTTACTAAACTGTATATGAACTCCGCAAGAAATAAATCACTGAAGCAGGACCACGTTTAGACTACGTACACAGCGCACATGATTCTTCTTTAGTTGGTCACACAGGAAAAGTGTTACAGAGCATTTTGAAGTGTGTGCACGCAACATGAAATATTGCTGCAAGTTCATAGTTGGTACGGAAGTAAGAGTATTTTAACTTGCTCTACCGTTTTTAGCATTCTTTTTAGAGCCAGAGCTTGAAATCACAGGATCAATATACGTTTAGATTAAGAAGGATAGCAAAAGTACTTTCGAGGTCAGCGCCAACATCATCAATAATATTATTCATCACTTGAAAGAGAGATGATTTGAAAAGGAAACATCTGAATACAACAGCAGAATTCTTGTACGCTTTCACTTGACAACCTTCAAAAGGCGCTGCTGCTTTGGGTGAAGATGGATAATCGACCCATCTTTCTGAATAATCACTATCATCAGCGCTTTTGAGTTTTGCTGTTGAAAGAATTTACAAGAAACATAGAGCAGAGCTGCAAAACATCCATTACTTTTGGAATTCTTTTCAACAAGCTTTTATCCTACATACACAGATCGCACATTGTTTGCAAATGGATAGATTTTCAGAAATACGTATCTGTTATATTTATATTTACCAAGTAAATAAATAAATGGAAAGCGACATATTATTTGTCAACACAGCATTCTTCTCTTATCATCCTCATTTCTCTTTTCTTTTCTCGCAGAGACGCCTCTTAAATGTTATTGTTCGTTTTATCTAGAAAAGCAAAACCATTACTATTGTTTGCAGCAAGAAACCATTCAAAGTTAAAAAGAAAATAGAAAATATAATACCTACCCCTTTTACAACAGCATAAGGCGGCCGTGTAATGTGCAGAGCTTTCAACACCTCTTGTTATTTATGTAAAATGTAGACACTTGTAAATTCAATATGCAAAAGGCATTTTCTCTCAGAGACCAAGACAAACTGTATTGCTTCCAACTTGACAATATTTTTACTCATCCATCATTTACTATACAGCATGCCTCTATTTCAGCATCTTTCACAAAGTCGATTAAACTTTGGCAGTAAAAGCTAGGTACTTTTATTGTGTTCGTTTTTACTACCATATACTCTTTCTCTCTCTCTTTCTTTCTCCAGTCCGTCGTACTTTGCATTTATTTTAGAAAAGAAAAGACCAAAAGGCGAAATGAAACTTTTACTGTACTGAAAACAAAAAATAACTGACTTTAGTCGACACATGCCCCTCAGTTCCTCTGCTTTCTCCATGTTAAAATAAAATGTACAAATGTGACCTGGTCTCCCGCAACTATAAACTTCACAAACAGCTTTCCGATGTAAAATAATATTTGCCATTGCTTTCCTCCTCTACCGCTGCCTCTCACCTCTTGAAATGTGAACAAGGCACTTGACTCTCTCTGTCAAGTGTGCGCGAGGCATTCAGAAAAAGATACTGGATACTCCAAGCAATATGAAGCAGATAGTAAAGTTAGAGTCAAAATACACAAGATGTGTATCAGGATAAGCCGGAAACTAAAGAATTCGGTAAGTTCCATTTACAAAGCTGTAGTGTATTACACAAAGATGTGATATTAAAGACCACCTCATATTACCATAAAACATTCTTGTTTTCTGTATGCTGTATGTACCCATGTATTTAAGAAATAGCAGAGATGAACGTTGATGCACAATAATATATATGATATACATATTATTATTATCATCTCATTAGTATGACTTGGTATTCCACGCGTTCGCGTTCTGGTAAAAAAACGCACAGAAGAACCAACGTTAGCGTGTATATTGATGTAATAATAAGCGCTTCTAGGGCTATTGTAAATGTGAAAAAGATTCCAGGTTTTAAAAATCTCCTAATACATTTTTCTTTTATCAAACACAAACATAGAATTTTCCTCAAAACATTTTCACTCTGTATGTATAAATAACCTAAGGATTTCAATTGTATATATACATAATCCGGTTCTTTGAAACCCATGATGAAGAAAGTTAGATTGCCGATAATCATGAGAAAATATTTTCATTCTTTGCAACAATGTTCCATGAAAATAATCAAAATCTGTGTATTCTGCTTCATTCAAGGAGATGAAGTGTGTAATATAAGAATGACTTTACAGAGTAGTGCGTACGCTGTCAAGTATGAATAGGATAGTGGACATTTCAAAATACTTTTGGTTTTTCTTTATAAGCAACACCTTCTTTTTACTTTGCTATACCATACACAGTTTCATCATTCTGATTCCGTAACTGTAAGGAGGTAAATTCTTTAGGTTTTCTCATAGTTCCGTTCATGTCCAACTTTAATAGTAACCAATTTAGCAGTTTCTTCTTCATTTATTTCAATGAGAGAAAGCATATATACTGGTCATGGTTTCTTTGTCATTTGTAGTAGGTGTATTTGAATTCATGTTTAAGGTAAATCGAATGCCTACCACCTACTCTTGTGACAGTGCAAATGCACAACACCAGCAATAAAATCCTTTTGAGTTTTACTTGATATCATGCAATTTTTCTTGGCTTTCCCACGAAAGCCTCACACCGACATGCATCACCACAGAGTTATTTGTAGAGAAAGTACGCATAAATAATAGTTTTGCAAATAAATAAAGATAGATACGTTAGAAATTTAGAAAAACATGGAAAAGCTGATGCAAAAGGAATTTTCTAAGCTTGGAATGCATACCAAAAGAGAAATATTTGGGTTATGACGACATATAGTAATGGCTTGGGTGCTGTGCTGTCAAGTTATTTTGTCAATTTTCTGGTTGGCAATAAGCTATGATGTATTTTGCGTTATAAAACAGAGAAAAGTGAAAAGGGATCTTTTTGACAGGAACTTTCTACTACTATTATATTTACTACAAGTATTCGCAGAGAACCGTGTGGAAATTCCTTAATCTTATGAAACGCAGGAAAGAAAGTTACAGCTTCCCCGGTCCTATGGTGCAAAGTCTCTTTATTCATCTACTCTTTTGCCAGCAACTCTCCATCGCGATATGATTTTCTTGTGCTACATGAGACTTTTCTGGAGCTAGACAAAACAACACACCGCACGGGTAAAGCAGTAATAGTGGAGAAACGCGAGATATAAAAGCATTTTTTTCTTTCTGGCTCACTGCTACTATTATGCCCAATACCGATGTTGTTGCAAGGGAAAAAGCATAGACTTGTTATAACAGCTCTAAAACGAGATTGCAAAATTGCTGGAGTAATAGTAGTTGGTAGTAAGTAACAGTATGCTTTCTCTTCTCACTACTACCACGTTGCTTTTACACTTCTTACATCTACCAACTGCGCAGGGACCTATTCAGCCAATCGATCCAGCTTTTACCCTGTATACAACGAAATGAACGCGTGTAGACTGGAGACATGGCACTAACAGAAAAAAGGAGAGAACAGCAGTCTCTCTTCTGTCTCCAGATACTACTGCATGGACAGATGAATTATATAAAAAATCGGTTAAAGACCCGTAAGCATTTGTATACAGAGAAATGGAAAGTTTATTTATGTACCAACGCATAACAAAGTCATTTTTTAAATGGTTCAATTCTTTGTTTGTTGAATTTATGCAAATTAAAGAGGAAGCTTGACAGGGGAAACGGACAGAATAGAAAGTGGTAGAATGAATAAATAAAAAGTTTTTTTCGTGGACTATTGGAAACACGTAGTAAACACAGTGTAGCATTTTCCTATCTACTCATTGAATCGCAATCTTTCATCGTACTTTGCTTTGCCAACCCTCAATCTAGAGTAGTAAGAATACTCACACTGGAGCTGGAGGCAGAAGAGTTTAGATAAATAGCAACCAGTGTTACTGGCGACGGTTGACGTAGACATGCGTTGTTTGCCTGCATCACATGACGTCTGATGATGGTTTTGCAGTTATGTATTTTATGATTATTGTGACAGCAAAAACTCTGGGATGAAAATAATTGCATATAAAACTACAAATAGCTTTTGTGGCAGTCTCATAAAAGGTATATTTTTTAAACAATAAATAGTAGGACGTAAGACTGTTTTCAAAGCAGGACGCATATTAACTGAGCTGACAACAGACAAGATACGTAAACATCGAGTTGGTTTGCATTTTTTGAGTTAAAAACACACTTTGGCAACTGCCATGCTAAATAATGCTCGCTTAGTAATGCTATCAAGGTTTATTCTACTTTTTAAGTGAAAATAACAATTTAGAAAAAAGATTACAAAACAGCAGCAGTCAACACTCAGCACTACGAAAGGCACTAATATACTTTTTCACGTGAGCGCCTCCAAATAATAAGAATAAGTGCACACCTGAGACCGTGGCAATGTCATTTTACACTGTTACATGCACTTCAAAATTATTGTTTTCTCAGATGATTACTAGTCGCAGGTTATTTGGAAATGGCTCTTAATGTTACTTCGTTCTCCCAACAAATAATTCCTCTACAGCACGCATTTGGCATTTTGTCATGCATGAAACGAAATTTACAAACACAACAACCACATGTTCCCATTTTATGTTATGTGGTATCAAAATATTAACCCTCTACAATGTACAAACATTTTCTTTGCTGTACAACCGCACAAACATAAGCCTTGAGATTGAAAGTGTGAAAATGTACGGAGCACAGAGTCCGTATTACTACCTGCAGCATCTGAAGGCTTATTTCACTCATTTGCTGTAGGCAACGCCATTGTTCCTGTAAGGCATGGAATCTGAACCGTTGTATTCATGTTGCATTCATGGAAAACTACACGGTAATGAAACAGGTTGCATAATAAGTTGCATGGAAATACAAATACCTTGTCATTGTAAACGGCAATAATAGTAAAACTCAAAGTCTCATTCACAGACTATTTTTAGACTTACTTTGGGCTGTACTTGCTCCATTGCTTGTTCTACGTAATTTTAATTGCAGTCGAAATTGGCAATTTGCTTTTATCATAATAGAGCATGTACATGTTATGTATACTATTCTTCTTTCTTGAAAATAAAATAAAACCATGTTGTTGAGCAAACTCATTTTCATGTAAGACATTACCAGCTAGTTATTTGACGGAAAAGAAATCATTTGCAAATGTGCATATTTATTAACTCTGCAAGCTAAAGAATAGGTATGCTTAAAATACTATATAGCAAATTCATTCTTGATTCTTGTAAAACTTTCGGCAATGTTGAAAAGGAGGAATAGACTATAAAACAGACAATCCAAAATTGTCCTAGTAAAAGTCAAATAAGTCTGAAACCAAAATAATTACTTTTCCAAGAAAGAATCGCGTCCCTAAATTAAATTTCGCCGTTTCCTCACCCCTGCTGATGTTTGGGTGATTTGTGAAATGCTATCTTACAAAATCTGAAATGAGAATATATCATGCATCTCCAGAGCTTTCCTTTTCTCTTCGGTATAAGTCGTTCGTATTATTAAGCTTTATCACTTTGTATCGCTCACTCAGCCGTTAAATTGTACGCATCTCAAAACTGGAGTTCATATTCATACAAAATAAATGTGTCTCTGAAGAAAATAGTGTAATATATGTACACACCAGTTTTATGCCGTCGACTTTTTAATACCCTCTAGATCAGATATAAATGCACTGAAAGCAGATTTCTGGTGAAAACACTAGTCATATCATTGTGAAAATCCAATTTTCTACGTTTTCCCGGTTGGAGCTACTTCTTCTACTATAAAAGTAGTCGGCTTGCCTGAATAGGTTCCTGCCATCACAACATCACTTCTTTAACTGACTGTTTGACTAGCTCAGAGGGAGAACGAAAGGGGAAAAGGGAGAGAGGTAGAGAAGCCAATAGTAGTGGCTGGCATTGGAGAATAGTAAAAACTGGGAAAAGGAAACAAAGTTATAATATGCTTTAATAATACCTCTCTCTATACGTTCAACCAGCACAACATAACACTTGGCTTTATCATACTAGATGATAATGCATAATTGTATATGTGCACGCGAAATAAGCTCGACTCACAAACTACCGGGTTAGCTGAGCCAAGAAGGAGATTTCAAATTTAGACATTTCAAGGGATTTTCCTTAAAGGGATGAATTTCATATCCTTTCTTACTTCCTTGTTTTTATACGACCAGCTTTCCCCTTTTCCGTTTCTCTTTTTTGTTTCGTGCTGGTATGTGTTTGTATTTGCTTTTTTGTGAACCATTATAATGAAGCTCTTGTCTCAACGACGTGACGACGAAGAAGGGAAACACAAAAAAAAACAGGAGGAAAAGGAGCATACTACTAAAAGAAAATGCTTAGACGAAAATTATTATGCTAGTTTGTATTTTGTTCCGTTTTTATGCTGCTTATTCAAAAAGAACAACAAAGTACATGGCAAAATAAATCCTTTACTCGTACAAAGCGTGTCTGCATTTTAGTGTTTTATCTGTGAGTAAATAGCCAGTTCTATACAGTTGTTCTTATTTTGTTTTGTAACACGTTCCATTTGGAAAATGCAAGTTTGAGAAATACGCATAGTAAACTTTTTCCTGTACTTTTTCCAAAGAGCGAGGTTTTGGTTTCTCAACGTGACTAGTTTACTAGAGCATTAATACATAAATATGCCACAATGTATACATGCACATGACTTTTTCTGTCTATTCATACTTTCCTTTACTCCTGTTTCGTGGATGTTTTCGTTCGAGTAGGCTTTACAATAAAATATATTTGTTGTAAATAGTAAGCATTGCCAACATCATATATAAAACGCCAAGATCATTCTCATAAACACCTTAGGACTGTTTATAGTCTAAGATGATCACATTGGAAAGGAACCTAAACTATATTGTGACGTACTTTATTGCACGTGCACTTTTTTCTTTCTTTTGCGTGCTGGTGGATACCTTGACGTTTATTGTAAGATCCGTTAATCTCCCGTCAGCAAATCTTGAAACTTTCATTCACTTTCATTGCCTTAGATTTTATGAGACCGGGTTTGAAAGCAATTCAAAAAGCCCTTGTTTACAGTTATAGATTTTTGTACACAGATCTATACGCACGCAAACGAAACTTACATGGAAATCTCGCTATGAATCACTAAAAGTTCAAAACTGGTAAACGCAGGGAGGTATTGTGGAGAAACAAAAAAAGAGAAAGCAAACGCATTTATGTATTTATGTTATATACGCAAGGAGGGAGAATGTTATGCCCTTGAGTTATGTTCATGGGTTACATTACAAGTTCAACGTACTGGATCTGAAAGCATACAACCAGAGAGAATAGTACCACTGAGCTGGAAAAAATGCGTACCACAAAATATAATTTTCCTTCGGTGGCTTCGAATGAGAAAAGAAAATACTTATGCATTATCCATAAACAAGGGATTCAATTTAAACAACTGCCTGTATTTCAGGAAAAACAGCAGTGGTACAGTAGATTCCGCATACAATCTGGGAAGTCTTGATTTTTTCATTCTGCAGAGATGCCTTTTACCTTTAGAAAGGATATATCCACTATTTTATGCATTGAAAAGTTTATGGGAAACATGATTCATGCATTTTACATCAAATATACAAAACAAGCAAGTAAATGGGCAAGATTTCCTAAAAAGGTGAAATAATTAAAATAACAAACCATGTGCCGTAAATAAATTGGCAACATCCACTAATCTAGTCATTACTCAAATGCTTATCCTTCAAACTCTGGCTTGGTACGTGCAGAAAAAATCAATTCCATTGCTTCTTTTCCAATTTTTCATGTATATTCATATCATGTATCATCCTTCCACAATATTATGGATTTCGTCGTCATCCTCAGAAAGAGACATTTCCAATCAGTGTAATGCCAGTTGATACCACCTCTCTCTCACTGTCATCAGTGTCACCCAAATAACAGCAGCAACTGGGATGAATAGAGCAATCTACTGGCACGACCGCCACCCATAAATGAACCTTAAGATGATGATGACACATTTTGTTGGGACTACTTTTGTGCAGAAATATAAGTAACGATTTATAATAACCATATTACTAGTTGACGACTATTGAGGTTATAGCTCCGCTTAACCGAATATCTAGAGCAGGAATAAGCCATTCAGCAACGGAAAATGGACATCTGAACCTATTTTCCGCAAGACGTGACATAACGAAGTAAAAACATTTCCCATGTCGCTTTCTCACATATCATTCGACAAGCTCCATTCAAGTTTTGAAAATATGAAAGGATGATCCTGTCATGAACCGAAACGATGCTTTGAATCAAATCCTCTCAATGCATCAAGGGGTCTGACGGCTGAAATCTCATCGACGTGACAATATTTCATACTCATGATGACACACACAGTATCGTGCCAATCCATGCCATTACACTGCCTTTGGAATAATATTATTGTGCTAAATAGCAAGTCAACCTGTTTGCCTGTCATAACTCCTTGAAAGGGAAATAAATATGCTTATATGCTTGATTTCGAGTTGACAGTTTCATCCTTATGCGAATCTCTATACATATTATGTAGTATATTATTGCATATTATTATATCTTTACAATTAGTTAAAGTTTTCTGTACTATTGTACAGTTACACATTGTAACAGCCTTACCTGCCTACAACCAAATGTATATTATGTGGACTGAGTTTATCTGCAATTTAAACCGGTATATACCAGCACCATCTATCCAAGATATTTTCGACACGAAAATTTTTCCATCTAAAACACTGCTGAGTCATCTACTTTGAAGAATATAACGCACAGGTTTCAGATTCCGATATTTTTTCTAGCTTTTGTCGTTTTGGAGTAGCTCTAACCAGGAAAATTTTAGTTTGAACCAGACGCTTTTACGACCTGATTACCACTCCATGAGAACAAACAATTTTGGAACATTATCAGATCTTCATTAAAGCAGAATCATCGTTTCTCATGGCTTGCTTTGATTCAAGAATTTGTGCTAAAAGTGGAAATACGCTCTGTAAACACATTAATCACTTTAATCAGATTTTCAAGTATATACTTAACTATATGTACCACCAACACCACAAAAGTTATATTTGGTACGTGGTGTGGTATACTAAGCATGCTTGAAATACCTCTTTAGAATATGGTCGAGTAGAGAATAACTAGATGGTAAAGAGAAAATAACATATAGCTTTGCATAAAACAGCACAGCACTAATAATTCGAGTCGTTAAAAAGCTCGTCCCGTTTCACACGTTTTCATTCCAACCGCTTTTCTCTTTTTCTCTAGGAGCCAGAAGCAATTAAAGCGGATCCTCAATTTCTAATTCTAGCAAAAGAAAAGGTAGTTCAGATTTAATGACTTTCTCATCTTCTTTCTTACCAACATTATCACATAAACTTTCTCGCGAATAAAATCTGAGAATAGCTATATACCCAAGTAATTGATTTCTATGAAAATTTATAAGTCATAATGTTATGTATATGTCCAATAAAATATTTAGCACCTTACTTTATTAGTACTCTCACAATTTGCCTTTAGCAATTCTTTGAAAAGATTGCCAAACTTTGATGTAACCTATATACCTAATATACTAGAAAGTCACACGTGTTACATAATAACAAAAACACTACTGGCATTGATGTTGCATGTTGCATCCTAGGTAGTTCAACCACCTTGCTAGTTATCCAGATTTATCGTCGCAGTACATGAGTATAAAATCCTCCAAATCACATTACACAACCACGTACTTTCACCGCTCTCTAAAACCCAACAAATAGCCCATCAAATATTTTACTGCTGTCGTTCTCGTAGTAAAATCTCAAACACCAGCTTATAAGTGGCCGTCATTCTTTTTAGGATGTATACTCCCATTTATTACAGGAGAATAAAGCGCTGTTTGAAATGTTTCAATTTCTCTATCCATTTTTTCCCTACGGTCAAATTATGCTTACTTTTTTAAAACCGTGAGGTAGCATAAGCAGAATTTTTCAAAGATCCTTTCATTCAAAGTCATGTGTGTGTCTCCAGATACTTGATTTTTACCTCTTTTTATCGTTGGAAAGCCTGCAGTGTACGCAATAGATTAAGTTTTTTTAGAGTTTCTTTAGCTCACCAGATAGGCGAGCCCTGCCAAAATAAAACCTTGTTAGAACTGCACCATGTGCATAAAATAAGGTTGCGAGTGAATAAAGGATAAGGGTGCAGTCAATGGTTGAGAATTTTTTATTAAGAATTTCATGTTTATGATACATCTTTTCTTAAGATGAATGGTGTAAAACATGAAAGCAGTCATGCGAATGTGAATCAGGCATATGTAGCGCGTAGTCACCACCGTCTGGTAAACAAAAGCCGAGAAGACGATGGGAAATGGATAAAAAAGAAGACAATTTTCATTCCTTTTCCTCCTTTTCCATGTAGTATTTTCCTTCGGTTACGCTTGCTGGTTACACGTTTTCCAACTGCGGTGTGCTTATATATTTTCTTATAAAAGCCATTTTGCGATTATGACGAAGGATGAAGGCTGATATGTGGTTTTGTCATCTAGTTTTGTAAGGATGCGGCATTTTCGTTTCATAATACTGCTTTGTTCAAAGAAGCCACGGAATATACCAATGTGGCATCAACGTGTATGAATGAATGTATATTATATATGCAATGACTTTATATTTCTTGCAAAGCGCAAACGGGTTAAAGCAAAAGAAAATGGATTGTTAAATAAAAATATGTAGGTACTTACCTCAGATGATGTCAAATAACAGAGACGGGAATCAGCCGACTCGACAGACGCTTGTTGGCGAACAGAGCCATATTTATGGGAATGAACCTCTCGGTCGGAGTAATAACCACTACGATTCTCTCGGTCAGAAAAGTAACCTGATTTGGTATTCTCATGGCGGTCATAATACCCACTGGTCCTAGAAACGGGGAAAAAGTAGGAAAAGACTTTGCTCAAAGTTGTCTTAAATTATTCAAGGTGGACAAAATGGAGCACATTTTTGCGCATAGAAAATGTTAGATGTAAACACTTATCAGTATCAGCATGGTATTGTTCGCTTATATATTATACGTTATGCAGTCTCAGCTTGTTTATCTATATTCTTTAAATATATACTTCTGTCAGACTTATGTAGTTGGAGCTAGACCAACATAAAGTTTGATGAAAATTGCACTAGTCACAAGTACTACATTTTATATTATGATGCTCTACATTTCCTTGTTAAATGTCATTCCAAAAATACAGCGTACAGGCAATATCGTATCATCATATTATGGGTTCTGTTCTTCATTTTTAGATTTAATTTTTATGACAACTACCTACTTGACATTTAACATGATACATATAGTATTCAAAAGTATTTTCATTATGCAGAGTATCTCCGCCACACTTATTGCGACATATTGACATATATCCATATATCCTGTCAAGTAGGCAGACGTAGTATATAAGACCTTTCATATATGTAATTTATTTGTAAAAAGAGAATCACGATATTCTGCAAAAATGGCTCTCATGTGACTTAAAATGCGGAAAGTAAAGTTTGAAGAAGAAAGCAAAATGAGTTTGTTATATACCAACTAAGGATAAAAGAAATTGCATTTATCATTATTAAAACATTAAGGCAGCGTCCAGAGACCTGACATATTTATGTTATTACACTACTTTGAAATAAAAACTTTTTCAGAAAGCCGTCAACAGCCTCTTTTAACTTTTGCAATTATATTACAAGAAATTAGTATACTTCTAAGCATATATTCATTCAACTGTGTATTTCTTCATATAGCGTGTTTTAAAAATTTTCTTCTTTAAAACGCCTGAAACTTTTAGTTTAAAAGGCATGAAGGACTTTAGTTATTCAGTTATCGTTAACACGTTCTTACCTGGAATTATGATCACTGAGATAACCACGATCACGAAAATCACTGTAATAACCACTAAGCACATCAGAGTCACGCGAAGCCTCTCGAGATGCCTCGTGTGATATTCTAAAGTTTTCTCTTGAAGGGGCGCCTAATCGTGGAAGGGTAGTTGAACGGGAATTCGGAGGAACAGCTGAAAATTGGAAAACAAGAAAGACACGATTTGTATTTGAACATTTCAGATTTCTTAGAAGAGAATATTTTACTTTGAATACTAAATTGTTGGTATTGTATGATATTCGACTTTCTCTCTGGGGTTTGAGTAAAGTACACAGTCAACCCGACCGGAACCAAATTGAAAGACAGTTCTTGGAAAACCCTTTCAGCATATTGAGCTTCACAAACAACTACATCAGATAATGGATGGAGTCACGCAATGGATACATTCAAAGCATGATTGATAGTAGCGTTGTAATTATTGTCTACATGTAGTAGTACATGTGTAGGCAAAGCAAAACCCCGAAATAGTAACAGGTTAGGTTTACAACAAAGTAAAACAACTATATATCAGGTAATTAACTTCAATATTAAGATTTTTTAAAAACTCATATACGACAAATCGTTCACTTTCTGACAGACAACAAAATATTCTCTTATTTCATTCATTTTTTTAAAACAGCAAATAATTGGTTTCCATTTTTCGTGTTAAAATGTAATTACTCATTTATATCCCAGTGATAAGGTCAAAACATACAACAGCACTAGAGATATCATTTCACTTACTGTCATACGTACATAAGTTTTCGTTGCTTTGAGAAATGATTGCTTCAAAAGTATGTAAACTATAGCTCTCTGCATCCATTCCTTTCGCTAAAGTATTCCTTAAATGCTGTTCGTATTCAAGTAGTAATCTGGCAGTGGGTGATCCAGGAGAAGGACTTGTTTGACCTAAGAATTTAACATAAGACAACGCACATGTTAGAGCCCATCCCACCATAAGCGTTTGATGTTAAGCCAATCTGCAGCCAAAAGTTGGACAAAAATCACTTTTTCTCTCATTCCTCATTAACATCAATTAGCAATCAAACCTGGGACTAAACATACCGACGTTTTAGTAAACGGTGGTACGCATATCTATATCATAAAGAGAGAAAGCAAATACCACAGATAATTAACCTTATTACTTTTGCATTTTTTTACTTAAGTCAAGCACACATAAACTTAACTCTTATTCAAACATTTACTCAGTTTTCCTCATTCATTCAAAGCATTCATAAGATAAAGCGAATATCCCGTTTGCTCTTCCCTATACATAACGCCATTTTGATACTTCACTCCATGCGGCCCCTACAATGCTACCAGAAAACTGTCAGTGAAAGTGGATCAAGTGAGTCGTTCTCCTCGCTACTTGGCTCGTTTACTAAAAGAGGACGTTTTTGAGTAAGATAGCGTGCCCTAAGCTAGAGAGTTTCAAGTTTTCTCCCAGTTTTAAGCACACCATTGATCTTTCATATAAGACCGAATTACATATATATAGGAAAAAACAAAGTGCCGTTGTCGCAAAAGTAGTAGAGAGTGAGTAAGCATACATTTTAGATAATATAAAGTAGTACATATTGTAGTAGTATCAAAAAGTAAACTAGTAGTGTGAGTATCTAGCCCACGAGATTCCTTTACAACATTTTCTCTACACCACCAACAAAAAGAAAACTGGGAGACTTGCCAGAGGAGCCCTTTTTCATGAAATCAATATCATAATAAACGTAAGTCCTGCGCTCCTCTCTTGTCTACATACACTTCTTTCCACAAAACCATTACTACACACTCCTTTTGCCCATTTTAGTGGTGCACACACACCACTACTAAAAAAAGAGAACACCTAGAGAATCCTGCTGACGATTGGTTGGATGATATTAATACATGTGGTGGAACCGTACCGTGACGTGGCACATAAAAAACTTTTTCTCTTTTTTGTATACTTATGTCTATTTACTACTTTACACACAAGTATATTGGTTGGGATTAAACTTCAAACAGATCAAGAGATCAACATCAACAAAGAGCCCTACGCCGCTATTAACTGGGTGAAAAGCATAGGGAGAGAAAGTAGCGCCACATATTGTAGCCTTATGTGCCTTGACTATTATGCCCATTTCCTTTATGCCCTGTTACTTTGCTTCGCACCGTGCCGTAATACTGGGAAAAAACTCTAATTTAATTTGCCCAAGTTTCCTCTCATTATATTGTAATCTTTCAAAATGACTCTTGAAAAGGAGAAAGACAGAGTGATTCTCTCTCTCTCGTTCTATATCGTCTTCACACAAGCCTCCACTTTACTACTTTCTTGCTTACAGCTTTTTGACACTGTAATAACTCGTAAATTGCTAATTCAATTCACGTGAGTGAGCGACCGAGAGTTTCACTACGGTTTTATGATAGAGGATTTTCACAATGACTTAATTTATGGCCCGTTTCGGCCATAATATGTGGGTTCTAAAAAAGCACTTTTGACATTTAAATACACTTTTTCAAATGCTTGTTAGTATTTTAGCTATTTTTCTTATATTTGCTGCTGAGACTATGTTGGCATATAATCATATAAAAAGCCCAGACATTCATACATAGGTATGTTCATATTTGAAAACGAGGTTATACACCTGAGTCTTCATCCTATTCCTGTCAAACATGAAATGCCGTATAGTTAAAGAGATTATTTAATTTCGATGCATATAAATGCATATTATACCATCATAATGCAACAATATTTTTGCAGAGCTACTATTTCCCTTAAAAAGCTTTCCTCGATTATTACTACTACAATATTATTTCCATCATGATTTGTGTTTTGGTCGCACCTTCTCCTTCTGGACTTGAGCTTGGTGGGGTTGTGGCGTAATACGCGTGGTCGAATACCGGTTGATCCGATGGAGGTGAGGAT
Source organism: Entomobrya proxima (assembly GCA_029691765.1). Classification (NCBI taxonomy): domain Eukaryota; kingdom Metazoa; phylum Arthropoda; class Collembola; order Entomobryomorpha; family Entomobryidae; genus Entomobrya; species Entomobrya proxima. The sequence goes on from CM056169.1 coordinate 12,795,483, forward strand.
TCCATTTTAAATTTTCCATAACATGTTTGAGTCCCAACACCACGACCTTCACAACATACACATACACACACAATGAATTGTTTTGTTACCTTTCTGCAATATTGTTTCAAATTAAAAAGCCATCATGCTCACTGCTCCCATACATCACAGTGAAAACCTTTGTTCTGTAAAATATACATAATTCACAATCATACTTGTATCTAGCTATTTATAATATATATAGAGAGAAATAGGTTTTAAAGAGAAGATTGTTTATGCTAAACCTTAATTCAATAATTTTACAAATCGGTACATATATATGCAATATTGATATTTCGAATACTACTGATAATTACAATACTCAAAACAGAGGATCCCTTTTTTATATAGTGAGTACTAAAATATACATATGTATAAAGAGAAAGAAGAATTATGATACTTTGAATACTTTGAGAGATACTTGCGTAGTTTTCTAGTACATTATTATGCAACTTACAAGAGAAAGCATGCACACAACACATCATCAAGCACAACCACAACAACCCACAGCAAAACCCACAAATACTCAATCACCCACTCTTTTTCTCACTTGACAAAAGCATGAATATACATATTATAGTAACGCTGAGAATTATTAGAAAAGGGCTGCAGATAAGCTTATATATGATACACATGTTATAGTACATATATAATATCAAAAGAGTATTTTTCATACATATAGGTATATGTTATTTTAGTGTGATAAAAATGTATGATAATGTATGTCTCACTGATTTTTTCAATAAGAAAAAGATTGTTTTGTATAAGAAAAAACGTTTTACACATATTATTATATATTATGTATATGTTATTCACATAATGTGCAAAATCTTTTGTGTGCGTGTGTACGTACACCTACGCATACTTGTCGAGTGAAAGACTGGATACATATGCATATGTGTTATGTACAACAACGGGCACAAAAGACCCGATATCTTGCACAATGATGAATGAGTAAAGAAAGAGAAGAAAGAAATAAATCAAAAAGGGAAAACATGGTAGTATCGTATATTATCATCGTATGTACATGACAATAATAAATCACAGTGTGTACTGCTTACTTCTCTCGTGAACTCTGCGTAAAGTATCGGTGGCCCTCTTTCCTGGCTGTGTGTGTGAAGACACATGTCTAATCTCTGTGTGTCTAATCTCTGGTTCCGAAATATATCCATCGTGATGATAGATTCTTCTCGACATTTCCGGCGATGTTGCAACAGATCCTGTCGTGGAAATAGGCTTTAGTAGCCGTTTTAACGTGTGACTGTCAGTCAAATTATCTCCGGTTGGAGTAGTATTCGTTCCAATGGTTGACTTGCCTGGTAGTGTGCGTGATCGCCTTGAAAGATAAATTAATTAATGTCAAACATGTCATAAATTTGGAAGGATGTATTCATAAGCAAGAATGAAAAGCTTGAAAGGAAGAAAGTAGCAGCGTGGAACGGGATTTTGGTATGTTAATAATGTAATAAAAGAAAGAGTCAGTTTTAATAGTTGCTTAGAACAAGACAGTGTTGGTGTTATACGGATAAGCTGTTTGCGTCGCTTGAGCTTCAGTCTGCTGTTGTTGGCTGGCCACCCGTCGGCCAGTCCCGGTTCCTCCTTGAGCATTTCTTTCTGTCACGTCGTCAGTACTTTTACTCCTACTCTTTTTCCGGTCTATTGTTTCACGAGCTGCGAGTTCGTTATCCGAGTAGTCTACCGATTTTGAAGATACTATTTCACGTCCACCTCGACCAGAGCCACGGCCACGGGAGCCGTCACCCGGACCACGTTCTCTGTCACCGCGACCAGGTCTTTCCGACCTTTCCCCTTCACCTTCCATGTCAGAAACCGTACCAGTTCCCTATTCAAACAGTCAATTTTTCGGACGTAATTATTTTGCGTCATGTTTATTTCCCCATCATACTAGGCATACTTTTAAACATTCAGGTCCAACATTCACAAACAAATTTTTAAAATGCAACATTTGTACTTTTACTTGATATACTACGTCATAGCATGTTAAACAATTTTTTATGTTCAAAAATAGTTTTGCTACCAACCAACTATATCTACACACAACTATCCACACATGTTACGTCAACTACACACGCAAGTACGCACGAAGATGAATAACATGAATAGAGAAAAAAACAATATTCCTTACTTTATGACGTACCTTGGTCTCGGTACCTCTACGAACAGTCGCATAATTGTCCGTTGGAGGACCTTTCTCCCTCCCACCCGGACCATCTGGTCGTGGCTGTTGTGTAGGAGTAGCTCTTGGGAGAGTAGAAGCAGCTAAAAAGATTTCCAAACAATAATTTGTATTAATAACCTACGCCTCTGAAGAAAGAAAGCACTTCCAATTTGGGATGTAATAGCATAATATTTTTCGATGATGCAGACATTCGATGGGAAAGCATGAAATATATACCACGGAATCTTGGGTCCATTGCCCGAAGTCTGGCATATTGCTCAGCGGTCATGCAAGTGCACTGCGGTTCTCGGGATTTCGATGGGGACGTTGGAGTGGATAAGGGACGCCTTCTTGCAGCTGTAGCAGATGTGGCATTGATCCGGCCACTACCACCACGGCTCGCACTTCCTGACATAGTTCCTGCCCGACCTACGGGTCCCCTCGTGTTATTATCTTTCAGCGAATACGATGAGCTGGCTTTTCTCGAAAATTTGAAAGCGGGCGACTAAGAAAAGGCAAAATAGGATATTATTATCAAAACACCATTGAAAAATTTTCTTCATTTTTAACTTGTAGTTTCAACTTCATTGTAATCAAATTCATCACAGCATATAAAGTCTTTACGTCAAAAATCATTAATTGCTCCATGTAAATAACGTTTCTCTCTCAAATATTCATGTTGCAGGTAAAGTTTGGACAACCGCAACATAACAAACATACATAAAAGTGGTGGTATAGCATCAAAGCTAGCAACTGGACTTGAATTAAACATAATGCTAATGTTTCATACGCCACAGTACTTTCTCTCTCAGCCCACTTCTCTACATCAAACCATTACGTTCCCTGCCACTATTTACTCTAGATTATCCTTCTGAATTTCTTCTTGGAGAGTACAGATGCGCCGAAAAGGTGTGCTCACATTATTTGCAAGTTTATTCAGGTAGTTTTACTCCCACAAAATGTAGCATCGTATGAAAGCTTGGTTATGCTTAAGCTGCTTCTTCTTCGTCTTGTGTGTTCCCGAGCTAGTAAGATCCTCCAAAAGGCATCATGAATATTTCGCGTGCCCACCAAGAATTTATGATCTTGACTGAAAAACTCTGTCATGTTGCACACACGGTATAAAGCGTGAGCCTGACTGGATGAATGGCATGCCAGAAAATTCTCATATAAAGCTTGTTCAAAACAACAGAGTATTTTAAATTTACAAACTTGTCAAATTAAGTTACATGCAAACCCAAAAAGGCATTTGTATTATGCAGCACTTTCATGTATTCATATACGAAACCCTTTCATTTTGTAAAGAAAACACAACTTTTTCTATTCAAGGAGCAGTCGTATCATATTTGATAAAGGTATACGGTTTCTCTCAAACAGCTTTTTTGCTTCTTTTATTTTGAAACATGGTTTACATTACATTATTCCGATTCCGGTGTTTCCTTTTCCTGTTGTACCCCATAAAACTATATCACCGTTTTTCATTCCTTCTTTCTTTCTCTTTTCTCTAGTCAGAAACACATACCTAAAGCTCTGCATATAAGCTTAATCATCATCAAGAAGGTGTATGGACCGACTACTGAGAACCCACTTTGGTCAAAAGAAAACAGTAAAAACAAACAACAAAAATCCAACAGCGCTCACGAATGAAACTACAAACCGTATTGTACTCCTCACCGTGATATTCCATAACACCCTGTTCTAGTCAGTCAGTGGAGCCATCACCTTAATACTTCATGAGCTGAGTGAGATGCATGAAGGAAAGACAGGAAATCCACCGGGCAAGGATTTTTGCTTTCGTGATGTTGTTCTAGACTCTATAGAACTGCTGCTGTCTTATGCCATCTCTAGTCTTTCGGTATTTGGAAGTAACAACAACTTGGAAAGCTTGTGACCAGCTTCCTGTATTTATACAGCACACTGTGTGTGTACACTTACTCCCACTCCCGCAATTCAACTTTCACCCTTCTAACAAACATTAGCAATTTGCACGGGAAACTTCAAAATTCGGACAGAAATGAACATTCATAGTAGCAAATTGTAGCTCGAAGCAAATGCTATATATACAAATGTTAAATATAATTATTGGATAAAATACACTAGTACAAAGCATTAAAACGGGATTCCATGTTACTGTTATACACTACATGTTCCTTAAGGTATAACAATACACGCATCTTGAAATATTTAAGATTAGTGCGGGCAAGGAATCAGATCCTATGATCCTAAGATATAAGAAATACATGTCTTGCATTACACTTTTCAGACTTTTCTCTCTTGCATTAATAAAGTGAGAAAGACTGGTGCATGCTGTCCTTTCTTTAAAAGTTACGCTTTCTCCCAATTCCCAATGCATAGGTGGGTTTATAATTTAAAATTAAAGGCCTGTATTGGTGGGTGTTTTTATAAAAATGATTAGTTATAACAGATATAGCAATTCTTAAAATTATATATCCGCTAGCCAAGATTAAGCGACAGTGTGGGAAGATTAATTGCATATTATTACAGTTTCTGTGGATAATAAAGTAAACTAGATATTGCTCTTCCCAAGGAAGATGAATCCTTCCATATCTATTTATTTTGCTTGGCTCTTCCAGTGCGTTATAGTTTGCTAAATAATGCAATTTCTTAATTAAATATAAACTCTCTTTCATTCGCACATTCATTTTTTCAGTAAACTGTAAATTACTTTTAAAGTGCTTTTGAATTTGAATTGAAAACTAATTTGAAAACTCCAGACCTCAATACTCGTTCTTTACTCTATTCCTATTGTAGGCTTGAAGATCCATTGCACGCAACTTGGAATTATGCAAAATATTTGAGCTGAAAGTGGCAGCCAAAAAATCTACAAAGTTTTAGTGTGATGTTCAATGTTATTGATCATGCTTTTATAGCTGCTTGTTTTTAGTATGCTCGGATGGATCTACATGAATTATGTATATGTGTGCCAAACATAAGAACCCAGCGACCAACTTTCTTCAAGTCCGGACTTATACATCTCCAACGAAAATGAATGTAAACCACTTTTCTGTTCTTATTTCAACAAGGGTGCAAACTTATTATACACATATTCTACCTAATAAGTAAAGGCAAACTTTATGAATGTTTATGAGTGGTGACGTAGCGAAACCAGAGAGCAGTTCACAACTTTGCTTTATTGTCTCCAACTTTCTTCTTTGCCGTTCTAGTCTAACTTTCTATTCAAGTTTATATTCACCTAATTTTTCTACTACTTTAAACAAGTTTAATAGAGACTCTATAATATAGCGACGACTGAACAGAGAGAAGCTCTTAATAACCAAGAGCGTTTTTTATTGTCAGTTTCAGAACAGCACGAATAATGTTTGACAAAATGTTGACGGTGACAAACAATCCACTACCCATTTGCATATTTTTCTGTCATATAGTAGATAGTTTTCGCTCATATCAAATAGGACTTTGTAAGCATTGTATGCAACCTGATTTGTGAGTTTGCACTTTGAAAACAAATCTGAATCTGTGCGATGGCGGAGTTAAATCCGACGAAATATGATCATGTTTCAAAATTGTATGTACACTCAGCTCCTTGCAGTCCTGGCACTATGCTGGTGGAAGCTATTAATTGGTGTAATGGTGTATTACAAAAACTCATACATAAAATAAGAAAGGCAAGTTTTACATGTTTATACATTTACGCAATGATTTTTATTCCAAACTCACACATTACTTTAATGGCTGCACGTAGAAAGCAATTTAATAATTTTCATGTGCATTTATGCTGACGATGGAGGAGATGACGATTACATGGAGCAATCAACAATACTGACAATTACTTTCCCACCATTCATCCAACTAAAATAATTGTCAGCCAGCAAGAACGTGCTCATTAGTTAGATTAGCACAATAAGCACACAATCTGCTGCAACTTGGAGCTTGAAAATATTCTTCTTCGCGTTATCATATTCATCGTTATTATTATTATTATTATGACTTACACAACATTCTCGGAACTGTTTTGCGTCAATTGGCGACGTAAAGTTAAGACCCCAAGTGTCGCTTGTGACCGGGTCCTTCCAGTAGACAAAGCATTCTGATGCCTGTCCTATTCTTGTTCCTGTGTGGATCGCAGCACAGCAAGCAGAGGGAAAGAAAGAAAGAAAACATGAATGGAGAAATCAAGACAATGGCAAAAGTTGAAAGACATGAACATTCAGAGAACAGCTACACACAGAAAATGAATACCCAACACAAATCGTACCTGCTGTTGCTGTTGCCTTACTTAGGAAATTAAATATAGATATATTGCCAGCATACTACGCTGACAAAGGAACATATTCTTTATTATAAAAGACCACCTACATACAACGCCAAAATGTTACACAGGCCAACAAAAGAGTTTTTATGGGATGTATGCATGTACATTATATATTTTTAAAATGCCGTTACTGGGCTGAGGAGCATGCATTTTTTAGATAATTTTTTATCCTCCTCCCCCTCCTCATGTCCTTTCATTTGTGAGTGAAGCGTGAGAGAACACGTCTATCGCATCCAACTACGTGAGGTTTGGTTTGCTACACATCACAATTTTCTGTCCACGAACAAAAAAGAAACGATGACGAGGATCGGATTTTTTCTTTCGTTTTTTTGTTTCCTTTCTCTTGATTCTGCTTTTTGTGCTTTATAAAAAGAATGTATGTACGATACAAAGCCCGTTTCTCTATAAAAACTGTTAGTTTTTTAATATTAAGATATAATCTATAATTTTGATAAGACTATAAGTAGAATCCAATCCTGCCATTCCCTTTTGAGTATTGATACGTAATACTAAACAAGCTAACGCATCTAAAAATCTAAACATCTTCAGGGCAATAGAAAACGAAACCAGATTTTTTTAAATATCAGAAAATATAGAGATATATGTGCATAATGTTTTACAGTGGATTCAATGGATGCTAAATTTGAAGCAGCCTTGTCATCACTTTCACAAGTGCCAATAAAAATTTCATTATGTTCAACAAACCATTATAAATGGGAAGTGGTGTCACAAACGGAAGTACTGAAAAAGTTGAAAGTGTATGTAGGTATTCCGTATTCCAATAATGCACACTTGTGATCTGACAAGCTAGTTATTGCCTCGTTCGTTGTTAACCAAGCGTTCTAACAAATTAAAAACTCCACTGGATACAAAACAGAAGATTTTTATGTTTTTTGATGAGTTTGCTATCGGGATACACAACTTCAAGAGAAAACGTCCTGAAATAGTGCTGTTCAAGCCTAATTTCCCAGTTTCCAACTTTAAAATGGCCTTTTTATACAATAATGACATGGGATACATAAAATATACTTGGATTTTGTATACAAACGTTTATGCAAATATGCATATATACACAAAGACATTTCTTATTATGTACGTGTCCGTAAAAACTAAAAGAAAATAATAATTCTTTTAAATCATAATTTCTATGTATCATAATTAATATTAAAACAAAAGTAAAACATCGAGATTTTTATATAAATTTGTTTAGAATACTTCAGCAATGAATTTATCGAAGCAGGGACTTGGTCGAACTTACCTGGCTGCACCAAACGAACATCTAGAATCTTGTCCACTTGGGAATTATAGGCAGTAATATGGAAAACGACCTCAGGGGAGTCCTGGAATGAATCAAAATATTGTGAGCAAATTGGATTCGAGTTTGAAACATCGCTTAAACATAGATTACGCTTTTGCCGTTAATAAATAGTCTATATGCAAAGTCTACCGTCTACAATAGTCAGACTTCTAGACTATTATAATTTACTACATAATGCATCGACTAAAGCATGGCATCTATAAAATGTTATTCTATTCTTCCTCTTGTCCAATCCCTAAACTGTGTAAAGACCAGCAGAAACGAATAGATATAACCCAGTCACCTATCTGCGGAGAAAAGCTATAAATGCTTAATCATTTTTAGATTTCTTACATACGCTTATTCCCTCCAACAACACTACCTAAAATGGGTCGTTACTACTACAAGCCAACTTCACACTTTCGCAGTTGAAATAAGAAGAAAGGGAGAGAGGAAAGGATTGCTAACCTGAATGCATGTGATGTTAACAGGAACGAGATCCTCGGACACCTGCTGCCATTTCACAGTCCCTCCGCCAGCAGTGGTGACGTGAAATACTTCCGCCCAAAGGCGAAGTAGATGTCCATCCCTCTTCCCAAAGCTTCGGCTACTGGAAGTAGCACTCCATTGATTTTCCTCGTAGCGATACGGTTTACGACTCAATGGTCCACAATTACAACCCAGTTTATTCCCCATTTTGAAAGGAATTACCAAATCTGCGCTGTGTGTTACTTTCCAAAATTGCGATAAGTGAATGAAATTGTACAACTAGTTGTATGTATTTTTATGGGTATGCAGTATTATAGTGGCGAGCGTAATTGGCACAAGAACAATTTTTACACTTTCACTTCAATTGGCTTTTGTGCATAACAATAACAAACACTTTTCCCCAACTTTTATTTTAGTAGTGAGCTAAACATTGTTGCCCATGTAGAGGATGCGATATAATTTACCTGTTTAACAACCACAGCAATTCACAGAAAGTTCTCTGCAACAATTTCAAAGAGTTCCTATACATTCTTTAAATATCACTTATTCTTTGGCTTCTTCTCATAAAAGCGAAACAACCATTACATGCGTCAGAAAGTTATACTCCACATGGCCAACTTCCTCTGACTTTGAGTCTGCTGCTTGATACAATAAAGAGCCGGAATAATCAATTTTGTAAAGATTGTGTTGAAACGGGTGAGCGTTATTTGGATCAAATGAGAATGTAGAGTACTGATGAATATTATTACTATTTTTTGCGGATCTTCCACTATTCCAACCAAACTGGCTTCGCTCCTTATTTATTGGGGACGGGCGTGAGGAGGAGGATGACGAATGAAGGGGATGATCCGGCGATGAAACTAATGTATCAGCGCTGAAAGAAGATTCTCTTTCGTAAAACGGATCAGCAAAGATTCCATAATCCGCCGGCATTCTCAGAACGAGTACCATTTCTAGACATGCTCGGACGCATAACGCTATAAGCAGCACTATCAGAGGTATTAATACTAAGGGTTTCAATTTGCTTAGAAGGTCCGGTTTTCTCAACGTCATTATTACACAATGGTTTCCGCTCTATTTTTTTAAATTGCGCGAAGAGAACATTCAACTCGGATTAAGTTTCACTGTCACAATAGAGCATTTTTTACGTACAGGAAGTTCCTTGGTAAAGCTATTAGTTGAGATTAGATGACCTCAATCCAACTTGCTCGGACAACTAGCTCATTTTGATGTTATCTATAATCAGAAAAAAATGAATAAATAAATATTAAAGTACGTCAAATTTATTTAAAAGATATTAATTAATTAATCACATTTCCAAAATGTACCAAAAATGTTATAAATATTTGTGGCAGACACGCGCTTTCCGTTTATATATGGTACGCAAAAGACATATAGTTTCCATTGAATCTTATAATCTGTCATAAACGCAGGTATGAAATTGTGAACTTTTTTGTAATTTTGCATTGTTAAAAATCAATTCGTTTTCATTCCTACTATAAAACTGCCCATTAACAAATTACCTGATTTATCGTCAACTTATTGCTTTGTTTTCCGTCAGAATATGTGTTCCGGACAGAGATTGATCTGCCAAGTTCAATAACATATATAGCCAGACAAACATTTTATCATGCATGGCCAAGCAGAGAAAGGGTGATTCCTTACAACGAAACGGTGCTTTTACCTTCATACGAGCACCGACTTGTAAGTGGTTTATGCTAATGCTGTCAGCACTCCAAAACTGATTCGACATGACAAGCAATAAAGCCACATATTCGTATATACATCAAAGTTCATACAAACTACAAAAGTCGTAGTCGTAGACAGTTTTTATACGCAAAGCATGTCATCTAAATACTAAGTTTATAAAGCGAAGCCGTATAACATTTAAATCGCAAACTTTGCTTTTTTCTGGAAGGTGAGCTCTATTCTTGTTAAAAACACGATTATGTGACCGCAACGATACTGAACAGAGAAGAGTAAGTGATTGTGTGGCGCCCCTCTTGCATAAGTGAAGCCATGTCTAATCCGGAAGAAAGGTAAAAGAGAAAAATATACCAATAATATATAGTTTCGGTGAACCAAAAGAAAGGTGTTCAAAGTGTCATATAAATTTCAATGAAAAAGAATTTTGTAGTGGGACATCACATTTAAGTACCACTTCTATTTTCAATATACTCTGCTGTTGCTGATTTCCCCCATCTTTCCAACCACAACTATATATAGACGGAGAGAAACCAAATACGCAATATTGATTCTTCATCCTCCTTCTCTCTATCTTTTCTTGATATGCTCTTGTTGGCTACACACTGGGATGAAATTGAAAGAAACAGAAAACGACAATGGCTGGTTATAAAGCCTTTCACTTATTCTTCCGTTTTCAGAGGTTGGGACACATATTGCATAGCCCACAAAAAATATGCATGTAAGTTGGGTAAAAAAGGCTAGAGGCGGTTGTACAGCAATTCCTAAAAAAACTCAACAATACTATCTCCTTACCAAAACGACAAGTGTGACTATTTCTTTCTGTCGTCTTGCAAGTGGCAAGCAAGCCAAAAGTGATGGGGCCATACAGCTCTTCCAAAACATTTTACTATTATTTTCATGACATGATGGCGGGCTTTTGTTGAAAGACGGAAAGTTTTTAAGGCAACTTTTTTCTAAATCACCTTACTAGTTTCCTTACGACAAGAGAAAAGAGGAAAAACTTCCGTTATAGATTACTCCCTCTTATTTCTTTTGCACGTAGCGCAAGTACAGTTACTACAAAATAAGTTTTTATATAAAACGTTCATATGCCATAACAAGCGTATACCTTATACATATATACGCATATTTTGAATGGTTAGGTCCAATCTATGATTCCTTTTTCTTGTTTTCACATGAATATTCTTGGAGAAAATCCGTGGGACCTCATAGTTAAAAAGCCATCACTCTTCCACAACAACTTTTCTTTCAAAGTACATAAGAAAAATCTTGGAAAGTATATGGAAATGGGAAATACCTAGAGTCTTCTAACAATGTACATAATATCATCATTGAGTGAAGGACGGGTTATTTCAAGCTTCCATCCTATAATAATGTCTCTTTGTGTTGTATAGACATTTAGACATGCCATTAAACTAACTTAGTATTTACTTAAGCTTACATAATATAAAATGAACATATACCAGACACACACATATATAATTTGACTTATTTAGTTTCGGTGTAGAAAAAATCTCAAGCAACTTGAGTATATAAGCAAAGCTGAATTAAAGAGTTAAACTACGTGTGAGCTGATGGAATGCATGGTCCTTTTAGTTCACACACACAGACGAGTTTGGTCACAGAAATAAAAAAAATCTTCAGCTTGGAATAAAAGAGCGAGCGAGAGAAAGAGAGTGAGAGAGAGGACAATGCAGGATAGTGAAAAGGGAGCATGTTGCCTGAGAAAGAAAGAGGAAAAGAAGTGGAGCAAGAGAGCAGTATTCCTGTGAAAAAAGAAAGAGGTTGTCAACTGACTTACTTTAACTTTTACTCACTCTCACTTTCCCAGTCACACCGAATAAAAAGCGTCTTTTTTCTCTTTTTTCATCCGACCAAAGAAATAGATTCAAGCTGAAAACACTACAGTGACTACACACACACACTCACGCTCGGGCTGCTCTTAGTATATACTAGTAGTATTTAGGCAAAGCGTTAAAAACGTGATGTTTTTATAGTAGATACTCACAACTACTGAAAATTAGAAGAATGACATCAAAATATCATGTTAAATAGAATAAAGTGTGCTGCATATACTATTCGTATAGACCAATATTCCATTTTAATGTGTACTTATATCTTTCTTGCTTGTATGAAAAAGCGGGTTTTTGTTACAATTGTCGATAAATGTATTTCTAATGGTACACGGTACACGCTCTCTGTGGTCCTGCAAATAATATAGATATTACACTATAATATTGTGGTATGTGGTAGTTTTTTCCCATTTTTCAAATGCCATTATTAGATTTCTATACAAAGATATACAAAAAGCATTAGCTTTTCTACGTAATTCGAAATGTTTTTAAAAGTTGTGCTTGGTATGGATTCACATATACAATGTAATATACACTCCTATGTGTGGAGAAAAACTTTCACCGTGACATTTACTCTTTTTCAGGGGAACTTGCTACACCATTGTACATTTTATGCTAACTATACAACATGATGATCAAAGATATGGGAATAAAAACAGGTTAAAGATACCTAATAAAAATATTCCCATTTTCCTGTGCTGTTTTTACTGCTGCCTCTAGAAAGATGAAAAAAATTTGGTAACATACTCCTGCCATTGTGGTTGAGCAGTAGTGGAACCACTAAAAGTGGTAATAAGTAAACGATTTGGAAGCATACAATAACTGTATAGAAGCCTTCTATTAGAAGGCATAAAATGAAACAGAGTAAATTTTTTAGGAAGAATAATGGAAGAAAGCAGTTCACGTGTTCGCACAGTTTTCCATTCACTTTTGGCTCTTCCTTACATTATTTCTGCTGTAAATACATTCTCGAGTACCATTTACACTAATACCCTGTTGGTGGTTTTGCTAAAGTGCCTAACATTTAGTAGTAGTGATGGTTGTGGCGGAGGTGGTGGTGGGAGTGCAAGTACTCCAATTTCTTTCATCATCATCATTATCATCATATTGTAGAATGTATGCATTGTACACACACACATAGCCAAGCAATGCCGCAATGTTCGGAATGTGGATCACCATGTTGTAGTAGTCCTATATAATGTATATTGCGAACATAGAGATAAAAAAAGGGAAAGCATTATTATGGCAGCAGCAGATCTCTCTTCTAGGACCGGGTCGTCGCCGTTGCTGGTTTCCATCTACTACTACATGACTTTGCTTACAAAATGCTTCATAGATTTTGGTCTGTTTTTATGAAACTCGCTTCCGGTGATTGATTTCGTATTCATTCCTCGTTCTCACTATAGATTCCTCAAACCGCTCTCTCATTTTTTCTTTCACTTCTTTCTCCCAACGACCATGTTCTGGCTGACTACATGGTAATTTCATAGTTTTTGGGCTGGCTCAAAATCGTTGTACATATTGATACAACTTTTTTGCCACGTTTACACAGGGCTTTTGAGAAGCCATTGAGAGGGGCATATTTTGGATGGGAATTGAGTATAAGTGTCATATCAGTCCTTTATACTGGTGTAAATGGCAAGCGTACCCTAGTTTCACTAGTTGTTACATACATGAGATTTTTTACCTCGACACTTTATGAAAGCAAATTTATGCTCTAAAAAGTAAAAACGTCCAACTGCAGGTGATGTGGAAGCATGTCTATAAAAAGTTAATTAATTTGTATAGCATTGTGTATACAAAGGCGCATTAGACATTATTGGTTAATTTCAATTGTAGTCAAGAATTTACTCATAAGCATTTTGTTTGATTTAAATATTATACATTTGATGCGCATTTTCTTTTGCATGGAAAAACTGGCTTAAAATAATTGCGTAGTTTGCCAAACCACTTGCAACATTTGCAAGCTTGACTAGACTTGATAAGCACGGTCTAGATATTAGTAACTGGTATCTAAATAAATGATATTATAACAGTTTAACTTGGATATGCACAATAAACTGATAAATTTAAATGCTTCATAAGTTTGTTTTGGATTCAAGACATGTGTTTCATGATGTATCCTAACCCAAAAGGTTACAAGGTTACATGTATCAAATCTATTAGTACACATGTCCATCACGTTTGTTACAACAACTACGTAGAATATTGTATTATCTGTACACGCTCAGTGCAAGTGTACAACTGATTAGACGATTAGACATTAGTAGACCAGAAGATTACTTGGCAAATAACGGTCTTGAAATTTATTGTCCCTGTCACTAGTAAATTTTTATCAGGCTATTCACCTCTTGTTTTGTCACATATGTGATCATGATTGGAGTAGAATGTTCCATTTAGTCGGGAATGATAATGAATGAGTGAGTCAAGGCTTGAAATCAAGTAATCAAATCTACTTTTGGTTTTTAAACTGAATTACGTATTCATTTAAACGCTGACAAATTTCAAGCTGACACAACCATATATTCTTTTTAAAACCATTGTAAATTCAATATGGATTATTGGTTTTCAAACCATAAACATCTTACTAATATTTATGATACGTGACAATACACGACATTGGCGGTTTTAAGTTTTGACTCACGGCCTTCAAAACTATGTGGAAAATACCACAATCTTTACTCAGCAGGGATCGATGAATACTTCACACTGTGAAAATTCAACAATTCGAAAGGAAAGAACCTTACAATAAAGAGAACCAAATTTCAGAAGACAGACAAATAGCTGCTTTCACTCCGAGTTAAAGAGAATCATACAAAAAAGACATGTTTTACGACGAAAACAGCGGATGATGATGATAGCTGAGAGCAGTACCTATCTAGTAGAAGACTACATTATACATGTTATTACCACAGAAGCATACAATGGTTATAGCGGAATAAGCGGAAAGCAAAGTTCACATGTACCAAAAACGTCCATGTAGTAGTGGTGATGGTAGAGCTAACAGAGTCACGTTAACGTTGTTTTCTTTACTTGTTCCTTTTTGCTTTCAACTTTGCAACTTTGTGTGTGGCGATGTGATGATGGTGCTGGTGTGTTTTTAGGACTGCTCGCGTTGAGAAAGAGAGAGTTTGAGCCAGATAGTCAAACAGGAGGCAAAAGAGAAAAGAAAAGGTTTGCTTTCTGCTTTCTTCCATTTGTTAGCGTCTTCCTCTTTTCGTCAACTAATGTGAGATGAGATGATGATGTAGTAGAGTTACCATATTTTAAGATAAATACATTGTATACTTTGTAAAAATATATGTATATATATTTTACGCTTTTTCCTTCTGTTTTCCAAAGACCTGCTTTCTCTGATATGTGATGTAGGAGAGTGAGTTCATAAAAAGTGTTTATAACGGGACCATCCTCATCATCATACAATTTACAAACATACTGGCGTGTTCGTTATTATGCGTTTATGTTTTTGTGTACCATATATATAGTGAAAGCATACCTGTACGCTTGAAGGGGAGGGAATATAATATTTTATTATTATTGCCAGATTACTACCAATGTGTGCATATGTACAGCAGATCTGTATATTTTAGCGTATAAGAAAGAATCTTTTGTGTTTATTCACGTACGTGTTTTCCATGTATACTATTCGCTTACAAGATGAGCATCATCATTATAAGGAACATAAGGAAAACAGCATGTCTTACCACATTTTGCGATGGGGATGATGAAAACACACACACAAGAAAAGAACTAATACACACGTAGCACATGTACGTATTGTATAAAAAAAGCTTTAGTGATGCATGCATACCTTTCAACTTTGTCTTGCTTTTGTGTAGACATTCCTTCTTCACAGGTTTAAGCCTCGTTGCTTCATCTGCTGATTGTATAGCACTTGTCTCCTTTGACTTTCTCCATGTAGGAAAAGCTACCTATGCGAATTCCCTTTGTATCTTTTCTCTGCCTCTGATTTTTGTGTACTCTTGGAAAAGATTAGAATTTGGTTTGTTTGTTTGCTTTGCACACACTTGCACACACCAAAACAAGAACAATAACTCTGTGCTCACTGTTTACAATGATTTTACTCGATTTTAAAAAACTCTTTCTCCACTCACAATTATCCAAAAAAAGAAGAACTTACTCTCTGTTTCAGATCGTTCATGCGCGTTCTCTGAAGAAGAGAAAACGGTTAAATTTTTCCCAACTGTGGAGTGGCGAGCAAACAATAAACAATGAGTACTTCTGGCGCACATACACACACGTCAATGCACTCAACGAGCAGAGGAGAACAATGGGAAACAAGTAGTTTCTGTTTTCTCCAACCAAACACCGCCTGCTTCCTGTACGTATTCTCTACCCTCGTGTACTTCCAACTGACAATGACTTTTCCTCTTCTTAAGTAATATGATAATAGTAATGTTGGATTTCCTCCTTTTTCCAACTGACGAAACAAAGTACTGCTGCTTCTGGAGCAGGAAACTCTTGAAAAAGACTGATTTTTCAAGCTTTCTGCTGAATACAAAAAAATCCTGGTTGTTTTATAAGGGGTAAATGGGCTTTGAATGTAGAGTTTCTCTTTTTCTTTCTCGTACAATAATCCTTGCAGCCACAACTCCTTACGTACGTATGTTCTTCTTTTTTTGCTACCATCAACAAGAGACAAATAAATTTGAGCGATACAGAGAGCGAGGGAGAGAAAATACAACAGACACGAACAGGGAAGTAGATAAAGTAGGTAGGTAGTCGTCTAAGTTTGCTTTTAGTATATTTTTGTATTATTTCCTCTGTTGTACACAAAACTTACAACAATACCAAAGACACACGGCGTTTTTTACGATTCTTCAAGGAATGGGGAGAATATGTAATACGTAGCGTTTTGAATGCATGTGTACGTCTCTGCACATTGAAATGATGATGGCGATGATGTCGACAATATTTTTGTTGGATTGATATCAGTGCATATAAACCGCAAAAGCCGAGACAAGGCAAACAATGACTTTCTTTATGCCATATAATATGCAACGTGTACTTTTAGTAATGAGAAACTTGTTTCGCACTGACTTGATTTATGGAAAAGTTTCTCCGGCTCACTTTCTCTTTTATTTTGAGCAATTTAGCGACAGGCGTCTCCAAATGACCACGGCATTGTTGAGAAGGAGATTTATATAAAAAGTCATGACAGAGAAAGAAGAAGAAGCTAGATGTGCAAGACACAAGAAATTCAATAATTCAATGTTAGCATAACGCCTGACCTGGGACCTTACAACGACTGCGCATGGACATATGGCTCATATGTCGCCTATGTCTGCATACTTGGCTAAAAATTAACAACTAGAGAAGTATATAGAAAACAACAACAATATATCGATGTCTTTTACTATTTTTATTGCTTATGTGACTTCTTCCTTTCACGAGTTACTGTCAAAATTCACAACACTCAAGGTATATGCATAACCTTGTGACTATGCTTTGCAGTTTAATTCAATTTTCACACTCACAACAACAGTTGTAATAACAGTTAGAGATAAAAACTTACTGTTTTTCTTTCATTGTGCTATCCAGTAGAGCAGATATAATACAGGAGCACATAAAAATGAATGCTCTTTTGTCAAAACTTTAGCATGTGCACCAAATAGTTGTGTACGTTAGTAGAGGATTATTTATGTATTACAACAGTTCATGTACTTTTTTGCTTGGATTAACTTTCTCTTTTCACAGGGGAGTAGCACGAAGACATACAAATGAAGCATGGTAAAGCAACAAAGTCACTGAAGCTATTTTGGATGCCACAAAACTCACTCCTTTTTGTCTTCATTTATATGGATTCTCGGTGATTTCACGGTGGAGGTATTTGTAGGGGTCTTGGTCGCGTCTTTGGAAAAACAGCAGCAGCTATTTTCCTATGTTTACTGTTTATGGCATTTCACCGCTGGCAATCAGTTCTCTAATGTACAATAGCACATTAGAACAGTCTGATACAAAGAATGCAATAGACGTACAGTTCAACATGTCGCGCAGCTAGGTAAACCATGCATGGCGCAGATAATTGCTGATAAAATGTGGCTTCTATGTTCTTGAATTTTGTATGTCTACTCGTGATGCAATCTCTCAGCTAGACTGATGGCAATTGTCACCACCGTCAAAGGTCAGATTATGAAAAGACTTGAAGTATAGCATTCTGTGTGCGTGTGCGTGGAGCAAACTAGAACCGTCGCTTCGATGCTGCTGCTGATGTTTCATTCACGTTTTCTCCATGTCTAGGGGTGATGATGGCTCACTTTCGTGTTTTCCGATAATGATGACACACTACTTGATGATGGTGGCGTAGCTGAGCACGAGAATTACCTTTGCTTTTCACATGATTCCTTTTTATCAGAAATGAAACGCTTTAGTTGAACGCAAACACCTGCTGTCCAAATAGGGGAAAACATATTAGGTATTAGCTCTCGCTTTCCCTATTGCTTTTTCTGTTCCCTTTAGTATTTAAATCGTGTATATTTCACTGCAATTGGCACTTGATTGACAAACAAAACTCCCTGCAAGGCTTAGCATCAATAATCACACGAAAGTTTCTATGAATGCATACAAATATACTATCCAACATTTTA
Organism: Entomobrya proxima; assembly: GCA_029691765.1. Lineage (NCBI taxonomy): Eukaryota > Metazoa > Arthropoda > Collembola > Entomobryomorpha > Entomobryidae > Entomobrya > Entomobrya proxima. The sequence continues at coordinate 12,813,925 of CM056169.1, forward strand.
TCTCCTACTTTTGTACATGAAGTGACATGTCACGTTGATAAATGAAATACTTTTATTTGGCTTTATTTATTTTCTTCATATTTGGCTTTTGTTTGTCTCCGAAAAATGGCTAGTTTAGTTGATTTGCAGACTAGCTGTTCTTCAATATTCTTATATTATTCTTTTTAAAACTTGTGTGTGGAACTTTTTTGAAGTGAGGGTTTGCGAGATTTAATAATGAGCAAATGTATATTTGGCGACCCAAACAGGTTTAATTCTTACCAAAATCGAAAGACAAACACGTGTGATAAACATTTGGGTGTATTAGATGAGACGATATTTGTGTGAATTTTTTTTATTGATGAGTAGTAAATATCAAGATGAGGGAAAGTGAATAGTTCCAATGGTTTGTAAGTAAATACTAAATACTTAGATACTATAATATTATGCCAAATTTATACAAATATTTGGCCTACTGAGCTCTTTTTGGGAAATGCTATTAACTAAACCTCGGGAATCGAAGCATTATTCCTATTATCTCGAGTATTTTTTACGTTTTTAACAAATATATTTTGAGATCACAGAAACATCTAAAGATAAGCAGGAAACCCGGATAAAAAATCCAGCAGTTTCTTAGGAAGGTACGTAAAATGGAATTATACGAGGCTTTCACCAAGAACAACTGAAAGCTTGAAGGGATGCTCTACGTTATTGCTTGAAACTTTGGCAATTCGAGATTTGAATACGTTACAAATAAGGAACTTTTAATTTCGGTTCACAAAACTTATTTCCAAGTTAGCACATCTCTCACTTGTCTTGATTAAAAGTGGCAGTAGAAGTGGTTTCACTTTCCACGACACAACCTATATCCTCATCAGCTTGCTTCCATTTTAACATGTGAGAATCTTTATTGCCACTAGGTCACCTTTATATTTTCTCGTAGCAGTGTTTATGATGACCCAGTTCAGCAGGTAGCCGTAGAACAAGTTTTTCTAGACCCGTTCATGACTCTGAGGCGACGTGGATGTTGATTGCTGATGCTCTGCAATTCATTCTTCAGTGAACCAATCTACCTGAGGTGACACCACCGAGATGAACTCAACCTCAACCAGTGTTTTTGCTACTGCTACCACTACATTGTCCATTTTTTCCTTGCGAGCAACAACAACAACATGTCTCCATTTTCATCATGTTTCACTATTTTCTTTTGAGCCTTAGTTCCTTTCCTCTGCTTTTATCCTTGCAAGCATGTATCACTTTACTATCTGGTTGAGTACACATAATATAACTTTTCGCAGCACACATTCATTTCATCCAACTGCTAATAATAATGTAACACACACACACAATATTTAAAACCAAGGGGCATGTATTATAAAAAACTATTAAAGTGAAAGTACTATATTATGCTATGATGATAACAATAATAGTAATAATATGGCTTATTGCTTTTCATACTACTACTGGTGGTGGTTGTGAATGTAGTAAGTGGTGGCGGTGGTGGTGCTGCTTCTGCTGCTGGTAGTAGTAGTACCCGTCCTCGTACTCGTAATCTAAAGCTGCTTTCTTTCCCGTTCAGTATTTCTTGTTCTTCTCCTTTTGTTGTTTCTGCTGCTGTCTCTACTACTACTCCAGCTACTGATGTTGGGCACAATGTTGATGATAATGATGATGGTGCTCATGATGTGGAAGATACTGAACAATATATATCGTAGTATGACGACTTGACTACTATATGGGATGTGTCTGTGCTTCTCGGCTTTCTCTTCTTCCTCTCCAGCCAGCTCTCTTTTAAGGGATAAGATCCAGGCCAATGCAAAATGTGAGAGTAAGTAAAGGTTCAAGACTCTTTTAGAGTTTTGCCGTGAAGCTGCAGCAGTATATAGTGGTGGCCGTGTGTGTGATACGGGTATTCTCAATGAAGGGAATTCTATGCGTACATATATCCACTGGATTTTCTCTATCTTCACATCTTTGTATTATGTGGAATGGAATGCATTTATATTTTTATTGTACATATGTTTCTACTATAAAACCAACTATACCAACAAACTTTCTACATGTACCATTTTGCTATATATAGTAGACATCTACATACATACGGTGAAATCATACTACTGAGAAGCTGCGTGCTATTCTCTTTGCTTCTCACGACATCCATATTGCGTACATATATACTTTCTCGTGTTTATTAAAGATACAAAGAAATGTGTCTGATGATAAAGTGTATAATGTGAGTTAGCAAGCACACGGCTTTATGGTCCGTTATATGTAACTGGAATGGGAGAAGTTGGGAAAACGGGTCTCTCACTTTAAAGGCGAGGTTTTCCTCCACTTCACTTCCATTCTTACAGCATCAGCAGAGCAGTATCACCACCACCGCACTGCCACACATATACCCTGTTCTTTTCCTTTTGCTCCGTTTTCCACTCGCTCTCTGCAATTATCATGTCTTTACTCACTCACTCTCACTTTAGATCTCCTTTACTATTTCAGCTCCTGTTTTTCTTTCCCTATTTTCTGGAGAAAAGTACATGCAAGCCAAAAAGTATACACGACGTTTCCCTAATAGCATATATAATACAAAAGTGTGTATGTTCACACGTATATTGTCAAATCATCTTCAACTATATACATGTAGTGCAAATATATAATGTGCAATGGCTGGATTCAGCATCCAGCTGCAGCCTTGTCTATGTATATATGTACAGAGAAGCAACCTTTTGCAGTTACCAAAAAGCTGCGAAGGCCTCCTAATATTAGTTTGTCATACATATCTTCCATAAAAAATATTTAAGTATTATAACATAGTGTTCCATGTTAAGATACTCGCTTTTATAAACTAGGAACTTTAAAATGTGCCATATTAAAATATATTATGATACTCAACATTTGGGTTTACTCAGAAAGGGTTATGCATATAGGGAAAGCTTATATTGCTTATATGAGGGTTTCATGCAAGAATTCCACAAAAATGATTCCAAAAGACAGAAATTCCGAACATTTTTATTCTTCCGTTTACTGAAATAGTTCGTGTAATGCCAACAAATAGAATATAATTTAACTGAACTAATGTGGAACTTAATGTGTAAACTAATGTGAAATCATCAATACAAAATGGTAATCATCGTCTGTCTCGGGTTTATGTAAAAATATTCATTTGTAGATTGTAGATTACCTTTCCTTGTTACAAATACTTTATTTATTATTATTAATATCAGCTGGAGTAAATATCTAAAAATAGCAAAAGAATGCTTTCCTGGAGGATTACAGGTTACTACCTAGGAATTTGTACCGTACACGGTTTCTGAATAACATTAGTTCATATAATATTCTAGATGTTTGCTACCAGCATACTTTTCCATTTACATTATGTATGTCACTTAGAACTATGTACTTGCGACTCTCCTGTTCATATATATGAAGTTGTACAGAAACATCTTTTCCCTTCGCTGTCCCATTCAAACAAGGCTACTTTCATTTTTCATTTGTGTTTATTAATATTTTGGCGAAAGAAAAGAGAAGACGTTGAATAGTTGAATGAATCTGTGAATGCAAAAAGGTTTACTCTGTAACATTTTCTCCGTTGTAACATCAACACAGAGATGAGAGACTGACAAGCCGTATCGAAGGGCCGCCGTCACAACGGAACTGCAAAAGTGCAACTTTGGATATGGTCGCACGTGTACGGTAGTACATCTTTCATATTGGTCTATCTGTTCATCTAACGGTTGGCACTAGTAAGAATGAGGACAAGCAATATTTGTATACATAAACAGAGATGAACTTGGCTACATAATAAGAACTATGTAAAGGAGGGTAATAAGAAATAGAGAAGGATAAGTATACATCCTTCGGGGAAAATAATGCATGTGTTTTTGCTTTATACACCATCATTGACTGAGGTTTTTGTACAGCGTTTACTCAAAAACTAAAGAAATATGCGTAACTAACAAGAATATAATTTTAAGATAAAGATCAACCATCTATGCACTATCTTATTGCTAACCATATACTGAAAGGATTTACAAGGTACAGGATTTGTGCTCCCATCCCTTCCCATGTATTTATAATATGCCTTTATCCCGGAATGGCATCCTGGTCATATAGATGCATGGTATAGCAGTGAACGAAAGAGAAAGATGGGAGAAAGTAGTAGGTATTATGGTGATGTTGAAGGCACAACACAGACAGGCTTTCTTTACTTTCATGGACTGTAGTAGATAGATAGCGCCACGCTTGGAGCAGAGGCAGCAGCATCTCTAACAAACAGAAGCTGATTCTCTCTAAATGTGGCTCTCTAGCTACAGCACCCTCACATGTTTGGCAAGTTGTGTCTCCGTCGTGCATGCTTCGTATCCAAGTTTAACATGAACTTTTTTACTAGCTTTAAGCTCACTTTTGGTGCTCTAAATATATTTCATTGTAATACATATTATTATATCATGTCATGTGTAGGTACTTTGGGCAATAGCCTAAGTGTATGACAGTAAAAGTGAACAAGTAGATCGCATAATGTACATATTTCAAATCGTGTTTTTCATGAGCCTCTATGGTATAATATAATAATGCATGTATGCATATAGTATGGGTTATACTCACAACGAGAAGAAGAAAATTGTAAAGCAAGTGTCATAAATATCCTTCTCTGTTGGAGCACTTTCCCTTTGCTCATACTCCAGTTTCGCTGTTGTAATATATTATGCACATTGTTGGATATGTTATTATTACGTGTCTTATAATGTGCACAGAACAGATAATGTACGTATACAATCTATATCTTTTCTTCCACACTCTGCTTTCACAATTTTGGACACTTCTGTTGTAAAGGATTTGTACATACAATACATTCACCACAACCGCCCAGGAGCATTTACTCATTGATGCTGCCGCTACTATTGCATGCTCCCAGCCAAATTCTATAGAGAGAATACTATATGATCAGTGTTGGTGTTTGTAAGAGTTTGTGTGGATTGTAATAGTATATACATATTCCCATGAAAGTTTTCTTCGAATTATGTTAGTTTGCAAGAATGCGATTTATATATAGAAATGCTAGTATATATATATATATGATGTTCTATGCATGTTTGACTTGGAAAAAGTGAATGTGTATATAGTCGTTTTGGACAAGAAACAAAATAAAACTTACTCAACAATGTAAATCGAAAAATTGGAAAGTAAAAGTCACACACTTCAGTATACAAATGGAGGCAAGTGTGTGATGACATGCTCTATATGCTATCTATAACTGCATCGAAAGCTAAGGCTTTGAAAACGCTGTGTTTATCCTCACATTTAACCAGTAGTAGTGGAAAGATTCAAAGTTTATAATATTTGCAACAGACGCCGCCGCATGCTCCAAAGTCCAAACACTGGCTTGGAAGATTCTTTTATTATGCATGTATGACAACGGATGGAATGATGGTGCATGCAAACAACACTGGTTGGTGGTATTATATTGGTAGCAGTGATATGAAACAGTATTAATATAACAGCGGTGAATGTGAAAGGCGAATGGTGGCCAGAAGCAGAAAAGAAAAACGAATTTCCCTTCTAATAAAAATAATATGAATTCAAAAAAGAGATCTACTACTATCAACTTATCATCGTGTATCTTTTGTTTTGGCATGTTTGTATGATGTTATTAGATAAAATATTGCTAGTCTGGAAATATGAAAGTATGAAAGTGTTTATAAAACGGTATACCTACATAAGTATTCATTGTTTCTTGTAGGACTATTGTTCTGTTTTCATATTGATGAAAAAATGAATACGCTTGCATACATTCATTCATTTGTCATTTGGTATTGCTGTACATTTGGTATTACTGGAAGAATGTCTATCACTGGAAAAGAAAACATCTTTGTCCTTCCAGTTTTTGAGACATGTATTATTCCGTTAGTGCGTCCATTGATAATCATACACGTGTACATTCCAGATAAGTGTAGCAATCTACGCGTACGCAATAAGTTAAGCCAATCTAACACTCACATATCTCCTTCCTTTTCAACTAAAACTGGAAGCAAAGGACTTATTTTTGGTCTTTGGTCTACGAGCAGAGCAAAATGTAATGCTCCTGCTGAGAGTGAGAGTCAAAAATGAAGAATAAGAACAAAAATATAGAGACAGAAAAAGAGAATGAGAGTGAGGGCGCATACTGTCGTATCATTATTCCTTGTGCTTTCTCTTGCTCTTTTGCTTTTTCCTTCCTTTTATGGCAAACATTTGAGAGACGAGAACACAATAATGGAGTTTGGCTGAGAAATGAATGTGATATTTCTGCAATAGTTATAATATCATGTGTATATGTTCATACGCATTGTAAAAAGTGGTTTCTTGTAATCTTATATATCAGAATGGATAGTAGCAATATAGCAAAGCAGCGCAAAGAGAATGAAAATGAAATACGTCTAGCACTCCACACAACCAACTACTACACACGATGGTGTGATGTGGACAAGTGTTTACGACTCTTCTGTGCCACCATTTCCTTTCCTTGCAATAGTGTGTTTTTTCTATAAGTAAAGATAACTGGTGAGATCTGATGGAATACATTTTGCTAAAGGTATAAAATGCGCCAGTAAATCTAAGGAAAACAGACAAGTTTTTGTTGGACGTCCGCAGTTAATGATATTTTTCATATTTAGTGTGTGCGTGCATGTATACATACATGTATACCATTTTTATGAGAGAATATGATTTTTAAGTAAGCCAGCAACATAGTCTGTCCAAGGCAGAGAATGTGAGTTTGAGAAACTAATATCTTAAACCAAGAGCACGTTTCATAACGATCTAGACTTATTTTTTTCGAGGATAAAACTATTGACATTTATCAATAAATTCGAAACCTCATGCTTACAACGAATGATTATGATAAATAGCTTAAATATTTTATGATAAACATATGTTGCTGACAAGTTGTCGTTACACATTGATGAGAAAAACGTTAAGTACGACCAAAATAAATACTTTGTTTACTTTTAACTATGTAAGTCATATCATTTTTTAAAAACCGATTATTTACTTTAAAATGTATGAGTTCATTAAAATTTTAGCTGATTAATTGCTACCAATGTTTCTTTATACTATTGCTTTATACAACAACTTTGACTATTTGCCTATCTATCCATTTCATGACATTTCATACGTTTGATTCGTTGCTGAATTCAAAAGCAGACAGATGTTATGCTTTTTATTTTTAAAAGTTCTTCAATTTTATTGAAGTGAATATGTTTTAGATTTTAATTACCTAGAAAATAAATGAAAGAGCAATTTCATTCTTTCTTACGAACCTTGACATGGGACACGAGAACAGTATACCTATGTAATAAAATCTCTGTAATGAAAGCTGAAAGAGTGGAGCCGTAATAGCAATGGTAATTTACAAAACATAAAAATTTGTTCTTTGCAAATATATAAAGTCTTTTATGAATGACTTTGTAGGAATATGGAAAGCGTACATTCATTTCCGTTAAATGGTAATAGCGATGGCGTACACATACACATATTCAACGTCAAGTGAAGCGATACTAAAAATGACTTCTTTTACATTGACTTCTTTGCAACCGTGTGTAGTAGAAATGGCGGTGGTGGTGAGACTAAGAAAATTGTTATTGTGAGATATCTAAATAATATGGTTCATTGAAGAAAAACTCTTATTCTTTCTCCGTCCTCTACTGCTACAAGGGAAGAAGGGAGACAAACAGTTTTCATTACATTTTATTACATGTAATATAATGGGGCATTATGTGCATGTTTTTTCACTTTTGTATATATACGAATGGCTTTCTTTTATTTAAAAAGATTTATATGCAATGTGCCTTAGTGCTGTGTGCTCAAACAGCAATATTTTTTCGGATGATACGGCATGCAATGTAGAAAAATTCTTTTTCTGCTTTGTCCCTCTTTTTTCCTTCAAACTTTTTGTTGCTCCTTTTCCCACAACCAAAAAATGTATGTCGTACGTCCACACTCCTCCACACAGTGATCTCAGTCTATGTTCATATTGTGTACTGCTTTGTATTCGTATTATGTCGTGCGGTACAGAAAGTTGCACATTTATAAACGACAACATAGAGCAGCATGACATGTCATGGCTGATATCACTATGTAACAACGAGAATATTGTGTGCGCTCACTGTTGTAAAGGTATGCAGACTGATCCAAAATAAAAAGTTTACTACCACAAAAGTTTTGTGTAAAAGTGTGGTGGAGAAAGGAGCGAAAAAGAGAAAGATGACGATGATCATATGAAAGGCGAAAGAGAGAGAGGCTTGCAAAAGGGAAAGAAAAAAACGTTGAGACGATCCAGGAAATGGCGGAGAAACCATGGTAACTCCCATGCTCTCGTCTTTACTCGTATCTTGTCGCCAACGCTTGTAGTAAACTAGTAACATGAGAGCGGAGCGAGTAGAACATCGCATCCTCATGAAATGTTTAGATGCCTGATCCTGCATCTCTTCATCCACGACCCGGTTGCTCTTGGCGGCAGAATAAAATGTCTCCAGTTTTGTACTCAATCACATAGTCACAATTTACAACAAAAAATAATTAATTCAAACCCTTGTTAGTTGGTAACGTTAGCAAATAAGCTTTTATAGCCAAAATGCAAACTTCTATTGAATCAAGTGTTACATTTTGTTACCATAAGTACTTACTTGACAAAAGATTTTTTCATGACAGACCTGGAACTACATACGAACATCAATATGCCCAACGTTCAAAACGGAAACATAACTCAGTAACTGTTGTTCAATGCTCAAGCAGAACAATTGTACCTACACGGCAGTTTAGACTGTAAAAGATATCAATAATGCAAGGAAATTTGAAACCAAATAGATTTACATCATTTACATGTAAATTTGAGCTGTGAAAACGATTTCAAAGCTTTTTTGTGTTCCTTGATTTTACTTCGAGTTATTCGACACTGTATTACAAACAGCCAACTGTATTCTTTCAAGAATTAATTTCTTATTGAATTTCCTCAACTAAAAATTAATTTCTTGTATATTAAATTTCTGACTATGACATTAAACACTGCAGTTTACTAGAATATTATATATAATATATGAAAGACGAGGCAGAACTAGAACCGTTATGTCTTTGTTCAAAAAATGGGGATACGGAAGTGAGTAAAGCGAACAAGGCTCAATGTAGCTTGCATACAGCACACCATCTTCTTGATCTGTCTAAAAATGCGGCGGCAAGCATTAATCCGAAATATTTTGTTTGTTGAATTCAGTTGCATAGGATGGCGCATTAGATGGCTATGAAAGTCCTAATAAGGAATACAATACTACTAGAACAATGCAACGATGCCATGCTTGATGCTTCTACATAATATTCTATTTTGTGTAACCTAATATATTAACTTTAAAATATTGAAGTAATAATCTGTACTGCTGCTACTGCCAGAGCTTAATTTTATAAGAGAAGGCTAAAGCATAATATGCATTAATTGGTCTAGCAGGCGACACATTATATTATGTAACAATTACAATGCACGAGGTAAAATTATTATATTCCAACAACACTATAATTAAAACCACTTATGTGTGCAATAGATTGAACTTGATCTCAACTTAACAGCCTTAACCACAAATCAGGGTTAAATATTGGTAATAGGAAAAAATTATGCAATTATTAGTAAATCCCCGTTTTAATAATCCCTGGACGTATTTCCATAAAACCAAATAATTGAAACATCTAAAATATTTCATCCCTGTATGATTTATTGCCAGGTCTTCCTTGGCCATACAGACATCTTTAAGTAGTGTGCAATTATATGCCTGTAATTAGACTGCTTCCACAATATTCCAGATCGTGACTGATAAGGGCAGGAATTCCTTAAACGCTTAATACAACTATTTTTTTATCTAGGAAATTCATATCGTAACAATCAAAACTGTGGACATAATGAAGAAAGACCTTAAAAGCTATATTAGTCGCTACAGTAGCTTAAAAACTAAGTTGTAAACTGAAATAAGGCGTTGAGTACTATGTATTTTGATATTATCAAAGGTTTTAAGGTAGACACATAGGTTTGCTCAAATATGCAAGATAATTTAGATAAAATATGCGTCTTTCGCACTTTTGCCATGCTATATTTGCGTTTGACGACCTTCCCAGAGGGAGTCGTTAGGAAAATGTGCATAAATAATACGTGAACATACCATATCGAGTAAAAAGATGCTCACAACAGGCTCCCTGCTCCCTACTACTTATCATTATAATTGTGTGGTGACTTGTAGCACTGCCATTAAAATTGAAAAATAAGCTGTACAAATTTTTCTCACGCCTTGCCTACCAGCAACATAGATATAATTTGATGTGGAAGTCAAAGTAATGACAGTAGCAAGTATATTAGCGGCTTGATTACTTTATCAAAATTATTATAAACTAGCGATTGCCGTATAAAGAGGAAGCTACGTACACAATATGTTTCATTTTATTCATGCTTTTGTGGCAAATTTTAAGAACTAGCCAAATCCTTTTTGATGTACTAACTGATATGACACACGCACAAATATTTAGCTAAAGAATTTTTTAAGAAATAAGAGCACGTATTCTTTTCGTGCAGTAACCTCTATTTCCAACTAAGGCGGAAAAGACTCTTATTTTGTAAAAAAAAAAATGGTTCAATGCTAAGTAATCCATATGCGTTGCAGCTTTTGAAGTTTGAAATAAGTTATTTCAAATAACTCATCAAGAATAGTTTTAATATTTATTTTTATAATAAACTATTACCAACAACAATGGTGCATATTATATATAGATTAGCTTGACTAATTAGCAAAGTACAAAATCCTTTTAAATAGGATGATGAGCTTGAATCTGTAATAACAACGCATTGTTCTCAATAACTAGTTTGATTTGAATAATCCCTTTCTACACGTGTGCGTGAGTTTGTGTTGCAGCAAAAAGTTTGACTCCACGCACGAAGGATTGCGCAACGAAACGTTTTTATGATTAACGGATTCAAAATTTTTATCCTTTAAGTACACAACAAAAGAAAGAATTATTAAGTCATACATTTTGTGATGACGCAGATTATAGACCACGAGCGAACATTCCAACAGCTTCACTCATCCTTCATTTTCACATTAAAAATATTTTTATTTTTTGCATTTGTTCGCCTTTTCCCTGCTGGAGTATTATTTAAGCGAAAACAGGAATAGGGCGTATCAAGACGTTATAAGCAACAGATATAGAAGGTTTTTGGTGTGGATTATGATTTTACGTAATAAAGCAAGCCATAAAATGAAGTTTTACGACTTAATAATCATAAAAATCGTACTAATGATACTATGTATACGCCATAATTAGACAAAGGGTAGTGCGTAGAAAAAAAAGCAATAACAGAAGGTGCACTTGAATTTTTTCTCTCACCTGAATCTCTGTTTGCAATTAGATGATTTTAGATTCACCACAATTTACTAATTTATTTCAAATTTGTAGGTGCATGAAAAATGAAAGGATGAATGAACAGAAAAAAATAATTAAGATTTTTAATGAGGACATGTGTCAAACCCCATCTTATCAAGTGGTATACAATAGCAGCACTGCAGCACTAATGAAGGAACAAATTGATTTCAATCTTACTTTTGCTAATTTGACATGACATGTAGGGACACCTAATGATGACGCGTTTACTAGAGCGATGATGGCTTGTTTGCCTTTACCTTTACATGTTGTTGGAAAAGGTTGTGGTTTTGATTAATGGGCTTATTTTTTTAAACTTTGGCGTGATTCAGGACATTTTGTAAATTAATATATTTCCATTTTTTGAGTGCTTCAAAAACTGGTCCGCATTTCCGCTCTTGAGTCGACACCATGAACGCTAAAGGTTTGCCCTTGAGTACACGAGGTTTTTAAATGATATTATCCATTTAACAGAAAACCAAAAATCTTACAATTACAGGTAATAAAACGCAAAGAAAAATATCAAAAATAAAATAAATAATAGATTTGAGGCAATCATAATTATGATTAATCGGTTCATTGTTCAATATCTCAAATGACTTTTCGCAAGACGTACTTATATTGTTAATGAATTTGCCACAAAAGGTGGCTAAAAGATGACTTGATCGTGTAAATACTCTTAAGACCTAAATAAATTATATTCTGTATGGGAAATCGTGAAAATTTATGATTTTCTACACTTTCAGTTTCTGTCAAGGAATTTTTATAAATCCAAAGTGTTAAAACTCTGTTGGTTTTTAATGCATGCTTGCACTGCTCTAATTTCCCACGGATTAGCGTTCACCGCGCGCATAAATTTCAGACACTACTACCTACTTCAAAAGTGCATAAAATTTAATACTAGTTGCTTGATTAAGAGATGTCTGACTGACTGGACTAAATTCTCTTGACATTAAAACAAAGGGATTTTTTACGACTGACACACAGAGAGAGGGTAACAAGGTAAGCACAGGATTTTTTTAGAATGGGAATATAGATTTTCATATCGTCTAATAGTTTACTGACAAAGAGATGTGATGTAGTACTCATTTAGGTAAATGTGTTTATATGCGTGCACATGTGAATGCGGTTGGTAGCCATAATTTTTTCTAAACGAAATTGACGCAGAAGAAGTTCTCACATTCTAAGGATTTTCTTCATTAACTCGTATGAATCGTCATTACAATAATAATAATATGTTTTTCTGTAACTCAGTCAGTAGTGCAGGGCACTCTAATGCAACAATGGGTGCATCAAAAGGAAGAGAAACAACAATGAAATGTACCTCTCCTTGTTGACTTTGGATAATGTAGCATTCCCTTGGTTTGGTCACATAACTGAATATGGCCTGCAATTGTACTAATGCACCATAACTGCTGTGTGGCGTGGCTGCAGTTAGTTCCAAGAGTCATAACAAAACTCGAGATTTTTAGCATTTGAATGAAATTCTTTTGCAAACGTGCAGTTGGAAAGACCAACATAGTTCCGGAGTAATCTTCTACAGCTCAAATATAAAGAGAGACATTAACCACACCATCAATCATTCTTCACTTGGAACTTGACTGGACAAGTTAATTTAGCTGACCCATTTTTGCTTTGCCATTTCGGAAAGTAGAACACTTTCATTACTTTTTTCAATATGAAGCACGTAAGTTTGGAAGTTTTGAAAAAACTGAACGTACAAAAACTTCTTTGTAAAGTGCCCTTACAAGTGCACTGTTGTTTCAGGTTTAAATTTTGTGACAGTTGTGATTTACTTTTATTGTGTTTTATATAGTTCATTGTTCTGTTCGCCCTTATCGCTGTGGCTTATGCCGGGATTGCAACATACCACGCAGGTATTTTGCATAGCACTGGATACCAAGCACCAAGTTTGCACGCTCCCTGGGCAAGCTCCGTTGACACAGGCATTCGTCGCTTTGGTAGCACTGCTGGAATTGCGATAGCTGCGGCTCCTGCCTACTACACTACAGCAGCCCTTCATCATGCTCCAGCTTATCATTACTACTAAACGGATACGGATCAGGAAGACGGACAATTGGACAAGCTGAACAGTTAATCAAACAGGCGAAGAGTGTGTGTTCGTTTTGTGAACAATTCAACATTTTATTTTATTATTGTTTTTATAAGTTTATGCGGTAAATATTTTGCAAAACACAAAAAACAGCTACATATTTACAGTATTACTGTAGCCATACGCTCTTTATTTATGCGAGTAATTAGAATGCATGTAAGAACTATAAATTAATTGAACTAAATTAAATTACTTTTTTTAAAAATTCAATTCACGTTTGGCTTTGTACATTTTTAACATCACTGGTATTCAGTTAAAGATGGGTATCTGCATTGCAATTGCTTCATACTATGTACATCTCAGGAACTAAGTTCATAAAACAAGGTTTGTTCAGTTTATTAGGCTTATCTTAATGACACACCATAAAGATTTTAACAAGGTTAATAATCTGCTAATCTCATAAATGTGGTAAAAATGTCAATTACTTCTTGTTACGATTGGCATTCAAAAAGGCTCCTCCGTCCAACGTCCCATATTCCCTCAAAGCTTGCCGAGTGCGTTGCTCATACTTTTCCAAAGGATCATCATCCTCTTTGCTGTTTCTACCTCTGCCACCTCCCGAAGAGCTTCTGCCAAATCCCACTCCCGTATCGTCCACATAATCCGAGTCACTGGTTTCTCGGTCAGAGTTGGAGTAGTTGTTTCTTCCTCGTCCACCCTTACCACCCCTGCCTCCGCCACTTCTATAGCTTCCCTGGCCCTCTCGTCCAAAATCATCAAAGTCATCATTCAATTTGCCACTTTTGTGGAAATCTTCTTTTGTAGACTTATCGTAGTCTTCTTTGTGGTCGTATCCACGATCTCGTCTAATGTCGGTGTCGTCATAACTGTCATAGTCTTCCGCGTAAGGCTTGCTTTTGGGTTTTTGTTGTCGTGGGCTGTCTTGGTAGTCGTCGTAGTCATAATCACCTCCACCCCTACGATCATTGCGTCTGTTGCTATTACTGTATCCCTGTTTTCCACCGCCACCACTATTTCTGCTATTTCCATAAGTATAGGATCTTGGAGCTTGATTTATCTTATCCTCATGGTGGTACGAGTTGGAATAAGATTGTGGCTTAGATTCATATACCACGTGATAATCATCATCAGAGTTTTTCGAACTTTTCTTATTGCTCGAGCGTCGTCCACCATTGCGACTTGCAGCGGCAATTAAATCTGAAATAAAGTTAGGAGTGAGTTTTACAGTTTAAACATTATGCTACTTTTTCTACTTTTGTCTGCTCTTGACAGAACAAGAATTGAATCTTACGTTCCACGTTTTTATATATATTGTCAGTATCTTGTTCATAATTATTATAGTCACCCCGGTTTTGATTTTGCTGCTGCCGTTGTTGCTGATGCTGCTGAGCACTGGAAAAGCTGCCAATTCCTACTAGCAAGACAGTACTAAGGACCAATAGTAATCTGGGCATCATTTTGCACCTCAACTTTGGTAACTATCACAGGGGTTGAATTCCAGCGTTTTCTATACATAAGTTTGTATGTTTTTGTGCGAACTTTGCAAATCGAATCGAAAAGTCGACGAAGACCTTAATGAACTTATATCGAAAGTAAAACGAGCTTCTGAGATTTTTATGAATAAGATGAAATTTCTTCTTGTTCAATGAGCAGGTAGAAACGAAATGAAATGGATGGCCAACTTCATCTGAGATTTTAAATGAGAAAATCTTTATTTTAATGGCTACATCATGATTTGTAATCGTGTCAAAAATTATTCAACTGTATAAACGCGAAAGCAAAAGGATAAAAATAATTTGTCAGTGATACATTCCATGTTGCATGCGGTCACGCTTCGTTCAGGTTTAAGGTGCATATTCATATTTCAATTTTGCAAATTACTGTCGTCGGCAATGGTGAGAACCCTTTGCAATGGGAACAACCAAGATGTAATGCAAAAAAAGTAGCATCATCTGCGCCAAAAGCCAAGTAAATTCATATATTAAAACTTGTGCATTGCATTTAATGTGATAAAATATTGAGTTTCAAATTATAGGACAGGTAGGGTACGGGTTCAACCTAAATTTAAACATTGTAATTTATAATAATATGGGACGTTTCACGGCATAATGTTCGTGAGCGCAATGCAAGCGCCAAGCGGTGCGAAGCCAATAAGATAATGTACAGCACTTCCTCTTAAGAGATCACAAGCTTATCTTTGAAATAATTTTTGTTGGGGTTGCTGCATTGCGCTCATAAAATGCGAATCAAGTCAAGTGGAAAAGATGAGTGAAGATGCCTGTGCGAAACAGCCATTAACTTGGTTTTGCCAGAAGGATTCTTATACCAGGAGTGTTCTATTATTGGAGTAGCAGAAACATTTTTTTTATCAAAGAAGTAGTGGTACTGACAATATGACAGGTACGTCCCAGTCCAAAAAAAGTCACAATTTGTTGACAAAACGGTAAAAAGTGTCCTATTTTAAAGAAGATGCCTACTCGGAGCGATGCACTTTTTAGAGCACTGCAATTTGTTTGTTTTCAAAAAGAACATGGTTGAATGATCACGTTACTGAGATGATGCAATTCTTGTAAAATGAAATCAGCTCACTTTTTACTTAAACCATTTTGCTTACGAATAAAAGGAAAAAATATTTTTGCAACCAACTTTTGGCTGTTACTTTTAAAAAATCTTTAACACGGTTGAGAAAAATAAAATTAGTATTCCAAATTCACTCTGCCATAGTCATCTTGTCCTTCTCCACTGGATGGAGAATGTCCATAGTCATCATCACCGTGATAATCGTTGTTACTGTCATTGTCACCGCCATATCCACCTCCATGATGGTCGTTATCATTATTGTCGCTGCCATAACTTCGCTCATCCCCATCGTGGTACTCGTTACCGTCCTGATTGTTGTATGAGCTTCTGTGATGACTATTCTGCGGTGGGGATTGATAACTGTGATGATGACTCTGAGGTCGCTCGTTGTAGTCTACATTGTAGGAAGAGGGTGGACTATGATACTCGTGGTGATAACTCTGCGGAGGATTGTTTGATTCGTAGTAGTAAGGTGGAGAGTTGTAAGACTCGTGGTAGGAAACTGGACGCTGGGTAGCTGCATAGCTATAGCTGTGACTTCTTCCCCTTGGTCGCGTCTCGGCCGTTTCTAGCTGTGCTTCATACCTTGTTTCTAAATGTACCAAATATATAAAATTGATATCTCCCAATACCCACCGAATTACCCTAAAAATATATTTTTTTAAATACCAGTTGCATTGACCGGGTTGGTGTGATACACAACCGAAGATTTTGGGGACTTCCGATTTGGAGTAGAAACTCCGCTGCTGCTCCTAGCAGCTTCCGTCACAATGCCAAGTTGCGTTGCACAAATACACAAAAGCACCGCAACACAATGCTTGAACTTCATTTTAAATCGGGAAATGTTTTCACTCAATGAAAATTTCTGAAGTGATTCAACCTTTAAACCTTAATGTCAACTGCGAGCTAATCTTGAAGTGTCAGTGATTGAAATGACTGTGTTGTTGGAACCTACAAGTATTCGTCAAAGTTATGACTCTGCGAATCATTTTGAATCTGTTCCATTGGGTGCGCTTACTCAGCAATTTTATTGTCTGATTTGTGAATCTCGTATATTCGATTATTCGATATTTAGCATTTCAACAAAGATGCCAAACCATGCATGTCCACGGCTGATACAATTTTCCATGTCATAATCAGGCATGAAGTACGAAAGTTTTTTATGCCCAACGCGCTTGCACAGTAAAAAAATGATGATGATCAGCATGAGATGTGCTTAAAAGGCACAGTTAGGGACCCTTTCGGCAACGCCTCTCTCCTTGAAAGTGAAACGGGTCGTTGTCTCTTAAACGGGCTTATCAATTTGAAAATTGTGCCTGCGTAATAAGTGACAAGCATCATAAAATCGAATTCGTTTAGTTGAACCATCGATGCATTATTAACTGTCATGTTGACTGAAAATTTTGAGTCAAAACTCTGATCAGTTACCTGATCTCGCAGAAATGCGTATGCAGTATGAAATGCATGATTAGACACCAAAGAGCACACCTACAAAAGCTTGCCAAATTCGAAACGATAATCAAAAGAACGTCATTTTTATTGCATTTGACTCCCCATACTAAATTAAACTTTTCAATTTATATTTTTTTCTAATGAGAGTTTATTGCAAGAAAATACATGTTGTAGTCTTATTCGAAAGGGTACACCTCTTCAGGGTTTGGAAACTGGTCTAAATCATCATATTCTGGCCCCAAATTCCTTTCAGTGGTATTAGTTTCGATAACATCATCCATTCGAGCATTGAGTCCTTCTTTATCTTTAACCCATTCTGGTATTCCAACTTGATGAGCCCCACAAACCAACCAAGAATATTTGTTCTCCTCGTCTGCGTCCTCCTCGGGATCTACAAACGAATCCAACACTTCGTCGATTGGGATAGGTCTGCGACATTTAAATGGCTTCCCGTGCTCCGCATATGCAATTATACTACAATCAACTCCTGTCAGTAATTTAATGGAAAACACCATTGCAGCAAACATGCCATTAATAGGATATGGCATTTCCATGCTCAATGCTCTCGTAGCAATCCAGTAACCTCGCAGAAATATGTCTGTTACTGTGGGATGTTGTGCCATTGCATCAATCAGAGAAACAAACCAACCCTCTTTGGGTGTCAGTTTGCACATTGGATTGCCAAAGTCGGCTGGGAACAAATTTTTCTCTGAGAGCTCAACCCGAGCTGCCGTTTCTGCTGAATTTAAAATCGACCTTACCAACTCAAGGTCTTCTCCTACTCCAAACTTTACCATGATGTTGAACAGTGAAGAGGGAGAAATCTTTATGAAATCTACATTGACCGGTGCTGATTCAACTATGCCCACACTCTGTAAAAAGCCCTTTACTGAATTTGTATGTTGTCGCTTTTTCAGCCTAGATGGTATTTCATCGTATATTCTACCAAAAGTGGGACAGAGCATTTTTGGATAGCTTGCATAAACTTTAAAAAGCCTAAATAGAAATTTTGTTGTGGCACTGCCCAACACATGATTGCTCAAGTGGCAGTGCAAAATGCAGTCCAAGTTCCTAATTGGCATTCTCGCGCATATCTGAATTCTGTTTTTGCAACGGGAATTGGGAACTAGCTGTTCAAGAGCATTGTCCATCATCAAGTATTTGTTAGTTCTTTGACTCTTTGAAGCGTCTGTTCCGTCCCCGTGAGGAACGACCTGTGCCTTTGTGTCACGTTTACTCCAAAACTGAACAGAGGGACTAGGTCTTGAAATTATTAGGTCGTCAATGACTGAATGTGGTGGAGGTGTCGTCGGTAAACCCCGTCTCAAACCCCGATTCTGTTCATTTTTTCTATTGAGTACACTTCCATGCTCAAATTTTGTATGGGCAGATTGTGAGGTTTGCAGCAAAAAGCGACGCTTGTCTGATGAGAAAACATGAGTTATAATTTTACCCATTCATTTTAGGAATCGTAGGTAAAGTCTTGGATAATTGTTTAACTAACCGCGTTCCGAAATTTTGTCATTCAATTGTCCAAAGGGGCTTTGAAGTATGTTTGGCTTACCCCAATTTTGCCATTTTGCAAAGTTTGGAGTATTGCCCCTTGGCTTAGGATTGGAGTAGTGGGTTTGGAGATCTATTAAAGAGCCAAAACCAGGAGAGTTTAGAGTACTGTCCACTTTAAACCCACATGCTTCTTTCCAAATAGCAAGTCCCAATACAACTGTGTTAAAACATTACAAATTATGGATCATAATAATAATGAATAGTAGAACAAACATTATACTCTTTTTGAAAAGTTTCACTTAAACTGAGACCCGACCGCTTATGCTTAAAAATAACGGAAATACTTACAAATCAGGCTCACTGGAAAGCAGGGAAGTGTATTCATGAAAGTTATTGATCTCATGGTAAAGTATCACCTCATGAAAATTGAAAATTAAATGCAGTAACAATTATTGCGTTAAATTTCTTTTTGCTAAGATGGTCAGTACATCCTCCCTATATCGTATAGATAAGTACGTATGCTCACTTTTAAATTTAATTACAATTAGCTAAGCTGTAGATGTCTGTACTGTATACTTTGGTATCTATTTGTTGGGGAATGGATATGTAAAACGTGAATTGAATGAAGGTGATACAGAAACCAGGCAAAAAATGACAAGCAGAAATATGATTTGGCGACATTATAATTTCTGAGAACTTGATAGCTTTGTTGTGTTCCAATGAAACGGTTTGTTATTTTAGAATGAATAAAGAATGAAAATTAGTAAAAAAATACCTATTTGTCATTATGTCAATAGATTAGCCAAACTCATAAATGAATACACTTGTATATTCTGCAACAGTACTTTTGGATAGGGTTCACTTGGTTTTATTGATTATAGGTAGATTATATGGGCAATTACAAGCAGTGTGGGCAAAGGGTAAGGTTGGAAAGGGCTTTTTACATGATACGGGAAATCAATGAAATGGTTCCCCTCTTTAGGCAATTGACTAGTAAAAAAGTGTTAAAAAATTGTTGACTTTTCCGATACTCGGATCTTAGCTTTTTTAGGGTTGGATTTTTTATGAAGGGGTGTGTTATTTGCGGTGTTATTCAACACGAATGGCTTTTTTATCACTTTATCTGTCATGAAAGGGTTCAACCCACCGAGTGCACCCCAACTTTTTAAAAAGCTATACAATTATGCATGCTCCATTGCCACTTTTGAGGTTTACGCTTTTTTATGAGTCGTTTTTTGTGGGCCCGTATCCTCATTTTAGTTTGTTCTCCATTTAATAGTATTTTCATGGCGAAATCCGATTTGTAAGGGAAGGGTTATGTAATAATAAGTGTTACATAAAAATGAACATTCAACAATTTAGTTAGTTTTTTTTTGTAAAAAAGATGATGATGATACTTTGTTGATTGTCTGGTCTTACAGATTACAGATCCATTATATTTCGTGGTCTAATGAAGTTTAAATAAATACTTTTATTTTAGAGAAATTGATTTAATAAACAAGTTTTTTTTTACTTTTATAAGTAAAAATACAGTCAATCAGGAGGATCACAAAAAATTAGACAACATCTTGTTCTGAAAAAGCATCAAAATATGATTGTAGACAAACACATCAAAATTTTCATCACTCAAAAACTGTTTTTTGTTTAGAACTCCGAACATAACATGACAGGAGGAGTAGGGAGCACCATAAGTAAAACGGGGATGAAATTTTATACAAGGGGAAGAAAAAAGATCAAAGAATTTTTTGTCGTATATATTATGGCTGAATGCAAATCTATAATCTACCCGTATACCTTATAATAATCACTTTCATCTTCACAAACCACATACTTCATCCCTCGTCTCAATATATCCAGCATATATACAACTGATTTTCCCCAAAAGTTGATCAACTTTTGGAGTAGAACCGACAGCACAGAATTTTATGCATTTTTTGTACTGGAAAATGGTGAGTATTGGAAAGCTGTAGGAGGAATTAGCTTCATCATCACAATAATGCCCGTTTCGTTTCTGTCCCCTTTTGCTTGTACTATATGACTATGTACACACTACACATCCCATTATTATAACAGTTTTTCAGCAAAAAATCTCTATACTTTTTCACTTCACTTTACAATATCGTGAAAAATACAATAAACTTCTCTCTCCCTGTGTTCTCTCGTCAACAAGCGACAAAAAATATTTTCAGCAGCTTGCCTCTCTCTATACTCAACTCTATACTGAAACAACAGTCAAAAACCTATACCAAAATTCTGGTTCTACAAAAGATACTACTGCCACTTACCACGTACAACATCATTCTCCTAATACTCAACTCAACTTCCCTTTTTTCCTGCTTTTCATATTTTTTCTCCCTTTTTCAACTTTTATTTTCTAAAGCCTGAAGCATGCAACCGTATTCAATACAACAGAAAAACAGAACGCAAAGATGTCTTTTTGATCTGAAAAATGGAAGAGAGAGTGAGCCGAGTATATAGAGAGATGAAGCAAAACAGCCAACTGAAAATCCTATCCTGCCTTTTTCAGGAATCTCGTGCAGAGTCTGCGTTCATATGTCACACGTTTTTCCTTTTTTCAGATTTCATTCTCTCTCTTTCTTTTTACCACTTCTTATTATTATGGTATCTTCGCTGCTTCCTTATTACATCCAAATCAGCACCAGCATCGTTCTCTCCAGGTTTGTGTGTGTACTTCTTCCTTTGACGTGAAGAAACTCTCAGGGAATATTACAAGCAGGCACGGAACAACAACTTGTTACTTTGCATTCGACTTCGAAAAAGTGAAATACTACCCTTGTTCCCTGCATCTTTGGCACAGACCGTAAAAAACGTGTGAAGCTACATGAAGTGACAGAAACAACAGCATTTTTTGCTTCAAACCTATGTTTTTGTTTAAAAAACACGTTTTAAATTGAGATTGAGTTGAAAAGGGATATTTTTTGTCAACTTTCATAGTGTCTTTTGTACATATTTCTGAAAACACATAATATATACGGAAAAGTGTGCAGTTTTTTGTGATTAGTCATAACCTAAATCGAAATATTTTTTGTTTTGCTGTTTCACAAAAAGAGCGTTTTTAAAAATAGCAAATATCATCATAGGAAAACGATTCAATTATAGTGTGGTTTGTAAGAAGCCACCACTTGAGTATAAAAATGACAGAAACGGGATCTTTATCAGATGAGCCTGGCACATGCTCCCCTTCTTCTTCAGGTGGCTCAAGCCAATCCAGTGGTAAGCTTGTTTTTTTTCTTCAAAAAATTTCATGCCTTGATCGCATGAGTTTTCCCGTGGGATGTTGTTAACACATTTTAAAGTAGTAGTATTAATAATTTCACCCCTTGGTTTTTTTTTGCTTCTGTCGGGAAACAAGCTTCTATTCTTATGTGCTTAATCATCCTTCAGCAGGAAGTGGGCTGTATGTGTGGAAAAGCGAAAACATTTTCATTTATTTTGTGATCTATTGTGGCATATTGGAAGCTCACCACATATAACATTGCTGACTCATCTTGATTTTGGCTTAAATATTTTGAGATTCAGGAAGGCTATATTTAGGGCGTACTCATTTTTTCATAGAAAATGAATATAACTCTAAAATATTGTATCATGCATTTAGTAATTAAAGTTACCAAATTCCTAAACGAATATAATTCTTAGACAAATAATCTTAAGGACTTATGGTATTAAAATGAGCCGCTAATTATTGTGACAACATACGGAATATGGCATGCTGTATGGATTAATGCTTTAAATTGAAAGTCGTATTGCATCTGCTCACATACGTATATCTTAGTTTTTCGAATTATGAATGACATAGTTTTGATATGATGAGTAACGATTTTAGCTTTAAGCAAAAACTGCAAATCTGTGGCACAAATCGTACTTTATGCAGTAATCTGCCCTTAAGGCCCTACTTACAAATTTGTCTTGAACTGACAAACCTTGCACAGAAATATATTTTTGCACAAGCCGGAAGCATTTTATACATATTATAGATTTACTAAAATTACATAATGTAATTCTGCAACATCGTGAGGAAACGCAGGTAAATGTCCTTAGTCAGCCCAACTGCGCACGCATGCCCAAACATGAAGTTTTTATTTTTTACTAACCTTCCTAAAAATTCCCTGACCTTAGCATACACACCCCATAATAGACATAAAAATGAGTCAATTATCAACAATCAAAATACGATTTATCAACGCAAAGAGCTGAACAATGGCCACATTCAGAAGAGACAGCTTGTTTGTGCTGAAGCATGTCAATACGTTTTTTATGGTTTATGAAAATTGAATAGGTAAAGAGATACGCCACGCCACACCAGCCAAGGGATAAAAAACAGATATTATGGTTATGAATAAAACATTTCACAATGATACGAAGGGCTTCTCTTTTTCCATAAATGAGTAAAAAACAGAGTATATTTCAACAAATCTGTCCAGAAAAAGGTAATTTGTTCAGGACTGGAGGGCACGTGAAATATCTTCTATTCATTTTTTGCTTCAGTTTTTAAGAGGAAAAATTGGGGTAAAATTGGAGGATGGCTGGCCAATTATTGTTATTGTTGTTTATGATTGTTACTGACTGCATGTAATATAATCAGGTACACACAAGTATACAATTTCAACTCGCATTATGCATGCGTGCTCGCTTTTGGGCAGGCATAAAAAACTCATCTCCGCTTTCACAGTTTCATGACTCCGGAGTACAGTAAAAAATGAGAGCCCTAATTTTTTATGAAAGAATATGTTTCTCGGTAAAAAAAATCAAACCCTCATATAAACACATCAATACTCATTCATGGTAAAGATTGTCAATACTGAGCACGAGCAGTAGACAAATGATATAGGCTATCCATATCCATAACGGATTCGAATTCAATTTCTGTTGTCGGCATGTAGTAAATATAGTAAATACAGTTTTTTGTATATACATAATATACTGTAGTATTATTCAGTATAATTTATAGATGAAATGTATGAATTTTTGAAGAAAACCATATTTCTTTCATAAAATCCATCTTGTCATTTTGTCAAGTAGACTCGTTTCTTAGAACTTGCGAAAGAATAATAAACAAGAAAAACAGAAAATACAATGGCTTTGTATGGTATGACTTTTATTGCTCATTATTAGCTCCTCCAAATCGTTCAAAGAACTGTATCGTGACAAAAAATTTAAACCCAAAAATCCTGGAAAATCTAAAAGGATTATGCAACTGGGAAGCAAAACCACGTATGGTGTGGTACTTGCCTGACTTGAGTACTTTATCACTTACACGTAATTCGTGCATAACGCTTTTGTGGGTTAGGCTTAATAAAAAATGGAGTAAAAGGGGTAAAAAAGGGTATTAAAAAGAGGGTTGTTTTTGCTTCTAAAATCAGAATTGATCGTCCATACCTTGCCACTGTAATCTTTACAGGTACATGTTGCGGTTTTCTCTTCTCACTCCAAAATTATTCTATAGTTTGTGTTATTTCATTGGATTGTAATGATGATGTAATACCTTTTGATAACAAATCTAATGAGCTCAATTATGTCAATCATAAATATTTGGCTATTTAAGTGAGTACACTCATTCTTCATTTTCAATAATCCTTTGACTTAGAATTAGGTAGGTTCAAAAGAAATATAGAATTTATTATTATGAATTAGCTCATATAAAAATAACTTTTAAATAAGAAAATGCAATCACGAAGGTGTACTAACGGTAAAAAATATGCAATAAAAGCTTTAATACTTAATGTTTGTTCATAACTTTTTGTAACTTTAAAGGATAAGTCAAGGCAAAGGACTGTAAACAGACGAGTAGTAAAAATAGCTCTCTTTCTTTGCAATGGTAGCTCAAATGCCTATAAAAACTTCAAAGATGAAGTTTTGTTACAATATTATTATAGAAATCTATGCCCGTCAAAGAAAAAGTATATGACAAGAGGGGGAAATGTTTTGAGCGACATTCTTCTCATTTATGACGTTCCACATCTCGAGCTAATGCTCACTTTCTTCTAAACGCGAGTGTTTCTTCTTTTTTGTGTACGTTCACGTTCTTGGAAAGATGAAAAAGGAGGAAAGACAAGTCTGCGAACATAATCCATAATGAAATAAGTAATATATTTTCCAACTTTTCCATTTTCTCCAAGTCTCATCTTTTTTTCCATTCTCATCCTCCTCTTTCCATATTTTTTCATAACTATTTCTCCAATTCGATAAATAGTCTATATCTTTCTACTAATATGTATATAAAAAGTAAGAAAGGCTGAAGGGAAAGGTAAAAAAAAGAATGAAAAAATGGAATGAAGAAAATTCTGGAAAAAGAATTATGGCGGATGGATTCCGAATTGAGCCTAGTAACACCGACGAACTTTTAGTAAGTGGGGTATTGGCATTGTAAATAGTATTTTATAGGAAAACGTGAATTCTCTCTTTCTGATATATTATTACTACACATCCATGAGGAAAGAGACGGACAGAAAGTGTGTATGAGAAAGAGAGAGGGAAACAAGTGTAGAATAGATGAACAAGCAAAAGCAGCCCTCTCGTCTCTTTTTTTCTCCACTTCACTTGGTTGGACGAAAAAAAATCGGAGAGATGAAACTTTTTATAATATGTCTCTTTTTCCCATATCCGAAGTAATATCCGAAACATTATCTTTTTTTCTTTAGACGAAAAAGAAAAAAAAAGAAAAAAGACTTTGGGAATAAAATCGATTTCAGTGGACGAATAAAGCTGAAACTGAAAAGAGATTGGTTCAGTTAGTTTGAGAGCTGAGAAGTGGAAGAAAGCGAGAGAGAGAGTAAAAAAGGAAAAGAAAAATATCCAGACTGGAAAATAGAAGTAAAGCGAAAGAAGTAAAGTTGGATTTACAAAGTGAAAAGGCAAAACTACTATTTTCTACTCCAACTTGTGTGTGTGTGTACTCGATATAAAACTTTATACTCGAGAGATGAAGGTAGATAAGAATGTATGTTTTATAAGAATTAATATACAATTGGAGACATATAAAGAAACCCTATTATTAGAAGTTCAACTTTATATTGAACGGTGAGGCAAATACGTTGACTGTTTCCTGCACAAGCGTTTCGGATTGAGATCCAATATTGTGAGAAGAATATTAGTTTTTTCATTATACCCACTCTTCAACTTCAACTCCTCCATTTTTTACGTCAACATCATACCTACCCAACAGAGTTGTGGACATGATGATATAGATATAGAGGACGGATTGAATTAGGGCTTTTATAGCTATAACATACAGTAAGTAAATGCAAGTCAGTTGTTTTGAAAGAGAAAAAGAGAGAGACAGAGACAAAAAAGAGAACGCTGTGATAATATATAGAACTGAAGTCAGCAGAAAGCAGATACAAACGAACGAGCAAATTATTATTATCGTCATTTTCCCCGTAAAACTTGGAAAAGCAAAGGAAATTTATAATAATTTTATTTTATGGATTTTTATCCTAAGCACAAAGATGAATCTTTATTATAGGAGTTGGTTTTCTAGAGTTATTTAGGAATTTGGATTTGGAATATAAAAAAGCTTCATAGTATGCAATTTTCCTTTCATCCATTTAGCAAAAAATTAATAGCTATTATTAATGACAATATAGTTTTGCTGTGATTTTATTCACAGCTATATGTATTTAATATATTTGTTGTCTTTTAAAAGTTATTTTTGTCAATTTTAAAGCAAAGCGGAACGAAAAATATTAAGGAAAACATATACACACGTGTTTGCGTAAAAGTATTGAGAATAAAACAAAGTCAAGCAGAAATCCTGCATAGTAGAACAATAAATCTTAGCAGAGCCGCCAAAACTTTTATAACAGCTTGGTGAAAGGAGAAAATGAAAGAGATGAAAGAAAGAAAGAAAAAGTTAAAAATATGTATTATGGAAGAAAACGATGAACGATAAAGGAAAGTGATAATGTTATCAGGACAGGATACTTTTCCCTGTACTTCTTAGAAGCCAGCAGCAAACCTAGGTTCCCTCCAATCTTCTCAATCTAGAAAGCTTTTCTTTTCATCCTGAGTTTTGTATATGGATGGAGACTACAGCGAGACAGAGCTCGAATACCTACAATATACCTAGAGGTTTTTTTGCTCCAAAGCTTGTTGTTAGTTTTCAGATTTTTTATCATCATTTTTTACTCGGCTTCTCTTCCCTTTTATTCGCTTTAACTTTATACTTCAACTTGAACAACAAAACGGAGACGGGGGTGATGGCGATGACGACGACGACGATGATGATGATAAAACCCGGGGCCGGTCTCGGAGTTTTTTCAACTCCTCCTCTACTTTAATAATTCTACCAATCCATTCAAAGCAAAAAATGTATATCCAACTGACGAATGAATCATACATTGAGTTAAGAGTTTGAGATGCTGCTTTTTCGGTTTTTTCGAGAGTTTGAGTTGTTCGCATTGAGAGTTGAGAATCTGTACATAATATTATGAACTGAACTGTGTGATACAGAAAACAGAGAAGCTGTGAAGTGAAGATTTTGTCCTTGCTTCAATTTCTCTTGCTTTCCTCTCGCTCTCTCTCTGTTTCTCTTGCACCCTACTTACCCGCATCGATATCGTATTATGGGTTCAATATTGAATTTTATGTGAAAGAGGGGAAATAAAACTGAGGATTGAACTGAACAAGAATGCGCTTTATGCTATAGAAGAAATCTTTTTATGGAATATTCATCCAAGTTTCGTGCCGACTATACCGAGGCCAATCTAAACTTTAAAATACCTACTTACCGTTGAAAATTTTAAGTTCTTATTAAGACTTATAAATCTTTCTTCAATATTTCTATTGAAATTTAGCAAACGGATAAACTCTTTTAAAATGTTATCTATCAATTGTTCAGAGACTATCAGATAACAAAACTAATCGTAACTCAAGTAGCGGAGGCGAACAGTTTTCAGAATACCCAAAGTTTAATCATCCTGCAAACGTAGAACACACTGACTTTTGCAATTTCACCATAATGTCCATAAATACTGTAGCAATATAGTTATATACTGTTATAATATCCTTTTCCATTTATTTGCGCTCCGTCTTCTATGCTTTTGTTTTCTTTTCCTCTCTTTCTGTTTCTTCTGTAGTGGAATTCCTTTAGCTCTCAGAAAAAGCTCAGAGTAGCATGAGGAGAAAACTAATTGTAAGCTTCAGACCACGACGACGAGTCCATGCTATATTTACTTTGTGCACGCTGAGGCGTTCATCACACAAAATGTCATACAGTTCAGGAAATAGAAAATGGATGGATGAGATTTCTCTATTTTTTAGTATATTGCACATAGCAAATAAAAAAACTTATAATATAGCTGCAGTTATAATTTATAAATTATATGAAAATCAAATGCATATATTTACATTGAAATACTATATCTTACATATATATTTATACATGTATTGGCACAAAAAGACAAATGAATTCCTATATCGTATTATTAAACCCACGTAGTAGTGTAATCAATCTTGTTCACCAACCAAATTAATAGCCAACTAAAATTGTCTTTGAAGCTTGTTAGGACACTTGTACATTAGAAAGAGAGAGGACATAAAGTCCCTTGAACATTACTTTCTGCATTGTGTTTTGTCATTGTCAGTAAAGAATACACATTTTTTGCTTTCTTTCGTGACGCATCTAACGTTTAGGAACTTAAATGCAATTATCTTTCTCTTGGTAATCCACAAATAAATACAGTATATGTGTCTATAATAGTAGAAAACCAAACAAGAGAGAAGAGAAAAAGGAAACCTAATTATTTTTCCTTTTACTTTTGTTTATTATTGGCCTTCCTCAGAATATGAAAAAATATATCTATCTATTGTCATGCTGCCGATATGAAAGTAGACCCAGCATAAATAGGCATATTATACTGTATAGTGGGCTTATATAAAATGAAATTAAATATTCTTTGATGTACTGAGAAGTCATTCTAGTAGGTTTCTTAATTGATGATTATCTTGTAATCAAGGCTGCCTTTCCATATTACGCTAAAATACAAGCAATTTATACAATTTTTCATGATTTTAGTGTTGGTCTATGCGGTAACTCAAATAGTTTGGAATTTCACTTCGTGGGATGTAATAAAACAATAGCAGCTTTCGAAATTTTTAATCATGAAACTGTCTATACGTTGTCAATAAAATTCTCTGTACCAAACTGTGTTGAATTGAACTTTGTTTTATGCGCAAATGAATGTCTTTGTTTATTTTCAGCAAGTGGATCATACATCAAGAAGAAAGGAAAGTGTAAGTGGTTTAATGTTGCAAAGGGATGGGGATTCATTACACCCGACGACGGCAGTCAAGAAGTATTCGTACATCAGGTAAATCATTTTATTTTCCTCAAGTTGTCATTTTGCATGCCTACAGAATATATAAATATATTTAGTACAGATTTGTACTAAAATAAATTCCAGTAAGTGTAAGTTCACAAGACTCACAGGTTTGTATCCATTTATAGAATTGTATATTTTATGTAAGTAAAATAAATGCCAATTCACCATCAATTGAATAGCCTATAGCTACACTTATAGAATAATATTTTACAAGTGAACGAATGCTCGTTCAACATGAAGTACGATTGACATTTTATATGACATGACAAATCAAAAGCCATCCGTCATCGTTGCCTCCTTTCTGTGACTCATGTACAATGGAGGGCAAACATTGTTATTTTAGGAAACCAACATTCTATTTTCAATAATTTCAATTGTACAGTTGTATTTCCACTTTGCAGACAGAGCCAAAGCAATCGTGACATTTCAAAATTTCATGTTTTCACATTCGCTGAACATAAAGCAAATATCATTTTTTTGTTCACAGCAACTTTGGCTGAAGTGAGCATTGTTCGGAACGTCAGCGACTTTTCATGGGTTTTTATTTTCTAAAGTTTTTATTATTTTACCCTCCCACTTTCAGAGTTTTCTCTAAAGCAAAATTATACTACAAATAGCAAATCCTTCTGTGTTTTTATGCATTTTCCAAGAAAGTTAATGTGGAATTCAAAAGAAAGGGGCAAATATTTAAGGAAAATAATATTCAAGGGCGAGAAACCATATTTTATGCAATGGCCAGCAAACATCTTTGTTGTTTGTACTATTTATGAACTTATGAGCTATGCGTTAAGGTTTGCGTAAAAATGCGTATTTGTAAGACCATACAGCCAAGATGGGATCACGTTTTAATTAAGCATATATGAAATTTAAAAAGCCAATATTTCCAAGAAGGACTGAAATGGAGCCAAATCTTTTAGGACGTTCCGTTTTCTTCTACTAACAAGAAGTGTAATGTATAGAACTGTAATGATCCTTTGTATCTCTTGAATAGAGTCAGTGTAGGCGTTTGAACCTTTGGGATATTTGAAACTTTTTGTTGTGGACAAAGAAAACCATTTTATGCTTGTAAAAGTCAGATTTTAAACCATATACCTAAAAGAGGCACAAATGCTTGCTGATAATACACATTTCCCACTTATTCAATATTATTATCCGTCCTACATAAATCTTTGAACACTTTCCTTGTGGAATTCATCGAATCATAAGAAGGGCATAAACGAAGAGGAATGGATTTTTAGAGAAGAGAGTAGAATATGAGGTTTGGGATTTTAAATAAGTTTTCTGGATATTGATTTTAAAATCACCAACACATTTTGACAAACAAATTGTTTCTTTATATCTAACTTTCGCAAAAAATGTTCATTCATGATTCTGTTTTTTAATGCAAAGACCAGTACGGAATCAACGGATATTGGCTTCATAGCGTAACTGTGAAATGTAGGCTCGGGCCAAATTGGAATTTCGCTTGGTAGTTCATAGTTTATACATCAGCGCTCACTTAAATGCTAAGCAGAAATTTTTAAAAAATAAATACAGAAAATGCGTACTATTTTAAAACATTTCATCCATCCGAGATTTCATCTTCCAGTAAATACCTTGTCACAGATATAAGTATACAAGTTGCAAAGATGAGTTTATATTTCCTCTTTATATAAATGAAAACCAAAACTAAATATCCTCACACGTGTTTTCTCTTCCTTGCATTCAAAATTACCTAAAATTCCTTCTTTGAAACAAAATGTAATGACATGACATCACCGACTTTGTTCTATTCTGATGAAGCGTATATGTGAATGTATTTAAAGGAATTATCTTATGTCCATGCTCCAAAAATTTAAAATCTGGAAATAATCCATTTTTCAAACGCTCAACTTAATTTGCTTTTAACCGAGAAGCACCCAAAAATTTAAAAAGCTCCCTGGAGCATTACACGAAGAGCAGAAAATCCAAAGTACAATGCGCAAAACCTCCCCAACTAAACAGTGTGTCATGAAAGCCAAAACATTTTCCAAGTTTTTTTCTTCACCGAACAAAATTCCTGTGTTTAAATACTTCTTATCTCGTGATGAATCGCTAGCTCTTTCAAACTTCTTTTCCATTCCACAAAATCGTACCAGGGAATGTTGGGCCACCTTTCACATTTCACGATCCATATGGATTCATTCTCTCAGCATATTTATAGTTGTCTTGTTGAGAGCTTGGAATTTATTTGATTCGCTCTTTTTCTTTAAACATATTATATAGCTCTAGAAAAATTTATCTGCATCCAATAGATTTTCTTAGATGTATAATATATTTCGACGTTAGGCTAAAAGTAATCCTACAATTCTTACATTCAGTTCAGATGGCACGTACTGAGAATATTACTGAGAACTGTTTGTCTTGATGGCTGATAGTCTTGCGTAGCCAAAAGTTTTCAATTTGAACAGAAAATGTATTTCATATGCTTAACAATTCGGGATCTGCAGATCTTTATAACACCCTCCTCCTCCCTTTCATAAAAATAATAAAATTGTATAAAGGGCTCTTTCAAAAACAACATGAACAAAGCTAGCGAAAGGTATTTTTGATAGTGCGGTGCCTCAATAATGGGAATGAAAAAAAGTGGCTCGAGCCAAACTACGTAGCAGCACAAGCACAATACTTTTTTCCTTTCCATTATTCACTTCACTTCATTTTAATACCAAAGGACGGGCAAATAAATATTATATGTTTCAGCCATGCATACTGAATACTTTTAAGTAAAAGTTACATTTTTCCATTGAGTCAAGCAAACCTTGGTTGGGATTTGGATCTAGAAATGGAGAGAAAAATGATTTGCTTCCTTTTCAAAAACCGCTGCATAATAACTGCAGGCTGTTTTGATTTCACTAGGACATGATGCGTGCCTGGTGCATACATTTTTCATCTTTTCCCCTTTTTTGTTTCAAAAACACGATTGAGCTTAGGAAGCCATATACCTTTTGATGGTGGTAGTGGTGTAGTGGGGGACAAATGATATAGGAATTGAAAAGAATCCCTACCCGATTTGATCCTATGTGGTCTGCCTACGTCCTCCGACTGCTGCCAGAGAAAAATAATCATGTCACTCTTTCAATAATATGAATTTTGACTACAAAGCAAAGAGTGTATGTAAATGGGGTTGCTATACTATGCAAAACTATTCTGAAAGTAACATTAACAAAAAGGTAACGACCCATTCATTGATGATGGATACTTTTTTGTTTGATCTAATTTTATTTTTGATAATTTTTTCGTAAATTAAGAAAAAAATCTGCATACCATTATACTTCCTTCTACTATATAATGCTATATATATATTATTTATAATGCTCAATATAAGAAGAAAAATTAACGTTAAACACATATTGAACACATTAAAAATATTTGATGAAGAAAGCAAGTAGTATTTTCCAAATAAATGAAATTCTAACTTAACTATTCGTTAAAATATTTATTTGCAGAGTGTAATCCAAATGAACGGATTCCGAAGTCTTGGCGAGGATGAAGAAGTATATTTCGAGTGTAAAGAATCTGGCAAAGGACTGGAAGCTACCCTTGTTACTAGTCCTGAAGGTGGAGACTGCCACGGGTCAAATAGACGTCCAGTATCAAAAAGGAAATTGAGGAAAATACGGTATGATCAAAATTTTGATAAAATATCGACTTCAATTATCGGATGATAATGTCATTATCACAAATTGTGGCTCACAATTTGTTTGACATTTTTGAAATTGCAGATGTTACAATTGCGGAGATTTGGCTCACCATGTAGCAGCCAAATGTAATCTTGGGCCCCAACCTAAGCGTTGCCACAATTGCAAGGCAGAGGACCATCTTATTGCAGATTGTCCAACGAAGGTGGAGAAAATTAAGAATAAAAAGGTACGTGCGCATTGAATGCTATAAGCCATATAAGCTGTAATAGTGGAAAGATGGTAAAATCAAACGATTTTTAAGGGCTGGATGGATTGAGAGCATGTTTATTTTCCAAAGTCAAAGTATTTGTATATAAGTTGTGATTGGGGCGTTTTGAGATTATTGGAAATTTTGAAGAGTTGAGTGTGGTTCATTGCTTAACGGTTACGGAATACGGATGCTAAATACATATTGGTCCTTGTACAATCACTTCAAAATTTGGTCCCAAATTCCTGGGAAGTTTTTGGCCACCTTTAGGTCTCATTAGCAGTGGAAGCGCATTCACATACATGGGGCCGGAAACCACTAGATCCTTTTCTTTATCGGAGGGCAAAGTCAGAGGAGGTCGGCGAGGATTAATTGCCAGTGGACTTCTATAATACTTCAGTTCCTTTGCAGTTTTTCTGCAAATATCGAACAGATAACAATAGATGATTTGAGTGTTCATTCAGATGTTAATTTTATTGAAAGTTTTTTTAATGTTTAAACAAACTTACAGTTTAAAGAAATTACGAAATGCATCGCGATGAACACTTTGTAAATCGTGAAATGAGGATGGATGTATACAAGCAGCCACTCCTGTACGAGGCAGACTTACAGGCTTCTTCGACTCCTCAGGGAAGCATCCTACTTTGACACAAAATGGTAAATCATACATGTCTTCCGGTGATGATTGTACCTGGTCGTTGCAGTCAATTGGAGGCTCCCTTTGGGGTGGAGGGGCTCGATGAGAAGGAACACAAAGACCACATATGGTGTCTTTCTGCAATTTAAATGAACCAATGTGTCTTTGCGCTCTGATAAACTAGATAATTGCTTTTTGTCTAAACGAGCATGCAACTTCATATAATTTTCTTACATGAAGCAAATTAAAAAGTTTTTGATTTTCTGGGCATAGTCGAGCCCATGGAGGTGCAACTTTAGGACAGTCATTTATTTCGTCCAAGCCATATCTTTCTGCCATTGTCCTATACCTTAAGTTTGCCTGGTATTGAGGATACGGATATTTTCTGTTAGGGTTGTCGGGTATCCTTGTAAAGTAATCTAAACTGGCAAGTTCCTCTTGGGCACCTCTGAAAGGCGATTTGTAGGTACGTTTTTGTGGACACATACACTTGAAGTTTTGACCCCATTCTGCGCAAAAGAACTCTTTGGCATAGCAGGGTACTTTCGGACATTGAGGTTTAGGTCTTGGACAACCCACCGCATATTTGTATGCTACTACATCTGGATAATTGATGGGAACGTAGCGACTCATGTCAAGCCTTTCTGCGAGATCAGACATGGTTATGGGTTTCAGGTTCCTTTTTAATACACTTAAAAAATGCTGTAATGTGACAGTTAGCTGTTAGATTAACAAAGTAGTAGCCAATTATTGATAACTAAGGAGTTCTTAATAGTACTAAAGAGTATCAATACATGTATAAAAGAAATCTAATTCTACATAAAGTTTAAGAGCTATAAAGTGTGCTGATCTTTCCTTCAAGGTGCTGATAGTGTGCTATAATAGTTTTATATGAATAATTTGTAATTTGTGAGACGGGCTTTGGGAAATAAAAAAGTACCGATAAAAGTGACTAGGGGTTACGCTGAAAAATTTCCAGTCGGAAGTAGGAACAGGATCCAAGCTTTGAAATCTATCTTCCTCCTTGATACCATGAATTAAAATGCGAATAATGATGACTTAATATAAAATTTGGAACATTATGCGGGGTATTATTTAATAATAATTATGTGTATTATTTGTTTCCTACAGAATAAAGACCATGAAAGTATGTGTGACACTGGGGCATCATCGATAGAAACTGTGTCAGATTCTGGAACTCATGTCACCGCAGGTACTTTTTTGAACTTTTAAATGTGAACGTTTTAAAATACCTTAGTTGAGGATGTATAATAATACTCATATGACATAATATATATTTTTCAGAGGAGTTCAATACCGATGACGAAGAGGAATGCAATTAAACCCTACCTGATGCAATTACTGGAAAATAATGCCAAAGTCTTAAGTCAACATCAGTAACGCATAAGAATCGATTCGATAGAATCCTTTATGATAATAAACTACTCCAACGACAATTGGTTATATAAAGTCCTTCAATTCTACCGATTCTAGTACATATTAAAGCTTTTAAAACACTACTTGTAAACACAAGATAAAAATAGATAACTAATCCAGAAACTGGATCACAAGTCATAACCAATATATTGTGTAGATGTCATATAATGTTAAATCTTGTAATAATATGGTAATTTGTAACAGCATTTGAAACTTAAGTAACATGAAATTCTTTACAATTCATTAAATTTCATTATAAAATAGTTTTCAAACTTGCTTTCTAGTATCTCAGACAAAGTTACACAGTATCAGTAGAAGTATAGTCTTTATATTATTAACAAATTATTGTCAAACCTTCGCTTACATAGGTATAATGTCTACCGCAGTTTTACAATAAAATTGAATCCGAATTCAAAGAGAGAGAGAGAGAGTTGAAGATTTTTATACCAATATATTCTAAACGTTAATTCTATAAATAGTAACTATTTACTAAAACGTACTTCATTAAGATAATTATAATGAACTAGGATGTGACCGCAATATTATTCAGACTCATGATTCATGTTTGTTGTAATACCAGCAAGGAAATATACAATCCTCTATATAGCATCTAATAAAGATACAAAAATAGTAGAAATAGCATTGACAATTAAAAGACCTTAAACGTTAATATTTCCCCTTAATATTTTAATACACACACCTAAGTCATAAGTAGTCGGGATCGCCATTATCAAATATAACGAGAATGTCAAATTTTCATCGTCCGTAGCGTCTGGCGATTTCGTTGAGGTATCATCAATGATGATTCATCGTCTACCTTAACTACAAAATGGAACATTCTCCTTACTCCGGGTGTGTCAAATGCATCTTGAAACCCACCTCTTTTAATGCCTCCCTCATGTGCTGCTTCATTGCAGTTTTCACACTTTCCTTTAACTTCACAAGCTATTCCTTATTCTTCAAATACTCCTGCAGTCTTGCACCCATTTCCGCATATTTGTCATCGAAATTAAAGTAATTCGGATCATTGTTTCGAGAGGTCATTCCCTTTCCTTCAACTAGTTGGAACCGCTTTCTCAACTTTTCCCGATAATTCTCTTCCGTCGCCAGAAGCTTGGATACTTCTCATCTCCCTCCCAATAGCTGCGTTTTAGATAATGGAATCGGCATTGCTTTACGCCTTAATCGCCTCCTTAACCTTAGCCTGCTTTCTCGTGTCAATTATTGACCTGAGATCAGATACAGAAATGACAGAATGACAGAAATTGCAATTTTATTCTAATTTTGTCAAGAACCTATCCATTACTCAATTTGTCTCATGAATTCAGCAGAAGAGACGCTTCAAAAATGCAACAATGCTTTGTACACTTTTGTTTCGCTGTGCACCCCACCGACTCTGCGGGAAAGCTGCTGTTCAAAGCGTCCCATATGTGCACAGAGTTTTACAAGATCTTAAAAGCACGTGTGTGTGTGCATTTTCCTGGACATTGTTGACAGTCTCAACAATCGACCAGTTAACACCAGTATTTGTTAATTTTTTTGGTTGAACAGTTAAGTATGGTCAGCTTTAGGGTTAATCCTAATTGTTGAACATCGATGGCCTGTCTCTTGATGACTTTCAAGGTTTCAAGTCTCAGTAATTGACAGTGATGTTATGGCCATCCAAACTTAAGATTAGAATTCGTGGAATTCGGAAGCCATTAACAATGCACACATGAAATCACTAAAATATGTGGTATTTTAAAAGGTAGAAAGTCCGGTGGTATGTATAAATGTAAAACGTGGGATATCCGTTGGAGGGGTCAATGATTTTGAGGTACCACCGTTTGACGGCGGTGCAATTTGAGGTACCATAATTTTGTGGTACGTGAGATTATGAGAGTGAGATAACGTTGAGGGGATCAAGTGTAGTTTACACAAAGTGGTGCGTAAAGGTTAATTGTGGGGGTCCGTTGGGTCAATGATTTTTAGGAGTATCTTTCGGTTAGATATTCCTGCGAAATTTTGCAAAATGCTGACTAGCAGCAGCAGTCACAGCACAAAAACGGCGATGAGAACCTACCTATTCTGGTTTTCAAATGAGCACTCCAATTTTCGCTTTGCCGTAAGTCGGTTTTTAAGAATACTCTTGGTCTTGCCCAAATGCAATTTAGGACCACTGGATGTAGATATGAGCTTATAACTTTAATTTTGGTATTTAAGGAACTGGAGGCGTTGTTTAAGGTGTGCAACTTGGATAGAGATATTCTGGAGAGACGGATTGTAAATGGGGTAAGTGCTCTGAATATGCCGTAAATGAAAAGTAATTGCGTTATTCGTAAATTTTGTCTGTTACAAATGATCTCTGGTCTTCTGTAGCCATTTATTTTAATGGACTTTCCGGATGAAAGCGGTCCCGTAAAATTGATGAGCAGAAGCTTCCTGGCGCACTCATGTTACGAGTTGTGGGCTAGTGGCCAAACACTAAGTGATTTGCATAAGGATATGAAGCAAAATTTAGATAATGTTACTCCATATATTCATGATTCCTTTCAAATCAGGGTGGATTCGTACGGGAAAACAATTAAACATGCGGAAAAACTCTCGCTTATAAATGTAAGTATGAAATATGTTGTAAAAATATTCAAATGTAGTAGACCTTGAACTACTGACAAAGTTTGCATAATATGGGCTTTCGTTATAATTATCAGACTTTCGAGTTTTTGCCACTTGAAGGAAAAGTGGATTTGAAAGAGCCATCACTAAGCCTTTACCTAATCCCATACTATGGACTGGAACCAAATGACATTCCTGAGGAGCCTTATCAGTTGTACTTTGGGAGATGGGTACGATTTTTAAAGCAAGAACTGGCTGGAATAAATAAACTTGAGGAAAGAGAAATTTAACCTATTATTTACTTTCATTTATGCAGATAATGGATGGTCAGAGGAAAGTAGTTTCGAGAATTAACCTGAAAGATAGAAAATTCATTGGAAACACTTCAATGGATCCTTTACTCTCCCTATTGATGGCAAATTTAGCACTTGTAAAAGAGAATGATGTAGTGCTAGATCCATTTGTAGGGACGGGTAGTTTGTTGGTGGCAGCGGGAGTTCTTAATGCATATGTCATTGGAAATGATATAGACTATTTAATGATCCATGCCAAAACCGCGTCGTCGCGTGCTTTTACGGTAAATGACTGCGAAATGCAAGACAACATATTTTTTATATGTAATATTTTAAAAGTTCTTTAACTTTACTTGATGTTTCTAGAAAGTTCGTGACAGTGATGAAAGTGTAAGGGCCAATTTAAAGCAGTATGGTGCAGAGAGTCAGTATTTGGATGTAGTAGTTGCAGATACTTCCAGGCCGTTGTGGAGGAATGACTTTAAGTTTGATGCTATTATCACAGATCGTAAGAGCATACATTTTCATTACCTATTGTAAAGATATAAGATATTTAATGACCTACTCAACTTTGATCTTTTTTGTCTTTATCTAGCTCCTTATGGGATTAGAGAAGCAACAGAAAGAATAGGAACTGACAAGCACCCAGCCGGATTTAAAATCAAAGAGGAACATTTAGCAAAGCACATTCCAGCAAAAATTAGTTATACTCTACAAGACATATTTTCCGACTTGCTAAATTTTAGTGCGCGCTCACTCTATATTGGTGGTAGATTGGCATTGTGGATTCCAATTTCAAGGTAAAATTGGCATTAAAAAGGAATAAAATACAATCAAACAAGCATTTGTTCAAATTTTAATGTTCTATTCAAACTGTGGTTTGTAGGACTGAATACGACGAGGAAAAGCTTCCTCGTAACCCTGCCCTCAGTCTTGTTTCCAATTGTGAACAATGTCTCACAGCTACTGCTTCACGAAGGCTGCTGGTGTATGAAAAGATACGAGAACCCTCAGTGCGTGTCAAATGTGTTTGTGCTACATTTAGAATATGGTGTTGGTTAAAACAATAATATCAATATTTTTTTGTAAATTGTATATTCCAGGAGACTTGCCTTACTGAAATGGACGGAAGTGCTCTTATGTATCGTTTCAAATTTTTTGAACTAGAAGCTAACACTCCTAGAAAGGAAAAGAAGAGCAAAGCGTATAGAGAATTTGGGAAAGCAACTAAAAGAGGACAACTGCAGCCGTCTTAGTTTTAATTTTTTTCATTCTTAGATTCTTTATATAAATGACTGAAAACATGTGATGATGATTTTTTTACCTACAATAAAGGTTAATGAATTTCAATTTTTCTGCTTGTAGTATTCAGTGTACAGCATACTACATAGTAGTTGGCTTCATTGATTAAAATTGATGGACATCGGCTGGAAATGAAATCAAGAAGGCCTAAGCGTGACTTTGTCTTTTGATTGACGTTGTCAAGGATTACTAACACAGGAAATGGCTCATATTTTATTAATCTTACGGACATTTTCCAATTTGGCTAGCACAAACAAACAGTAGAATAGAATACTTCGGCAAACCTATATAAGATGCTCGTCGAAATTGAACCAAATTCTCAATTTTTGTGCACTACCACCACAGATTAAGGTTTAAGTGGAGAAGGAATTCCAAAGATTGAGACGAAAATGGCTGAAGGCATTACTTTGACTGAAACAAAGGAACAAAGGTTTGTGCTACTCCGCTTACACAGGTTTAATCACAGTAATTCTAAAACTATTGTGTAACTGCTCATTAAAATATCCGAACAGTATTTTGGACGAGTTAGCGCATTCGGAAACGGTGCGTAAATTGATTGAATGTCCAGTGTGTCTGGATTTACCACTTCCCCCAATTTATGTTTGCAACAAGGGCCACATTGTCTGCAACAATTGCCAAGCTCGAACGTACGCTTGTCCACTTTGTCGCGAGCACTATTCTACAACGCGCGGATTTGTTGCCGAAGGTATTATAGAGAAATGCATACTACGCTGCAAACATGCTGACCAGGGATGTCCACTTTCGATGCGGGGTTCAGAAATGGTGGATCATTTGGAGCTTTGTGATTACCGGTGAGCTTTAAGTCATGCATTACTTATTACCATTTTGTTTTTTCAAGATTGAAATCAATCATTTATTTTGCCAAGACCTGTTAAATGCGTTGATTGTGCCGGAAAATTGATAAACTTTGATGAATATGAAGATCATTTGCTAAAGCTTCACCGAATCAATGGAATTAACCAAAATAGAGCTTATGTAATCTACAGCATGAACTTGGCACATCAGATAGCATTTGGTAAAACCATTCATGTATGTAAAAAAATATAAACCAAAAGTAAAACAAAATTTTAAATGAAAATAGGCGAAAAGTGTTGCTGGCCTCAGTATTACCTTAAGGCATTCGACAACGTTACATTTCTACTTCGCCTTTATGCGACCCATTGGTTTGTCTGCGCGTGGGTTAGTTTGTTGGGACCCAAAAGTGACTGCGCCAAATATGAGGCATTACTGGAGTTTCATCCCACGAATGATGATGTGAGCAAATGCTTTTTGAATTTCATAAGTGTAATCTATAAATAGTCCTAATTTAAGTCCATTTTGTACTCTCAGAGTGTGGTACACACTTGGCAAGGTCCAGTTAATCACTTCCGAGCAGATCCAGCAAAGGAAATATTCTTGCAAGGTCGCGGTTTGATAACTCCAATGGAAACTTTAATGCAAATGGCTCCCGTTGCAAATGATCATGCGGAATGGCTCTATAATATAGAAATTCTGCAAGTTTCGGTAAATCAATATTCATTGGCAAAGTAAACTATCTTGTCAAAACATCAAGTGAATATTTTGCAAATTAATTGCAAAATTCAAACCAGGATAAGAATGACTTGGATGAATCCACTTCTCAGGAAGATGGCTGTTCGGAAAATCCTATAGAAGTGCCAACGGCAACTGTGACACCAACAGGAGAGAAATCGGCCAGGGATGTTTCACTTTGCCCCAGCGATGCTACTGATCCGGTAATCGTATCTCCTACCTCGCAAATACAGCAAGCTGGTGGGACTAGATCAGATTCAAAACAATCTCGAGTACCAAAGTCTCCTGCTCGAATCGTCTGTGAGGCTCCTCCTCAAAATTCACCTCCTGCAGGGGTGACATTTCGAACACCCCGTCGAGTGACTGAACGTAACGCTCATTTCAGCAACAGTACTGTTCTAACGCCAGGTCCAGCAACCCTCTCACCTTCAACATCGGTCCTTGCAGCAGCTGCAACTGTTACCTCGGTCGTTCCAACACCAAGTTCTATGATGGATGCTGTGCAAAATGGCACGTCAACAGTGTCCGCAACATATTCTGCTCATCAGCAGAGCTTTGTTGGAAACGATTCAAATCAAGGACCAGTCACTGTTTCCACCATAAGGCCAAGCACCAGGTTACTCAACAGCTTACGAAGATCGTCTCCGTCTCCCTTATCATTTCTCATTCGTGGAGAGGGGAGAAGGTTTGGAATCACCGAAGACGACTGGGATTTCAGTTCGGACACTGATGAGGAATGACAACTGTTGGAAGTGCATATTTGATGGGAATTCTAATTGAGTCGCATACCATGAAATATATATAATCCTACATATAAGGTAGGCTGGTATTACGCGATTATGAAAGCAATAATTAATGATAACAGGAAATATTATTACATAACTGATTTAGTCCTCATATTTTTTCTTTATTTATGAAAAATATAAAATAAAAGGTTACAGAACAGTCGCACGTGAATAATACTTTATGTTTATGACTTTCATGATAAAAGACAATTTGTGTTCACATTCACATTTTAACGAGGTGATATCACAGGTCCTATTATATCAAGAAAAGGTTGAATGATTGCTCGTGTATTGGCATCGGTTGTCCTCAGCAAAGATCGAATTTTTCCATGAACTTTTGGTCCAGCTCTTGATGCTCGTATTTTGATACGGATTGTTGCAAGTTCTGAAATTTCCGGTATTTTCTTGGACACCAATTTACAATAATTTAAAAACTGGTGCAAGTTTACCTCATTGCTAGCAACATACTATATAGAGAATGTACAGAAAAAAAATTCAGGATTTAGGATAAGAATATTACCGTTTTATGGGAATCATGTCACTAAATATTTTACTTACGATATCCAGAGCTACTTGCTTGTTTGGTCGAACTTGGTCAGGTAGAAACGGCAATAACACGTCCAACAATGGCTGCAATGTTATGTGAATAGTTGTTAGCGTCTCATTCATTATCTCAAATATATCCTTGCGCAATATGGGGTCGGTGTGTGGTAAAATGCTTTGAAGTTCTTCCAACCCTGTTGCCGTTAGTTCATCTAGGTTTTCTAAAGACGATTTTAGTATTTTGGTCGCATTTAAAACCTCGAAACCCAAAACTTGAGAAGCCTTAAAAAAGAAATGCACTTTTGTAATGCTCTATGTTCCCGACTAAGCATCAATGTCAATAATATACAAAAATGCAAGTATAGACATAATATAAATACTTACAGCATCTATGATGAAATCTCGATTATATGAATTTCCATCGCTTTCTGACCATTCGTCTTCCAATGGTACATTGAAAGTTTTCGCATGAATTGTTTTTTCTTCGTGTTCTACAATCGAATTTAATAACTCCGATAGGGGTTTAATAATGCTTTGAGCCGATTTTGTGTTCGTATTAAGAATGCTCAAAACTTTTAACAAGGGAGAGAAACCGGCTTCCACGGAAGAAGTGACAATTTTTGTGGAAGCAATTTTTACAATCCGTTCCACATGTGACGTTGCGTTTTTTACATAGCTTTTAAATGGTTTCAAACCGATTCCCAATAAATTTGCAACCTTAAGAAAATCATTTTCCAGTCATAAAATATCATGCTATTAACATTTAAAAATATATTTTTTTAAACGTATACTAACCAGGTCATAAACAAATGTCTTTTCTCGTCTGGAGTCTTCCTTGAAATGAAGAAGTGTCTATATATGTAATTAAAGTACATTTTTAAGAAGTAGCTTCAGAAATTACTATGATTTAAATCTGTCAACAAGTATCGTACGTTTAGAATTGGCTTTGTGTCACGAAGAACGTCATTCATCGCTTTGTCATAAATGCTCATGACCTTCACTCGAACTTCGTTGTTTCCATTACTTTGTTCAAGAGCGTCAGAGAGGTTGCTTCGAGTGGTTTCAAAGAGCGGAATGAGCTGTGATAAGACGTTATCTGCTTCCACAGCGGCTTCTTTTATGTTTATTCTCAACATTTTGGATATCTACCAAATCAAATCACAAAAAACAATTTGTTATACCTACTTGATGTCTCAATTAACTCACGTGAAACACTTACAATTCCATTAAGAAGATCATCGTCATGTTGTGGTTCGCTAAGTTTGGTTCTCGACGCTGGACCGCAATTTGGCTCCACAAGCTGTCTTAATTGATCGAGTATGGGAATAATGATTGACTTTCCTTGATTTAAG
Organism: Entomobrya proxima; assembly: GCA_029691765.1. NCBI lineage: Eukaryota > Metazoa > Arthropoda > Collembola > Entomobryomorpha > Entomobryidae > Entomobrya > Entomobrya proxima. Next base: position 12,857,681 of record CM056169.1, read on the forward strand.
TACTCATCAGCAATTTTCACCAAGGCTGCTCCCACCTCAGGCTTTGCTTTTGTCGCTAGTTCCATGAAACTGGCAATGGTGTTATTTAAAAGCTGCAACGACCTGCACAACGCGTTTGCAATTGCCGTTACTAGTTCTTCCAACGTTTTTCCTAATAACGCATAGATAACTGGAACGAACGAAAAACCAAATGAACATCCCTTTCTCAATTTGCCCCATACAAAGCAAAATGGTATCCAAGAAATTGCTAATTTGCTTACTATCTGATGCAGAATCATGGGTTGAATATTTTGAAGTCAACGAAGGAAGAACGCTTCCTAAATCTAATAAAAATTCATCAATCATTTCAATAACTTCGCCAATGGCATTTTCTGTGATGATGGCAAGTTCCTTTTGAATTTCAGGACTTGCTATCTGGGAAACGTCCTGCAACTTGTCTAAGCCGTCATTAGTCACTTCTCCTAATTCTTCGAAAGTAGTTTCCATTTCCACCAGTAACTCCTTCACGCTCATGCCTAAGGTTGCCCTTATTAGGTCAGCGAAAAAGTCTCGTACATACAATGTAGAAAGATGTTGTAACTGAATAGCACTTCTAACTTGGTTCCGATGCGCATTTGTGGCTACAAAAACATGTATAAAATAGTCAAGCCAAATTCAATAGTCTAACGTGTAAAAGGTCAAACAACAACGATTTGATACCTGAAAATTTTCCTGCATAGTCAGTATTTTGAACCAGCTCTTTGGAGTTGGCGAAGAATTCTGGACTTTTTGCAGGCAAAGCCACAACAACGGCAGTGACCAAAGTGCATAATGCAATCGTTCTGATTATTGTATGCATTTTTGCGATTCCCAATTCTGGGAAGTTAATTCCAAGTTGCTTTTAAAAATTTCAACTGATGTTAGAGAAAAAGTAGCACTACTTCTGAAGAGGTTTTGTCCTCTGAACTGCATTTATTTTTACATTGTTGTTTATATACTTGCCATCAAATATTTAATTGACATAATATGTCGTTTGGTCACGTCATTACATCAGTCAAAAAGTAATAGGTTACTCATATTACTTGCTGCGTAATTGCACAACAAGTCTGTTTTTAGACAGTAAAGCAAAAACTATTGTAAATCGTTATCTGTAGAAAAATGTACGTACTATTGTACCTTTTAAAGTCAAACTAGCTTGATACAATTCATCATGCACTTAGTCAACATTCATTTACGTAGGTATACCAGTTTGCAGTGATTGATTTTTATATTTATTGTATTCCATTGATTTTATTAATTATTATTGTATAACGTGTTCAACCATGTTTTCGGAGACTGACGATTATTTAGCGTTGTTGTCCGATCGGTTTGATAAAATGTTGATAAGGCAAGCGTCAGTTTTCGCAAATTTGTCGTCAAAGGTAAAAAGCTAACGTACTAAATAGCAATACGGACGGAGATGAACAGGAAGATCAGCGCTTTCTGGAAAAGTCACAACATTTTGCATTACTAATGGCATTAAAGCTACTGGAGGAAAGACATTCCTTCATGGAGACGTCTCGTCGGATGACTTCATTCTTCCTGTTTGTCGTTTTCTGTTTTGTGGATGTCATTTAATTGTTTGTATTAAAGAACTTGACTTTTACAAACGAATATACAGGCTTACGCTAAAAAAAGGTCGGTTTTCTCAATGTCAAACAAATATTATGCAGATAATCTAGAATGATAAGTTATGGAATGTTATCAGCTTAGATGTCGTGTGTTTCAAGTCACCCCAATGCAACCAAATTTTCATGTCCCTTCTCCACTTCAATTATCAGAAAGATTTCTGTTATAAATTATAGCGTATAATGATAATGGATTATGGATAACGACTAAACGTCTGGTATGGCAAATGCTCAATCAACGACCTTTGACCTTTTAAAATAGCTTCTGTTTGTCAGTCTCTAAACTTACTAAAACTCCATTTTATAATCAAGTACATATAGCTGCATCATATCCAAGTTGCCTGTGTAGCATTGGCATTATAGAAACGGATTCAGTTACTTAATGTTTCAATTCAGAATTTTAAAACGGTTTTAGCATGCATTTTGGGTTCATGGTTTGATGTTGATTGATGGCAAGTATAGCTTATACAGTGTCATGCTGTGTACTCGTTCACTTCGCACTGAATCAGCTCATGTGTGCAACTCTTTCTAGCACAGTGTAAGGTGTAAACAAGAAAGGATGTTTTGGTCAAGTTTGACAAGTTGGAAGGTAAAGCATCTGCTTGAACAGCCGGTGTCTTTTGTCTAGGTCAGCCAAATTGCTTAAAGAAAGAATACAGTATTTGTGTAGAATTATAGGACACACAAATTATCCAGGCTGTTGTGAATACTAGAAATGTTTAAAGGGAAAACTTGTCATTAGGATTAGGTTTTGTCGTCATTTTGAAAGTCCTCAGTGATGGGGAAATCCGTGTTATACAGTGAATCCCGAGGTGTTTTTTCCAGCACCAGAAACTATCTGGCAAATCCTGATGAGCCCAAAAGGCTAATTATTTCAGAGGCAAATGGGGCAGTGGAAAGTAGTGGTCCTACTGAGGAATCCTTCCCAAGGAAAAAGGTCAAGCTGGAAAGTCAGTCAAGAGTCAGATGGTTACAAAACGTGAAATTAGCCCTAAGTCAGATCTTCTTGCCACATGGCTTTCCAGACTCGGTGTCTTCGGATTATATCAATTTCCAGATATGGGATACTATTCAGGTAGGTGAAGCAACTTGAAGAAACTTACAGTTCGACTAAGGTTGTTCGTATGTTGAGGAGTTTGTTTTGTGATTTTAGGCGTTTGCCAGTTCACTTACTGGAGCTTTAGCCACAGAAGCGGTAATGAGGGGTGTAGGAGTTGGAAATGAAGCTGCAACTCCATTAGCTGCAGCGTTAACCTGGCTTTTGAAAAGTGGTAGTGGTCATATTGGTCAGATAGCCTTCACTTGGTCCAAAGGGTACTTTGTCAATTCTTCATACATTGCTGAAAAACTGAAGGAAATGTTTAATGGGATATTTTTTTAAATAGGACATCATTGGATTTTGATTGTAAGAAATGGAGACTTTTCGCTGACTTTGTAAACGACATTGCTTTCTTTATCGATCTTACCGCACCGTTATTCCCAACCGATGTGGTTGTCTGTATTTTATGCTCTTCAAGTATAGCTCGTGCTCTGGTACGTTGCATCATTTGGATCATTTACAATTTCTTCAACCCCTATTTAAATTTGAATTTCAAAACTTAAACTTAAATTTCGTTAATTTTGGTTTTCTAAAATAGGTTGGGGTATCGGGTTCAGCAACTAGAGCAGCGGTAACACAACATCAAGCTAGAATGAACAACATGGCAGATGTGTCAGCTAAGGACGGAAGTCAGGAAACGCTGGTTAATCTTCTAGCGCTTGTCGCAAGTCTCATATTACTACCTCTGGTTAGCGGTAAAACATTGTAAGTTAGCAGGCTTCCTGATTGAACTTTAATAGTTGAAAATATCGGAATCGGTAATTAAATTAGCAATTGTGTTCTGTAGGGTTGTATGGACGCTTTTCATGATTTTTACTTCAATACATCTTTTTGCGAATTATAAAGCAGTGAAAGCTCTGGAGTTGGAAACATTGAACAGGTCAAGAATTTTACTGTGCCTGCAAGATTATGTCAACTTTGGGAACATTTCTACGGTCAAAAAGATCAACAATATGGAAAGTGTCTTTCTTGGTCTTGGAATCCGAAGTGAGTTTGAATGAAAAATGTCAAAATTTTTCAAAAGAGCAGTTTTAATTTGAAATATAAGAACTCATTAAAACTTATCGTAATAGGCACGGATGTTTGTGGCTTCAACATCAAGATGGGAGTTCCTCTCCTCCAACCGTTAAATGAAGATCAGCTCAGACCCATTTACATTGAGAAACTAATTAACAATTTTGGATCAAAGCCCTTTATAATTATTCCCGTTTTAGATAAAGACACCATATATGTCACTCTTCATGAAAACATATCACCTGTTGAAATTATTGAAGGATTCGTTAGAGCCGTTTTCACGGGTATTGTCATAGACCAAATCCGATCCAAAGTTCAAAATAATTCTACCGTTCGCCTTTCGTTATCTACCATAGCTGAAGCAGAGATTGGAAATGCTTGTGTAAGTCATGAAGTTTGATATGACTTTATAAATTGATCACTATAAAACTGATTTTTTAGCTCCTTTCTTGTATTAAGAATTATTTTTTAAAAAATAGAATGTGAATCCCATGGATCGAGTAATCACAAAGGAATGGGAAAACTTTCAACGATTAGCCAAACTTCAAGGTATTTTTTTATGTCGATGCCTATTAAACAATATAACTATACATGCATTGACGGGATATACTTAGGGTGCTCATGCATTTGTTTCTAACAGGATTCGTGTTTGATCGGCATTTACTGGAAACTGATAGTTGGCGAGCAAAATGGAAACATGTTTAAGGCAAAGGTATTGTGGAATTTGTAAAACTGAAAACCGAAACAAAAGTTTGATAATATAGTTTTTGGAAAATGAATGCACTTATGTAAACGTGCCTTGAAAAGACTTCCCATTTCGCAACATGTTAAACTACAAAAAGACTGTAACCGTTATTCTTTTTGGTATGCTTAATGTTTTCTTACCATATAAGCCTGCAGGTTTATGAAACTTTTGTTGAATACATCTCAACCACTGAATGCATGAGTCCTTATAACTTCCCCATAATTTTGAAAATGTGAAATCAATGTCGAAAACTATTATGTTTATGTATAACAATAAATAAAAACATTTCCATTTTTATTGTTGCTGAATAGTCCAATACAGAATTTCGTCAGAATGTTAAGTTTTCATATCATGTGGTTTACAATTCCAAAATTGATAGGACATCTCGAGTTTTTGTGTTGATAATATACAGGCTTGACTTAATTACTCTGACGTGTGTATTATTCTGTACAATCTTATTGTTTTTCTGACATAGAAGGCGCTTATGGTGCTGTGGATATTTCTATTCAATAATTATTGCTTTCTTAATAATCGTAACTTAACTTAAAGCGATAAATACTTTATACGGTTACGTTTAATAATCTTCAGATAAAGACACAAAAATGGACTGTCAATGTTATTTACTACCTACTAACGTATTATTATAGTGTACGACACAAATTATTGCATTTGTTTTTAAATATTTATTTTAAGGCCATTGTATCTCGAAACTTGGAAAATGCGATTTCTTTATTTTAGTATTCTTAAATAACTATAGTGTAAAGTGCATGTTCCTCTTATAACTACACTTAATAATCCACCGACATACATGTTTATGAAGCACGTATAGTTAGTTGGCTATACAGCCACCTCTATCATCTATATAATTTCTCGAACAAACAAAGAAAATATTCATAAATTCATATACAATGAGGTAACAGCATTCCGTGGCACTGGTGCCAAAACGTTCCGAACAAACACGAGTGAATTTCAACTAATGAGTACGTACTCAACGTTATTAACATTGAACCGAACTACTGTCATGTACTTACTATATTTATGCTTTTCTCTAGCGATAAAGAAGCCCGCTGTATAGGGTTATATCATGTGGAAAACACACTACCTGATTATACGTTTTAATACAAGTATTCAAGACACGCTGAATATTTAAAATGCACGATCAAACCCTTTGAACCCTTATGGGATTACTTAACGTAATTTACGTTTCACCACGTTTAATCATCACCCAACCAGGTTCAGGTTCAAAATCTGGAGAAGGTGGCCTCTGGGGATTTCTTCCTTTTCCTTTGATTAAGTCCAACTGCTTCCTTAGTTGTTGATGAAACTGAACTAGGCTTTCCTATTTATAAGTAAAAGACCAGTAATTCATATATTCTTTTCAAATATTTAAAACATCTCTGTGATTAGTTAAACTAATTTAGTTTCAAAAGTAAACCAACATTTTCGCTTTGGAGCTCCCTCCACTCTTTCATCATATCTTGATTGTTCGTACGGGGACCGTTAGCTTTCTGCTCGGCTAACTGCTTTACCAGATCTTCTTTTGTTTGCAGTAAATCTTCAATTTCCATTTGAGCCTGCAGATATTCTTTCGCCAACTATAAAACAGAGACAATGAGCATGTGCAAAATTTACTCGTGGTCCAGAGAATCATTTAGAAATATTCTACAAATAATTTGTTTTCATACCATCTTGTGTTCTTGGAATATCCTAATAGACTCTGGGATGTCCAAGGCCGGGGAAATTGGCTGTAGCTCCTGATCAAGCATTAAATGCGCATTCTCAAAAAGAGATTCTCGATTTTCTTGATTATCTGCAAGGAAAAAATTAAGTAAATATTTTGTAATTTAAAGCACTCAATAAATTTTTCATATAAACTAGATTCTCGAAATGATATAACTTAAGCTTGAACAATGCGTAAAATGAAAGCAAATGCTACTAATTTCAAGGTTTACCGATTTGTAACAACTGATCTCTGAGTATCAGCCAACGACACTGAAGTGCTCGAAGTAGGAGATCATGTTTATCATTTTGAAGAGAAAGTGCCTGTCGGCTAGCCTCTGACATGCTTACAACTCTGTGATTATCAGACTCCAGCTCGTCATCACAGTAATCACTACTGCAGCTATCGGAACGAAATTCATCAAAGCTACTCTCCCGACTAGTGGTTGCACTGCTATTAGTACTTCCACTTGAACTGGCTAAGCCACTACTACTACCGGCTTCTTCCGAGAAAATGCTTTCCCCACTTAAACTGCGTCTGTCCTCACTTTCTGAATCCATTGTTTTAGAGTTTTATGAACACGTGCACAAGAAACGCTACCAAATAAGTGTCAAATTGCACTTACAATACCAGGACACAATTTATCAAACGTTCAAAACTCATACTTTCTCCTCCAGGTAAATATCCGGAATGTTGTTTGTATGTATATTTTACTCAATTTGTGATTGTCCTCTGCTTTACAGAAAGTGTCAGAGTGAGGATTTCAGATGCATAAAGTTTTTAGTATTGTATTGCAAACGATGTAAGAGTACATTAGTAGCATCCAATTTTAAATCGGCAAAGACAATCTAAGAAGATTTATTCCTCAGCACAAAAACTAATCCGAACTCGAGTGATGATGCTTTAGTGCTGTTGGAATTAAAATGGATCTTGGAAAAACATGAAGTACAAACAAAGATGAAAGTTATGCGTCAGCGTTTCTTGTGATGGTGTTGAAAATTACGTACAATGCCTATCCATTTCCAAGTTGTCCTAAAGGTCTATAATACCATTAAGCTAAAAGTCACAGTCACAACACGAAAAGCTATCACCACTTCCACCGCCACAACTTCTTTTCGACAAGTCGCAAGGAGAAGCTGACACACTACTAGTTGCTCACTCTTTGCATAACGGCGATGTACATCTAGAGAGACGGCTCGGTAACGACTAAAAATCTTTCTCTGTGACTTCAAATGAGTTGGACATGAAATTCGACTCCACTACTACGACTCTCATTATGGCATCTTTTAAAAAAGGCGTAATAGGCATGTATACAACAAAAAGACGGCAAAAGCGGTCGGTGAAAGAAAAAATCGGTAATGGTAATAGTAATGACTACTTACTACTATAAGAACTAAGAACTACCACGAACTACAGCCCGGCAGATCTTCCCTACAACATGAGCTTTTTTCATCAGCGCAGCATGCATTGCTCGACAGTTTTTGGCTCCGGCTTTAAGGAAGTTGGATGGAAGAGAGTACACATTTTTCCAAATGAGTTTTACCGTTATAGATTTGGAAAAAATAACTCAAGTTATCTTCTCTCTTTGTCTTCTCTATTCAGCGGAAGCTGAAAGGTAAAACGAGAAGAAGGTGTACTTTCCTAGTGCGCATTCTTTTCTCTCTCAGAGAGATGCAATTGGACAAAGAACTCTAAAACAAATATCTACGAAGGTTCTCTTTCATCATCATGAGTTCAAAACTCCATAATAGCATGTATATACATAAAATTCTCAAAGTTCATTAAAACCTAATGAAACCATTCACGCGACGGAAGGAAATGATGAGAAGCAAAGAGTTGTGTCACGGTAAAAATTCATCCTATTCTCCTATTCTTAAGTCTAAAATTCTTTTCCTTTGGATGTGGTGATTACTAACTACAATGTTCAACATGAATGACGGCGTTTTCTGTGAACCCCAATCCCCAATGTACTTTAAGTATATTTTTACCAGGAATTTGTTTGATCATGAATCAACGTAACATCTACATAGTAGTTGCACAAAAGAGTAATAAATCCTGAAGCTTGCGTACCGAAGATTGAAGAATGACGACAATGAAATAATATGATTCTTTTTAATTGCAACTTTCACCTACATCTGCACTGGATGCTTTTCCTCATATAAACTCCCAAATGCAAGTATGAAGAACTACTGAAATCGCCAGCAAATTTTATTTTTTTTAAAGACGAAGGTCATACAACCATAAAAATAAGTACATCATGTTCGAGAGCAAAAACTTTAAAACCAGAGGACTAAAGTTTATTATGTACTGAACACGTAGAACGTATGAATACTCGGATCAGATTTATTTTAAACCATCCAGGAATACAGCAAGCCAAACAGCTAAAAACGAAAACAATTCGCGATGAGTCATCCAATTATCTTTGAATTTCAAGACAGATTGCCGTTACACAGATGAAGGCTTATAGCAAATACTTTCTTTTCTTGTATCCACCATATTACGGAAATCCATCTGTGGTTATGTCGAAGGTAAACTTTACAAAACTCGTCGCTCCTCTTTTGAACACTTTATTTTGCCCAATCCAAAAGAGATTGAAAATAAATGATTGTAACTAAAAAAATTTGCAATAAATTTGATCTAAACAAGAAAGCTCTTTAGAGAATTTTAAGTATCAGTGCGTGGAGTATAGAAAGTTGAAGCATAAAAGCATACGAACGATTGATATATTACAGTTTTGTTTTCAAAGTCAGCTATATTCCTTTGTTTCACAGAAACAATATCATTGCCATTCTAAATGGTACATATAATGACTTTCTGCTTAATACTGATATCAGTGGACGATGCAATGGCCTATTCATTGTATTGTTAATCGACTTTAAAAAGATTTACCAGAAGTGTACTCATCGTCCATTTTAAAATGGAAAATGAATAGCTAGAAAAATCTACTTTCGAGCGAAAAACTAAACAAACGCCAGAAGTCATGTTTCCACTCACTATGTAAAGTCAAACGTGAACAATATTATAGTTTTCAACTTGAAAACTCAAGTAATGTGTCTGCTTTCAGAAAAAATGAGCGTGTAAGCGTAAATTGTACTAAGACACTCAAAAAACACGAATGACTCATCCTGTAGTATCTTAATATCTGTGATGGTGGTGGTAGGTAAGAAGTGTGGATTTTGTGCCAAGAAAACTTCACTTCAAGCAAAACCGTTCCCTATATCGCCATGTAAGGTGTAGAATGACGTATCATTCTCACCGCTACAGCTAGAATCATGCATTGGAATATCCGATATGTCAGTTAGGTTCATAATTCTGCAGAATTCTGAAAGAGGTAGTCGATCAAGCTGTAATATGTAATTAATTCACAGTTTATGGTATCAAAAGCAACAGATATGCTCTATTTCATAGGTTTAAACTACGTACAATGCATAGAAATAAGTCTTGGAGAATTTATATTTCAATTGTATCAAAGTTTCAAATCAGATATCTATTATCTATCTCAAGAGAAGCAAAAAGAATTAAAATGTTCTTTTAAAAATCACGATGATATATAACATAACTGAGAATGAAACTTTTGTTTTGGAACAGTTGCGCTTTCGTTTTTATAAAATAAAACAAAGCAGCTTGTGGAAAATAAATCAAAAGAATAGCTTGTCTACAATGAATGCATTCGTTCTTTTCTTCTTTCTAATTGAATTCCAACCGGAACAAGAAAAAAGCATGTTACATTTTATCATAGTTGCATCATCATAACATGATATACAGTCACATCAATTTTAATGTTTGTATGTAATTTCCCGTGAGTACTGATTTTTTCCGTGTGTTAACTAATTGAGAAAGTTATCCTACTGTATATAGTTTAAAATGTTAAAATATTAATTTAAAATCCAGCTTATACTTTTGCAGTTTTTGAAAAATTACAGCCATAATGACCATGAGTAAAGTAAACACATGCATGAATGCATGAATTGGAATTTTAAATCAGTGAAAACAGACAACTGGGGATATTTTTTACTTGATGTAATAATGCTGAATGTAAATGTTTTATAATTTTGACATTATTTGTTGTTGCAAAATATCCTTGCGTGAAATGGGATCACCTATAAAAAGAGGATGTTAAAAGATGAAGATGACTCATGCCTACTTGAAACGTGACACTGTAAACTGCACTGCACTGTGACTGGTTCTGTTTTTTAAAATAGAAAACAACACGGACTCTTAAAATCTGCGAGTAGTAAAATCTATATTACTACTAGTGTGTATACAATGTAATATAATAGATTTATGCAGATTCGGGATGCTCAAATGCAGGACTAAAAGCCTAAAACAAGAATATTTTTCCATTCTTATCAAGTTGACGCATTTTCCTTTGCAGCATAATACGTCCTAAAATACTCCGACCAAATCTCAATTTTCTGATTACTCGTATTCATACAAGATCTCCTAAATGTCTCTCTCTAAATAGCGGTGCAAAACTTACAAGAAACCCTACTTGCAAAATGCAACCTAAATACTTGAAAATAAATGTTTTACACTTTAAGTTTGTAATGTCTCATACCAAACAAAGAAAGCTAAGAACACTAACTGAACACTTATCAATGAAGCATGCTGTTGATCATGATGCTTTCAAAGCCCTTACCTTAACTTAACAGCTAACTCAAATCCTTAGATTATATATCCTATGTTAGGTACTCATAGCTCAAACCTTGATATTAATATTTTACTCTGAAGACGGATCATTACATGTTGCGACATTTCTAATACTGATTTAAATGATTTCCATTACTATCACTTTAGTGCTGGCACTAGTAATGACTCAAAATTAGTCTCATCGAGCGTTACGTCATGCATTTACCAGACTGGGAATATTCTCGACATCTGCAACTTTCTCATTATTAATAACAATAATATAACTGTAACATTCAACATTGTAAACATCAAATACACATGGAGAAGCATAATCCCTAGAAAGAGGACAACCATTATTACCCAAATCCTCTGCAGCGAAATACGATGAGTCATGCCGTCATGAGAATATGGAAACCTAAAATAAACCTTCACTCCAAAAATATCTCCAAGCACATCTTGAACGTGGTCGGAAATCAAACCCTATCTATAGTATGTATGCGAAACGTAGTTTACTCTTGCTAGCACTGCAAACTCTAAAAGACTTCTTGTTCGTGTGTACTAACTATCAACTATTATGATAGCCAAACATATTCCGTTTCCGAAACACGACAGAATTCTAAACATCCAGCTTAAAAGATTCGTTGGAAGGAATACCAGTGGTATTACAGTAAATAAATAAAACTCTGAACTATAGTTTTTGTAAAGCCGGGGCAATAATCGACTTGTTTACAAAAACATCCGGTTTTATGCATTTTTAAACATGTATTATTATATATTAACTCTTAGGACCATAACATTAGCATTATGGTTGTACACAACTTGTAAAAGCAAAGCAAATGCAATATTTTCCAATTTTGAATTTCAATAGTTCGTGTTAATACGAGTTTTGAATCGCTTAAACTAGTTATGTATTTATGAGTTATGCAAATTCGCTACATTCTATCCTTGAATGATTGAAATCAACTTTTTATTCCAAAATATATGATTACCTTGTGATTCAAAATATCTCCGATCTCGGCTAGGACCAGGTTTGCTTTGTTGACTGCTGCCAGGAAATGATGTAAATCTGTTGGAATCACGAAAGATTTTCTCACTTCCATCAGAAGCAACTCTGCGATGCCCTCCTACGTATAAAGTACAAAATAAAAATATGTTTACCTACACTCATCCAAAATAGAAGGCAGTATGTGTTCAAGTTCAGTTGGAAGTTTCAAAAAGAGATACATATTAAGACAACTTACTTGCAGGAGCCGACGATATTCTTTCATTTCCTCCATATGACCTCTCTTCTCCTTCAATGCTTGTGGGGACGAATCCCACTCCTCCCGTATTTAAAGATCCTCCTAGTGCTCTCCTTGACATCCCCATTCCGCCATATACCTCTGGATAATCTGGATCAGCTTGTACATCATTGAAATCCGCTGAATATCTTTTACCCGAAAAAGGTCTGTAACTTTCCCGTTTTCTCGACGTTGCAGAGACAGATACATTTCCACACGATGTTGGGGACTCGCTAACATTTCTTTGGTTCATGATTGGAGACAAAGGCACTGATGAAGGCGAGCTAAAGTTTTCATTTACTGGAGAGATAGATCGTTGCTGTTTATATTGTGGTAAATTATTGCTATATAAGCCTTCAAAGCCAATAGGAACTGGATGAGGAAGGCCCCTAGAGCTGCCGCCTTCTTGTGAGTATCCATGTGATGGGCTTGTTACTGGTGACTTGCCTACAGCCGAACTGGGTTGTGGTTGGTTGTAAGGAACGGGAAATTCGGGATAGTGATAATGAGGAGATGACGCGTCTGGAAAACGATGAGAGGAGGATCCGTAGACACTTTCCGCCCAACCAAACTTTGAATAAACTGGGTATGGAGGTTTCGTCGGTGTTCTACTGCCCTGTAAAGGGCTCCGCAGATTAAACGAACTTGTTACCGTTTTTGGTGGTATGCCCGGATCATTAATCGGAGATGTTAACGGTTTGCTAGGACTTGACACATTAAGACTAACTTTTCCTTGGCCTGTTACAGTAGGGCGCTGGACTTTGGCTCCCTCCTCAGGAAGGATTTTGGAGGGAAATGCTGAAAAATTTGCTGGTTCTGAGGTTGGACGAAAGGACAAACTGGTTGGTTTCACTGGTGGCTTTGCAGTCTTAGAAAATGATCCATCTGGAACAGCATTTGCGGAGGATTGACTAGAGAAAACCGGTCTAGGAACTGCGTGTCCCACAGAAATCAAGTCCTCACTTTCACCTTGGAATTTCCAAGCATTCTGTCCATGAAACAAAACATTCAAAATGTCACATCTTACTCATTACATTATGATTTCCAAAAGTACTCGAATGGCGGATTATACCTCATCAACGTCAACATATAAAGGTGGCCGAATATTGGCAACAGTTTGTGGCAGTTGCGCAGAATTTTTCCTGTTGGCTAATGTTGAGGTACCTGTGTTGGTTAGTCCATTTGCAGGTTCACTGGATCCTGCGAGATTCATAAAGATTAATTCAAAGTACTAATATTTATAAATGTCCTATCCCAATAATAAAATTTCTCGTACCGGTATAAATATCAGGTTGTTCATCTTCTTCAAAAGTTTCATCCGCCTCAGTGTCGTCGTATGGAATGTCTCGTTCTCGTTGTTCTAAAAATGTCGATAACAATGCAATGTAAAGTTAAATAACATTCAAACGTTTACTCAGCTAGTTTACTTATTTACACTATACCGTATTCATTAGGAGATGCTGGGTACTCCAAAGGTACATCGCCACCGGGAAATAATTCAACAAGCTTAGCCATTACTTCCGCTACTCGCTCCATTGATGGTCTTTTCTCCGGATCCCTGTCCCAACACCTACAATAATTTAAAATTCAACAATTATGAGCAGCTATATTCATTCACGATGTACACTTTAGGAAAAGTTTTACAATGAAAAAGTACGTACGCTGTCATCAGTCTATCGATTGGAGGCGGACAATTTGCCGCTTGCGGTGGCCTATCACCTTTCTGTACGGCCCACATAATAGCAAATGCAGTTCCTTGGTTAATATGGTCAAACGGTTTTCTTCTAGTCAATACTTCCCAGAAAATAATCCCCCAGCTGAATACGTCGCATTTTTCTGAATATTCCTTCCCTAAAAGAGTAAAACAAGAATAAGCATACTTTGAATTAATTTTTTGAATTGTTATTGTAGTCTTTTTGTAAAACTGTTCTACTCATAAAGTGAAAAACAACTAAATAAACTGACCTACAAACACCTCCGGCGCCATCCACGCAGCACTGCCTTTACTGTTAGTCATATAGGTCTGTTTATCACATGCAGTTCCAAAGTCACAAATTTTCAGTACCGTGCCACCTTCGATAAGAAGTAAATTTGGTGGTTTCAGGTCCCTGTGAATCAAAGGCTTGGGTTGCATTCCGTGCAAATAAGCTACTCCTTTCGCACACTGCCAACACCAACTCATGGCATGTCCGATGGTGTAAGGAACTTGGGGTGCAGAACTATGAAGAACTGATACCACAAATAAAAATAAATTATCAATACTGCCAAAATTTCATCATCCAAAAGAACTAGTAGTTTAAATCACTAATCCAAACCATTGTAAAGCGATCCTCCTTCAGCATATTCCATAACAAGGCATACTGGTTTAGTACAAGCCCCATAGAGCCTGACTATATTTGGGTGAGACACTCGTGAAAGCTGACGGACTTCTATTAAAAACGCTTTCTTTTCTGCATCCGACTCAATCTTCTTAATCGCCACATATTTATCCCTCCATTTACCCTTACGAACCACGCCAAAGGAACCCTTCCCTACAACCTGTTGAAACAAAATCCAAATTTAACCATACCATTACTTTAATGGCAACGGCAGTACAAAGTACAATATAACAACAAAAAAAGGCAGCTTTCAAGAATACCTGCAATTCCTTAATTTCCGTAAACTCAATCCGCTCCACAAACCCATATCCACTTCCCACAGGGCTTTGCACTGGAAACTCACTAGCCGGGGTCATGGTCATGTTGACATTACAACCATAAGTCTATATAATTCCAAACCACTTTCTATGCTTGCAAACCCATCATTCAAAACGAAACACTACATCAAGAAGCCTCACAACTTCACCAAAGTTTCTGCAACATAAGAACCCTAATTAAACCCAACTGAACAAAGATGTCTCTATAAACCTAACAGACAAAACACGGGCACTCTAATAAAGGCACTTTGGCAAGCACACGGCGCTCCTCTTCACCTCTCCTCCATCCACTTCTTCGGTTACAAAACAGTTACAAATAAATCCAGCCCAAAACTGGACTTAATCTCACATTTTTAAACAGTACTACCTACGCACTACATCATCCCCTCCAACAAATCCTTCATTGTTAACCATACATACACCCAAATCCAACATCAGTTTGTGTCCAAACACCTTCCCCATCATCACTTTTCCATTAATCCACACGTTTTCCCATCAAAAATAGTGCATTTAAAAGCAAGCTGCATTTAAAAACCTACATAAAATCACATAACATCCTGCTCACTTAATAAATTGATTAGCCGTAGAGCTAATTGAGTGTTACAAATTTTCCCACTGGAAATAATACAAAAAATAGATTAGTTTGAACATAATAAGCTTAATTGAAATTAAAGTTTTTATTAAGTTGGGGGCAATAAATAATACTCTCTTGAAATTTAATAGTTTTTTTGAACTTGTTGGTTGGATGGTGGTGCTGAGTGAGAAGAGAGCTCATCTGATGACGACAAATGAAAGGCTGACTTGTGCAGTGCAGTGCGCATATAAAAAACAACATCATCTGTTTCATTGAGTGTGCAACAGCAGCAGATATGCATTGACGATATCCATTTGCGAATTTCATTTCAAGAGAGATGCGATTCTTGCTTTGTTTTTTATTACGCCTTGATCATCATCCTCATCACTCTCTCTGATGAGTACAGAAATTGAAGCTTTGCAAATTTTATGCCCTTTCTGAGTAAATTTGTTCAGCAGTTAAATGTTTCTTTTTACTATTCTCCAATTGTCTGCATGCAACTTTCAGGGAACGTGAGAATTTGAAGAATCTTTATAGATTGTTGAAAGGAACATGATGATGATATGATAGGATGACCTATTTGCAGGAAATCTTTGAAGAAAATCATGTAGAAATTATGACTCATGATGATAATTAGATAATTGATAATTCATATCTTATAGAAAAGCTAAAACTAGAAATATGGAAACATGCAAGCGCAGTTAGCTATGTGCCTCATGATAAGTTTTTTAATATATGCATATATGTTTGCGCCGCTTTGCACTCTGCACCGATAAAGATAATGTTTAACTGTTTAACCTCGAATGCTAATGCTGCTGGATAAAAAGATGATTAGATAACGAATTTTTATCTTGTTGCTTTTAATGTTCAAAATTAAGAACAAGCCGACTTTTCACTTCACGTACTGGGTACAGATTTATAGAACTGGAATAGTTAACATTAACTTTTTGTATGAATAAAAGGCATTTTCATATTAAAAGTGGAAGAGAGGAAAATGTAAGCTGAATGTAAAGGCTACATGATGACACTTGACTATTTAATATTTTACATTGTAACTTACAATTTGTAAGCTTGCTGTTGCATTTTTGGCTTTCATTTGATATCTAACCAAGGAATTGACACTGACCAAGATTTGTAGCTAAAGTTTGCACAAAGTTGCTAAGACTTCGCTTACAATGCATTATGCACTTGTTGGGATTGTAATATACCAATATGTAATATGAATTTAAATTGAAGAGGGTACTGGGGAGGTCGAAGGTCGAGTCGAGGTGGTGTCATTTTCAAACCAAAGATTTCCACATTCATTTTCATGCTACAGGCTGTTGCATCCGTCCTCCTGGACATGGCATTTTAAGTAGAACCTGTACTATGCTACTTTCATGCTAAACTGTGCGGATTTTCCTCCCAATTTAACAACTGTAGTTAGGTCTTCAGAATCATAACTCATAAGATTTGGTCTTAAACGAAAAGTTCAATTTTGGAATAGACAACTGAGAACAAAGAATAAAGATGGCCAATTACCGCCCGATTCGCGATATTACCGTGAGCAATGCAAAGCTTGTTGATGATGTTGATCCTGAATTGGTGGTTCTCAACTTGGACCATGCAAAGTCATTCATGCCCCTTACTGGAACGGCTTCCAAAATGGCAGCTGCCGCTGTTGCGGATGAAATGCTGAAAAGGAAACTGAGTCTTACCTTTGGGGAACTTTTGCTAGACAAAACAGGATGGGGAAATGGGACAAGACTGCCATTTGCCAACAAAGAGAACCATGAGCTGGAGAAAATTGTATGAATTTGTGTATGCAACTTACTAACTAGAAGCTGTTCTCTTATTCCTGAAACAATATCAATCACAATTTTTCAATTTCCAGTTGGAAATTAGACAAAGGAAATATTTGGTCATACAAACCGAGCTACGAGATAACAAAGAGCACTTGGCAATGCTGGAGGAGAATTTTAATCGTGCCAGCGAAGATATCGTGGCTTATCATGTAAAACGTTTGAATATTGATAAATGTCAAATTCCTTCTAAAGCTTCAAAGTTGACATTTTATAGCACTTTAATGTATGCAATCTATATACTTTAGAATTTTTTGGCAAGTAAAAAGAAGCAGATCGAAGAAGAAAAGAATTTGTTCAATCTTGCCGAGCGCTTTTACAGTAAAGTAAAACAGGAGAAACTACAGGCAGAGAGAGCGATAAACGAATGCAAAGATAGATGTGAAAGGATGCAAGTACGACGAATACATAATTTATAAAAGGAAGATATTATTGAGATTTTCGCATTCATTTACAAATGATAATTTGCATTTTTCTGTTAAAGGCTAATCACGATAGGCGTCTGAAAAATTTGTACGAGCTGCGGGATATAATCGAGTTTGATAGAGAAGCTCTCAAAGAGTACCATGAAAGGCTGCGTCTCTACAAGAATGAGAAACTTGAGCTGGGTAGAATTATCCAAGAAGATTCTAAAACCGTGAATGAAATAGACAAGCAGTACGTTGAGCTGGGTGCTCGGAGAAAGATTTTGAAAATGGAACTGGACCAGGAGGCAATGAACACATCCAAATGTCAGGAGCAGCTTGATCGTCTAAGTGTAGAGTTTAGAAAGGTTTACCGACATCGACAGGAAATGGTTACTTTGTGGTCTACCAATATTGAAAATGCCAGGAGAAAAGATGCTCAAATGCAGGATATTGCAGATGTAATTTTGATTTTATAATAAAATAAGCATGATATCAAATTTTCCTCACTGTATATTACAACATTTTCTCATTATGACAGGACTATTTTGAAACAAGAGAGAAAATGCGAGATTTGAAAAGGTTAGATTGATATGAAAATATGAATGAGAAATTGGAGAATGTGTGGGTGTTTGGGGCATTGTGAGACTTCGTCGTTTTGCTCTCACCTTTCACATTATAATTAAATTGCATATCATTTCAGCGAGCTGGATTTCCGAGAACGGCAATACCGATCCGTACAATGTGGGATCCGCAACTCTCAGCTTCATATATCGGATCTTGACAAGAAAACGGGCGAGCTTCGTCGTATTTTGCAGGAAGACAAAGAGATCGCAGGCCAGTTACAGGATAGCATTATCGAGTTACAGCAAGACATTCGATCATCCACAACGGAAGAGAAACATATACAGGCCAAGTATGCCAAGTTGGATGCTGAAATCAAAGGGTTGGATGGAAAGTTGGAAAAAATTCGCCTTGCCGTTGATAAACTGCGTAGTAAACTAGAGGAAGTCAAAAGTTTGAGAGTAAACTCGGATCAAAACATTAACGAGCTGGAAAAAATTCTAACTGAGGAGCTGAAAAAAGGTGACGCTGTGCTTCGGGAAATGGATCTCACTCGAAAACATTTCTGGGAACGCTCTAATGATAGGAAAGCTATTGCTGCGGATATACTTCATCTGGATATGTCGATACACAGGCTAAAATCCAATCTGGCTAATATGGATGCAAAGGAGTTTTCCAACTTGGAATTTGTATGCCAGTTTAAATTTCATACTTTTTCATCATTCCTTTGTTCTACAAACGAAATGTGTATCCATCATTCCTTCCTTTGTTCCGTTTTTTATGCAACCTAATTTTCCAGAGTATTTATTATTATTTTTTGCCCTAATTTTGCTACAAAAACAAAAACTTTTATAATTATGTAGCTTGCAAGACAATCCGCAAAAGTTTACCGCATGGATTTGGAATGTTCCACGATCGAAAACAAGCTGAGTAGGGTTGAAAACGAGTCTATAAACCCGCACTACTACATGCTCCAAGGTGAAGTATCACAACTACGCGAGACAGGAAAGAGGTTGACTGAAGAGAAAAAGTACATTTCAAAGGAGCTTGTACATTTGGAGCATCTCATTACAAAAAATGGGACAGAGTTGGCAAAAAACAGGGATGAGAAGGGAAAGCTGACTACGGAATTATTGGAAATAAATATGGTGTCTCAAAGGTAGCCATAAATATGCTTTTATCATGGTATGGTATCTTATTAAATTGGCAGGCTTGACGTGTTTCACCCTTCTTAAAAATTATACTACTATGAAAAGAATGTCATGCTTAAAAATAGGACACAAAAATTGATCGACCAAGCAGACAAAGTCTTCCAGGACTTACAAGTTGAAAACAGTCTGGAGTCTGTAAACCATAAGAGGCTTATAGACGCTGTGAAACTTGCTAAGGAGCAGTTGTACGGATTATCAGAAGAACGAAAAACAATTTATTGGGTATTTTTTTCAAAAATCTGCCAAATGCCAAACTTATATTTATGTATGAATACTTGTTGACGTAAATGGCAACCTCAAAGAAAACATTTTACTTCGAGCAAATTAAATTAATGCCGATTTAAGGGTTGAGTTGGAAAGTATTAAAAAGTATTACAAATGTTTTCATGTTTTGAAAAACTTGTCCCGAAGGCCGTAAATGAAAGAAAAAATGAGATCGAAAATAACCGTATTTTAAACATGAACAAGTCCAAAGCTCTATTGGAAGCAGTTAATAAGCTTAAAGTACAAATTCAAGAAATGGATGGAAGGACAGAAAAACTGAAAGGAAGGTAATCCTATTTCCGCTTTTTAAACGCTTATTACCCATCCACAAAAAATTACGTATTTCTTTTCGTCAACAACTGGAAAGTTTCTCGCCCACACATATTTCTATTTTTTAACAACAATTTGCTGCGTACTTTCAACCTGTTTTGTTGAAAAAAGATTTGACCTTATAATTTTGTTCCATATTTTGATAAATATGAATGAATAAACAAATCATAAAAATGTTCTAATGATGCTAGGTTTGTTCTGGTGACAAAGCTGATGATTGATTCACAAAGTGCTGGTAGTGATGAGGAAACAATCGCTCATAAAGTGAGGAAAGCTGCGAGAGAAAGGGAATCATTGCAACTGTATGAATACATTTTACACATCAATTTCCACTTTCTCTATTTTTCAATCTGGCAAACGTGCTTTTACACACGAGCAGTAATTGACCTTTTTGGTAAATAATACAGCGAGCAACGGAAATGGGAACAACGTGTTGAGGAGGCCAAGCAAGAGCTAGCAGGTCTGGAGAATGTCCATAAATTATTACATGCATCGAATATGGCTGTGAAAGATAAATTAACTCCGATCAAAGAAGGATGTAAGTTTTACATAATGAAATGTTACGTGAAATGATAGTATTTGTTTTAACTGCATGATGCTCGTGAGGTCGATTTTAATGATGTTCATTTCCGCACGTGCCTTTTGTTCTGATAAATGTTTGCCACGAGATCTTTGTAAAAATT
This sequence comes from Entomobrya proxima, assembly GCA_029691765.1. NCBI lineage: Eukaryota > Metazoa > Arthropoda > Collembola > Entomobryomorpha > Entomobryidae > Entomobrya > Entomobrya proxima. The sequence continues at coordinate 12,878,380 of CM056169.1, forward strand.
TTTATTGTTTGCCTATTAAAGCAACGGAATCGGAAGAGCTTACATTGTTGGAACAAGAAGAGAAAGCCATTCATGTGAGAAAGCGTAGAGCACTGCGTTTCAAGCTTGTCCTTTGTGACAAAATTGAAGATTTAAAGCAACAGATGGCCGTTATGGAACAGGAAACTCAGGCTACTGCTCAATTGAGCAAAATGAAAGCAGCGATGGCATCAAGAATTGAGAACGAGCTTCACAGGGGAAAGGAAAAGGTTCAAAGGTGGAGTACAATATGCGGTAAACTACTCAAGGAAGTTAAACCTATTATTGGAAAGGATGATTACGAAATTCTACAGAGAGATCTGAAGCTCAAGTTTATTCAGGAGAAAATGGAGGTATTTACAAGTGTTTGCATTCATATAGACTTTCAGAGAAATGGTACAACTTCCTGTTTGAGACACAACAAACTAAAAAGGTTTTAATTTTCTGTTCACATTTCCCCAGTGTGCTATGAACATGCTGGAACGGCTACTGAACGCTTTCCCCGAGCACAAACAAATAGTTTTGGAATATTTTGAGCAAGATCAGAGTCTGCAGCCTTTGATTGCTCGTATTCTCAAAGCTGCCGGCCAAACTTTATCGAATATTCAAAAGGCATTTTATACTCGAACACAGATATCACGGCCTGAATCCCGGTAGCGGAAGCAATATAACAATTTGATGCAACAATAATAAGTTTAAGCAAATATTAGTTTTCATTTACATCCTACCATTGAAGATTACTAAATGAGTCTGGCTTTCGATTTTGAATACTTAGCGTGGACTTTTATGATGACGGAGTTGGTCAAACCACTGCTGACAGACGGAAGCCAAGTGCTAGAGGTAGAAGTATAGAGACTAATCGATTATTTGTAGCTGCCACTGATCAAAATCGGGCTAGCATTATGTCTGGAATCAGCGATGATGTGGGCAGTGATGATGATGACTAACGGCTTAGCATGAATTGGGTATGCAGCAAAAAAGCAATTAGCTTTGCATGATGAAAAAATGGGACTTCTTTGGAATTTCCAATATATGCACTACATTAGATCGAATGTAAAATGGCAAAAACGTAAAAAACAAGACAATAAATGCAATAAGAACGAGCAATTGTATTTATTTGATCATAGTTCATAAGTCAATTTATTTTTCATTCACACAAAACTTTTATTTAATATTACAGATTTATAAATGATTAATGCCTCTAAAGGAAAGAAGTTGTGTAATAATAATGTATTACCTATGCTTTAGTAGCAAGAAATAGGTCTACTTATCAGGAAGTTTTTAGACAAAACCGTAAACCTTACCTGAAAAGATCTACTAAATGTTTTTGATATTCATGAGAACCTAAAAACTCAGCTAAACTGAGGTAGATTAGGTTTAACTATATATATATTCGCAATTGGTAGCATTTACGTCATCATTGCCGCAAAATATTTACCATTTTGCTATATATTTTATTAAATTTACAAGTAAACACATTCATGATTACGTCTTCCTCGCTTTTATGTACAGGAAAGGGGGAGACAGTGTATTGACAATGGAGAAAGCGCTCGTTTTTTGGAAAACGTTATTGTTTCTGCCCCACTTGCTAGACTAAATTTAGCTTAAATGTCGTAAATTGTGAAAATTATTATATTGATTTTTCATCTTGAATGTTTAAGATTATGTCGTGCCTTCTACGCCTACATACAATCGAATCCTCTAATCTACGGTTTTGTGTATTATTGGCTCTATCTATACAGTTATGTAGACATGTTACAAAACTGTTACTTTTTAATCGCCTATTCGATATCCTGTGTCCTGTGTACAATACTAATAGGTACATCCAATACTGAATTGTTGTGAGACAAGGTGTAAATGTATTTACGGTGAAACTGTTGTGGCAGACGAGACTATGATAATGATGACGGTAAAGGGTTCCAAGAATGGGGGATGAGAGAGAATTCAGAGCACAAGCCGTCGCACAACTTGGTTACCTTCGTTTATGCTGGAAGGCTCTGCGAGTTGACCCATGAAATAAAATCGACCATCGTCATTCTATTTATATACATGCATTAGTTGTTAGTTATTAAAATTCATTTGCGTTACACCCAACATGAAAGCTACCACTACATATATATTTAGAAAAGCTAAATTATGAATGGATTTACCAGGGAACGTAATTGTCTAGTAAAGCCAATTCGCTCAAGCAATTTTCTCATAATTTTCGGTTCAGGTTGGGTCCTTGAGCTTGTGGCTGCGTCTCGAAGGAATATTTCAGGTATTACGTGTGTCAGTGTTGGGACTGACTTTTTATTTAGCCGATGCTGATAAAGTACAATCGGGACACCTGTGGGCTCTTCGCCTACTTAAAAGCCCGTATAGTATATGCAAACAAAAATATATTGAAACTTTAGAATTTAATTTTTTCTGTTGATGAAATTGTCTGCAATTATGACTGTTAAATTAATTTAAGCGTGTAATGTTATATCATCAATCTATCATCAATGGTCTTGCGTAATATTACATTTCAGAATATATTATTACATGTTACAACGAATTCGTGGCTTCAATGAAACAACAAGGTTTGATGAAAAAGTTGTGAAAGCAGTTTTTTGTTTGAGGAAATACTGCTTTTTCTTTGATGTTAGAACCATTGAACTTTTCAGCTTGAACAGAAATCGGTACAAATATGCTTTCCGGATTTTTGATGGTGTTCATATACGATTTCATTTGAAGCAATAAAAGCAATTTTACCGAGAAAGCAAACATAATTTATAAAAAAGGCGCTCATGCACATTGAAGCAAACATATAAAAGAGCTATATTAAATGTCACCCATGATTGAATAGCACAAGGGGTCTATATAACTATCAGCATTCTTACAGGCATTATTATGCTTCAGTGGAAAACAACCAAACACTTACCATTTAGGGTGGGGGAGTCCTTTTTCTGTGAACCCATCCTTCTGGAAGATCTAATGCTTCCTAACGTACACATGAATCAAATTATAACTTGACAAACATGTCAATGGAAAAACTTGATTGAAATATGAAATAGTATGTACCCGGTTCTTTGCCAAGCACAAGGTCAATTGGAGGATTGTCATACTCATCGTCGTATTCGTCAACCCCAACTGGCGTTCTTGGTTTTGTCATTGACAAAAGTAAGAATAGCTTTTGGAGCGCGTCATCAGCATTTCGAGCATCTCCAGGAGAGAACATCCCAAAATGAGCTTTGGAGTCTCTTTATGGGGTCAAAAGTGTATTCAAAGTATAAAGTTAGGATTTATGGGGCAACGTGAGACAATCAAATATTTCTTGCAGATTACTCACAGTTGATCTTTAGTGTCCCTTTTACTCCTTTGAGCTACAGCCAAAGCTCCCATGCTAGTTAATAATTAATTATGATCGCAGTGTTTATGATGAACTATGCATGCATCGTTATTTATAATATGGCATTTAAAGTAAGTAAAAAAGAAAGATTTTTTTATACCTGACCATTTCGTTACCGGCGAGAGGGCCGATAGTGGTTCCAGATTCTGGCTTTCCATTGTCATTTGCAGCTGAGGCTTGAGGAATTGGTATTGAAACCAATGGCCTTCCAGTAGGGCTCAGAGCCCTTGCTGTTAAACACGAGATATTAAAACTGCTTGTAAACTTTATGGTTGGTTTAATCAATTTTTTGTTGAAATTATGCGCTTACATGGAGGTACTGCATGACACTCACTAACCCACACAGCAAATGTTATCAACAAGTATGTCGGGAATCCTATCTTTAATTTCATGGTTTACTTTGCCCCAAAATGAATGGAAACAATGTTTGCGTTTTTGGCTTGAGTATGTTTGTTTTCTACAAAAGCTTGCAAAACCAACCAGGAATCCTGTGATGCAACGTTACTTTTACTATGCAAACTTTAAATTAAAATTAGATGGATGTTTCAAATTCCCCCTAGATGAGACCTTAAGCTGTTTGTACAATGTTGCAATCTAGGACAAAACTCCGCAAAAGTTCTTAAGTGTGTGCGCTTCAAAATCGCGATTTGGAATGGCAAAATTTTATTTCTTACCTGTGTATTTATATAGTCTGAGGGAAGTAGGTGGGTGTAAACTACTATAATACATACTAGTGTTACATGTTAATACGTGCTTGAAAGATTCATGGAGCTTACTCTGCTTTCTCTACTAGTATCTTTCTATGAGAGCTTTAGGATATGTCCTGTATAAAAAAATCAAAGCTACTTGTGACCTAAACTTCAAAGGAAGGTGATATAAAAGGATTTTTGAGCTTCCGTTTTTTTAAATGTCATTCAATTATGATCGCATTTATGGTTGTATTCCTATTGTTGTATAAATATTATCGAGAACTCATTCGAACATTATAAAATTGACAAGACATGAAGAATTACAAATCTTGTATATCGGATAACCGATACTATAAACAATACGATGATATATTATGCCTACAATGTATTTTGAAGTAATTATATTTTTATAATATTTTTATTTTTCGTTTTCTGACACTACAAAGTTCTCAAAACAAAGTTTGTACACTATTTTGACGAAAGGGTGAACTACTAGCCCGTAAAATATTCACATACCGAAGCTGAATACCAATGACGTACAATCTTGGTAAATAGTCATTGAGAAGCAATTTGAGGGCATTGTTGTAAAAATAACTTCACCTTGATGCAAATAAATCTTATTTAAAGTAAAAATAGTTATTTGTAGAAAATTTCCTTCCTGTTGCATAAAGCGTCGAGCGTTGCAACGTTGTTTGCAATAATTACATAAATGCGTAGGCATAAGTCTCCTTCAATTATTCGCCAATTTCACTATTTTAACATTTATTTTCCGTACTCTTAACCTTAAGTTGATTGCATAGGTTTTTGCATCAACAAGTTTGCATACACATTCACACCCACGTGAGCTAAATCTACACTATCAATCTAGAGTGTAGCATAATGCTACTAGCATTTACATTCGCCACAACGTCTTAGAAAATTAAGTAATATTTTGTAGTAACAACTAATTCGTGTTTATTTTTACCTTATACATTTTACACACAAAGGGTCAAAAGTTGTACCAGAAATATAAACACACAGACCTACATTTTTCCATTTTCCATACTTCAATAAATGGAATGATAATATCCTCACAAAGAATCAAAAATCTGAAACACTTATATTTCAGACAAACAATTCTGCGCAAATATTGTTAATAGACATCACGTAAGGCTATATGGTTTTAGTGTTCCTCTTTAATGTCAGAAAGAGTTGGGCTGTAAGTGGCAAAGTACGAGTATAATCCACTAAGTCGTTTCTTCACACGCTTCTGATCTTCTATTGTGCATCCTAGAACAGCCTCCTCAAAAGCAACATCTGTAATTTGACACATAATTTTCATCATCAATCACACATAATCGAATCAGATAGATAATAATTGAACTCTCCTAGTCACAAGTTTACACTCTTACCAATCTTGTCGTGCTCTTCATGCATAGCTTCCGAACTATCCGAACATGAATTCAAATAGGCAACGCAACGTCTGCGTGCTAATCCCACATCCACTTTCACCTCCCTAATCAATGTGTCAATTAATGTGTTCACTAAGTGCAGCGACTCCTGCTGCTGTATAGATCTTTCCGTGCTGATTTCAACATGCACCGCAGCACTTCTCTGGGCAAGGCGTTTGATGTACCGGTTTATTTCGTCCAGGTCGATACCTTCTAAATTATGAACAAGCTGGGAGTTATTTAAGGTGTCCAACGTGGTTAAAATATCATCTCTTTCCGCTTCCACCTTCAACGTATCCGACCGCAATTTCTCCACCTAAAACCACAACACAAACACTGTTAGATAAAAAGTCCTCTTAAAGACTGAAGAACCTATTTAGTCTTTTGTTCGGTAGTCAGTACTTAATTACCCGACGATCCATTTCATCCAGCATTCTCAGAATGCAATTTTTCGTCGAGTTTTCTTCTGTACTTTCGGCCGCCTCATCAGTTTTGTAACTCTCCCCGTCGACAACCCCATCCATTTGCTCTTGCTGACTCTGACTGGACTCATCCATAGCAAATTCGTCCATCTCATTTCGGACACTTCCGTTCCCAGCAGCCATTGCCATCATCACAGGATCCTTTTGTGACAGCGAAATACCTAAAACCGCACACAAATAACACTATCATCAATCAAAAATTGACTTTAGCTCCCACAATCCTCAAGTGTCAAGTGCTCAGTACATTCTAAAAGTAAACACCCAATACCACAACCTTTTTTTTATTTAAAAACTTACAATTAGCAGACTAGGATAAGGTCATTCGGTCACCTGCCACTAATTCCACTCCAAACTCCCTAAATAGCACGAAGACAATCAGTTTTAAGTGCGTGACTCGTGATTAAACTACAAACTAGAGATGGAAAGTGTAGAGAAGTAAAGATGAGAAATGCTGCCCATATGACTTGACTTGGAGTACAGTAAACAACAAAAACAAGAGACAACGACATAACAGTTCGGTGGTACGCTTCTGTGTGCTACCGTGGTTCTCCGTACAGCGGCGTGGCGATGTGGTTGTGTTGGTAGCTTGGCTAATGCACAACTTCATCAAAAATTCAGAAAGGAGCAATTCCCGGATTCCATTTCGCGTTCCTATTTTTGACGTTGTAGGTACTGGAACCTTTGACATTCACTGTTTTCGGGGAATTTCTTCAAATGTCACATTTGAGGTAGAATGTTTGCGAAAGCATTCCTCTGTACAGCTTATTCGGAACATTCAGGATGACAATGCAATTTTCTCATGATGCCCCGATTCCAGAATGTTTCATTATAGCCACAATAATGCAATTTGTTCATGATCTTGGTCAATGTGCTTAATGGTTAATGTTTGCAAAGATGAATATTTGCATGAAATCCGCAAACGTTAAAAAATAAGTCGACAGTTTATTCAAAATCAATAGTTTTTTATCAGAATTATAGTGAAAATTCAAGCTACACAAAGTAAGTTCAATATGATAATACAGGTAATTTTATTATTGTAAATTGATAGAGGGAATGCAACAGTATTTAAGTGAGAGAGGATGTATGAGAAAACCATCTTTGTTAGTGATTCAATTTAACAGTCATACATGAATTGGAATGGAGACATTTATATGTAGTTAGTTAGCGGTTTAGCGACAGTTAATTTTAGAGAACGAACAATAATATGCCAAAAACAAAAAGTTTTAGTTTGCTGCAAATAATGTAGTGTAGTTAGCATGTTTAAAAGAAATTATAAAACAAATCAAAGAAAATTACAAAACATTAAAGCAATAAAATCTGGCTCGTTTCTGGCAAATATTATCAATGCATATATCAGTGTTAAAATTACAGCTAAATATGTAACATCAATTAATCCGAATTAACTGTGTAAGTTAATGTTGATTAGACTAGCATTTTTATGCTTTCCATTTGGAATCTCAGTTTAGTCAAAAGTTCAGAGTCGGAACTTTGTATAGAATTAATTAATTAGTCTAAACATTGAAATGTATTGTTGATAAGGTTTGATAGAATATTATACTTTAGCAGGTTCCTTGTTAATGAAATCTCACGTTTTCATTCAGGTAAATTTGTTTCAAATTAAATTCATGTAAGTTCCAATACAATATTACGTGGTATACGTATTTATAATTTGAATCCTAATTTATTATGTTTAGTGGTTATATATTATTTACTCATTAATTAAATTAGAAGCAGTAAGAGTAGATTAATGGTAGAATGATTTATTTATTATGACGAGAATAAACTAGTCACAAAATTGTTAGTTCAGACAATCTCTACTCTCCAGTCCAGTTGTTTAAGTGGTCTGAAAGAATTTTCAACTTAAAAGATCATGAGTAATTATTAAAATCAAAGGAATGTTGCATCCAGAGATGATCTTGATGCACATTTGGACTCTTAATTGGCCCATCAAGAAGCAAAACCATGTTTTATATGAACTAACAACTAAACTAATATCGTAATCTGCAGCCTAATTTCCTTAATCTTTAAGTACTTTTCTAATGATTCATCTTCGCTTTCTAATTATATTGTTAGTTTAATTCAGAATGTACGTACACAGTTCATAGAAGCAATTTGCCAGAAAGAGCAAAACCATAAAATATATATTATGCATCGCAGCACAATTCGATATTGATCTTCTCAAATTCATCATTTACATCCAGTGAACTGCTGGAAAATTATTGGCCTCCATTGCTGGAGTAGCTCGTCTCCTTCGATTGAAGCGAGCTCCAGAGGGAATTATGGGTCCAAACTGACCACCATTGGCCATAAATTCCAAGCCGCGGCCTGACTTTAATGGGACAGCTCTTAGGTACCGACGAAAGTGTGACTTGACAGGGTTAAAAGTGAATTCGTTGTTTCCAACAGGTCCGGATCGTCGGGTTTTAAAATGAGATCCACTCAGTGGCACAGCTTGTTCCATCCACTCTCCATCTATTCGAAGGTTAAAAGAAGAAAGGTTTGCTATTCAGAGCTTTTTCGAATTTTTTCTTATTTATCAAAATTGGAATACTCATATGATGGGACGTAAAACGTAAAAAGAGCTTGTAGTTTAGAATTGAAATCGTATTCAAGTTTTAAAACTACGTTTCACAATGGCCAAAAAAAATGGTATAAGATTGGTAATCCCAGTAAGCATCCCATCCTACTATAGTTGTGCTTTGCATGTACAATTTCCCACAATTTCAACCTTTTGTTGCAAGGACTAAAAATGACGTACGTAGACTTCACAAGCCAATTAAGTCGAAAGGATTACAAAAGTTAATCATGGCATAGTGCAAAATGTCATCTTTCATTTTTGGTCTTTGAACACCGCAACGAATGCTAATCCTTTCACAGTCTGAGTCTATTATACTTTGAGATCAAAGCCTTACAAAGATTCAAAAGATGACAAAACCTTTTATATCTTTACTTTTTCTTACCATTGTCTCCTTCATCTCTGTACAGTGCACGGCGTGATATTCCAATATCTAGTGGTAGTGCTGCTGGTCTTTCACCTAATCCATAGATTCCATGAGAAGGGCTATTTTCCGCCATTAAGTTACTCATTAAATTGATGTCACTGTTTCGATCAAGCGAAGGTGTCCAATAAGGGCTTGGCCTTCGGAAACTTCCCAAATTAATTGCGTCCTCACCACCCGCATCTCCGTCGTCATCGTCCTGAGCGTCCTCTTCGTCTGGATTTAATGACAAAAATACACGTGTCTTCTATAAATCTTTTTCAACAATATCAACAAAAACTATGAATTGTACTGCTGTTATCATTTTACTTGTAAGAATGGACATTAGTTTCAGGAAAGCTTCGCGATCTCGATCATCATCCAAACGCAGCTCTAGCTCATCAGGCCTTGTAAAACGAAATGATGGGCCGACGGAGAGTGGATCAGGTTGGGATAAGCTGTAAAATTTTCAAAATGTTCCAATATTTATTAATATTCCATATATTAATATGTAGCCATATTGGAATTATACCTAGGCATCGAGTAGCTTCTTCGCTGCCGTTGATATTGAGTTACCGGAATTTTCTTTGCAAACGGAGGAAAGTCTACAAACGGAGCTGCTGTAAGTATAAGGAAAGAGTTTAATTAAAAACTTTCAACCGATATTTTCTTGTTTAGGAATTTTAATCTAGTTTCATTAAATCCATTATTCAGATAGTCTTTAGCAAGAACAGATTTCACATTGAGGAAAACGGAGAGAAAAGTACACCGAATCTTGAACCAAAACTATATGTATACCTATGCTTTTACATAGACTGAAGCAACAAGCAAAGCAAAATGAAACAAGAGAAAATTCCAGTCTTTCTTTTTACGAATTTGCTTCTTTCATTATGCGCATTTACCAATAATACTTGGAAGTTGGAAGTGTTCTAGCCGACACCAACTTTCTTTTTCAATATACAAGAAGCTATTATTAGTGATTTTGTGTGTACGCTGAATTACCCCGCAGCATTAGCACTAATAGAAATAATTAATGCTTTCAATTAATTACATGTATTTATCCACATCACTAGTGAAAGACTTCCTTTGCCTGAATCAGGGTGACTCTTATTACTACTCCTAGCGAAAAAGTTTTCTTGAGCCGTCAGTTACCACTTTTATACTCTGGGTGAAAACAAAATTTATGTATTGTGAACGCTTGCAATGACTATATGGCTTAGGGTGACTAACTATATAAGAGAACGTATGAAAGAGCACTTGAGATCAAGATTTACCTTTCTCTCCATTAAAGACTTTGCTAGTTTCTCCGACTCCATTGGAGCTTTCACCATTGAGAGAACTTTCTCCTTGATCATGATGAGCGTTTTGATTATCTGTAGCACTAAAAGATCCAGCAGAAGTTTCGTCTGCTTGATTAGGAGAAGACAAAGCTTGGTTTTGAAGTTCTGACGTTAGTCTGAAATGAAACGAGAGAAATCTGAATACGAAAACTTGTGCAGGCTTACGATATAGAATGGAGTAATGAAATGCCACATGGGGTGAAAGCAGCATAAAGAATGGTTTGAGGTGCCGCCCAACAAAGCCATTCTATAAACTTAGTTCTAAGATAATGATCATATAAGCTGTGTAGAATAATTGTATGTAAGCGCATTCTTGAAAATATTTACTCACTGAGAATTCATCTGATTTGTTCCGCTGGTTTTGGTTTCAGGGAATTCCTGTGCTTGTCCTAAAATGAATTCAGGTATTCACTTTAGTAATCATACACGACATAATGATACCAGTGAAATAAATCCTGCACTTATAGTAGAGCACCCAAATGTCATATTTTAGTCCTTTTACTTTGCTTAAACACTAATACATTACATTTAACATCATTTTATGATTTTTATGCAAAACATTCATCAAAATTAACATGCAGTAATATATAAATCACGTCACGTGTAAATACATGGATGTTTAACAGGGAAACTTGGTGTTTTCATGCATTCAAAACATGTAAATTGAAAGTAAAAGTAAGGTATATTGACATCAAACTAAAATCACGGAGATATTATTAAAATAAGTTACTAATAAGGTTTCGTAAAATAAGTTGTGTCATTCAATTTCTCGCACAATATTATATCGTAATATAATCTGCAACTATTAATTATAAACATAAAAACAACAATTTAATGAGAAAGTTTCAAATGTAAAGCATTCATACACAGAAGATAGTTTTTGCGGCAACTGTACACAACTTTTCAATGTTTACTCATATATAAGCCCTTATTAGAGTTGACAGAGGAGCTCATTAGTATTAGTATGTTCTACTATAAATCATATATAAGCTGGAAATGCATACCACTTGTTAACTATTTCCATTTCAAGAGCGTACATATAGGTCTTTTTTACTTTCTTTTTTAATATAGTTTGCTTTCCTGAATATCTAACGCTCATATTATTTCATAAAGTTTGAACTTTATTGTTGGTCGTTTACTTATAATGTTCAGCTTACTCAGCAAATAGTGTTCATTTACATCTGGTTCCCCGCCTGGTTCTCTGTTATAATGATACTTTTTTGTACAAAAGACATTTACATTCTAAGCAATTGAATAAAAGTCAAGTTACATGAATGTACTTTGATTGAACAAAACTACCCATTTGCTAATATTGTTGGAATTTTTATAGAGTATGTTACTGCTACGAAATATTAAATTTCTCGACAAAATATGAACCAATTTCAGACCCAGTTTATTCCATCCGGACTTTCATGTAGCAATCTAAATTTCATGTTTGAATGTTTCCCGATGGATTACAAACACATTTTCCAGCTCTTTCTAGAGAATGCACATATTATACTGAAGTACTGATGCAACAAAGAAAAATCTTTATTAAGTTAATATAATGGCTCTGGAAACGAACCCATTTCATATCTTTGCAGTATCATTATGGCCTACGAACATCATGCTGCGTTCTCGTAAATAGACCGAATAACGCAAAAGAAACGAATTAACAAGTAGCCAAGAATCTGTACGCTTACTGAGAATGCAATTGTTGATACAAAGTACTAGAAATTGAAACGATGTGGAACCTAATTGTTGCTTCGAGCTGCTGTGTTGCAACCGGGAACAAAAACTTATTTGCCTTCACAATGGACACGGATATTACACGGAAGTCTACTTGAGAGAGCCAGAGAAAACTACTTGGGGAAAGTGGAAGCATGTCTTGTTGCTCACCACCACCACTATTACTGTTATAGTTTTCATGTAGATTGTAAATTACAGAGAGGTACGTGTTGTTTTTAGGCATTCGTGGTAGAAAACTAGCTTGTTTACTGTTTCTATTTTCTCTCATGAGTTTCTTCAACCTCTAGGGACTTTGCCTACTGCTGATGGCCAGTTTAATGCCTTGCCCGTTATGATTATTACAATGAAACTTTTACCCAACAAAGTCGGATTGGTTGAAACAAAACACATAGTATAATATATGCAGTCAAGCGATCATATGCAACTCCCGATGCGGAGCTGATATCCGCATGCCAATTTTTCCTCCGTTTCAAATAAGCGCAACATGAGCTTTATCTCATTTCACATTTTGATATGGGATATGACATGTGAAAAATTATTTACTTTCCCCAGTGGCAGTTGCGAAAATTGATCTTTTCGTCGAAATTCATGTTCAGTTTTATGTAAACTGGTGTTCGGACAGTTTTTTCATTACTATACAAATGGTTACATATTTGCAAAAAAAACTTTATTAACCATTTGTAAAACGAATGTTTATCGATGAACAGTGTGTTAGGTTAGGACACGACTGGTTTGACTGCTGCTGAAAGCATTTAATATTTACTCTGTGGCACGGCAGAAAGCACGTATATAAGCGAAAGATTAGTAATTTTGTTGTAGTAGCACATGCTTGTTGGATTTTGCAAATGTACTTTATGTCATATGTGTAACGTTTAAAACATGCTGTGCCTGATGTCTAAAACGTAATGGCTGGATGCCTGGGGGAAAACGTACATCTTGAGTTCCAAAAAATGCCACAAACACAGTATGGCACATAACCTAAAAACTGGGGATACATAAGACTCTGACCTCAAACGCAAATGTTTCTTACAATTTTCCCTCAAGTTTTGCTCACTGTACATGGTCATAGCGGTACAGTACCTAATTCAGAAAGAAAGCGTACCCTTTTGATGATTTAAAACAAAGTCGGTGTGAACTTGGGAATTGTGTTTTTTCCTCGTAGCTCATACATGTTGCGAGTTGTGAATCATAACAGAGGAAAAATGTAACACTGCTTTCTCTTGATGCATAAACCTTGTCACAAAGAGAATGCTGAAAGGTATAACGATAAAATAGAGCGAAAACACGGTTCCGTCCTGATTGAGTACCCTTGTGAATGAACTTACACACGTCTCAAACGAAAAATGTATAGCAAAATTAGTTTTGGAGACATGATTGAAAAGGAAAGCAATTCCTATTTAACGTTGACGTGCTTTATTTCATCATTTGATTTGACCGAATTTCCGTCCTCTTGCTGTTTGCTTGTCTGGGTCGCATTATTTCGAGTCTTTGATTAAAGCACGTATTGTTTTAATATATATGAAGTGTATGTAGCAAACAATAAAACCACCGAACCGGAAGCATGCAGCACAATTGTTTCTGACTGACAAGCGCGCGCTTGTGAGAGCTTTGCCATTAGTGTCTTACATGACAAAATGTTTCCCAAATATTCAATTCAGGCATATTGTGTAGGTGTAGCAGGTTTAATCAATAAATGACATTTATCAAAACTGGTGTGCCTATTTCGTATTTCAACATATTAAAGTGTTGACATATTGTAAAAGATTTCCTTGCTATGCATGATTTTGATAAATGCATTGCAGTAACTTACACCGTGCACTTTTGAAAAAAATTAGTTTGCTGCTCTGATATTTTAGGAGTTTATCATGGTTTTGTAGCAAGGTTTCGATTTTTACTTATCTTCAGGGTTGTAGTACAACGTGAAAATAACAAATAGGCACATGCTATCTGCTTTCACCACTTGCGTTTAGCATAAGGAATATAGAAAACTATATAGATATGATAACGAAATCATAAAAACTATGAGCAGCATGACATCAGAACCCAATTAGCAGAAAATCCATTTTCTATGAAGTGTGTGTGCCTTCAAAATAAACATTATTCTTTCTGGAAAAGGTAATATAACAAAGGAAAAATCAACACTTTTATGCAATGCCTGGAGTATTGATTCCTATCTTGGCTATTGTCGAAAACAGATCGAACACGGTCATGTAGTTATTACAACTTTCTCTGGCTTTTATGTTATCACCTACCTACACATGTGCCAAAACTCCTTATTGACAAGATGGGTGGTTAAAATGGAAGAGTACCTGTCCAGTTTAGTGCCGATGCTTTTGTTCACTTTTGCGATGATTCTATTGTCTGAGCAAGAGTGAAAGGGAAGTAACCGCAACCAACAAGTATAATATATTCCTTTTGCATGCACATTCATCCCTGGCTTCCATACATTAACCACATACAAATATTTGCGTTATTATGAATAGGCAAAGAAATGGCAAGAAACTCACAATGGTAGGTTTCACAACGTTGGTAAAACAACCATTATGTGATGATAGGATGTGTAAGAATTCTAAAAGATAGAAAGCATTTCCGTTTCGTTGGCTGCTTCTGCCTCTTTGCGCTGGGATTTTGGGATTCTGTAAAATAAAATCTTATGTGCCACGCTGTCTTGTAAATCCGGGTGGTGTACGCAAAATTTTGTGTACATGTGGGCTATTTTACTGGAAAAGGAAAACCACTGGAGTATATGAATGCATTTTTGCTGTTGAGGCGAAATACTAGTACTACAACTATACTTGTTTCGTATTTTTCCAAGCAGGTAATGTGCTAAGTAAGTAACGTTTTTGTTTGGATGTGTGTACTCTTTTGAAAGTCTATGATGTCCCATGGAACACAAACATTTCGTTTTATGTACGGGTGAAAGTAGGTTTAAAGTTAGGAAACCAGTAGGTAAAAATTTTTATTGCTGGATTGTGAGCTTGTCGTTTCTTTTCAAAGAAAAGCTCTGGCTTAGTTTGCAGTTTTTGTGTTTCGCAAAAAAGACTCTATTTGTGTCGGCCAGACTTGTTGGGATAAACATAATAATACTGCAAACTTCTTTCTAGGATAAATATAGTTGGCAATGATTTGTATCGGAAAAGTTGAACATTTTAATGGGGCAAGATTTTACATGACGCGAAAATGACAACCCCAAAACTTTTCAGATCCCAAGCACGAAGAGAAAGTAAGAAATGTGTGACACTGATGAAGGACAGCTACACACTAGAAAGTAACTCTCCCGGGATTTTGCACATACATATTCCTTGTACTTATTGCATATACTGGAATGTACTTGAAGACATTAACATTTGTGGTTTCCTGTAATGTTCCATAATACTGTATCTGTATAGTATACATCTTTAAAATATTGAAAATCAGCCAAAAACGTTACTTTACTATTATGAAGATTTTCTCCGCACTACTACCAGAGCCAACATAAGAATTTCGTTTTATGATCGGTGGTGGGTTGGTAAATGTATATCCCGTTTGTATTGATGTTTATGGTGTTATTGTAGTGAAGGTGGAAGAACAGTTATGACTGTACAAGCGAATGTGGTAGGCGAAGTTTGAATCTCCTGTATGGCAAACTTGTCACTTTTCAAAAAGCAACTGACAAAGCAAAAATAAGGTATTTAAATGAAAAATATTCTCTCGCTTCCAATTTATACCACTTATTACTACGTTCCGGAACAAAATACATAATACATGACCGTTTACATTTTCATTCAATTCCAATCTTTTTATGGTGGTGGTTGAGTAGTTTACCAGTACTCAACTGTAATTCATTTCCTTATAACAAACAAGTTTTTTTCACTTTTTACGTACAAAATTTAGCATGCGCTTTCTAAAAGTCAGACTGGAGTACTTTCAACTTTAACATATTATCAAATTAGTTTTGGTCCTAAAGTCTAAAAGACTTGTGTGTGTAAAGTCTTACACTCCCCCTATATTATTCACGATGCTATTTTCCGTCATTCCTATTTTTAGAAGGACTTACGCAAACGAAAATTCTCATTTTCTGGCAAGTGAAGTAAATGATAAGGAAACTTTACCATTGTTATTTTACGTCAACTCTATTACAAGGAAATAATAGAAGAATTGAATTGGTTTTCATCTGGCATTTTTTCGTAGTAAGCTGTTGCTGCTTTGCTGCTACCTCCAACCTTTCCGTTTTTGTTATTTTATGTAAGTTTGATGATGACGATCATCATCATCAAGTGGAACGATAACCATAATGATGTTTATGTATGAGTCGGACCATCAAAACCACATTACTTCAGTTTAAATTAACATGAATCAACATGTTATGAAAGTCTTGTAGAATGACAGATGATGAGCGTGCAAGGTACTGAACATAAATCTCTGGTGACCTCGAACCACTTTAATGCAAACTGCAGACAGTGCCAACTGAACACATCTTTCAACTGTGTTCCACAATTTTGAAACAGAATCTCTGGAATTGTGGTGCTTTTCCATCCAGTCTCCCGAAAACCAACTTTCCCCTAAACAAACTATTTCATGCGAAACTCTTACAAGCATGTATCTTTTGTGTTTCTAAAAGATTACATGAAAACTTTTTTTTCATGGACCAAAGAACATGTCAGCAGACCTTTTCACCTTTTGAATAGAAACTCGAAATAGCTGTAAATGTTACTTGTAAACCTTGGTCATTGTATGATAATTCAATCTCCTGTGCCAAGTGAGAGTGAGTAAGCACAACATTTGAACTCTTATTGAATGTACGTTTGAATATAATCCATTGTCCATGGTACTGAGGAGGTACCCTCTTTCAATTTTTATATCCAATCGCAAAAAAAACACGTGCAAATTGATTTTACTTTATGTAAGAGCAAATAGCAAAAGTAGGTGAAGAAAAGATTTTCATACTAAGGTAATATGCAAGATTTGTGAATTTACAAGCTCGATGAAACTAACATTCATACTAGCCGAAAATTTAATTCTGCCCAGCGGTGCAACTTTTTTTATGTTTATTACGTAATCGCATTTTATATGGATTTTCATTTCGTTTGTTCCGTTGAAACATCTAGAGCAAAGTAAGAGGCTTAGTAGCCAAGTCTCAGACTGCGTCCTGCTATACGTGAAGGTGAAGCTAGACAGCAGACAAAAGAAAATGATTCTACTTTCTCTTTTACAGCCACACTAAGCGTGAAGTAAGTAGAGAAAATATAAAGTCAGATCCATCAAACAGAAAATGTTTCCATTTTCCAGCTGCCTCATTTCACATTTCCTCAGCAAGGTGAAACGATAATGTAATCAACTTACACTACACAATAGATCTGAAAATGATAGAGAAGGATACACAATGGATTTTTTCTATTATTCGCGGATAATGTAATATGCAATTGCTTAGGTGTGAGGTGTTATAATATGGATCGAATCCCCTTTGTGACAGGATCGAATTGGGAGATTTCCCAGAATGTTCGTATTCATGAAAACCGTTTTGAATTTACAACCTGCGTGCTTAATAAAGAAGTCACTTTTTTGCAGCAAATAATACCGTCATTTCTTTCAAGTGGTAAAATTTTGGTGTGTTTTCAAAATGCTTACTGCTCATGTTAAAAAATAATAATAAAAGGGTGTGAAATGTTTCTCATTTCCAAAGCAAGCGGGTGGCGCTGGTTAACGGATTATATTATGCCCACTTGTTACTCCCTTCCCACATTACTAACTTTCCACTTCGAAGGTTGAACTGCAATGCAGTTATTAGATTATAAATTATATGCTTTTTCAACCGCTGGCAACTTTCATTTTGGGAAAAAATCAAGAAACGTGAGTTGTAAAAAGAGATTATTCAGAGTAAGAGCGTATTCAAGCGAAACATGAAAGTATCTAGGTATTTTTGTCTTCTATTACTACATATCTATGCAAACAGAAGCACACAATATTATAAATATGCTAAACAATATGGCACGCCTACGTGAATTTTCTAAAAATATTCTTAAAAATAGCAATAAAGCTTTTGTGTCAAGTTTCATTTCTTATAAATTCAAATATCAAGTACGAAACTTAAGTTAACTTTTTTTACTACAAGGCATTGAAAGTCGTTATCATCCTTACTTGAATGAAAGATCGTTAAAAACTATGCACTGACGCACATACTAATGCATAGAGAATTACAATTCTACACCTACTAGAGAATTTTGCAAACCTATAAGTATATTAATTCCATTATATTTTATATAGTTAGTTTTATTCGTCCTATTAATGTTCTCTCTTAGCTTCCGAAAAAGTACAATAATAAAACACATTATCTTGAAAAGACTTTTGTACTCTCATTTTTAGATCGCTGGGGGATATGAGATAAAAGTTGAAATGGCTTGATAAAAGCCCTTCCATCATAGAAGACGGTGCCCTGACTCTATATTTGTGCAAGCATATATTACCTACTCCACATTCAGATCATGTTGTAATGTGAAAGTAAAAGAGAAGTATGGAATACAGCCAATTATTGTATCAATTATGCATACTCTATACTATAGTCTATCTTAAGCGAAACTCATGACTGCATTAAAAACATTGGAAAGGCTAACTGTACTATTCGTTTTTGTTCGCATCATCAACTTTCACAGCCCAACAGAATGGAAAGTTTTGCATCAGGTTGAGTAAATATAATTATGGTAGAAGGTGAAATAAATGATGGCAAATGGCGGAAGTCTCTATAAAACGTTCTTTTTCTTTCGTGGATTTAATTCATGCATTAAAACAACGTGTGAATTACACCAAAGCTTGAAAGCTGACAAAGACATAAATGAGGAAAGTAAATGGTTTGCACGTAAACAAATTTTACTGGAAGCTTTCAACCGTGTACAATTGTACGTTTTTATTTGGCGAGAATGTCTGATGATTCGGGGAAAAGTATAACAAGGGATAAAAGCAGTAGGTACATTAGCGAGCTGATACTTTCACCTGGTTATTATTTGGAAGGTTACCTTCAAACTTTCTTTTATGGAAGCCATGGGCATGACCTATGCACAATGTCGTATGCTAAAAGCTTGGATTTGGTAGATAGCGCAGTATAATCATAAAACTATTAGTAAGGCTTTCATATAATCTACAAGATTAATTAATTTTTCATAGCAAAGTAAACATAAAATTTCAGGTAGGCAGAGCAATCTAGGCAGTTATCCTTATTTTCTTCAGATTCCATTCCAGTGGCAATAACTATAGTTATTAAGGAAGTGATCTATAATGCTTTATTTTAAGAGTATAGGATGCTATCATAAAAGAAGCTTTTAAAGTGTACCAAAATTGGTTGAGCATAATTAAAACTACATGTACTAAGAAACGGAGCAAAATGCGGAAGCACTTTTGGTTTTATTTTGAGAGTCTCATGATTCGCAGAAATTGTGAGTGAACCGAGTAGACTGTGAAGAGTGTACTTCAAACCAGACTGAGAATAAAACCAAGCGGCAGAGCAAAAAGTTGTAAACTTTTCATGTATATTACGGACATTCTATTCTATACCCTTTTTGGTTTCCAGAAAATATCATTACATTCTCACAAATGCAAACCGTCCATGCAGGAAAACCGCATAATATAATATTATGATGATATATTACCAAAGAAAAAAAGAAAATGCCCCTTTTCACCATTTCCCATTTTGTGTTTAAAAAATGCTTGCTAAGATGCTCGCTATTATAAGTGAAAGGATGAAGACTTTCTCTTGAATAAGGTCTATCTAGAATAGAAAAGTAGAAAAGTGCTTTGACATGAATTACCTGCTGGCATTTTTGAAGGAGGCAAAGGCAGACCGCTTGGGGATGTGCTTGATGAAGTTGTTGCCGAAAGTGGGGATCCAGCGGGAGGTGGAGCGGCAGCAACAAGATTTGCGTATGACATCAATAAGACGTTGAAGAGGATGAGCATCAGGGATCCAATTCCTAATTTTCTTGCAAACTTCATCATTTTGGAACTTGGAATAGGCAAAGATAAAGGATAGACAGAGTCAATTTATTTTGCCATGTGCCATTTCCAAGAAAAAGCCAATAATTGCACTAGTGATGTACTGCATTGCAGCAGTCATTCGAAATATTCGTCAGTTTGTAAAAAGGGGTCTTTGATAGTAATAATGATATCCTCTACTCAATTTCGAGTTTTTTTTATACTTTTTTATCTCAAAGCAATAAAGTCGAGAGAGACATATTTTATGCATATGAGTTTCTCTAAGCAGGAAATATGATGCATGTTAGGGTAGAAAAGTGGAAAACTTGTCAGTGATGCGGAACAGATTAATCAACCTACTTTCCAATCATCAAACTTCTGTCGCTATCAATGTTTTATTCATTTGAATCCTGTAAAAATACTACTTATTACAGCAGTACCGAGAAACTTTCTCATTTATTTTCACCCACTCGCCCCTTTTAACTTTATGGGCGGAATATTGATCTTTGGATTATGCAAATTTAAGCAATTTTTCATGTGCTAACTTGAACGCATTTTGAACAACTTTTATAGTATTTTTATTTGGGATTCGAAAGAGCGGAAATTGTAATAATATGAAGTATTTTTTTGGTCCTCTATCGTTAATGAAATGGGCTTATATTTATTTCTTTGTGCAACAAGAATAAAATGACACTGGTAATTTAAATTGAGGGAAAGGTCGCTGTTAAAGGCTTACCCGTTGTGACGCTGTGAATTTTCTTTGAAAACAAAATGTACTTCGGTGGGCTAACGTCAGAAATGCTGTTTAGAGTTTTAGATGCAAAGCCAAAGATGCTTTATCCAAACATGCACTGGATTCGATAGTCCGCAGGAAAATGTCCTTTGGGAGCTTTCAATAAAAAGATAAGGTAGCAAACCAAAGTTTATTTATGTAGCAAGACGTATCTACAAAAGTATCGTCTTATTCGACAAAAAGTACAATTCTCATGTGCCAAATTCGGTACAAACACTAATATAATTTTATCTGCTTGACGAAAAGTTTATACCTGCAATGTAGAGAGTTTGTGTTGTGGCTGGTGTTGCTATAAAGTCCGAATGCAAGATAGAGTTGCACCCGCGTGGTGAATGAAATACGATGATATTTTTGGTGTATCTATTTTAGCTTTCAGAGAGAAGAACGAAAGGCTTCCCGTTTTTATTTGATTTTTTATTCTATTTTACTAAGTGCAAAGAAACCAAGAGGAAAATTGCTGGTCTCGTCGATTGTAAGAGATGGCAAGATGGAAAATGAGCGCACAAGCTTGTCTCGCTGTTTTTGCAAAGTGGGCTGGAAAATTCGCAGAAGTTACTTTTATTCTGCTAGAGGAGAGGTTGGTTGCAACAGGAAAGAAAGAAAAATGCTTTGTGATGCTTTCCCTTCCAAGTTCAACTGGAAAGTAAGTATATCCCATGCTTGGTCGCTGGAGAAAATGCGACAAAACTCGTTCCAAAGATGCTTTCTATATGACCGTGCAAAAATACGAGGATGGGGAACACGGGAAAAGCAGCAACTTTCCTGTTGATTTTGGGAACAAGTAGTAACAGGTTTGTGCTTACTGGAAAAGGCAGCAACAGCAAACATTTGCAGAGCCTAATATTTCAGTTTTTAGCTCAGTGTTGCGTTGCGTCTGTTTAGTCTCTTTGTAGTATGGACATAACATATTATATTCATTAGTTTATTTTTCATTTTTCACTTGAGTTTTTGTTCATTTATTTCAATACACAATACATACACGAGTAAACACGTGTTATTACTTCTTCACATGAAAATCCCGTTATGCTTGAAGTTTTCAGCAAGATTTTGAGTGTCTTATACTCATTAAGTGTTTCTGACAGTAAAGAATTCAAAAAATCCATCTTGCTGTCTACATGTTGATGTTTAATCTATTGGAAATATCAAATATCATTTCGGGTATTTCTGGATCATTTCAGATTAAACATGATATTCAAAATATTGCACTTGATAAAAAGGTGGGCGATCGATTTCGTGCAAATGGAAAAGGAGGTGTGAATTTGAGAAATACGGAGGATATCGAACATTATCAAAGGGCTAAAAATGCAAAAAAAAAAGTATGAATGCTAGCATTGAATATTTTATTAATAGGTGCTATATGCAATTTTTATGAGAACTTGCTTTGCAAAGCGGATGAAATGTTTAGGAATAGCAAACCAAATGATTTAGTCAAAATTTCCGGTTTGTTAGCTTTAGCAAAAAGCAGATAACGAGTGGACTGTTTTTCAAATTAGCAGAACATCAAAAGTTAATTCCCGAGTACAAATATGCTTTGAACTCTGTCCTCGCAAATCTGTTTCCAGCAAAAGACGCATACTTCGGAGCATGCTGCAACATTCGTGATGCTGTACTAATTTTAGGAATTAAAACTCAAACAGAACTAGCTAGAACTATGAACCAACTAACGACTAAATTCAAATTTCTCACAAGCATTGAAACCAGCTATTTTTTGAAAATTTATTGCATATCCTATTTTTATAAAGGACATAATATGAAACAGGAAAGATGATGAAATAACATGAAGTCATACATGCCTTGAATAATATTGTTTGTTAACACTTGATAAAAACTAATTCGTGCTTTGTGGGTGTTCTGCAACGAGATAGCTAAACTTTGGACAGTATGGTTACATTTGGAATATTGTGTTACCAGAAGAAATTCGTTATTTATAGACGGTGATCGTGTTATGTAATAGTTACAACTTGCTAAACTAATCCAAGTAATTGGTATGTGGGTGGCGTAAGAACAGATTTAGCAAATAAATGAATAGCACGGTAGGAAAAGACAAGAATTTTGTAATGGTGATGAAGGTAGAAAAATTGACAGTTTTTTTCTTTATAAATGACCATTATCTCTGCCGAGGTTGTGATTGGAATTGTACTCGTAGATTTCATACGTAAAGTTGTAGCTAAATATTTTAGCAAGTAGAGTTGTTATACTTCACTGTTCATTATACATGAGGCGAGAGAAAATTATCTTATATTCAGATTCAGAAGCAAGACCCATGACGCCAAGCGTAACATTTAAATGACTAGTTTACGGTTGCAATGAATTTCGAAAATAATAAAAATCTATCAATTTACAATTGCCATACACGCATGCATCCTGCATTCTTGAGAACGCAGTTGAGTTATTCACGTTCCTTTGCCATCCGCGTACGTTCGTATGAAATCACAAAACGTGAAAATTAAAAATTTTCACATTTTTGAAACTGTCCGTATGAAGCTAAAGACGTTTTGGCATGCACACACACATTATTGCAGGCCAGTGCAAACAGGGCAAAGTCAACTGCTTGCTTATGATCATGTTATTAAAACTCCTGCATATATTTATCAATACCATTTAAGTTGAAGTTACATAAATGCACGTGGCATGTTATCATGTGTTAAGCTTGGGTACGTGACATTGGGAGGCAATGAAAGGCTTATATACTATAAGGGCTCAGCTTACCTTACCCCTTTTCTGCATACTACTGCAGTGACAAAATAATTCACATTTTATTCTAAAAATACAACGAATTTTAGTGAAACTGAAAGCCCTGCACATAATAAGTGGTCACATTTTTTGTTAATTAATTTTGTTGGAGAATGGAGCAAGTTTTCCGTATTCAAAGTTCTTTGCAAAATATATCCAACTCAACCCTTATCTGTTTATCAAGTTACTTCAACTTCAACCTTTTTGGTAATAATAATGTTTAGCTATGCGGTTTTATACTCAGCTCATTACCAGAGTAGTAGTTGGTCGTGTGTGCAAATTGTCGTCGTAAACGCTCATTCACTTTAGTTTGTTGTTTTAATTAATGAAACTGCTCTATACTCACAAAATACTACTCATACAAATGACATGATGTAACAGATTTTTCAATCTAATGAAAAGAAAACTACCTACAGTCCCAAGTAAATCTACACGAAAATCTTTACCAGCATTTTATTTTCAAAGCCTGTCTAAAGCTTACCCACTTGCTGCTCTCTGAGTACTTTGCTAGAAATTTTAGTTTGCTTTTGGTTTTGGTACTTGTTACAACAACTGCCCACACAGCATCACCAATTCAGCAACAACTTTTTATCCAAACTTTTAATTTCTTTGGATGGAGGCAAGAGGGCTAGCAACAGAAAAAGTGGGATGTGTATATGACCTTTGCTGGAGTGCTCTTATATAACATTGTCCATTTCAATGTTTTTTCTTTTGATGGTGCGTCGCACCAAAAAATCCGTTATAAAACCCGTGTATCATCATCGTCCTTGTCGATCGAGTACGTAATTCCACTCCTCTTTCCAAAGTAAACCGATTAACTTGGAATTTTACATCATCACATCACAAAAAGGAGAAGTGATCCTGTTTTCAAACATTGAACTCTTCAAGAATGATGATCCTTGGTGCTAGTGCCGCCACTTGTCCTTCAAGGAGCTCTTCTTGCACGGGGAAAAGTAACTGTGATAATAATAATGGGGTTGTTATTCGAGTTTCATGCGGGAGCTTGTTTTCTTCATACTTTCATTTCTTCTTTGTAGTGGCACTCATACTACTTCTCCTGTTGCCCAAAAACTCGGCAGCATATTATGTGGGTCCAGAAGTGGGGAAAGCACCAGGGGAAGCACGATCAGTGAAAACAAGAGGGTTCGGATTCGGAAATCCTAATAATGCTACATCTCTTGCAGAAGCGGCTTACGTGCCTTATGTTTACTCAGTTGGGAACAATATCGTTACCTTTCTCCGGAGCATAATCCCAGCACTCCAGCCCAAAGTAGACTTTTTCGCGGAACAGATCCAAGATACTATTGACACAACAAATGAAAAACTTATGCAAAAGTTGGAGAACAGTAATAATGGAATCATAGCAGCAGAAAATTTTTTCACGGGTCTTATGAAAGCAGTGGTGTTTGGAAAAGGACCGGATGATGAAGAAAGGCGGAGGAGACTTGCCGTGGCTTTAATTAATTCCGGAATGCTTAGAATTACCAGTACGCCTCCAACAACACCTTCGTCTTCAGAAGCGGCAAACGGGCTAACGACAATTACAACGAAAAGAAGCATTGCTACGACCAAGCCGTCGACTACGACAACGAGTTCAACTAGTACTAGTTCCAGTACCCGTACTACTCGTAGCACGTCTACAACAACAACGGCTGGAACAACGACTCAGGCTTCTCCTCGGGATATTGCTTCTAATCCGACATTAGCCTCTCAAAAAGCACGCGATAATAATTTCAATAAAATGAAAGTTATAAATATAGTAAAAAATATGCTGTAACTTCTGGGAAAGCTATTCTTTAGTGTAAAATCATGCATAGGAAATTCTATATAAAGTAGCTATTTTTATATCGGCCCAAGGGCAATGGGGCACTGTGCGACCAAACAAATATTATTGTAGTAGACGAAAACTCGTAGTTTTGGTATCAATAAAAATATAAACATGATATAGAATTTAATAGCGACTTAAAATGTGCTAAATTACAAGGCTTATTGAACTGTTATCATTGAGTAGTTATTGACTTTGCTTTAACCCTTTACCTCCTTGCGGCGTTTCTCTTAATATATTTTCTAAATGAATTTGCGATGTTTGAGGACATGGCTTTGACAAACTGTAAGTTTATTGTCTCTTAACCCACACATCCGGCATGGATTTACAAGTCACATCATACGTACTACGTACAAATCAGCGGCATCGTCAACCAACATTTGTTTCGATTTATGGAAACATTTCTAACCTTATCGTTTGTCCTTCTTCACACAAAGTACTCGTCAAACAAACCCCAAATTCAAAACGTTCCTAATTTTAAAGTTACGAAGTAATGATTACTTATCTTAAGTCTGACGGGTCTTGTTTGTACAAAGTGTTTGCTATTCAAATAAGTTGAGGTTCCAGTGGCAGCATTGCTCTTTAATGAAATGAAAATGATTTGTCAAACAAAAAGTATCGCTTAAAAATGTAAATAATTTATTAAGGTTCACGAATGTGAACATTTATTCCTATTGTCTTGATGTGTCTGCACGTTCCTCCCTCCGTAAGCATGATAACTCCTCAACGCAACGGTTTAACTTATTTCGATTCGGTTTTCTGATATCGGTTGCTAAAAGTCATAGAACGATCGCTATTGATTTACAGGTCATTCCGATAACCGAAAGGTTCTACAGAGACTACATACCTACCTACAAATGGGTAGGTAGGTAGGTAACCCAGATGCATTTAAGGTTACCCAGTTGCATTTAAGGTTATCTAGATGCATTTAAAGTTACCCAGATGCAATTAGGGTTACCCAGATGCAATTAAGGTTACCCAGATGCATTTAAGGTTACCCAGACGCAATTAGGGTTATCCAGATGCTTTTAAAGTTACCCAGATGCATTTAAGGTTACCCAGATGCATTTAAGGTTACCCAGATGCATTTAAGGTTACCCAGATGCATTTAAGGTTACCCAGATACATTTAAGGATACCCAGATGTATTTAAGGTTACCCAAATACATTTAAGGATACCCAGATGCATTTAAGGATACCCAGATACATTTAAGGATACCCAGATACATTTAAGGATACCCAGATACATTTAAGGATACCCAGATACATTTAAGGATACCCAGATACATTTAAGGATACCCAGATACATTTAAGGATACCCAGATACATTTAAGGTTACCCAGATACATTTAAAGTTACCCAGATGCATTTAAAGTTAACCAGATACATTTAAAGTTACCCAGATGCATTTAAGGTTATCCAGATGCATTTAAGGTTATCCAGATGCATTTAAAGTTACCCAGATGCATTTAAGGTTACCCACACAAATTAGTTTACTCTCATGCATTTAAGGCTATTTAAGTTAAGGGTAGCCAAGTATAATGAAAGTTTATCAAGAGTAATCATGGGTAATCTTGTGTAACCAAATCAGCGTGAACCTTACTTCAACCTTACCAGGGTTTATTATTCATGATTTTCCCGAGGTCATTTTTCGGAACAGATTGATAATAAGTATTGAATCCAAAACAAATCCACTAGCCTTGCATTTGCATCCCATCCTTGTATTAAGTTAAGTTTTCTTATCTTTGGTCATTGTTTATTTCGGGTTTGATATTTGTATTTGCTCATCCTCTATTTGTCGACAAGCCGTTGGACATAAGTTATCTACTCAATTGTCACCATCTAAATGCTGAACATATTGTCTAATTCTTCATTTATGTCGATGCCGAAAGTTAATTTCTTGGAAAATAAATATAACAAATAAAAAGTTATATGTAAATTTCTGTGAATGAATGTAAAAATCGAATTTTTTTAAACGATGGGATTATCAGTTATCAACTGATGGCTACTTTTATGACCATGGGAAAGGAATCAAGACAGGTGTCGCGTGTCTACTGCTCTGAAAAATCAAAGCGTATTAGAGGAAATTACGAATATATTTTTATCAATTTCAGAGACCCAATGACACATATATACTCACTATTAAATGCATTATCAACCATGTTATGTCCCAAGTTCCGGCATTTCGGAGGACGGACGTATAAAAGGGAAAGGGATTGCCATATTCAAGTCATCATTCCATTGCTCAATTGTCAGTAGAAAGCAAGCGTTGCTACAAACACATTGCTGCAAATATAGAAATCTATAGTAGGGCAATTTTCTTTACGCAATATGGAAACAGGGCACAGAGTAAGCCTTTCCCTATTTTCACGTTGTCTGTTATGGATCCTTTTAGCACATTTCGCAATAGGAGAAGATAGGGAGGAGTATCACTTTACCCCAGTTCCACTCACAGACATTCACACAGGTAAGTCTTTAGAAGACTGATTTTATCGTCTCATTTTTGCTGAAACATTAACATTAATTGACAATAAAGACAGTTTAAATTTTGACAAATATTGATTTTTTTGCAAGATCTTCGCCCCCTATTTTTTGGCAACCAGTCTGATTACTTTATTAGCCAGTATGAGGTATGAGAATAATTATCTGAGAATTGGGATTCCAGTTTATTGACAAGAAATAATTTAAATAATTAGCTTTGTATTGCTTTTAACTTGTAGGCAGATGCATGGACAGCTCGTGAAGTTTGCCAATCTTTGACCGACTTGACAGGAAAGCACTTTCACTTGCTAGTTCTGGAAACATTAGAGGAAGTAAATGAACTCCAGGCTTATGTGGAAAACTTGAGTAAGTACTCTTATAACAGACGAAATGACCAACTTGTCAAACCATTCTAAAATGTAACACTTGCTTCTTCTATTTTTCATGTAATTTTTATAGACGTTTCCGCAATTAGGACTGCTGGAGAAAAGACTTTCAACGAACATGGGGAAATCGGGGTATTTTGGATAACGGCAGAAGGAAAGTATCCTCTAACTTTCAAACACTTTCGCAAGGGAATATACGCCAAGAATCGTGCACAACGAGATGTAAGTTCTGCCAACGGTGATAAATGCAGAACTGGAAAGTATACTCCACCTCAGTGTGAGCCTATTCAATGCAATGTTACAATGCCACCTTGCGAGTAAGTTGCAATTAGATGTGTACTTTATGTTAATTTGCGATTTCAAATACAAATACAAAGCATTTAAAAAAATATTCACAGAACTATTACGCCCAATTGTACTATCTTTAATCAATCAGATTGTACAGTAACTCGTCCAAACTGTACTGCCAAGTAAGTCTGACCTGATGCGGAAATAATTTTACCACATGCAAATATACATAATTTTAAAACTATTTTCTACATTTAAAGGTGCGAAAATTGTACCGTTACTCCTGGAAGGTGCATTGCAAAGCCAAAGCCGTGTACTGTAAAAACTGAAGATTGCAAGGTTATTTGCAATGATTTAAACAAAACAAAACTGATTTTATTAAATGAATTACATTTAAGTTTGAAAACTGTTTTGTATGTATAGACGATCAGAGCAGCACCATGTACAGTTCATACTCCACCGTGTAATACGACGCGACCGGAATGTGAGTAATTAAAAAGATGAAAAGTCATAAAAAGCAAATAATTAAAAACTCAAAAGTTTATAAATTACATTAACTTTGATTTATAATGAAG
The DNA here is from genome assembly GCA_029691765.1 of Entomobrya proxima. NCBI lineage: Eukaryota > Metazoa > Arthropoda > Collembola > Entomobryomorpha > Entomobryidae > Entomobrya > Entomobrya proxima. The sequence goes on from CM056169.1 coordinate 12,907,439, forward strand.
GCCAAGTTATCCAACCTCCTTGCAATGCCACAACACCGGAACCCTGCCCTACCTCCCCAAAATGCGTTCCATCATTTAAGAATGATAACTGTACAACGGTCACCTATCCATGCACAACGAATAAGAAAAACGAAACGATCTGCCCTCCACCAAAAACTGTTTGTGACCCTGCTTTTAAGTGTCCTCCTCCAGAGGCACGTAACTAAATGTAAATATTCTTGTACGAAAAAATACGTATGCAATCAAAATTAACTATGTATTGTGTCTTTTGGAATATACAGATTTGTCAGAGCCCTGCAATCATTTGTCCACCTCCATTAATCTATTGTGAACCCGAGGAAACCGTGTGCCCTGATCCAATTACAGATTGCCCTGATCCAGTGATTTATTGCCCCCAACCCAATGTAAGAATTTTAAAATAATATTCTCTAAAATTCTTGATACATTTTTTCATTTTTACTTCGTACTAGGTCACTTGTCCAGAGCCCGACGTTGAATGCACAGCGCCCAAAGTTTCATGCTCATCTCCGGTAAGCAAGCTTGTTGCAAAAATACATTTAAAACTTCACTTAATACACTCCTAACTTCTCGTCTATAATTTCTGCATAAATTACAGGTGGTAAAGTGCCCGGGAATTATAACCTCGTGCAATGCTCCACAACTTGATTGCCCTCCACCAATCGTGTATTGTCCGGCTCCGATTGTCAACTGCTCGCTACCGCAACCATGTGAACCAGTGACTGAACCTCCTCCATGTACCCCGGAACCACCAACAACCACAACTCAACGGCCATGCCCAAGTTGCGGGTGCATTGTAATGAGCAAAGCGCATCAGTTCAAGTGGGATATTGAAAACTGTGAGAAGAAATATCACTTCATTTGCGAGGGGCCGACCCGATAAGCTTAATCTCATGAAATGTTACATGATTGGAATTATGACTGAACTCTGACAACTCACCGTCCGTCATACGTTTTCATAAAGTTTACATGAATGATTTCGTATTACTGCATGTATAATCAAAGTAGATACCGCTAATTTTAATGATAGAATATGTCAATGCACAGCTTTTAATTCCACAAGTATATCATAAATTTTGAAGTTACAATTAAACATGTCTTCATGTTTTTATATTACATATTATACTATTATATATACACGCCCCCATCTTACAACTGAATAAAACTAATATGTTAATTAGTTCTCGTTTGTATATTCTTTATAGTTTTAAGTTTTTACCTCGCACAAAGCAGTAACCAGATTAGTTGAAAGCATAAAATTACATTTTAAGTCGTTTTCTCGGGATTACTGGGCGCACCTCCAATTAATGCTTCGTCCATAAGATCGTCATCAATTGTAAACGGAGTGTGTGGGCTCTGAACTATCAAAGGACTGCGTAAGAGCATCGCAGCAGGTGAGTTTGGAGCTGGAGATTTCACAATGAAATTCATAGACACGACAGGACTTGATTCGGAAACTGGAGGTGGTGGTGGTGGCACTGCCGGTGGCTCCTCAGTAACCGGGGAAGCCTTTTCAGTAGTTGACGAAGAAGGTGGAGGTTGAGTGGCTGGTTGCGGTGGTGCAACGTTGTTGGTAGGTGCGGTTACGGGCGCAGGGGTTGTGGATCTTGGAGGGGCTGGAGTAACGGATCTAGGAGGTGGCGCTGGCGTAGTTGATCTCGGAGGAACTGCAACTGGTTCCGGCTCAACGGGTTTTTCTGGGGGCTCATCGACAGTTGTCGGTGGAGTTGTGGGAATATTTTGAGGAGTAACAATGGATTCGGAAGTGTCCATTGGCTCAGGGGATTCTGGAGATATGATGGTTTCCTTTGGTGGCATGACCAAGGGTAATAGCTGGGGTGGGGGAGGAAGTGTTGGTGGAGCCGGTGTTTCGGCCGGAGCAGGTTCCACTGATGGCTTGGGATCCTCTGGTGGTTTACTGCTAGCCACCACTTCTGGTACAGTTGTGGATATACTTGGCGCTGTAAGTGAAGTTGAAACAGGAGGAGGAGGTCCTACTGGTATCAGAGGAGGAAGTGCCGGAGTGCTGACAACGGGTGGCACGGGAGTTGGAGCTGGTGCGGCCGGCTGAGGTGTAGGTTGTCTTGGAGGAGCTTGTGCAGGAGGTGGGGTGGGGGTAAGAGAAGGTAAAGGTGGGTTTATTGGTTCAACAGTTAATTCTGGGGCTGCTTTTTCCACAAGTGATATTGGAGGTGTTGGTGGAGCAGGTGGTGTCTCTACCTTTTCCACGGGCTTGGACTTTTTAGGTATTTGAAAGTTTTTCAAATCAAACCTAGGAGTGTCTTTAAACAAAGACCCTGGCTCCAAGCTTGGCATGTATAGTTTCCTGGTGTCTGTAATCTTGTTCATTTCCTCTTTCTTCAATAGCGGTCTCTTGGGTTCGTCCTTCAATCCCGTTGAAAGTGGTTTCGGTTTATTCTGACCCAGTGGTCGCTTTATCACTCCCTTCTTTCTCACATCAAACTTTGCAGCGGTAAGCGACTTGTTAATTGTCAATTTTAGGCCTCCTCCTGGCACAAGACCTGAACTTGATTTTACACTGTATTCATTCAGTGATTTAGACTGATTCTTTTGGATAATATCTGTGATGCTGGAGCTGGCCTTGAGTAAATCCTTTGTGCTCAGTTGTTCGGATTTCTTGACAGTGTTATCCCCATCCCCCACTGCTGCCGCAGATGCAGATTGCAGTTTTAACTTGTTTATCACACTGTCTAAGCTTCCCTTCTTTGTGACGGCCGTTTTATTTGCTGCAGCAAGGGCAGCGGCTACTGCTTGAGTTGCTGCTTGTGTTTTAGGCGGTTGATAGATTACCAAAGATTTGTCTTTTTCTAGCTTTGGGTCTGTTTTCTTTGTAATATCCAAAGACGGTTTTGCAAGCTTTTTAGGTTTTGGTAGCGAGGACACGGATTTCATGGTGGTAACACTTGGCTTGCCACCTTGCTGTTGCAGCTTGTTTACATGTTTCACGTCCACCCTTTTAATTTTCTTTTTCTCGATCAAGTCCTCAGGACGCTTTTTAATTTTCTTTAAATCCGTCGAGTTTGGTAGTATAGGAGTTACTGTAATGGAATTTGGTATGTTTGGAGGATTCTGAGGATTTGGAAGCGGGATGATTTCAATTCCAGGTCTGATGGAAGCCAATAACGAATTAACGGTTGAGGATGCCCCTGCACTAGCATTAACTGGAGTTATGCTTAAACTTGGCATCCTGTCATCCGACTCCATATTAGAGTCTAGTGAAACACTCCGTTTTACAGGGTATTTACGTTTGAGGTCTTCAGATGCATTCCCCGAATTTCCAACCGGAGTGATATCAATGTTCCAACGGCACTCTTGCTCTAAACCCAAATCTGATATCCAACCAGGTGTTCCTCCTTGGTGGTCATCTGGACGGATTGGACTTTTCTGACGCACTGGGCTCTTTTGTATTTCAGTACTAGTTTTATTGCGTTTTCTCCTTTTTGCTGGGTTGTTATGATCCAAAAGTCCTTGCAAAACACTTGATCCTGCCAGGGCTCCGACCCCTGCTCCAAACTGGCCTTGTCCATTTTTCGTCGACTGGATATTTTGATGCAGAGACGCAAAAATGGGGTTGTTCATGTAGGAAAACACGTCAATGGGTGTTGTCTGTGCAGGTGCATTGTAGTTCATGCATTGTTTAAAGGAAGGCTGTTGAATTTGTTGGGATTCTAACCCACAACTCGGAGCAGTGACGGGCAGTAATGGATTTATTGCCCCGTTACTGCTGGTACTGGGTGCAGGAATAAGAGAATCCGGTTTTGGAATGTCCGATTTTACTTTCATACTCTGCCATCGGCGGATTACTGCTCGCACAGTGACAGGAATTGACATGCTTCGACGAACCACAGTACAAGCGTGCTCTTCTAATGTAGGAATCATATCTGGAGCGGTTGAATACAAGGCATGGACGCGACAAGATGGAATCATGACATCGCGGATGTCAAATTCCAATGTTACCAGTGAATCATCCAAGGGATGTTGAAAGGAGACGGACAAATTGTGGTGAGACAATGCTGATAGCTCGAATACAATGCTTCCATTCTCTACGGGAAATATAAAATGTGCATAAGTAAACAAACCATTATTTGGGGGGTTAACATGAAATGACTGAATCAATTTGAGTCTTTGAATGTTGTTAATGTTGTGTACCTGGTTTGCTGCACAATCTAATGCAGCTCCCCACAAGTGTGTTAAACATTAGTTGTTGACGGAGGATTACAATAAGCTGAGGAAGTTGGCTAGCGAGTGTAAAAGAAATAGATGATACAAGCACACCCTCTAGTCCTGAAGTCTCGGTCATGAAATAGCAGTGATGCTGATCCGGAAGTGTCTGATAATTATGAGAAACTTACATGTTAATGTTTGCAATATTAGGATTAAATTAATTTTACTTTTACCAAAACTTTCAAAACTTACAACAAATAATCCTTTCTCCTCCGAGCAGTCTAGCTGGTTGTCAGATACAACTTTAGTGATAAGACTGAGAATTGGTTGTGGTTCACTGGATACACTGTTTTCAATTCCAGTAATGGTTTGAATTGAATTTAACAATCCCTTGAAAATTGGAATCGGTTTAGCAAGCTTGAGGACAAAACATGCTGGTAGGGCTGTACTATTTGTGGCATTCAATGTTCCATAACGTGGCATTCTAAAATTGGAAAAAGATAATTGGTTTTAATTTTTTTAGCATTCACTAATTCAAATCTAGAAGCTATGTAGGATTTTATTTTATTGCAAAACTTACGATTTCCCTTCTGGATTGCGATAAACTGTGACATTGTTGCTCATTTGTAACTTTCTGTTGATACCAGGACTCCCTTGAATGCTAACCGTGGCAGAAGTCCCGAGTTGCCGTTTGACAATTTCATTTATATCATTAGGAATACAAGTTTTTGTTTCTTTATCAAAAAATTCGTATGGGCTGATGTAGAACGTCAGCTTCACGGGATGACCACCGCGTCTTGGCTGAAAATGTCCAAGTAGATGTTTCATAATTACTTGGTCGGCTTTTGCTTCTTGAGTGTAAGTAGACGCAATTGCAGCAAGATCCGATTCCATTGCTTGTAGGGCAATAAAGGCTTTAGACTTGATATGCTTGTCTGCATTCAAGTTGTAAATGGAAATAAGACCCTGGAGATGTGCAGAAAAATCCTTGAAATCTTGAATTTCCAACGACTTGATGAGGTCAGGACATTGCTAAAAAGAAAAAATACAGTTTAAGCAACACTGCCCCATTTCACTTGTATATTTGTGATAAAATTTAGAGTTAATCAATCTAAGTTCTTACCAACTGCTCAGTTTTTCCTTCGTGTTGAATTTTCATATCTCTAACCACACCTTTGGAATCTATCAGCACTTCCAGGTAAAACATGTCCGAACTAATAAACCATTCCTGCTCATTCGCTCCCGGCGACAACTTCAGTCCCAGCTGTCTGCTAACCATGTCCAAGCGTTCAACCATGCTGGACAATGAATTAACCTTGATCGATTGCTGTAGGGTGTCCAGGCACTTTTGAAGATGCAGCTTATCGCTTGGATCAAGAAAGCAACGTCGCTCCATCAACGCCTGTCTCAAATTTTTAGCCGTTTCTTGAAGAGGCTTCAGAACAGCCCTTTTCTGCCGCAACTTTTCCATCATTAGCTCCAGACGCCAGGCCGGAGTAGCTACTGATGTGCTGGTACTTTTGGTTGTCGTATTCGCTGCTGCACTGTTCATTGCAGCGGCCAACATTTGCGAGAGTGGAATCTGCGTTTGCTCACTCATTGTTTCCGAAGCTCTCTGCTGCTGCTGCTGAGAAGGTGCTGGTCCAACAGAATCTGGATTACCCGACTGCACGTTATTTCCACTAGCAGAACTGACCACCTCCCCGTCCCCTTGCTGCTGCTGCTGCGGCTGCTGTGGCATTCCCATTAAATCCATTTTTAATGTCAAACCCTCTGAAACTTCTTTTGAGCTAGTTGGGTGCGCTACTACTCAAGTGCATCCGTCCATTCAAGCGCAATTCCAAAATTAGTTGCAGTTTTGCAGAGAGCAGGCAGAAACTTAGCAATAATAAAAGTTCAAGGCCAAGTCTATTTAAATTACAATAAGATCAAGATCCCGAGCCCAAAAAGGATATGAAAAAGCAGTTATATTATAAAGTGATTATATTAGTGTTATAAAAACTACTGCAATTAATTATAGTTCAAGTGTCAGTAGTTGATATAATAATATAAAGTGTGTTTTCTACCAGAGAGGGTAGTGTAGCATACCATTAAAATCCTCGCACTTTAGCAGGCAATTTCATTACCCAAGAAATTGGGAAGGAATTGTTTCTACTCCAAAACAGCAGAAATATAAACTCTACTCATTAACTTCACTGGCTTTCAACCAAGCAATTATAGCACCTATGTCAAAGCGAAAATTTCATTAAATTAGTTAAATTTGTATACTGCAAATTGTTGCAAGTTAGTTCAAAGGTCTTCTACTATTTAGTGTGTCATTAGAACTCAAAACTACCGTTCATTAAAGCCTTCTTAACCATTAATTTCCAAAAATAGTGGTCAATTACCTTTAGCTACTTTTTTTTAATTGCTGATTTCTTGTTAAAAATCTAGACACACTTTCAAGGCAATCCCCCACCTTCCGTCTGTCCTTTTTAAAACCGAGGCACTGAAACAACTTGAGATTAAAGTTTGTTAGCCATTTAATCAAACAATTGAGCTCTAACTTTTAGGATTTAATTAAAGTTGGATTGTTGTTGGATGAGTGCTTTTAAAAGGATGTCGGTCGACGTCCTCAATTGCTTGAAGCTCTACTAAAACGTGAGCAGGATAGACTTTACCGTAATTTAGCTATCCTGTCAATACATCTAGCACAGAATTTGTGTAAAACTTTTACAGTAAAAGGTCAGCAGGAAAGCTAAAATGTAGCCAAAATTCTCAGCTGACCCCGTCTGCTGATTTTGTTGACAAACAGGAAAAGGTGGAAAGGAAAGAGCTTGAAATTCAACACACACCGACACCGTCAAGTGTACTGCAAATTTGACTGACTCTGGATTGTCAGCGTTTTTAAAGCCTGTTTGAAGTGACCTGACCTGTTGTTAATTTGTTGTGAAGTTAAGGTTAAGTATTAAAAGATGCCAAAGCATAAGCATAGCAGTAGTAGTGACAGCAGCAGCAGTGATGAGGAGGACGGAGGTGGACAAAGCAGCAGTGCAGCAAAGAGGAAGAATGAGGAGGCGAAAAGGGGCAAGGGTAAACCGAAGGCTTCCAGCAGCAGTGATAGCGATTCCGGGGAAGAGATCGGTCCAATGCCGGCCCCCGGTGGGAGTGGGCCTGGGGGTCAGCAGGAGGAAGATGCGGCGTCGTTGGCTCAACTGAAAAAGAGGAGAAGAGGTTTGTAAAGATTGAAAGGAAATTGTTTTATTATGGTTTGAAGGTTGAAGATAAATTAAATTAAATTTGTTGCTCTGTGGTTTCAGTCTTGCCGTTGGAGGACGTTTATTTGGGTAATTTGCCGTGTGCAGAGTACTACGAGAAGAGCTACATGCACAGGGATGTCATTGCCTTTGTGACTGTAACAAAGTAAGATATGCATGCATTTTGGATTCAGCGTTTTAGGTTTTAAGTGCCTGAATCAAGTGATAATTATATTGTTTTGTTTGCTTGTTTAGAACGGACTTTGTGATCACAGCCAGTGTGGACGGGCACGTTAAATTCTGGAAGAAAATGGAGCTTGGTATAGAGTTTGTGAAGCATTTTAGAAGTCATCTGGGTAATATCCAGGATGTGGCTGTGAATGCAATGGGAACGCTATTTTGTACTGTTTCAAATGATCAGAGTATAAAAGTTTTTGACGTTGTTAACTTTGGTAAGGCTTCATTTGCTTACAACTTACAATTGGGATAAGTAGTTTTGAATTTCCTAACGTCTGCGACAACTTTCTTTTACAGATATGATAAACATGATAAAATTGGACTTTGTTCCGCAAACTTGTGAGTGGATACATTCTTCCACGTCCAGTGGACACGATGGAGCGGTTGCTACATTGGCGATGTAAGATATAGTGGAAGACTTTAAACAGCATAGTTATTATTGCATAAACTCATCAGGTCATCATATACACTTAATGTTTTAATAGAGCACCGGAAGGAAAGACGGAAATTCATATATATTCCGCCCACCAGGAAGGGAGCGTTCCGTTGAAGGTTCTGACAAATATTCATCGAACTCATCCCGTAATCCTTATAAAATACAACCCCGTCTTTGAAACCATAATATCAGTCGACACCAAAGGCATGATTGAGTATTGGACTGGATCAAAATACGACTATGAATTTCCGAAAAATGTACAGTTTGATTCCAAGCTGGACACGGACCTTTTCCTCTTTGTGAAAGATAATATAAATGTTTTATCTCTTGCTATTAGTCCTAACGGCAGGATGTTTGCAGCAGCAGGAGCCAACAGAAAGGTAATTATTTTTGGCTTTATAAAACACGTTCACTTGAATTTAACATTATAATTTATTGTGCGTAAAACGTATGTATTTTGTTTCTGACCAGATTTATTTGTTTAAATTCTTGACTGGAAAACTTATGCGCATCTTTGATGAGTCTTTGCAAAGCATCACAGAAATACAGCAAAAGTTGCAAATAATCCCACCGATGGAGTTTGGTCGACGAATGGCAGTAGAAAGGGAGCTTGAAAAAACTCAAGAGTGCTTACGATACATTAGCTTGATTTTTGATGAATCCTCAAACTTCCTCTTATATCCGACAGTGCTTGGTGTCAAAGTGGTTAACATTGTCACCAACAAACTCTGCACAATTGTCGGCAAACCTGAGAACCTTAGAATATTACACTTGGCCTTGTTTCAAGGCAAACCGAAAAAACTAACTCATGCCGCCCCAACAGCAGAATTGGAAGCTGCCGAAAATCCCACTCTTGAATCTATAATGTCAGATCCAACATTGTTCTGTACAGCATTTAAGAAAAACAGATTTTACATGTTTACGCGAAGGGATGCTGATGATTCATCCGCAGCCAAGGAGCTAGATCGAGATGTCTTCAATGAAAAACCAAGCAAGGAAGATATTATCGCAGCGACTGATGCAACAGTTGGACAAAAGATTTATGACACTGCTGTAATGCATACGACCAAGGGAGATATTCAGATCAAGCTTTTTGGAAAAGAGTGTCCAAAGACGGTGGAAAACTTTTGTGTTCATGCAAAGAATGGTTACTACAATGGCCATATATTTCATCGAGTTATCAAAGGGTTTATGATTCAAACCGGCGATCCCACTGGTATGGTGTTTAATGAAGAACAACGATGTTCTCATCAAATAAATTACCTAACAATTTTTTAAGCGTTATCTGCATTCTATTTCATTAGGTGTTGGAACTGGAGGCGAGTCCATTTGGGGAGGAGAGTTCGAAGACGAATTCCATCCATCTTTACGGCATGATCGACCATACACAGTGAGCATGGCAAATGCTGGTGAGTTGTGTCAAGCCTAATGAAACTAAAGTGTGTGATTAATATATTAATGACAATGTTTTATTTTTGGATTTTTGTAGGACCTAATACTAATGGAAGCCAGTTTTTTATCACGGTTATTCCTACGCCATGGTTGGACAACAAGCACACCGTTTTTGGACGAGTATCTCGGGGTATGGAAACTGTACAAAATATTTCGATGGTCAAGACTAATCAGAAGACGGACAAGCCCTATGATGATGTTTCTATTATAAATATATCCTTAAAGTAGTGTAATTAATGTAAACTTGCAAGTTTCACTGATGTTGTTGTGTTGAAGTGATTAATAAAGTATATTCAATATTATACATAATGAATGCAGCAAATGAAAAAAGATGTTCTGATATTTTTTGGATGCATGGTTTTGAAAATAAATGCTTAGAATGTTGAATGAAAGAAAAAAATATTTAAAAAGTCATCAAAGAGTTTGGTTTTTGCAATGCTGGAAAGTTTATTAAAACAACAACTTTTTAAGCAGGAAAGATGAAAATGGCTTTCTTCAAAGAGAGGGAGAAAGCAAAAAAAGACAGAAGAGAGAAGAAAGACGTAAAGACAACCAATAATAAAAAACAGGAAAATAGAGAACTTACTACTACATCATCGTAGAGAAGTTATAATAACAGAGGTATTAAATAAAATGTTTGGAAGAGGTAACCAATGAAAATATCACAGATATTGGAGCCTCAAAGTCAGTTTGTCAGTGACTCGTCATCAGCATAAATAAATTATATCACAGTTTAGTGACTACAGAACATCTAACGTCTTAATGTCTGTTGTGTTGGTGTTGTTGGTGGGAGTGGCTGCTGTGGCTGTGGGAGTTTCCCTCCTCAGAGCTGGAGGAGCTCTGGACTGGGCGGTTTTGCCAAGCGCTCTTTTGTTGGCTACGGGTGAAAAGGCTGTTTCCCCAACGGAGGCTGCTGGGCCCGTTTCCGTTGTTGCGACGGCTCTTGGTCATTTCTTCCTCTTGCCTGATTTGTTGTTGAACTTTTTGGTCAACATTGCATGAGCTACCTTCAATGTCGTAGGCGTAGTTGGCGTAGAGGAGGGTGTTGTCACTCAAAGGAATGTCCTTGCGGCTTCTGCGGTCGGCAATCTGTTTAGAGAAAAAATAAAAATTGATGCATTAGCACTATTAATTTAGAGCCTTTTCACAATGTGAAATTCACTTTAATTTGAAATGAGAAAATGGTTTCTAATCCTTACCCTCTCTCCGTCGAAATCACCGCACATACCGATGGTCTTGTTACGGTAGGAGTTATCACCAAAAATGATGACCTTTTCTCCGTCAAAAGCAATGTCGTTCTTGGGAGTCAAAACTTGAACTCCGCCAGATGGGTGGGCTTGGATTCTTGCAACATAGTCGTTGCTTCCAGAGCGTTGACCTTGCTTTCTGACTGTGTATGGGAGGGCCACAGATTGTCCATTGACAGTGGCGACAATGTCGCTGGCCTTCTCAATGTTGGCAAGACGGCCACGGGGGACGCTGCGTGCTGGGGCAAGGTTGATCTTGGTTTGGGAAAGGATGAGTTGCAGCTTCATGTTGTCGGTTCCAATGTTCTTGGCCAAAACTGCCATGGTGTCGTCACCAGATGCATCAGCGGTCAAAAGGTGGTAGCATCCTTGAGCGACACTGGGGTCAAAATCTCCAACGACGTTGTCGAAGCTAGAGATGGTGTTTCCTTCCAATTGACAGGTGGCTGTAAAAAGAGAATTGCAACTTTTGAGAAAAATACACTTTTAAGAAATTCGGTTAGTAAACACTTTTCAATAATAAATGAGATCATTACGTTGAGCGTCATTTCCGAGCAAGTAGTCGAGGACGTTTTGCTTAACGGATTGGATGGCAGAGAAGGGAAGGGCAGCTTCAATGAGTTGATTGCTACGGACATTACTAATTTGGAGTTCGGTCTCGTTGGTCTTAACGCTGGCGGTCCAGTACTGTGAATCAGGAGCAATTTGAAGTTTCACAACAGCGGAGTTTCCGTTGGCGGGGTTTTGTGGGAAGTGATCATGGTAAACATTGGCAGGGTAAGTAGCCTTAACCATGTCGCAGGCATCGTAGATGACTTGTTGCAAAGGCTCAGGCAGATTGTCAGTCCACTAATATTAGGATAAAGTAATTTTAGAATGCATTCTTAAAGGAGGAAAACGCAGATTGGTTCACACATTTATTTTGTATGATTACAGTCATAATTAGCTTACTTGGATGGTAAGGCGGGCTTGGTTGAGGCTAGCAGCTTGTTGACCAACTTCCATACAATCTTCGGAAACAGAGAATCCTTGCTTCTGGTGTTCTTGGCAGTTTTGAGCTTCTGGAGACTTGGCTCTGGCCCATTCAGTCATGTTTGGTCCACGTTTAAGTTGTCCGGACACGGTGATCTCATTTTCCTTCAAATCTTCATTCTTGCAAGAGTGAGCGAATTGGGCGAGGGCAGAGACTTGAACGGTGAGCTCGTTATTGAGGAGGGCTTCTGGAAGTGCCACCAAAAGTTGGGGATGGGCAAACTTGGGGTATTGCATCTTGGCACCGACTTCACCGCAGAATTCATCTTGTTGGCCTTGGTAGTCGGGTTGAATGATGTGGGAGGCGAGCTTTTGAACAGAGTTGGACTCAGTTGGGAGACTGCGAGCAGCATCTTCAGCAGCAGCACCTTGGGCATAACGCAAAAAGAACTTGTTGGAGCGCTTGGAAAGTTGGAGGATTTGTTGGACTTGGTTGGGGTATTCGTATTTCAAGATCTTGACAACGGATGGAGTTCCCTTGACTGGTGGGAGGGCTTCCTTCTTGGCAACAACAGCGATGACAAGGAGACTTCCCTCTGCAAAATTACATAAAATATTTAGCTAGTTTGTCGCTGTCATATAAAACCTGCTTGGTATCTACAAAAAACAACTTACTGTTAAAGACTTCTTGGGAATTCTCGTTGGAGTTGGAGGCTTCATTAGTCTCAGATGAGGATGAAGAGGAGGAGGAGGAGGAAGAAGAAGAAGAGGAAGAGTCTTGTTGGTTTTGGGTGTTTTGACGAGCTTGACGGTTGCTGGCAGTGTTTTGTTCGTTACTGTCAGAGTCAGACTCGGAGGTGGAGGAAGAAGAGGAGGATGAAGAAGCATCGGTATCATAGCTCTGGTCAAGAGTTCCGGATCCACGCTTGGCGGCCACCAAAATGGCAAGAGTCTTTGAGCGAGAAGCATCAACATTCAAGTACAACTTGCGGCTGGCGTATTTGGCGGATGGGCCTCCAAAGTAGCCAAGATGAGCAAAGGTCTCAACATCCTGGAAGTTGGACAACCATTGGGCCCATCCTTCCTTGGTCTCCTTCTCTTCCCTGTAGTCGCTGGTTTCTTCAGAGCTGACAGAGAATCCGAGAACATCGTCATAATGATTTTCATTTTCAGTTGGGGCATCAAGAGTGCGGATAATGGTCATTTGACCTCCCTTAGGGTGGGAAGTTGGGTAAAGTTCGTCATTGATGATGGCAACGTATGGTTTGCGGTGGAAGGTGGCGAGCTCAATCTTTCCAGAGGCAGTTCCATTGATGTTGGCAGTTGGGGTGATGGCCAAGACGATGGGTTCATCTGCACGGTTGCTCAAAGTGAGCCTGAAGGGGATTTGGGCAACGAAATGGCTTTGGAGACCGGCTTCAATCTTGCGTTGGATGCTTGGCATCTTCAAAGAGATCTTGGCAATGCGCTTGTATCCGAAACTGTTATACATATAAAAATATAGAAACTTAAGACTGGCTACGACAAACTGATTTTCTTTTAATTATTTGCTTGCTTACACGGCATCGATTTGGGTATGGAGTTGGGGCTCGTTACGACCACCATTGACTCTAGCATGTCCGATGATGGAAACCATGACTGGAAGACGAAGCTTGAAGCTCATTGGGTATCCGAGGATGGTTGGAACCTCCATGGACTGGTGAGCAAGTTGGGCAGTCTTTTGGTAGTTGAGTGGAACTCCACGACGAAGGTTGAGGTAGTCGATGAGGTTTCTTGGGGTCAAGTATTTTTCCAAGTCGGCAACTCTCCAAAGGCGTTGCATATTGTTGCGCAAGTTGATGTAGACGGATCCATCGGGCTTTTCCTTCATTTCACGGGGCAAGACACCTTGCAAGACCTTCTTCATGTACTCGTTCTTCTCTCCAGATTCCTCAGAACTGCTGCTGCCTTCAAAGTGCTCAACAACACCGGAAACGAGTTGATCGAGGCTTCTAGAGTTGAGACAGAATTCGACTGGGTTGACAACAATGGCACCAGATCCAAAGATGAGGGCGCTTCTGTAATAGAAGCTGGTTGGGAAAAGGGAGTCACGAGCTCCGATCCAGGAGGCTTGACGGAAGTATTCAGAGTTCAAGTGGGAAACGCTGCCAGAGGCAAAGTTGTTGGTGGATTGTCCAATGCTTTCTTCGTCCAAGGGTCGGAGGAGGGGTTGGACAGCACGGGCCTTGATGATCCTGTTATTACGGGATCATTGTGTAAGAATTAAAATGTATATTGACTTGTATTTACTAGGTTTAAGTACTAAATTAAATGCTAAAAGGTTTGCATACATTTTCTTGTGTTGACGAGTGGGGGCTTCGTCCAAATCAGCGAGACTGGTGATGGTGGTGTAGATGAAGCTGTGTACTTCTTGACTACCAGGGCTCCAAGTGAGCATGGCGAGGTGTTGATAAGTAGTCGTATCAGAGGGGGTGGCGGGGATCAGCATTTGGATGGCGGCAATTCGAACTTGTGGGTGCTCAGAGCGGTCAAAGACAACGGACATAAGGAGGGGGTGAACCTTCTTCTCGACAAAGTCGTTGGTGATTGGGTCACTAAAGACATAGTCCAGAAAATGTAATTAGTACCATGATAGCTCAAAGCAGAATGAGTAATGAACGTAATAATAAATGGTCCTACCTTTCAACGCGATCAACTTCATTGCGGTTTTCATCGACATTGACGTTTCCGTTGCGGTGTTGGACTGGGAAGGTTTCTTCGTGACTCTTGATAACCCTTCTGAGGGCATAGATGGCTTGGGACTTCTCCACAGGATCGTTGGATTCGTCCAAAATTTGTTGAATAGGCTTGACAATCTTAGGATGACCAATGTTTCCAAGAGCCAAGAGATGGACGGCGATTTCAGCCTGCTTGTTGCGGCCTTGTTGCTTGAGGTCCTTGCTGCTCGTTGACCTAATTGCCTGGAGCTTCTGGGTAAGCTTTTCGACGAAAGGAATAGCAAATTCTTCTTCACAGAATGGTCCGTATTCAGCATAGGGGTAGCGGGATTGCTTGGTTTGGCCATTCACACAAGCTTGGTAAAGCAGATTGGTGAAAGCCAACTTGGCGGTGAATCTCACGTCTTGGTTGTTTTGAACGCGGACGTTTTGGATGAATTGCTAGAAATGAAACCAAACGTTGGTACTTACTTAAAGTGAGCCATGCAAGTTGATTTGCGGTCTAGTTAAATATGACTTACATGAAATCGGTTCAAGAATTCCTTGGTAGGGGTGCGTGCGTAGTGGGCGATGGTCATGATAGCTTGGGCAGCCTTCACGTCATTGACTTGGTCCCTCTCAATGAGTTCAAAGAGAGCTACAAAAGCGGGGTTGGTTCCAGCAATGCACATAATGTCAACAAGAGTGTTTTGGTAGGTAACTTGGGCTTGATCATCATCAGCGCTGGTGACATCAAAGGAAAAAATGAACTTAGACTGTATGCAACAATTAGCTATATTTTTGTTTAAAGATTTTCGAACAGAAAGCTGAGGAAACTTACTTCTTAAGAGCTTGATTGTAAACGTCGAGAATTTGCTGCTTGTTCAATTGACGGAAGATCTTGGCCGCGACAGAAATAAGGGAAAGGGTCTCTCCCTCAGCGATGGACTTGCGGGGGTTCAAGAGATTGTTGACCGCCTCCTTGATCAAGGAGTGGGAGCGTTGTTGGAGTTGCTCTTGGGAGCCGATGGGGGTGATCAAGCGTGGGCTAAGGGGTGGGCTCTCAAGGCTGGGATGTTGGTTTTGGAGTGGGAATTGGACTGTAAAACACAGAAAATTACGTTTTTGTAAATTCAACCGCTGTAAGAAATGATTAAAAAATTAAGTGGTTTGATAGTTTTATGTCCTCTTCTTACTGGGTCCGTGAGTTCCTTGTGGGGCAGCCTCGTTGCTCCCACTGTCACTGTCAGAACCTTGTTGGTTGTGACGGGATGAGGATTGTTGCCAGTGTTGTTGCTTCTGCTGTTGCTGTTGCCATTGTTGTTGCCATTGTTGGTTTTGTGGGTGCTGACCTCCAAATTGCTTTTGCTGGGCACTCAAATCGAATTCGTAGACCAAGCTCTTGATCACGTACTCGTTTTGACCTTCCTTCTTCATTTGGGATTGGTAATCGGCGGCTTGGGCGGAGCTGAGATGGTCCTTTTGTTGAAGGGTTACGTTCTTGACAGCGAAACCATCAATGTTTTGGTCGGTGCGGAGTCCGTAGACGAAACGCTCTTCCTGGTTGACTTCCATAATGGTAAAGTCTTGGCGGGACTTTCCACAGGCAAGGAAGCGAGTGTTGACAACGTGAGACCAGAGGGATCCGCAGTTGTTGTCACCAGGCCTGCAGTCACGGAGTTCAGCGGGCATCATATGAGCAAGGACTGGGCGATCCCTACAAGCGGTCAGGTTGACAGTCTTTTGGATGATGTAGATTTGGTCCTCATTGTCGCAGTACTGGACAAAGGCTTGGGGCCAGGCTTGCTGTTGGGCAGAATCTTCAATTTCGTTTTGGCTTTGCTGGGAGGCTCTCTGCCATTGTTGCTTTTGCCATTGTTGTTGCATCTTTTGTTGCCACTGCTGCTGTTGGTGAGTTTGCTTTTGCCATTGTTGCTGTTGCTTTTGGTATTTGTTGCGGGGTTGTTGTTGTTCGGAGGATTCGGAGGAGCTCTGCTCACCCTCTGGAGCTGGAACATCTTGGGCTTCAACGTGGTAGAGGGATGGGCCTGGGCCGTTTTGGCTGACGGTGTAGTAAGTTTGACACTCTCCGTGAATGCTCTCTTCCATGACCTTGTAGAAAAAGCCAGAGTCGGAATCCTCATCCTCGGGACGAACAGAGTTGGTTTCACGGTTGACATTTCCCTTCACGACCAACTTGGAGGTTCCAGGGTTGAGGATGAAAGCGTTCACTTGGGCTCTCTTAATGTTCCTCTCGGAGGTGGACAAGGGTTGATCATTGCGGACCACAATCGTGTCTGGAACTCCAGACTTGGGATCCAGGGTCACGATCATGACCTTCTCCAAGAGATCCTGGAACTTTTGTGGGATAGCCACTTCCTTTTGGGAGGTGAGTGGCTCCTCACGTGGGTGGATCTTCTCTTGAGAGATGACAGCCCTGAAGTTACGGGGCTATTTGTGAAAGCAAAAAAATAAAGTCAATCTTAATTGGTTCAGCATGCAATCAATCGGAAAAGGGATTCCTCCATAAAATTGATTGTCCAAAGTTATCAGTAGCTTACGTTCATGAGAATTTTGTTGGGTTGATGTTGGTAGACATCCAATTTCCAGGTCAGTTCCACAACAGCACGGTCAGTTTCGGTATCTTCCATGGCAGGTCCGTCGAGTCCCAACATTCCAGCAGCAAACCGAGATTGAACTCGGTAGGTGTAGATTGTGTCGGGATCCCATGCGAAGGGGGCAGCCATAACTCCCGCTGTTGTGAAAATAAAAATCAGTCATTATAATTTGCACACAGAACTTCAAACATAAGTTCCTACTTTGTTTCCTTTTATAATAATAAATTTGGCTTACCCAAAATGGCAAGGGAGACTAAACAAAGGGCTGCCTTCATGCTGAAATTTCAACAAGAAGGACTTGTTTCCAAATAAAGTTTTCCGGGAACTGTCAACCAATCAGTCCAACTTGGAATTTTTAGAAATTTAACAAATTTTGATGTTCTAAATATTTCCGTCACTTTTGGGTACCCCTGTAAATCCTTGTTACTGGACTAACTGGAGCACGACTACTGTACAGAACTCTGGGTAAATTCGCTCTATTTAAATGATTGGAACCCCTGGATTTTTACATGAAGCCTATGAAAGTAAAAATACATTGTTGCCAATTAAGTAATGGCCATAGTGTTGCAAAAATGCGTCTTGTTAAGCTTTCGTAGGAATATTCAAATATAATATAGTATAATTGTTTGCATAATGCAGATTCTGCATTGCAGAATGTACATTATAGGGTTTTTAAATATTGGGAAACAATCATAATCTGTACGTATATTCAATTCCCACATGAACTTAATAAAAACGGTTATCTCCGCGCTTAATGGATAATACAGGAGGCAGTAGTCCTTATGAATGAATATCCATTCATAATAATATGTTGCAAAAAATTTAACGTGTGTAGTGTGCATAACAAATCACGCGTCGGGACCAGGACTCATTTACAGTTAGCTTAGTTAGCTAGCACCAATATTTTTTGATAAACGATCAGCTCTTTTTCTTTTCCATGCATTTTGCAACAAAGTTAAGAAAGTGATAACTCGCGGTCCAGCCATTATCAGTGCTGATGAATGCACAAAAGTTCATCCAACCTTCAAGCAAGCTTCATGAGCTGATGATGCTCTAATTAAGATTTATTCAATAGTTACATTCCAAAATACCAAATGCATATGGATTAATTTGTAGGACTCTGTATTCCAGTGTCGTAGAATTTAAAAAATAACCAAATTATTTACGTCAAACGATTCCTATTTGTTCTATAAGCATATAATTTGTTTTGCACTTTGTAATATGAAGGCAACCACAAAATTTCCGATAATGCATAGCAATTAGTGAAAGCATTTGACATTTAACTTTCCTAATCATTTACTAGATGCTTCTAAACCCAATCAATGAACAGCTGGAATACAGCTGTTAGTGTGATAAATTTAATTTTAAAGTTTAATCTAATCATTATCAACTTGTGGTTTGAGTATGCATTTCATTTTTGGGTAGCAGCAACAAAGTATCTGTTTGGCATATTATTTTTTAAATGTTACACAGTGGATGATCCGACATCCGAAATCATCGTGATGAAACAATTACAAAAGCCTTTCATAAAATATTTTCTGGTATAATCATTCTTTAAGAAATATTTACCTGAAAAATAGAAAAGCCAACAACATCAACTGCAAAAATGCCTAAGAATTATTGGGCGATATGATGCTCAGCCGTTCATGAATGAGCATGTAACAACGATAAGCTGAACCGCTTTGAATCTGAAATCCCTTATCTGCATCCTGTGTGCATTTGTGACCTATTCATATTTTAAGTTGTTTTGTCCCTATCAAAATCAGAATTCATTCCAATCAAGAATTTGTGCATTGTGCAAAAAAATAAGTTTCAGTTCAAGGTACGCTAAAACTATGAGCGAGTAGTTTTCACAAGATGAACACTAATCGCCTGTTGGATCATGGAAGATGGACAAAAGTGCTTTTAAAATTACTAAATAAAATGCTACATTAAATAAACCGAGCATACATTCTACATTAAAGTCAACAGCCATGAACGAATGATACAAGAGGACATTCAAGAAAGTTGAATGAAAAATAGTGCAAAAGTCACCTCGTGTCATCTTATCATTTATAGAAATTGCAAGTTATGCACAATTTGCATCTTCTGCAGAGAGCAATTATTTTACTGATAAATGAAAAGAACGTTGCTGCTGCTGCTGCATTCAATCATTTTAATTTTATGAAAGGAAAATACACTGATGATCTATTAAGAATATTTTGCTGTTGCTAATCTTTACTGGATTTTAGTTCAGATAAGATGGAGTTGGAGCTTTAGCTACTAAGTACTTAAGTCTTCCACTGTTTCTGAAAGGCTTTCCAAATTTTGAAATCGTTAATGAGATGAGATGGAAAACATTTTTATGAATTTCATATAGCTTTATTCTGTCCAGCGCAGCGATCCAGATTCTGGATTCCAGTCTCCAGAATCCAGAAAGGGTCTGTCAGTAGCTGGCTTTGTTCAGGCTTCACTTCACTGGTTTTAGTGGGGTAAAGCGAGCAGATCTTTTGTGGACCATTTCTACGGCGCTATTTCGGTGCGGCTGAGTTTTGGTTCAGTTGGATAGGCAATCGTTTCCAAAAGTTGAGCTCTCTGGAACTTATGAACTGTCAACTCTTTGGGACATTGAAGATTTCCAAGTTTTCGGTTTGACAGCTATTTTTTGGTGGTAGAATAAGGATAAGCACCAATCGATTGTATGTGGTAGGAAAACCCCGAAAACGGATACTTAAATACTTTTTGCTAAACTTTTAGGCACCATTTGACATAAAGGGGTCCAATTAATTGCCGAGATGGCTTCCGGTATGGTGAGTGGCTTGGGCGGTAACTCGTTAATCAACAAGTCACGGGTACATCAGCCTGTCACTTCCTCGCGAGCCAACTTGATGCGTTTCAAAAACTCCACCCAGACAGGCAAAAACATTTCCAAGGTCCGATGGCTCGTGGAGGATGACTATTTCAGTATTCCGGATCCCTTTGCGACCGAGTACTTTGTGTCCGGAAGTTGGTCATGGATTGATGAGGTAAGTTAGCTGTGAGATGAAGGTAATTTGATTGATTGGACGCTAGAATAAAATGTTCCAAAAGATAAACTGTTCCGCTTTATGTTTACAGGAGAATGAAATTAATTTCTGGAGTCTGGATGTCAGCCCTGGTTCCAAGGAGGGAGAAAAGCAAGCCAAAGTTAACTTTGTAGATAAAGCTGTGGTTCGTGGGAGCGTCACAGGAATAGCGGTATGTTCAGCTGCCTTGTAAAATCAGATTTTGAGTGAGTGCTTCAAATAATTGATTATTTTACTTAATTGCAGGCTCTCAGCGATGGAAAGTTCTGCGCTTGCACTTCGGATGGTGCTCTGATGGCTTTACGTTGTAACAAATCAATTGATGAGGATAAATACGTCCGACTGACGCAGACTGCATGCAAACAGTTTTTCGAGCATCGGTTAGTGACATAATATTATCGTTTAGTGCTGTACCTTTGGGGTTTCGGTCTTTTAAAGATTTTAAATGGATATGCATTTATTTTATTTTTAGAGGAAAAAATAGTCCAGCATCAGCTATCGCCGCTAAGGATAACATTGTGGTTTCCGCTGGAGAGGATGGTTCAATTTATGAGTGTTCTGACGCGCTAATTACCATCAGAAGCTTAGGTAATTAGAATTCGACTGCAAAATGTGGAACAATGCAAATTCAAGTTATAACTTTAGTAATCACTGTACTTGTAACTATTATTTAGAAAAAGCTGACCCTCTATCTATTTCTTCAATATGTATGATAAGCCGAAATGAAGTTCTTACTGGAAACGGAGGGGGCCAACTCAAACTTTGGGATTTACGGAGTGAAACCTCTGAACCGTCTCAGATTCTAAATCCAAATATTTTGATGAACAATTTATATGGAGGTATTAATGTAAATATTAATTGGAGTACAACTGGTTGTTGATTTTGACTTGTGGATGGGTTATCGGATGTATTCAAATTTGTTTTCAAATTGCTTTTTCAGTCAGTAGCATCAGTCAGCATCCCACCCAAACCCATGCAGTCATTGTTGGTTACCAGTCAGGATGTATGGATTTGTGGGATATGAGAATGGGCCCTAATTGCGACCCAGTTGCAAATTTAACTGGGGAAGGTGGCTCGCTAACCGAAATATACTTTCACCATATAAACCCCGACCATTTTTTCTCATGCAGTCAAAGTGGTCAAGTTTATCACTGGTATCCATCGGACAAGATGGCCAACCCGTTACAAAGTAATCATACAATTTTAATCACAACCTTCAAAATACTGGTTTAATTCATCTTGTACATATTACACATTAATATTCTATGCTTTTTAATTTTTAGTGCCAATGGAGTACACAACGGATCTCAACATTGAATTTTTGAAGAAAGGACTTGTGTTCAAAGAAGTTCATACGTCTCCGTTTCCAATAAATTCAATTAGTTTGTCAAAGAACGATCGTTTAGTAGTTGGAAGTGATAGTGGTGTTGTCTTTTGTACTGAAGTTCGTGTCTAATGCAAAATTGTACGCTATGAAAATTTGATATGAGTAATGAAAATTGTATTTTCTTGTATTTTTCGATAAACAATGATAAAATAATGCTTTTGGATGAATGAAATAATAATAAATTTATTAATTGGTAAAACACCTAAGTGATCATCTGCGTGAAAGACTACTCATACTACGTAGGCATTTTCGGTTCACTTTATCATATCACTATGTTATATGTACGAGCTGATAAGCAAAGCATCGTAATAATATGCGTAATCACAGTAATCAGGTATTTGCCACTGAATATCAGTCTTGGATGTTACACATATTACATCATTTCATGTAACAAATTCTCCATTTTATAAATCAGTTTCATTACTAGTATGTAACTGAATTTACTGAATAAATACAAGCAATACTATTTTTCTCACATTTCAAGTTTAGAGATCTATTTGCCTATATATTTCGTATGCAGTGACAACAAGGTTTCTCATCTAAAGACGGTTTCCAAATAGACTAAACTATGAAGAGTTTCAAATCAATCTGTATAGAAGATTGTTTAGGATGTAAATCAGGGAAAGGTGAGGAGTGCATTACAAGCCAAGACGAATTCCATTTACATGTTGCCGCACAAAGTTACAATTATGAACGGATGAAAGAATTGCTTGATGAAGGCAAGGATCCGAATTTGAGAGATGGGAAACAGAGGACAGTACTACACGTACTTCTTTGTGATGGTAAGCTCAATTACTTATTTAAATTTATTTGAAAATTACAAAGTTTTATTCCAAAAGTTGCATTTTTGTTTCAAACAAGGATTCCTTGGACATTTGTACGAAGCAAACATGGAAAAATGTGTCAGGCTACTTCTTGATAGCGAATTCATGAAGTGTAACGTCAATCTTAAAGATGGCAACGGAGAAACTCCACTTTCACTTTGTGTGACAAATTCCTTTGAGTCCTGTGCAATGTTACTTGTAAAAAAGGGAGCTGATTATTCGGTTAGGTGTGTATACTGTATTGTTAATGAGCTCGGTTATTTTTATGAAAGTTATGCTATATTTTTCTCTAAAATGTGTTTTAGAACACCAAAGTACAGACGCATACACAGCCTACCTTCAACAATAGCAGTTAAAATGCCGAAACTTATGATGGAAATTCTAGACTCTGGGGTAACTCTAGACTATGTTGTGAAGAATGGTGCTGATAGTGCTGAAAAGGGTGGAGGGTCAGAACCACCGGAACTGCGTGTAAAACTAGACTGGAAGTAAGTATAACTAACTAATCCCTCCAAAAAGTCCAAGATAGCCGTTGCTTGTTTTTACATAAGGTTTTTACCACAGGCCAGTTTTGCAATTTTCCGAAGAACGTGACGAAGCAAATGCAAAGAAGCTCAGAAGGATGAAGTACACACAAAGGGAAATGTCTTTTCTCTACAGCTTATTAGACGTTCCTCCAAACACGCGGAATTCGTTTCTGAATCATCCTTTGGTTGCTGCTTTCCTCCACATGAAAACGAATGTCATTTCAAGGAACCTAAGATGGATTCATTTGATAGTGGTATGAGACACGAACTGAAGAGTAGTCAATATTCATTCAAATCTTAAATACGTGCCATATTTTTGCAATTATTTTAAATTTCATCACAGGGGTCGTATCCAATTTTTTACATGATCTTCATATACTTTCTCTACTTTGAACGCTGCAAATTTGAAGGTGATGCTGACGAAGAAAATGTTACACCTTCACCAGATTCAAACTCATCTTCGTTTCGAAATTCGACGAATCTTGTGAAAGGAAGAGCAGTTAGTGTTGATAAGCAAGATCAGCTTTGTGAAATTACTTTACCGATTTCCCTTGCTGGCTATGCGTTGATGCTCATTGTCGGAATATTCGGTTTGGTGGAGGTGTACGTACAATTTCGTGTTGATACACGGTACTTGAAAAACTGGAGGACTTGGGTATGATACTAATAAAGCTAACTTTTACTAGCTTATTGGCAGTCTTCATACATTTTTTAAATTTGAAATTTCATAGGTAATTCGAGCATCACTCGTAATTATGGGATTGACGTTGTGGCCAGCTCTTCAATTTAATACGCTATATGACATTACTTGGCAGTATCCCATTGCTGCTGTAAGTGCTTTTGACTTTGGTGACATTTGAACTTGGATTTACCTTCATTTAAACTTTTTAATAATACTGTGTATTGCAGCTTGGAACATTCTTCGCGTGGGTCATGTTTTTAATTCAGATGGAACTGATTCCACAAGTTAAAATTTACCTTGAAATGCTCGTTGCTGTAAGAGTCTTTTTACTTTAGAAACTCTTTTTTAAAGTGCTGTATAATGCATAGTATATAATTATTGCGTCATTGAAACAGATAACGCTGAGTGTACTAAAAACTACAATACTTTTCCTACCTCTGCTTACTGGGTTTTACATGGGATTTAACTTGATGTTTTTCAAGGTAAATACTTTTATCCATGCATCGGAAAGTTTTATATATTTACTGTTTAACATAGAATGATTACTAAACTGAAATATGTAATTGCTTTATAGATTGGCGGAGTGATGAATTTTATTTTAATGACTGTAGACGTTGGGTCAAACGAATATGAAGACATGATCGAAAGTGCAAAGGACAGTAGAGCATGGTTCACCATTATCGCTTATATTTTCAGCGTAGCTTTTATAATAGTGATTGCAATCGTTTTCATGAATTTTCTTTTGGGAATTTCAATCAACGATATTCAGGTGAGAAAGAGCAATAATACCTATTTACACATTATCACGTCAGCAAGAATAAGAAGAAGGTGTTCCGTTTCCCTGCTCATTTAACTAGCAATCGATAATTTTCAATATAACTAATCTATATTTCAAGGAATTAAAACACAACGCAAAAATAATGGCCCTGTCCAACAAAGTCCAAAACATGTTTATTGTTGACCTTGTCTTTCCAACCCGCTACAATCTGGTCCCCACCGGAGACTCTACGTTAGTAAAATTAACTGCCACAAATTGTTTCACGTTATAAAAACCTTCATTGAAAACTGTTATGTAAATGAAACATTGTTCTTGTTTATAAACACAGCTACTTTTCCTATGGACCCTACGATGCGACCTTTAAACTTCCTGAAGATATCAGAACTCAACTCACTCTATTACTAAAGTCAAAGTACTCAATTCAAAAAGATGACAATGCGGAGGGTCAAGGTTCCCAATCAAATAAAAAATATTTAGGGGAGTTAACGGAATTGTAAAGCATTGGCATTTGGATTTGATACATGGATATTTCTTATACAAATACGGTTTTACATTTTATTGGGAGACCTCTGGTTTGACTTGGAGTTTGTTTGTACACATTAAGTTAGTAGATACAGCATATAAGTACACTTTCTTGTAATAAAATTCATTTAAACAATAACAATAAATCCACACTTGATCCCGTTCGTCAAATTATTTACACATTCTAAACTACTTTAGCAAAACTGTACAAATATAAATCATTTATTTGTAAACTCCGTTTCGTTAACATTAATATTGATGCAAATTTTAATACTCAAGCAAGACAAGGACAGACGTTAATTTCAAGACTTTGCTGACTGATAGTCTATTTAAAATGACGGTGGAAATGCCTTTTTACTGAATACCTAATTGAATACATGCATAAAATAACTAACTACAGGTTATATTCTTCATTTGATTAAACTAGCCACATAGGGTGAACAGTAATAGTAAAATATCAATACGAACAAATCATTTCATTAAATAATGATAATACATTTATATAAGCTAGGAACTGCGATTTCTTCACTTGGAAAATTTGAAACTGAACCATCAATACATAAAAGGGACATTTAAAACAGAACGTAACTGAAAACTGCTATTCATAAAATACGTACTTTTTGCTGTACACGATTACGTTCAACTTATCTACAGGCAAATCCCTTCAAACAACTTTTTGGCAGCATCTCTTGCATAAGGAATGTAAGACAGTGAATACCATGTCATGGCCAAAAACTGGATTATAACAAAAAGTAAGACCAACCCCGGATTTCCAACCTGTGATAAAACAAATCAGTTAGTTATTTGACTCATTTGGAAGAATAAAATCTATTTACCAATCCGCAATTTTGCAATAACTTTCTCTAATTATTATACTATACCTTGAAAGCAAAGAACAAAGTTAGAATCAAGGATCCCAACATTACTGCCGTTGCGATAACCCTTGTGCCATCAAACATCTTTTTGATTTGCTTGATCGGTCCCATAAGGAACATTGTGCTGTAGATGCAAAAACACATTATTTAAACTGTACATCAAGAAAACCACCATAAATACATTTTAGCTTTAGATTGGAGATAGTACCTCAGTAAAGAAATAATGCTTCCAAAAGTATAGCATATTCCAAACCCTTTGTACAATCCAAAGAAGAACATTATGGATCCGAAAATGGAGAGCACAAATCCTAGCACGAAACAAGCTATAAAGCCCTTGATCCTCGTTGACCAGGACAGACTAGTACTGTCCATAATTTCGTTGAAGCCTCCTTCCTCCGCCGTGGACTCTCTCCGGTCCTCCCCACTCAGTGCTTTGCGGAGCTTGTCCATGGTGCTGGCTAGAAGGGGCGTGGATTCCTCGGATGGTGAGTTGACACTCGTAATTTTGCTCAATCTGTTGCTTGCACTACACGCAAGCCTTCACTAATTTATCACAAAATTGGGAAAGAGTTGCAAAGTCCGAGAAAATTAGGGTTCACCACTACAAAATGAATGTCATTCTGTCCACAAAATTAAGATGGTGTCTTCCGACGAACAACACATGTACACTTCTCCACTTGAACACTTGTTTGTTTACCTGTTGATTTTCCAAAAAAGACAAACAGATTATTAACCTTTTTTGTATTGGTCCTTACGCAAATTTCATACACAATTTCTTTGCAAATTTACTCAGCTTGTCATGTGTTTGCGCTGGTCACTAGCAGTGACTCACTTCAAATTTGCGATTTCTAATTTACAACAATGCAGGGACAGTAGGGAACAGACAGTGCTGAGGTGTATCTGTTTTAATTTGTAATTTACGCACACAGTGAGGATTTGAGGATCATCCCACAATATCATGCTTTGAGGTGAGACGTGATCGTAAACGTCAACATTCTCGTTTTATGCTGTAGTTTCGTGTACTTTTACATTTATGTGCACATTGATACTGCAATACTGCGATGATCAACAGGTTGTAAACTTGTGTTAAAGTAGCAGTAGTAACAGTTATGTGGAGTAGATCATCAAAGTTTTATATGCTATGCCTATGATTTCCTGAATTAAGGCATCCTTTTCTTTAATATGTCATTTAAAAAATAATTCAACAATTTCTTGAACTGATAAAGAATCATTTCATCCATCCGGTCTGAATGGGGCAATATGATTCATATCACATGATTTGTCAAACAATGAAATGCAGTTTATAGCAAAATATTTGCAATGCAAATGACTAATGAGGAAAGTCTGGAAGGTCAGTCTGTTTAAATGAAAAATATATTATGAGAATTGTATTTTGATCGCAAATCCCAACAGAATGGTAATGATAAAGGAGTGATATGATGATGCATACTAACTAATTGCGTACACCAAGTTATTACGAAGTTTGATATGTTTTGGAGATCATAGGACCATGGTAAGATAAAATTCGAGAACAAATAAAGTACTTACATAACATGTAATATGGGGTAGAATAGCCCAAATGCAGCCCGTTTATTGATTAACATGACCACGTAGATGATATTCGGTGCTTTCGGATAATGTTCCTACGTCAAAGTAAAAAACATGCTCATGAAACAATGCTTTTAAAACTGCAATCATTTAGAAGCTGTCACCTGTGTATACAAGAAGAGCTTTGACAATACTGTTTATACACTGGCTTTGGCTAATTGCCAACTTTCAGTTTATTAAGCAAAACATGTCGATGTTAGATGAGATGAATCATATTTATGCTTCAACACGAAAAGGATTTTTATCTTATCTTACATAACTGAACAAATACCTGCTCTGCTACCGTAATATTTTCTAACCTTTACATTTATCCGAGATGTGTGGCTCTTGTCAGTTGTATTTAAATAAAATGATTTCTTGACATACCTGGGGCATTATGAAAGTCACAAGAAAAGCCTATAAGAACCCATGCAACGACAAGATACATACCGGCGAACACCGAAATTCCGATAGTCGAAATTCCCACTTTAGGTGGTCGTAAAACCCTATATATTTAGCTGTCGAAAACACGGTGTGCAATATTCGAATTCCTTTGTATATCGAGAAGCTATATGTACATGCATAACCTACAAACAGACGTACTTGTATCACCATAACACAAACATACTTGGTTTTCTGTCTTCCGAAAACAAATGAAGTACGCTTCTTGTATGAATTCCAATGAACAAACATGGGATGCTTTTATTTATCCAAAGTATGTGTATATTGGCTAATATGTAGTGCGAATAACCACAGGTAGTACAAATTGCGATGCATGCCGAAGTCCGAAATGCGGATATACGAAGAGTGTGTGATTTGACATATACGAGTATGTCCTAAAATAAGTTATTTGCAGCTACACAATATACGTATATGCTTGAGTACAAAAACACCAAATTTATTGTTTTTATTACTGACACATGATTTAAATAATGATGAAAAGGTTGACACGGACAATTATCCTCAAATCCACAGTCATGTCTGTGGATTTGCGGATAGCCATTTGAATTTCCGTGTTACTACTCCATGTCATCGTCGTCATCACCGGTTTGTTTTCGCTTCCGATTAGTGCTTCGAAGGTCTGCAACTGCACGGCCGATTTCCAACATGGTCTCACCATCATATTTTTTTCGTTCTTCCGACAAAACTGCGTCAGCATACCGAGAGCCATCAAAAGGTTTAGCACGATCTACTGCAGCTTCAAATTAAAAAATAAACCAATACATCATGTAATGAAATCAAAATTATTTGACGACAAATCTCAATTGTTAGATGCTTACACACACACACACAACTTTACTGTCCTTGCAGGCAGAGGTTCCATCTGATCACGTGAGACTGGCGATTTCCTGAACAGAAAAAAACTCTACTAATAAACAAATCAGTTAAAATGTGGCACAACACAGAAATTATTTCCAAGAATTGGTTTACCGATTGTGGCCTCCTGTCCCAGTGACTGTCCTGTTGTTAAAGTAGCCTTCCTCAGGGTGAAGGTACCGCAGAACGTCCTTCACAATTCCCCGTTTAGACCTTGCGGCTTCGATTACCATAATTACTGATTTCGGAAGCTCAAGCGTGTGCGTGATTTCTCCAACCTCGTAGTAGCAATAAACTTCTGGCTAAAAATGTTACAATTGAACAAAATACGCATGTGCAATCAATTCCAAATAGTTAAGACCAACTGTGGACAACTCGATTTTTTCATTTTACCTTTGGTGCGGCAGTAGCTCGTCGGCTGGTTGGAGTTGACAGTAATCGTGGTGAATGGCCAACGTCCTCGTCGCTCCTTCTCCCGTTAATGATGAGGTCCTGAAGGAGATCAAACTTTGACTTCAACTTCTCAAAATCTAACACCACATATTACAAGTCATAAATAAACCCGGTCGCTCGATTATTAAATATACGTAATATTTTAATATAATCACAAATCACCTTCTTAAGTGATGTAATTGCGCCTGATTTCACTTAGCGTCATACGAATTGCCTTCAGATCCGTTGGTCCATTTGAGTCCTAAATAGATTTGTAATGAAGTGGTGCTGATTTGCTCCACGGGCATGTCCGTGGAGTAAATTAACACGGCTTCATAGGGGATAAGAATTTAGGTACAACTACACGTGTTATATGCACTAACGAATTAATAATATTTTACTTGCCTGACCACTGTCATTGCCAATTATTGATTCAACTTCGCTTTCCTCAAACACATGCTCACTACCCACTCCCTGAGACTCACTTGCTATATTGATCCCTTCGTCTCTCAAAAGAACGTCAGCAGTATCAGAAACAAAATTAGGATTATAAGCCAAACCCGAGTCTTGCCCTGGAAGCTGCTGAGTACTATATTTAAGTTCCGATTTGTTGTTAAATCGTCGAGCTGCCATTCTTCCCAACAGTTCTAAAACTTGACGTTGTCTTGCAAAAAAAAACAAGAAAAGAAACAAGTGACTGTGTTGTGATCACAAAAATTTTTATCCGTTGACTTCAAGCAACCTCGAGGCATAATGCATCCATGCAGCAAGACACTACCCGACAGTCAGTGAAATATTCAATTCAAAATACGCGCGTAACGCTTTGCCAACCAGTTCCCCTCATCTTGCCCTGTCAAGTATGAATTTCATATTCCATTTGAATGACAGCTGCTTTCTTGTAAACACCGGACAGTACAATCTGACCGTTGTATAATTATAATATCCTATCGATAATCCCAAAAATTTATGTATTCAAAATGTCAGAACGATATTTAGGGTTATCAAAGTCTTCCTACTACATTTTTGCAATGCACAAGCTCACCTCTTCCTTCTCCTTGGTCGGGATACTCCTCAGGCATGCCTGAGGAGTATCTTTACTCTTAGCACCCTTTGGAACACGAAAGAAGACGTCCTCATCAGAGCTGTCGTCCTCCATCTTTGCTGGTATAATTTTTCTCTCCATTTTAACTGATAAAGTGGTTACAAACCTCCCGCAACTATGATGGTTAAGTTAATGGTGATTTAGAATTATTAAGAATCAAGAGTATTACAAAGACTTGAAAAAATAAAAGTTACACACAGAAACAGAATTGAAGAACATGTGAGACGATTTCAATGATGCAATCCCATGCACGGTTTACATACACACTGGGATGTCAGAATTCTGAAGCACAGAGCGGTGCATGTAATTTGGTTTAACATAGCTGTGTCCGAAGGCATGTTCGAAGTACACACATGATGTAGATGCTTGCGTGTACCATGTATGCGTATAGTCAAGGTAATGCTGGAACGAGACATGCAGAAATGGAACGCTTTAGCAATCTGTGGGTGTATATTGCTTAATGTTCGTGATTCGGTGTATACTTTTCAACTTTTTTGTGTATTTTTATCTGCATGATTTTAGGAATTCGAAACAAGCATACCAAGTATATGTATACTTTTTATTCAATTTTTGACGAAGTCGAAATTTAGTGTTCGCACGAATTCAAACTTCTCCTCGGTCGTTGCTTGGGAAGCCTTTCTGTTTTACTTTTTGTAATCTTCTAAAATTTCTTGGAAAGGATTTCAAAAATAGACATGCTCGTAAAACGCATAAGACGAAGTCAAGCATCATCATATATTTCAAAGTAATCCTTTGAACTTTACTTTTGCATAAACAACTATATATAAGCTTTTGAACGAACAGTTTGTGATTTTGACTTTTTGTTGCTTTGAATTCTGGAAGCTTAATATTTTAGATCTGTAAGTATTTTCCTTCTCAGAATTTGACATTATTGTCTTGATCTTGTACTAAGGGAAGGGTATACGATCTTTGCATGAATATTCTCTTGTTTTCAAAGTGTCGAATAGTGAGGCACAGAGAAGATTCACCATTCTCGTTTTCCTTTTAACGCTACTTAATACATAAAAAAACTAAATAAAATACCTACACATACTACTAAGCTGTATCACCACTTCAAGTTCACACATTCTCGTCGTAGAATGAATGGCTTGTGCTTCTAAATAAGGATATGCATGCCCATATTAAGTTATTTGAATTTTTAAACAACTGTACGGAGCATCAAGTTTATATTACGAATCCTGTTACAGGGTTATCTCAAAGCTTTTCCATATGATCATACTAATCATGTCCATGTGTGTGCGCGAGTGGAGGAGGTAT
>CM056169.1:12938990-12993841 GCA_029691765.1 Entomobrya proxima
TTTTTGGTAATATGCTCGTGTGTGTAAAGCTTACCATTATATTTAATTTGGCGTGGTTCACAAAAGTGAATCCCATTTGCAAGTATAAAGGACAAATAATGAACTTGATGAGCACAAGATTCTTTAATAACTTGAGAGATAGCATAGGCATTCGTCCACATTACCAGACGCATATTAAGAACAGATATCCTCAAGGAATTCCGAGAAAATGTGCAAAAAACAGCGAATGACTCAACATGTGCAAATATATAACACAATCATTCTTTTAGTGTTCACTTTTGCAAAAATTATTGTGCCTTGCTTTTTACCATGCTCGTATAATAATATTATTGGATAATTTGCACAGGAAAACATATTCATTCTGTAAACTTGCCATTTTTAGAGGGCATAATTGGCATGAAAGTTGTTTCATGTTCATTTTATGAGGGTACAAAATGCAGACCATTTTGGCATCTTCACACTCACACGGAAAAGTTTCGTAGAGTTGCAAGTGCAGTTATTTTGAAGGCGTTTCTTTTAAAGAAAAGTGTTCTCAGCTTGCATTGTTCATTCTGATGCGTGACATATGACACCCAACAAGAACAAGCTATTGTTTTGCTAATAATCTTTGTGGAATTTACTTGTGCAAATATTTTATTAGCAAAGTCAAAAGTTTGCTAAAAAAAATCAAGTACCATGAAATAAAGTCTTGAAACAAAAATTCTACGCAAGTTTGAACAAACAAAAATTTCCAAAGT
Source organism: Entomobrya proxima (assembly GCA_029691765.1). Classification (NCBI taxonomy): domain Eukaryota; kingdom Metazoa; phylum Arthropoda; class Collembola; order Entomobryomorpha; family Entomobryidae; genus Entomobrya; species Entomobrya proxima. Next base: position 12,939,728 of record CM056169.1, read on the forward strand.
GCAAAATGAGTAAAGCCATGCCGCAGATTCAAGTTCCAACGAATTCCAACGGGGAACTGGAGATTCCAGGTAAAATTATTACCTATACCATTGAACAAAACAACAAATGAGTACATTCCACAGGATTGGATCGCATATTATGATGTTTGCAAATAACAAATATTTAATACAGCAAATATAACAAATATAGCTCGCATTACCCCGGTTCTGTTTGTATCTTCCTGTTGCTTCCTTATCTTGCACATATTGTGTGCAATTTGATCTGTAATATTCAGTGTTTATGATTACTTTGACTTCATGAAAATGCAAGTGATGTACATGTGATTTAACGTACAATGAAATTGCACTCTTGAACTCAGCTCATCTTATCTTTATAAGTGCGTAATAGGCTTTCCAAGTAAAACTATTTGTTTTCTTTCGCGAACTTTTACCATTGACCATGCATACCTTTTATTCTCACATAATAATGCGTACGACTGTATTTTTCCCATATAATTTTTCAGAATAACAATTAACAATAAGTAATATATTAAATTCATTGGAATTTTTGTTTTGAAACATGAGCATTTTTATTATCTACTTTGCCTGAACCAAAGCTATAAACCCATGACATGAAGTTACCAATAATATTACTTGAAACATGTGCATGTGCTCAATTAGTTAAAGACCACAACTTTTTGCATTAGTGTATTCTTTTCTTTTTAGTTTTTTTCTTTGTATTTTTGTATTTTGATGTTCTTAATAAATAAGCCCCAAATGAGTAAACTTGTTCGGTTACGAAAATATTTGTTAACTTACTTAGAAAATCGAACATCCACAACCGATTCGGTTGGCAGTAAGAGTGACCATTCTGGAAACACGGCAATAGTTTCACATGCTGCTAGACCAAAGATGGACGTGGTGTTTGTAATCGATTTGCAAAATCCTGTGCATCTGAGCCAGCGGAAAAAGGCGTTTGAGGATGTGAAAAATGCATGTGCCATGCTAAACGCAAATTGTCATCATATTCAGGTATTCTGCCTTTGAGAGTTCAGAAATTTGAAATTGTAGAATTCTGCAGTCAGGAAGGCTTCCTATTTGTCATACTTGTCATACAGTTATCTAATCTATTTTCATGTTTTAGTTTGAAAAACTGGACTTTGGTGAAGTCAACATTTTGGAAACCATGTACAATGCCGATGTTGCCTTAATTGATCTTTCCGTTGACGTACAAAAGAACAGTCTGTTTTACCATCTTGGAGTAAGGGAAAGTTTCGGAATGAAGCAGAACATCTTAACTTTCAATGATTTTGACATTGAAATCACAATGCCATTAAAGGTAGCACATTGAAAAACTCGTAGCAAGAATTAAATGAAAAACAAAATAATGAGCGAGATTGCTAAAATCATGGTCCTCTCTTTCTGACAAATTGCACAGCTCTCATGTACAACTTATCCTTTTGTTACCTATCGCGTTTTGGAATGTGGCTCGTGTGTGGTAACAATGCCAAACATCATCTCGCCAGCGGAGGAAACTGTAATGGAATCCCGAACACCATTAGGACAAAAAATTAAGAGATTACTTCAAGATGTTGAAATTCAATCAAAGTAAATTTCAGTACTGTCCTTGTTAATGATGAATGTTGATTAACTAGTTAAAATGTAAATGTTTGTATAATAGAGCGCACATAAAGGAGAAATTTCTCTCTGATTTACGAAAAGCTCGAGAAACTCTCTCAGATAAAGAACTTTCAAAAGCTTTACATGCAATGAAGAAACGTCTGGATGATCCAAACGTAATATCTGGAGACACCGTGTACAATATGCTTCTAAGTTTCCGTGAAATTCAGGATTACGACGCGATGGTGAATTTGGTGGATACATTGGAGTTTCTCAAGTCCATACACAACTACAAGAATTGTATTAACACCCCAGCTATAATGTACCTGTATGCGTTTGCACTCAACAGGTGCGTGACACTTTTCTGTTTTTTGCAAAACAATATTGATTCTTTTTGCTGAATGAATTTTTCCATGTTGCAGACGCAATAAAGAAGGTGACAGGGAGAAAGCACTTTCGGTAATGACCAAAACGTTGGAAAAGAAGGAAAATCAAGTTCCAGATCTCGTTTGTCTCTGCGGTCGCATTTACAAAGACAAGTTCGTTGAGTCCGGATACACAGATCGAGATAGTCTTCATAATGCCATACATTGGTACAGGAAAGGATTCGAAGTACAGCCAAATGAGTATGCTGGCATCAATTTGGCTACACTTCTTGTTGTAGATGGGAATGAATTTTCTGAATGTGAAGAATTGCAACATATTGGTAAGATTTTCTGCTTAATACTTATTTCTTTAATGAAAGTTTCGAAGTTAATGTCATTCCTTGAAATTCAGGAATGGTACTAAACAATCTAATTGGCAAAAAGGGAAGTTTGCTTTCTCTGCAAGATTATTGGGATGTTGCAACCTTCTTCGAAATCAGTGTATTGGCCAAAAATTATGGGAAAGCCATTCAAGCCGCTGAATGCATGTTTAAACTAAAACCACCAAACTGGTATTTGAAATCAACGATAGGAAACATTACTCTAATCAAACAATTTAGAAAGCAGGATGCACAAGAACTTCCAGAGGAAACAATATTTCATTTTTGGATAGAATATTTTGTAGAGGCCACGAAAAGTGAAGTAGGCGATACGATTAGAATTCCGGTATGATTATAAACGTAGAAAACCATCACTTTGAAATTTTTACTTGCATTTGTATACAATAGTAACGTCAATTTTGTGCTCTTTATTTTCTAGATTTTAATTCTGGAACCTAGTCGTGTTTTCATGCCTAGCTATGTGATCCTGAATCTTGGTGCTGAACAAAAGTCTCTACAAATCATTAATTTGTGCCTGCAATGTTTAAAATCAAAATGCAAGCAGAGGCACAACTGGTTGTTTACTGCAGATATGATTAAATCAGTCAGGTAGGTATAAACTGCAGTAAAATTCAAGTGTACCATTTAAGATCTGAAGGTTTATGAATTTTATATTTGTATTTGTTCAGTTTATATAAACGAGATGACCGTTGCGTGTTCTTTTACGTCCATGAAAACTCAGACGATTTCCACATGTACTTCCCGAACAGTCATTATCGTGAGCACTTTTACAGTTTAGTGCTTAAGCTGACGGCAGATCAGAATAACCGTTTTACAGACTTGGATGCGGCATTATCAGAAGAGCAGATAAGAGTAAGTTGAAATTGACCCTTGGAAGCTCCAGCTTATATTCGAATATATTTTTAAAGTATAATTTTTTGCAACTTCTAGTATGAATACGAATTTGACGAACAAAATAAAAAAGTAACTTTGGGAAAAGGCACATACGGCACAGTCTTTGCTGCTCGTGACCTTAGTACGCAAGTGCGTATAGCTGTTAAAGAAATCCCAGAAAAAAATCTCGGGGAAGTGCAACCCCTTCACGAAGAGATTCGTCTGCATTCTCAGCTTCGCCACCGAAACATTGTACAGTACTTGGGATCTGTGAGTGAGGATGGCTACTTCAAAATTTTGATGGAACAAGTACCTGGAGGTAGCTTGTCAGCACTGCTCAGATCTAAATGGGGACCCCTGAAAGGGAGTGAACCCACAATTGCCTATTACACAAAACAGATTCTGGAAGGGTTGAAGTACCTTCATGACCAGAAAATTGTACACAGGGACATCAAAGGAGATAACGTTCTTGTCAATACATATAGTGGTGTTGTGAAAATATCTGACTTTGGTACTTCCAAGAGGCTCGCTGGAATTTCTCCATTGACAAAAACATTTGCTGGAACGCTCCAATACATGGCACCTGAGGTAAAAACTTAAATGGCAATTTTGCAAATAAATAATGCCACCAGCTTAATCACGGAGCTTTTTTAATCCTTAAAGGTAATCGATAAAGGTCAGAGAGGATATGGTGCACCTGCGGATATATGGTCTCTGGGATGCACCATTGTGGAAATGGCAACGTGAGCCAGTTTTATTTACATTTATTATCAATGGGTGTGCATGTTATGTTATTCATTAATTGAAAGGATTCGTTTTTCAATTTTTTCATCATCAGTGGAAAGCCTCCATTTATTGAACTGGGTTCACCTGAAGCAGCTATGTTTAAGGTGGGATTTTACAAAATGCATCCACAAATTCCTTCTGAAATGAGCGAGCGTGCCAAAAAGTTTATTCTGAGGTGCTTTGAGCCAGATCCCGATAAGCGAGCAACTGCCGCTGAACTTCTGGATGATCCATTCTTGACAGAGTAAGAAGCAATCCTCCAAGATACATGCATTAGCATTTCTTATTGACTTTCCACAATACTGAACAAAAATTTTGAATTTAAAATTATAGGAGTGGACGAAAGAAAAATATACGGGCGACTGCTACCCAAGAGTTTGCCCGAAGTATTTCTGTGCCTGCAGATAGGGCCATTGCTGCGGAAAAGCAGAAACGACAAGCACTTTCAAGCGATGATAGGTAAGCTAACAACTTTCACTTTACATTTTTATAAACTAACTTGCACACACATATTCAATCAAAGCTCGAGAACATGCATTATACAGTTTTTTTATTAATTTTTCATGTTGCCTTTTGTAAAACAGCATGTTATTTATTTAATTCACTTTATTTATGTTTTAATTACAATGTTGCAAATTGTTCGTTTATGTACGTATAACCCAAATCAGTGACAATCTTCCGCAATTACAAATGATGCACATTACAAATCTACCAGACATTTTAGGCTAATTATATTGCAGAAGAAACGTTTAAAAGACTATAGATTCGATTCATAGATAATCTTTTCCATAAACCACAGTAGTTTTTATGCTTATTTTATTAGCATTGATTCCATTTTAATATTATCGCTGTTTACTTAATTTTACCCATACAGTTGGAAGTAGTACTATGTAGGAAACAAGACAAGTTATCAAAATCATAATTTATATTTTAGCCAAGTAGTGGTAGAGTCGGATACAAATTGGTGAATTGAATTATATAAATGGTCGGTCGGTTATTGGGAAAAGTAGATTGTAGATTGGTATATTACGGAATGTAGATTTTGGAACTGGAATGTTAACGTATTTCTATTTCAGCCTATCGCCAAGTAAAAGGGGATCTGCAAATACGGTCGGAGGATCGCCTAATAGTTACTTCAGTCTCACTGATCCAACAACTCTTTCGTTCACGAGGTGGTCCATTCGTCATTGCTTATTTATTTATTTTGCTAACTTTTAGATTTTTAAAATGTAGTTTATGCACGATTGACAATAGTTTTTTAACTGCTTTTATTTATTTGTAAGTAATTTAAATTTGCTTTTCAGTATAAACTTTCATTGCTAAAATATAACAAACCACAAGCTAATTGACAAAAATCAGGGAAAGTTAGATCAAGTTTCCAAAAAAATTTATCTGAAAATTCACACAACTTTTATATTTTCCTTTTATTCAAAGTAATGCTTACTTTATTTTTGCTGAATAATAATTTATATAATACTTTAGGGAAGCAATCTTTGAACTGAATTTATCCAAGAAACCATCACAAATATTGAGTTCTTGAATTACAGTACCAACACGGCAACATCGGATTACGATACGGAATCTTTGAGCAGACGCGGTTCTAGTGGAAACATTCCAGTGTCTCCTGAATCTGAACTTTCAAAAAGTAGCCCTATTGTTAGCGAAGGGGGTGAGGACTGTTTCTATTTACTCAAGAAGGAATCTCAACGAAGAACAACGCTTTCGAAAGTTCTCGCTCAAGACGAAAAAAAGATTTGTGAGATTTGGATGAGAAACTATGAACGAGACGTGGAGGTCGCATTACTCAAAAAGGACCATATATCTCGATTGATGCATGGCCTTCAAGAGTATATAGAACGGAACGATAGAATAAAACTGGAAGCAGCCATAAATACTCTCAAGGAGGATTTCAACAGTGACAGTGTTGCAGTAAATCAAATACAATTAGCATTGTTTCTCTTTCGTGATGCGGTCAATAGCGTGCTACGATCCCACAATATCAAGCCACATTGGATGTTTGCGTTGGACTCGTTAGTTAGCACTGCCATACAAACGTCTATTCATATACTTTCTCCAGGTAAAAATATATTAGCCAACTATTATCCTGTAAACAAAGAGGCATGCTCACGTTTTTTAATTACTATGATAGATACCTCGCGGGACAACAGAGAAGGTGTTGGGTCTGGCTCTGACGGAATCGGTTCCACTTCCGGTGTGTCCACTGTAAATTCTCTAAAATCGCATAAAGCTTTGGACTATCCTTCCTCAAAAATGCACTCAGAGTATCAAGAGCAGTTGGAGGCTTTTCGACTGGAGAATGAAAGATTGCTCCATGAACTGCTAGAAAGCAGAAGGGCTTATCAAGTGTTACTGAAATCCACAATAGAGGAGCAAAAACTGAACTTACACTTGTTAGGCCAAACGTCGCAGCAAATGAGAATGATTGGACAGTTTTTTACTCTTACCCCACCGACAATCATGCGCTCTTCGGAAACAGGATTCAGCTCACATCACACTTTGAATTCTGAGGATGACACAAGTTCACAAGCCGGTGTTGCTGAAATGCCGGAAGCTGCTTCTTCAGTAATTACAAGTGGCGATAACTCTTCCGCATCCTGCTGTCATCATCAACTTGGTGGAACTGGAGCTCCCATACCTCTTAACATTAGAGACCCGAAACTGGTGGAATTCTTAACAGAACTACACTTGGACCGCATCAGTATTGAAAAGGTGCGTAAATGCAATTAATTAACATGCATCGGTTAAGCTTTGGGGTAATGTGAGCCATAATGTTAATTTTACAAACAAAATTGTTTCCTTCAATCCATAGTTTCTCCAAGAAGAATACACGTACGACGATGTTGTTCTACTGATGACACGGGATGATTTGAAAAATCTCAAACTCAAGTAAGCTTGCAAAGTGCATTAATGGATAACGACAATATGATCGTTTGATCTAAGAAGAGATGATAATTAATATTGCATTGTTATTATCAGGGGCGGAATAGAGTTGCGTACATGGAAGGCCATTATGAAACAAAGACGAATTCTTGATCCAGAAGGATTCAAGACGGATTACTCTACAGATTTATAGTTTAAACAACCGTTATTTGTAATATGATGCTTTCTACTAATAATTAAGTGATAGTGTTAAGATTTACAAGTACCTTTGTCCGTAGTACCTATACCCAAGCCTTTCATACATAGGTTGAAGGTTATATTTGTGCAATATATATAATCCCGATGTGTTTCTAAAAACTGGAGTAGGGATCTCAGTGTCAGTGCCAAAAACTTTGAAATGAAAATTTTTATGAAAAGTGACCAGTATATTATATCGTTGTAAAATTGAGTGCTAAAATGAGCATATATTTTTCTCAGCTTTAAATAAATTCGAATCATACTAACAAAATACGTTGAACAGTGACAATTATGATTATTTTTAACCCTAAATCTGAAGTTTATCATTCTTTGATGGAACATTAACGGATGCTGAATGAGGTTCATACGATAATTTAACAAAAATATAACGTTTATTTTATCATAAGACCAGTTACGGTTACGCAACACTTGGTAAAAATGCATAAATAATTTTTGAGTCAGTTAGTCAGTCGTCAGTTTACGCAGTTACTACCGCTGTCGGTCGTCCACGTCTCATCGCTTCGAAAAAGTTTCTGAAGGGAGCAGAAACTTCATTGAAGACCCTCTGAATTTCTCCCATAAATCCTGCCATTCCTACCGTCTGGTTTCTATTTGGATTGTTATAATTCTGTCTTGCCAATCCCAAGGAATCTTCTAACGAAGAACGGGCATTGATCAACGAGCGTTGAATACGCGAATCAACCTGAAAAAAATTCAGACGTTTAAAGTACTGATTCCATACATTAATGTGTTATTGTAATCATTAAGATTGCCTTTTACTTTTACATACGAACTTTTGTACGCAATGATGACAGTTGATCAAAAAGGGTTCTCGGCAAACCGTTTGGTTTCATGCTTCTACCATTGCCTTGCCTGCTAGTGTTTTCAGTATTTCGAGCTTCCAACATGTCAGTATCAGAGGATATAGCACTAATATTACTGTTGTTCCCGTCCTTCCGTTCCATTATCGAAGGCGCCACTTCATCTTGTTCCTGTTCATCTTGTTGTTGTGAGGAATGCTCTTGAACAGAACTTTTTAGTTCTAGAAATGACTTCCGCAAGTCTTCAAATGCCCCTTTAACTTCATCGTTGAAACGAGTTGTAGCATTGTTCACGGTGTCTGCCTCGGAGTTTGCTGCAGTTCTTAAAATTTCTGAGATATTGCCCACAATCTGATCAGTTTCGTCCAGCCTTAAACTGCTTGGTGATTTGACAGTTATATTTTTTATTATACTAATAAGTGATGTGGCATTGGATGACGATCCACCAGAAAGAGTGCTGTTCAACGTTTGAAGTAAACTATTTACAGTGCTCTGGATCTGATTGATGATTTGGGTTGGATTTGAAAGAAGACTGGATATACTTCCAATGTTCCCTTTTACTGAAGTTCCAGTGTTTGTATTACTGTTGCCACTTTTAAAGGAAGACGTTACATTGGAAGCTTCTTGAGTATCTGGAAGATTTCGCAGCTCAGCCAAGTGAAACGAGTTTGCAGAACCTATGAAAACTATGAATATCACTAGCGCAGACTTTACAAAGACCCGGTTGCTCATGTTGTTGGCTAATTTTAGAACCAGTTAAATGAGAGATACTGACGATTTCTACTAACCGTTACAGTAAGTGACTTTTACAGGCGATTCTCTCATCAACTTCAGGTTCAAGTATGAGCTTTGAAAGCTAAAAGATCAAGATTAAGTAATCTTTTGAAAATGTTAGACGAGCAATTTATGTGATAATTTTAGAAAATCTTGGCATGCATAATATATTTATGAAGTCAAAATGTTGAATGACCGTTTCATTTTTAGGTTGGATAATATATGACAGACGCAAAGACGGAATATGTAATGACAAGAAATGATAACCACCACCTAAAAATGTTTGGTTGGAATTGGAAATGTATCTATTGCAGAGACGACAGGGGAAGAATCAAGTTTCACATCATGAATTATTGAAACATTAGTTATACCGGAAGCAACTCAATGATTGAAAAAGGAAAAGTACGAGCCTATTATGTGATGCTGTAGATTTTCTTTTGTGGCAAGTCTCTCTTATTGTCATTTAACTTATTTAAATGTAAGTTGAAAACTCAAGTTTTTTTTCATTTTTCCTCCAGAAGCAAGTACAAAACTTTCAACAACTTTGACTTTGTTTGCATGCTATAATTAAGTAAAACTGAAAAGCTGCTTTAAAATGAATTTATTAAAGAAGAAAATCACATTAGGTTAATAGTAGTAACAAGAAATATCACAGTTTAATTAGAGATGTAGTGCTTCAAGATTTATGAAAATACACAGTCCAGGTCAAGTAGAAAGAACAACTACCTAAATAGCATGAGAATGAGAAATGTCTTGTCGTCATCAAATCAAGGTTTCATATATTAACGTTTGAGTTTATGGAATATGATCTCCGAAAGCTTTGTAGCCATTTTCATCCGCCTGCCAGTCTGTGCGATACACTTTGCCATCATCCCCAGTGTATGAGAAGGTTCCAGTTTTCACCACCACAGGACTATCACTACTGCTAACTTGCTTCAAGTGTCCATTAATAATTTTCAGTGTGCCATCCCCAGTTAAGGTCCTGTAATAGAAACAGGAGATTAGTTACAACTGTTATTGCAATGCAGCAATATTAATTTTGATAACGTAAAGCATGTTGAATAATTATTGATACTAAATTCAAGCTTTATTTCTAAGACACACATAAACCGTCAGGACTGAAATTTGGTGTAGCTAATAAGAGCTTTTAAAGCAGTTTGATCCTGTAAGTTCATGTTTTTGAGAAACATGTTCTACAAGATTCTGTGACGATTTTAAAAACATGACTCCGAAGTGTACTTTCCCAGGTACCAAAAAAGCAGGAAAGTTCAAAACTTAAAATGACCGTGTGATCCTCCAAAGCTAGAAGTACTCTAAGATGAAATATCCAATATGTTTATTACTTGTTAGGAAATACGAAATGACACGTTTTGTGTATCTGCATCAACCAGTGCGAACGTATTGTAGCAGTTTATGCTATAATAGTGAGATTTTTAACAAAGTTGTATTACATGAAGGCAACGAGTATACATTTGTTCTTTTTAAAACTGCTTTTATACCAATTTAAAGCTCAGAAACTAAGCTTTAAAACGCTGTGTGAAAGCAGTTTCAAGCACAACCCCTTGTGATTTTGTAAGCGTTTATGTTTTGAACCATAATTTTATAGTTCCTTTCCAAGATTTTGAAAAATTGCATAATCTTTTAACTGTTGCCAAAATCTTCACACAATTTTCAAATCCAAAACCCAATGCACTGATTTCTGCAGTTTTTAGCGGGCAACAACTACGTATACTATGATGGCTATACTCTGCTTTTTTTATTGGAAACCCATCAGTTAAAAAAAATGCTGCTTCAAAAATTTATGAAAAATCTAAAAATTTCTGACTTTTTAAATCTTTGCCTAAATGCTATTAAAGAAACTTTTCAGACAAGATCATTTGCGGTATAAAAACTGCATTAAATACTCTTACTAGCAACAGATATGTCCAGTTCTGTGAGCTCATACAAGTCTTGTAAAAAGAGTTTGATTGTAGTATCAATAATTATTCAACATGCTTTACTTACTCCATGCGAAAATTCCCCCTGTGGTCGCTTTCCATAATGTATTTAACAATTGGAACCGCCTCAGTCCGCTGAACATCGCCATAAGATGTGGGTTGATGGTTGTATTCACCGTTGTTACTGTTGCTGTCAAACCGTATATGCGTAGAGGGAACGGGAAGTTCAGCAGGAGTAGACAGAGGCGGTGCCGTCTCAAATGACCTTACATACGCATCCATGTCCTCCAAACTGTATGTGTACACATTGTTCACAGCATGCTGAATAGGGCTTTCATGTCTGATTTCCACAAAACCTGGTTGAACAGGGTTTTCCACTGCTGGGGTTTCATATAACATTCTTTGCTCCCGACGAATGTCAAAGGTTGGACTAAATCCTTTCATTTCCACAGGCGTTTCATCTTCATATTTAGTGTAGCTGGTGGTCAAGGGTGGATTAACCTCCTTAGGCAGCTCGGCCTCGGGTGCAGGGCTCCTCTCGTGAACATAATTTGCGGGAGGAAGATGATCATCGTCATCCTCTGGAATGCCGTATTGTGCGAATGCAGATGCAATCAACCCGAAGAGTAGTAGTATAAGAATAGGGGAAAACTGCGCAATAATAAAAATGTTTTCTTTGAAAATTAAAAATACTACTTGTGATATATAAAGAATATGCCAAGGCCATGTTTTGAAAATCTTACGGTTTTCATTGTTCCGATCCTGATATGTCTGGGAGGAGCTTTCACACACGCAAAACCGAAGTTCCAAATGAAACTGTTTATTCCCAACGCGCCACTTCGTCTGCTTAACACGTCAGTAAAGTGGTGTTTCAGCAGGAAACGCTGGATGCAAATTGTGCATCAAATCGTACTTGATAATACGAAGAATGCATGATGATAATTTGATCGCTTCTTTTGGTAGCTTTGTTGGTCAACCACTATTGCTATTGTTGAATTGACTCGTGACTTGTGCACCATGGATAAACACAACAAAGAAAATCATTCATACCATTCGTATTTGAACAACAAGCATAAGTATTATTATGCTTCTTTCAGGGCCCCATGTCCCCAGCACCGTAACGGTATGTCTACAGCACGGTGGAAAGCATGTCTACAACACGGTGGTTTCAGCACGGCACCGTATGTCTACGGCACGGCACGGTATTTCTACAGCACGGTGGTTTCAACACGGTAAACCATGTCTACAACACGTGATTTCAGCACGGTAAAACATGTCTACAGCACGGCACGGTATGTCCTCAGCACCGTAACGGCATGTTTACAGCACGGTGACATGGCATGTCTACAGCACTGCACGGTATGTCTGCAGCACCGTAACGGCATGTTTACAGCACGGTGATACAAAATAAAATATGAAGTAACCTGCTTTGAATTATCGATACCTAGAAAAGCCCTTAAAGTGCCGAAATTTGATATTTGCGATTTTATCAAGCATGATCTAGATCAAGTTGAGGTAACGTGCATCAAAAATCATTTTGAATAGCAAAATAAAGTTTAATTCGGGTGGTTCATGTAACATTCAGTTTTTTTTTTTTTCAAAATCAGTGTGTATTGCTGGGGCCGATTCTTAAAGGAAGACTATATTAAGTCCTACATTCATTGCAGTGATATAGTTAATTTACATGATTTGTTAACTATCAACTACTTAACGTAACCTTTTAAATCTTTAACCATCAGGCATTTGAAATCTGTTAGTATAAAATTAGTTTGCATGAGATTAGTGTATAATTTCATTGATTACGTCCAAAGTTATTCCGTTTCAATACTAATGAATTGTTTGAAATTTTGAGTTGAAATTTCTATGGACTCTGACTTGGGTTATAAATCTGAAGATTTTGACTTGAGTTGTGATTGTGATTTCTAAGGATATTGAAATTTTGAGTTGGGTTGTGGTTGTGATTTCTAAGGATATTGAAATTTTGAGTTGGGTTGTGGTTGTGATTTCTAAGGATATTGAAATTTTGAGTTGGGTTGTGGTTGTGATTTCTAAGGATATTGAAATTTTGAGTTGGGTTGTGGTTGTGATTTCTAAGGATATTGAAATTTTGAGTTGGGTTGTGGTTGTGATTTCTAAGGATATTGAAATTTTGAGTTGGGTTGTGGTTGTGATTTCTAAGGATATTTTATAAATTTTACTCTGAACATATCACAAATAACGTTAAAACATATAGGCATTATTCTAAGGAAATTGAAATTTTTAGTTTGATTGTAATTTCTGAAGATTTCAAAATTTGTCTTAGATTGTGATTTCTGGACATTTTGTGAAGATCAGAATCAGAACTTGTATCTTGTATGTAATACTTCTCCATCTCGATCGAGAAATCGTAATAGTCGATGTAACCTGTTGACCTCAGAATTTGATTTCCGAACTTTTCAATTTCTCTGAAAAACCTAACCCAAGTCAGAATTTCAGAATTCTTAGATAATCCAAACCCAAGTCAAATCTTCGAATCCTCTGAAATACCAACCTACGTCAAACTTCCTCAACTTTCGGAATCCTTAATTTTTCAAACCCTCAACTTTCTAACCCTTCAATTTTCAAAATCTTCAACTTTCAAAATCCTCAATTTCAATCTTCAACTTTCAAAATCCTCCGTAATCTCAACCTAACTCAAAATTTTACAATTCTTTGAAATCTAACTCAAGTCAAAATTTCAAAATCCTTTCCATTTTCATCTTACCTAAACCTAACCTAACCTAACTTAAACATGACTATAAGAACTTGTGTAAACTTATGTTATATATATATATCAGTTTCAGTAATTGTTCAAATTCTAGTTTGCTGCTTGTTCAGTTTGGGCTTGCGCTATCTAATTTCTCCACGTATACTAGTTTATTTACGTACGTTTATACAACATTAATAAATTGGAACACACCGTGCTGTAGACACGGTTTACCGTGTTGAAACTACCGAGCTGTAGACATACCGTGCCGTGCTGTGGACATGATTTGCCGTGTTGAAACCACAGTGCTGTAGACATACTGTTACCGTGCTGTAGACATGCCTCACCGTGCTGAAATCACCGTGCTGTGGACATACCGTGCCGTGCTGAAACCACCGTGTTGTAGACATGTTTCTCACCGTGCTGTAGACATACCGTTACGGTGCTGTAGACTTTCCGCCTTCTTTCAGGGCGCCTCATTTATTTGTGCGTCTAAGATGAAGCACTTCTGGAAGTTAAGTATGCCTATCCCATTGTTATTTGCATGGAAAGATGCTTGCTGGACAAAACAAATGTATGCATACTGTAGTAAAATGTATTTTCGATTCGATAAATGGACGTAATGTGATATAGAATTGTTTTCATGTTTTTGTAAGACATGAACTTGTTGCAAAGTTTAGAATTGGATGCGAGAAAATACCGGTTCTAGGTAAAGGTCATTTCGCTAAAATGTCCTTGGGTAAACCCACTTGGGTTCTTCCTAAAGTACATTTCATTGGTAATAAAAGAAAGATGAAAGGAACTTTTGTAGTTCGTATACCACAAGCTTGAAAACTCTTTCTCTATCTTTCAATGTCTTCTACTTTTGCTTCAGGGATATTGAGTTAGGTCAAGAAGCAATGGAAGTAATATCAAGGTACATGAAATGAATATTAGAAGAATCCCTATAATATATAGTATGAGTGACACGGGTCATGTCATGTCATTATAAAAATAAGTTCTACTGTTGTCTGTACTGAGATTGAGTTTAAGCTTACATGACAAATTATCCTTTTGAGGTTCTAAGTAGCTTTAAATCGTTTATAGTTTATGTTCATTTGTACAAAATGTTCCCGATGGCCCCCATAGTGCATGTTACTTTATCTGATTTTTAAACTCATTTACAAACCACCCTGTCAAAAAAGACATTTGAAGCATTTGGATGGTGTCTTGCAATTGTGGTGGTACAAACTACCACCATGCAGAAGTAGAATGACAAACAACTACCAACTATATTATGAATTTATGAAATTTGAGTGAAGGTTTTGTTCATTCTTATATCTTTGTGAACATCCAAAGTAGTTTTGAAGAATAAAAATCTGCTGCATATTTATTACATGAAATATTCATGTGTAAATGAGATTACACATCTTAATTACAGTAAAATTAGTTTTAAAATAAACGTTAATGCACATTGACATGTTATCGGTTTTGGCAATGATAGACAAGAGGATATTTTTAGTTTTTAAAACTGACTTATGACTTATACCTTAACTTATTATGTACCGTTGCATTGGCATAAACTGACTATTAATCACATAGCGAAACATTATTAAAGTTTGAAAATGCAAATTGGTAGCATCTAGGAACTATAGCATTAAACTTGACATTTCAAATATGACTAGAATGCTTCAAAGAATTTGTTTGGTTCAACAGTGTCAGACATTGGGGGAGGCACCGAAAGATGCTCATAATCAGAATGGAAGCCGAATCCAGTTTTCCAATATTGGTTGAATGATCGATCTTCTTTATCCTCCATTTCCAAATCTGGTGCTTTTTCAACATTGACCCGACAAAAACGACTCGCTTCAGGTCCTGGTATTCGATCCTCTCGGTTCATTAAGTACACCATGTTAGTATCTCGTAAACACTGGTCTGCATTTGTCATAGATGACAGGGTCCCTACAATCAAGATAGCAACTACCACCACCGTGATGCCGCAGTTCCTCTGGGACAGTTTACCAGTGCTAATGTTCACTGTCATTGTGGATAAGGATTGCACTTCATTCCGTGTCCTTAAAATGTTCAAAAGAACCTATGTCATTATCATTCAAAGATAGCAATAGAAGGAATGTCACACCTTAAAATTTACTTGTTCCACTTACATGTGAAGGATGAAATTGAAGACCTGCCTTGGATCGTATGCAAGCCGAGTGGGTACTGAAGGTACTACTACTGCTTGAAACCTCTAGTTTGATATTAATAGATCGAACGCTAACATTAGCATTCCTGTAACATTCCTTTGCTTTACCCGGTTTAATCGTTGGTCCTTGCTCCAGCTGTTGGCAGTTTTTAAAAAGGGACACTGATGTAGTAAGGGTGAATTAGAGAAAGGGAAGAAGGGATGAAAATTATGGATAGATGCACTCCGTGTATGTTTCGTTTCATTGTTTTCAAAGGTTTGTACGTGAGTGTTCTATATAAGCATTCTCTTAAGTTTTAGCGTTGCTGGCATTGTCAATAATGAATTTTACATACAACAATACATACCTTACTTATGACTTACAATTAGTTTGACTCTAATCTGATGGTGCAAACTGTAAGTACAAACAATACAGCAAACTTTGGTAACTTATTGGTATGCATTCATTAAGTGTGAAGGGAAAGTAAATGCGTTCATGATGGGTAGACTACTTTCTGGCTTACTTCCAATAATTACTTGAAATTGTTAATGCCATATTATCTAACATTGCACTATACGTATATTATATAGGTAGGTACTATGTAGTATGTAGTAGAAGGAATTCTTCTATGGGTAAACCTTAGGATAACGCTTAAATAATGGATATATATAAATATTAAGTACGTATGCAATGCATGCAGTTATTTAGACTTCTTGACATGACACCAAGCAGAAAAATTTAAACTAAATCTATGAATGATCGATTTTCTTGCTTGAGCACAAACATTGTTGACTGTCAATACTGAAATGAAAATGACTGGAAATAGTCAAAAAGATTCATGGTTTTAATTTTTTAACGACAACACGAACTCAGTCTCACAGTTTCATTATCAGTGTGACCACGCTTGCCCTCTTTCCAACAACCAGTGCAATACTGTCAATGCATTATGAGGTTTAGGATTTTTTAAAGAAAAAAGGCCCTAGCCCCTTTTCAACATCAAATATCACATTTTTACTTGATGCACAAATATGATATTATGTATATTGGGATAAATGACAATTCATAACTCCCTTACGACGGGGAAGGTTATGTACTTTATTTTTTACTAAACATATACACTAACTACTTATATTCAAACTTTATATTGAAAACGGGACTTTTCATCAAATGCAAAGCTATTAGAAATTTCTCTAGACAACTTGAATAAATGTAAAGAAGTAAAGCAATTTTCCGGTTTTGTGGAGGCCTTCCATTTGGATTTTAATTCTGTTCAGTTGCGGTCTCAAGTTTCAATGAAACACGCTAGGTTATCGGCTATAGTATAGCCGCTATACAACTCCATAGTTCAAACAATCCAAGTCCAAACATGCGTTGTCCATGAATCCAAGTCAACAAAAGGTGAAGGTTACTCACACCGGTTTTCTCTGGAGACAGTCACAACAACAACACACGCTCAACTCAACAGGTGCAAAATGAGGGTCATCATCACTATCACCAGAGCTCGCTTGGTAGCAACAATTACAACAATCCTTTATGTAATTTAAATACGTTATATGAATAATAATTGAATTTGAATATTGTCTTGACGTAAATGCTTATAAATGAATGCACCTGTTTAAATATAGGTGCTTCAAATGACGTCTTCTGCACTGATACAACTGAAATTGGAACATCCAAACAAGCAATTTGCAGATTTGATTTCACCGGATCAATGTTGGCAAATATATCCTTACACGTACTCCAAATGCCTAAGGCTATGCTTGACATCTAAGGAAGCAACGTGTCTAGATGATCAATTGTGTTATTGCAATTTACCTTCGGTTTCGTATGACCTTAATAATAGCAATGAAAATTTTAATAACGAAATTAGAGCAGAGGTAATGCAAATATTGTAATACTGAAGATGCACAGTTTGGTATTTGGGGTTTTAAGACCCGGGGAATTCATTGAAATTAAATGACTAAATACTGTTTTTACTTGGCAGGAGAGTGGTCAAAATTCAGAAACACTAGTCCCAGACATAAATGCTCAATTTGGAACTAGCCCGGTTGCCTCTTGCTACTTCAGCGATTTCTGTGAAGAGTTGTGCCAGAGAGATGAAAAACTTAGCAGATTCTACTATCCGAATGAAGTTTCTGGGGCATTGTGCAAACTCTCAGAATTTACTGATGAAAATGGCCGAAGCTATTATGAGGACATAGACACATGTGTATGTGCGAATTCAAAAATACACATTTAGAAGTAATCATTTAAATAGATATTTTCGTTGCGAGTAAATACCTATACAACGTGACCCAAAATGGACATATTTAACACTATATTGATGCTGGTGCTCAAAACACAAAAATGCTACGAATTAATATTATATGTTAGAGTTCATATCTCGGGTACTGTATAAAATATATCAATTAGGTTTGTAATTTTATGCGCTTTTAATTTATGACTTTTAATAAAATCACAGGGAACTATGAGTTTGATTGCAAAACTTTTTTATGTATTTACTATGTTTGTCAAAGAATAGAGGTCGAAAGAAAGATACAGAAAATGTGAAACCAATTTATGTGACAATCAATCAATATAAATTTAAAATTACTAGCTACAGTACAACTTAACCTAAGGCTCCAAGTATAGCTCCTGCTGGAACGAAATTCAATGCGGGCCCATTAGTCGGCGCGTTCTGAAGGTAGGCAGAAAGGTTGAAGATGTTTCCGAAAAACTTGGGGTTAATGTCTACAGGTTTTTGAGGCACGTCCTGGTCTTGCTAAATTAAAAAGTGAAAAATGGAGAGTTAAGTAGGTATACGATTAAGTTACTTGAGATTTATAAACACAAAAATGGTAAGTGGTAAAATGAAGTACTTTAGCCTAACTCAAAGTTAAACTTACTTGGGAAGAAACGAGGTTTACAACCATTGCGACAACGATGGCAAGAACGATGGTCATTTTGATTGACATTTTGAAAACTATTTTTGTCTAGTAATTACTTTGCTTCTAGATTTACAAGTTGCTGTATGTTGATGATGGCGTACACTGATGTGATCACTACTGAAGAGAGCAATTTTTATAGTTGGCAATGACATTGAGTTTCTCTACCTTTTGTTTAAAATAACCCAGTTTTCAAAGTGAAAACGCAATTGTGCAAATTTGACTATGAATGTCTTGTTTTCCTAGATTCGGCAAAACCTTGCTGCATGTGGTATACTGTGTACTGTGATATAGTATTGTAATAGCACATTAGGAAGTCGGTCAAAATCCAGTCACTCCAGTCAAATCAATGTCTGCTGTGTCATTGAAATTCAAATTATCACATGCTACTGCTGGATTTTCCAGAATTGGGAAGTTTACGGAATGATAGTATGTATAGCTGTATGCAAAAGAATGTAACAATTGACAATATTCACGTCATAATATTTACGTAAAGATTTTATTATTAGAAAATAGAAAATACCATCATCAACAAGCTTAAAATTAAAGGATTCACGATTCACTGTTTTCTTTACATGTCTATGGTCTTGTCACTAGAATGGAAATGTCTAGAAAACTGGCATTGGTTTAAAAAATGAATGTATACAATTCATACATGTCGAATGTTAAAATAGAAAAACCCATTATTCCAAAATAGTCATTGAAGACTTCGATTGAAGTACATATTCCAGATGAAATGCTAACTTGAAATTCTAAGCATATTATCCTAGTTACATTAAAATTAAAACAGATAAATAACATAGATAAAAACTGGAAACACTTCTTTTGTTTTAAAAGTCTGTAACTTTACTAAATTCACTACTAAATCTATAGTATTTTACTAATAACCAAGTTAGAGTCTCGAGTTGCGGGACGTTTACAAATTTGAATTTGTACAATGCAAGATCGAAATTCTTTGTATACGTTACTTGTCAACCTCCTCTTCCACATCTTTGTTGATGTCCCAACGCCAAATCGTTGCATCATCGCAAACGCATATCAACACGCTACCATCCCTGGAAAAGGCAGTCTGTCGTATCGGTGAAACACACTTAGGATGTGCTAAGACGCTTGCCCGTATCTGGCTAGGCTCCGCAACTTTCAGGTCGTACAAATACGTTTTCCCACTTTTATTTCCCAGAGCAAGTGTCTCCTTCCAGAAATCTAGGGCGAATCTTATGAACCAAATGTCGCAATCCTTCACCTCCAATCTGGTTATTACTCTGATAAAAATAAATGTGAATAAATCTCTGTTAAATTTGAATCTAAATTATGCAACAAAAAAATTATTTGTCAAAACTTACGACGTCTCTGTGCAGGTGTAAGGAACTTCGTCCCACTTTTGAAATGTTTTTCCTGCCTTCCAGCAAACAATTTGGTCTTCACAAGACTGAAAAATGTTAGGAATAGTTGCAGCATTAAATAATAAACTGTTGAATCAAAGGCACAATTACGTTTAGACTACAAAATATATAATACACACCTTTGAAAATATAAAGTCTCCAAACCATTTTGCACAATCCACGTAATTCCGGTGTATGTCTCTTGTGTAAAAGTCAGGGAAATTTTGTTTCATGGTGGGAAACGGTCTGTTACAAATGTTAAGATTAAAAAATATAGTACATGTGTAGCAATAATTATTAGCAATAACAATTTTATATTTCAATTAAATAAAAACGAATTAAAAGGAACTATAATCGCAAGAAAACATTACTTACACATTCGAGTTTGGGTTGAAAGTATACGATAACTGGATTGCCTTTTCTATTTCCGGTTTCTTCAATTTCCACACCTTTAAAGAATGGTCCATTCCACAGGAAACCATTCTGGAGCCAGTTATGTCAATATCTGCTGCCAAAACTTCATCCCGATGTCCTTCGACTCCTCCAAAAATGGCGACACACATGTCCGTTTTCACGTTCCATAATCTCAGAGAGTGATCCTAAATGAATTTTTAAATGAGTTTTATAAATTAGCATGACATGGCTTCTTCCAACAAAAAAGCTGCAAATTGTAAATCTACCTTTGACGAAGACAACAACAGGTTAGTGTCTTTTGGATGAAACATGAGATCGTTAATGGCATGACCATGTCCTAAGTAATGTTTAATGCAGGAAGCCGTTGCTGGAGAAAATATACGAATAATCCCCCTGGATCCTGCAGCTGCCAGTAACGGCCGCCCATTCTCATCGTCCGACCACGCGCAAGTGTAAAAGTTTTCTTCTGGCTACCCGGTTAAAAATTCAAAGCAAAATAGTACATCATGATGATCAAATATATTTGCATTTTGCACATTGCAGTGCAATGCACACCACTAAACAATTAAATTTGACGTACGTCTGGGTCTGCAAAACACTGCAGCAACTTAATTGAACCCTCAGGCGTGCACTCATAAATGGTCACTCTGTTGCTCCCCACCGTAGAAAAGATCAGTGGCTGGTCATCCCTAAGGTTCTGATGGAATTCACAACCAAAAATGGGCTGACCATGGTCTTCTTTAGCGTGACACCTGCAATAAACCCCACACTTAATTATTTAAAATCCCAATGTAAACACAGAACAGTTGAACACTTTAACGGTCAGATTTCAACTTACGAATAAGAGTATTTTGATTTGGTCAGCGGCTTCCCATGCTTGTTGGTCACAGTCCAAAGCGCTTTCTTCTTCTTGGACTTGCTTTTCCCCGATTTGGAAGACTTTCCAGCCCGGGATCCTTGATGACTTAACGGAGTATTCGACCTGCTTGTATTTGTGTGGCTTTCATTGGTCATGCCCGAAACGCTTTCACACGTGGAACTCTCCTATATTAACCAGAACATAGAAAATAGACAATCCGCCACTTCAAAACCATTTTGTCTGAATGAAGATGAGCACTTACCATATCATCCCCCGAATCCTCCATGTTCACGTCCGAGTCCTCCCGGTCCATGGTGCTAGAGCGAGCCCTTAGCTGATCAGAAGAGTGCCTTGCGTTGCTCATTTAATCAGCGTTCCGGTAACACATCAATTAATTAAAATACTATCTTTGGTAAAAGATAGAGACACAAGGCACTCTTTGTGAAATGTTGTTATTGTTGTGCATCCTGGAATGAGGCAAATTTACATACCGCCTTTACACAACTCACTCGATGGCACATGGCACATGAGACAGGAGCGAGAGGAACGGTTCTTGCTCAGTTCTTCTCTGGAGAACGCGTCTCTTGAAGCATTGGACTTGCTCAGCAGCGAATGGATCCAAATCCAAGGCCACAAGTGAAATGGCTGTAGGCAAGAAGAAAGAGTTGACAACTGAAATGATGAGCTTGATCCTGAGTTAATCTCATTAGGGGGCACATTACATTATTCATTTACATGGGTTCTCTCCAGCCATCGATTCCGATTATGATTTTAGATAACGATAGGTCGATAGTATAAACTGGTCTTGGACTTGTAAAAAAGCATTCTACATTCACACTATTGAAACACAAATGGTGTTTTAGATAACTAGAATATTCCGATGAGGAAGTAATAATTTGGTTGGTAACAGCGGTCATCTATCTTTATACAGTTGTGTTTTAAGATGGTATTATATAATATACATGGAAGGTGCGTTAATAGAAAATGAAATATTCGGTTGTGTTCATCACTTTATTTTACTGCCTCGTCAACACCTTTGAATACTGCCATGAATCACCGTCAGCCTTGTTTTCATCAAGCGACCAAAGATGGTATTCATCAGACTCTGACAAACTCTTTGAAGTGTGCCTATCAGTATCTTCGGATCAACAGTAATAACGCCTTAAGCTTGTAAATTGAATCCATATAGTCAGTCAATATTAATATCCACAACTTTTTCAGTAGACAAGGGCGCAACAGAAAAGTTCCGACGCTGGGATGTTGAACGTAAATAGTCTGGAACGGCAAAGGAAGGAAGTTCAGAAGAAGAAGCTGCTGGAAATCAAGATTGATTACCTTATAATTCAGATCAATCTATTGATAAACCCTTTGTTTTTGCTTAAGGATTTACCCACTGCTGCTTCGAATTTTTATAAATAGCATTCATAGCGGTGTAAAATATAAGTAAACGTTATCATGATAATATATAATAAACATTTTTTTCTATTCAGTTCACTTGCCCTTTAGTAATCCAGAGGTTTTGATGTGCTAGAAATAAAAACGATGCACTCGTCAAAGCCAAAAGCTATAAAATGAAGCATGTTGAAGGAACAAAAGAGACTAACCGCGTTTCGGTATGAGTTAATGTTTTCGTTTCAAATTAATGCTTTCCAGTTTTGTTTTCATGCTGTGATGAATTTAATAGCGTAACATTGACTTTTAACACCAAGACTAATGTTTTCCTAAACATAATTTTTGAAATTTTATAACCCTTTGGCAGTGACAAACTAAGCTTCATGGTGGCCATCTCATTACATCGAATCATTGTCACTTTTAGTCACTTTGAAATTGCCTAATTACAAGATACAGCAGCAATGTTCCATTTATGGAAATGCAGGTAATGCCAGATGCTTTTTATACTAGGTTTAAATGCACCATTTGAAAAGATCGATTAATGTAAGCAGGTCATAAATTGTGTCATGTGCTACTTTTATTTTCATCTCGGCCAAACTTATATTGAAAATCCATTTTCTAGAATTTTACTAGATATCTGGTCAGAGTGTTGAGTGTTTTATTATTTTGAACACGTTCTCCAGATCTCAATGTTCCTACATTATGTAATGAACTTTCAAGTGTTTTATTATTTCATGCTTAAAGCTTCAAGTATATTTCTTAAGTGTGTTTGTATGCAGTTGATTCAAATGCCATAATGACATTTGAAAGGTATAATAACTATCTTGACCATGCATGTAATCATCTTATAAACCCGCTAACTCTATTTGGTCAGTCATAGTTGTTCCGTTTCTTTCCTTTTCACCAAAGCACTTCATTTAAATCAAAAGATTTTTTTACTTTACATATTTATTTCGTGCAAGTACTACCAAATGCAATTTAATGCAACCAAATATCAAATCTTTCTGGGATTGTGTAAAATAATATTACTTCAATCATTACTTCTTCAGGCTCTTTTTGTATTATAGTTTTGAGTGACGGAACAAGCGTGCCGAAGAAATACTGTTATACTTTTTTCTATGAATCTAAAAATACGTCGATTTTAACCAGCTTCTTGTTATATACAGTTTGTAATCATAATCATTGTAATGGGATGGTTATGGTAAAAGGCATCATCCGATGAGCCGCTGCGTCGTGCCGACAAGAACAAACCGCCCGTTTTTGTTTATATCTAGGGGAAATCATTCAACCTTCAAAATGAACACTTACGATATTCATAAGACTTTTTCCATGAAAATATTTATTTCAGGGCTTAGTCTATCACGTTCTTTTTCCAGAGCCTCCACGTTAATGATTATAATGATACTCTTCTTCCGTTTCATTTCCCA
Source organism: Entomobrya proxima (assembly GCA_029691765.1). NCBI lineage: Eukaryota > Metazoa > Arthropoda > Collembola > Entomobryomorpha > Entomobryidae > Entomobrya > Entomobrya proxima. The sequence goes on from CM056169.1 coordinate 12,963,707, forward strand.
TTTTTCTACAAGAATACCTACTTCACCAGATGGAAACTGTGTGTCTGACAAACAAGGTGTTTGCATGATAATCATAATGTCGACGGCGTGGTGGTAGAAAAGGTAATCATAATCCTGCTTATCCGACATTGGCTGCGTGTAGGATTCATCATCAGCACCATCAACTTTTATACAATATGTAATTTAGAGTGGAGATCCATTATTCAGCAACACGTTAAAACTTACACACACGAGGGGTTTTTAAATGGCTAAAGTGAGAAAATGAAAATATAACAGTTGGAAGACTAGCATTATTACCTTGTTTTACTCCTTAACTAGAATCTCATCTAGTTTTCATGCATAAATATGGTTTTTTGAAAAATATACGTACTATGCAGTTAGAATATTTATCCAGGGCAGAAAACAGAGGGGAACAAGGGGAAATTATACCAGGTAGACCGTTCCTGCTTGATGATAAATGAGGAGAGAAAATGAGCTTATTTGCTCAAAGATATTGAGCTTGTAAATAAAAATGTGTGGCCAAGTGCTCTTCGAAAACTCAAGGATAGATGGCACAGGTAACATCCCGATCCCGACTTGTTTCGATGGTTGACTGGAAATCTCTATCAAGCGAGATGTTATTACATATAATATAAAAGACGTGTGAAATGTGACGTAAACCAAAAGTAGAATTGAGCAATATAAAATTTTTAATACTTCTGACGCAAAACCTTATTCATTTGACATTTCGATTCGTAGTTCCTAACTCTAGAAGTTTTCGAGTTTTCAGTAACATTTTATAATACTTTTGAATAAACTTTGAGAAGAATAGAAATGATCTTATACATCAAACGCAAAACAGATTTTGAGTCCCTGAATAATTTTGTCTTCAAGATAACAAGGAGGCTGAACTTTTTTCTGCTTGCTGAGTAATCGTTTGTTGTAATTACAATAATTCCTTAGATCCTTTCATTTGATAACATCATTGCGTAGCGTATAATCATCATATCCCTTTTTTAACAAGGCATCTTGTTTTCACCTGTAAAGGTAACACTAATAAGCTGCAAACGGAAACAAAAGGTTTTCCATCTCAGTCCATGTTCTAAGAAAAGCATCTTCTTTGAATTCATGGAAAAACTAGAGAAATCCTATTATTTCACACGGATTACCTTTATAGATACCTACAATGTTTTTATCTTGTGTTCTATTGCAACATTCAATTTTGAAGTTTTCAGAAATTTTTGAAAGCAGTACTCGGAAGGGGCTAAAACGTGAAAAGTTGGGTTGAGTGTGTTAGCGTGGCGTGTAATATTATTACTGTTTTTAGTTTTAGTTTATCATTCATTTTTACGGAAGCCAACTGTCGGCTCTACCTTTCAAAGGTGCTTAGTGTTCTCTTGAGCAGTTACTAGTAAACCATGATTGCTCATGTTTTAGGGTTGCAACCTTGCAACTGCTTTAAATAAATTCTGAAAATGAAACATTTACTTATGCATTGTATATTGTATCGTATCTTATAAGTATCTTATATGATGTAATATTTTCTAAATTATATACATTTACACTGCAAATGTGATACAAAATGCTCAACCGACTTTTTTTTGCTTTTGCTCATAATATATTAATTATGTATTATGCATAAACCCACGCTCTATTAAAAGTAGCTTTTGAATGCATTGCTTAAAAATTTAGTAATTTTAATTTTATGTTGTACAATTTCTAAATCGGGATTTTCCTGTCTTTGACAAGCGCACAAGTCTCCGTAGTCGGCACAAGCCTGTTAATGAAAGTAAGTAATGTAAGTGGCAAACCTAGTGTGCGTTTTCTGACATGCTTATTACCTAGATGATGAAGATAATGGTGATAGTGATATAGTTAAACCCACCCGCCTTAAGACACGCATGCATAAAGGGAGGGCGGAAACAGATTCCAGACTTTAACAAGCTAAAAATGTTAGTTTCATCTCTCAGAAAAGATAGAGGAGCCTCAGTGCTTAGCCCTTAAGGGTCGATTTGTTTAATGTTATGCTATTATTATCCACACATTGATGTACAATAAGGTTAAGCATCATTAGCAAAATATTATGCGTCATGCAACGTTTTACTTCATAAAAAAGACACATTGATCGTTTGTGGGGAACTATGAGGCGTTTTTCTAGGCACCTGCCCATAACGAAAGGAACGCTTTTTAGATGGTGAGGCTGATAGAAGAGTGATTGGTGAAGCAATTTGACACATGCAAACAATCCAATTCTAATCAGTATTATTACAAAGCATTCCCAGTGGAAATACAAGGTACAGTGGTGCAAATCGATATAAACAAGAACACTAGAAGCTATACATTTTTTGAGGGATGAGGCAAGCAAGCAGATAAGACAGATGTGGGGTAAATGAAAAAACTGTTATACGAAGCATCATGTAATGTAAAAGGAGTCTGCATTTTGGGTGAAAATAGCTGACATTCTACCGAAAACTAAATTTCTGAAATTCGAAATACCGTGAATAGAATATTGTATATCACAGAGAAAGGAGATTCATTCATTAAATATAGAGGAATAGGAATAGATGAAGGGGGAATGTACAGTCGACACACAAAAGGCTTAAAGTAACACTATATACATCATATGATGAACTTATGTTATATTTCCAACTTCTGTCCCAGTGTAAAAGGATGTTTAGTGTTTGTCTGTGAATGCAATATTTATTTTCTGATTCGCTCGACTTGATTTTCCCTTTTCCACCACTTTGTCTCTAAATGGAAAAGTCACGCTTGATTTTTGAAATGTGTTGCTGCAAACCTATATACGCTCAAAGTTATTGGAATATGAGGATGAAAGTAAAATACGCATTTCTAGATCAATTCATTTTACAGCTATCTAAACTTGAAAATAACTGGAGTTTGTACACAAGCTTGCTTGTGGAGTTCTGTTCTATGAGCTTCAGTTCTCAGCTAAAAAGTGAACTTTAAGGGGCCACCCTATTATATCTTGATCTAAATTTCTACATTGTATAAATTTAAAGTAAAAGTTTTCAGCTGCGAGTGATGTTCAGTTCATCCAATCCATTCTAGTATCAAGTCGTTTGTAAAAGAATAATTCTTGAAATCTACTACGCATATTATTTGCAAAATACTGTTCTGAAATAATTTAATGCAAACTTTCACAAACCTGCAGCCGTAAAAATATCTATTTGATAAAGGAAAACTGATGATAAAGCTTTTCCAGTTGTAAAGTATTTTTTCAAACGCTGAAATATGTTATTACTACATCTTCATTCAAAACCATGTAGTGTATTTAATGATTTTTGCTTCGCTTTTTATATGAATGTCGGAACTTTGATTGACGATTCGCTGTACGACGTCAATCGAGCGAGCTGCCCAATGCAACTTTGAAAAGCTGAAACCGACATACAGACTAGATGACTCAGGGCAACAATGAACCAGGTTCTGAATAGATATTACATATTGGTTAGTTTTAGTTTCATTCCTTTAACTACGACCTGAAATTGTACACAAAATATGTTTTTCGGCTTGAACCAATGTGACTGACGGCGCAACAGTTTCCTTCGTAATTCAGATTCAGAATAGTAGAATGAAAGTTCAGAAGCAGGATAAAAGTTTTCATGAATAAAAACACGTATGATTTTGGCGAGACGAATCTCTTTCACGTTTTTGGGTACAAGCAAACTCTAGGGAAAAGCTTTTGTTGGTTCGTTTTCGTTTTCCAGCCGTTTTCCAATTCAAAGGTTCATCGGTTAGATAGCAGCCAAAAATTCTAAAATTGTATTCTTTGCCTGATACACTTAGATAGAAAACGGCTGTGATTTCTAATGTTTTTCTCTGAAGAAATTCGATTCGCTGGGTCAACAAAAGGAAAAGAAACACTATACAGAAAGGTAAAATCAAGATGAAAATAGTAGCGACTCTTGTAAATATAAATTGTGAAAACTACGAAATATGTACGAATGTACGAAAAAGTCGCAACAAATAAATATCGCGTACACGTACATCTTTCTAGACATTAGATATAATTGCTAAAATCTAATAGACATGAAAATGTGTCTAACAGGACTATTAAAAACTAGTTGTTTCTTTACCAAGTATGAAAATACCAAAGTTGTAGTTAATACAGAACATTATTATTTGTCCTCGTTTATAGATATGACCTTAGAGTTTTGAACTGACTGGGTTTGTGTGGCAAGAAGAATATGATAAAAAAGGAAAGGGCTAATTCGCTACGCACTTCTTGCGCAGCTGGATTTCATGATTCACTGGATGCTGTAAAAAAGAAAAAAAATACAAAAAAACGCTTGACTCGTCTTACACTTTATTGCTTTAGCCATAAGGTTCATAATATGCCAAAGTGTACGCTGTGAATATATATGAACTTGTGCGTGTCCCATTTTAAAAATGCTTGTATGCTTGCTGAATAGAATATGACTGCTTCTAATGGTGAATTTAAGACGGAAAGAGCAAAGAAAAGGCAACCAACAGAGAAGAAAGAATATAAATAGTCCATCTGTACGATACGCTAATTTTCTACGGAAATCAAAATTTAATTTTGAGGCACTTTCTTTGAAACATAAATTTCCAGTTTTATGGAATAGCATCGTGGATGGAGTGTGCTGATCATGTTTTCAGACCTTGAAAGAAAATAACGTATTGCAAGAGTGTCTTCATAGTTGGGGGCAGGTGTATGCTCTGGCACACCTTTCCTTTCATTTTGTTAACTTTTTTCCGTGCGTGCATGAACAAATCTACGTTTTACACTTTAGAATGAGCAACAAACAATACAAGCCTGTTTCTAATATTTGTACCGGTACAGTTTCAGGGAATTGCAATCTGTAAATTCATACATTTAATTTTCCATTCTAAACATTTGAGAAAAATGACAATGAACGTACAAAGCTGGAGGAACTCATCAAATGCACGCGTCTCAAAAACTTGAAATTCATTCTGCTGTTTGAATAACTTTATTATATGAACAGCTAATTTCCAAAAGGATTCATAAAACATTCTATTTATTAAGTTTCTCCAAAATGTATTTTTACGCATGAAACGCCAGAATTGAAGGAAAAAGTTTTCACGTAACAACTTTGAGTCCTAAAATAGCAATTTTGAGCTATTTGACGCTTTTCAGGAAAAGGACAGGAATAACAAGATAGCGACTAGACTTTAAACTATTATAAAACTCACAAAATGACTGTTTTGTAGCATGCTGCATTGAATTAAAAATTAGGAAGGAGACAGTATTTTTTATTAAAAAACGGATGTACAGTACATGATAATTTGAAAGTGAAAAATCTTCATGAATAATTTCCATACTTCCTCTCTCTGGAGGCAAAGGAGACTGTCGCGTCATCCTATGTTTTCAAAAGACCAAAAACTTTGTTGATTTTAACTTTCTGATCGTGTGTACGTTTTTATGTAAATAAAATGTTTTGAAAGTCAAGCTTCCTTGATTTGATCAAGATAGTACAATATAGAATCCATTAAAGATCCATCATGGAAAAACATACACATGGATTACATACATGGTGCCTATGATGATACGATAATGCTACTTGTTAGTTTGCTAGTTATGCTTTCAATGGGACAGATAAATTTCTGCCAAGTCATCGCAGCAAATGAGAGAATAGTTTTTTCACGAGTTGAATGGGAATTTACTCGATCTCTGCTTGTTGTGAGGACATGGGAAAGTCAAAAGTTGTAACTGGTTAAAATAGTGTGCTGTCTCCAGTGCTTTTAGAGACTGGTAAATGGCAATCACCGTAGAGTTTTTCATTCAACGTTTCATTTCCTTCCACTTTCAAGATAGTAGAATGATTATGCACTTTTTAGTTGACTGCTTGAAGCAAAGTGTACAGTGCACCATAATACGTCACACGTTATCAAAAGGCCTGTGTGGGCATTAAGTTACATTTTAAGATAATTTATTAAACAAAAATCAATCAGTTCTTTGACTCGATTAATCCAGAGTGTAGTTTGAGTAAACATCAAATTTAAAAAAGATTTTGTCATGTACATTTTCCCAGTAGCTTTCCTTTGACAATTTACGTAGGTAAGCAAGGTATTTCGAAAAATAACTTCAAAGAATTCCACAGATGAGTCGGAAGCAAAATCCGTTATTTGAGCTGCTACTTCGAAAGGAATCTTTACACATTTTTCAACTGTATAGATTCACCCTACTCCATCCTCATTTCATTACAAAGGTTCATCCGTTCATATTGCCTTGGCAGAAGGATGCCGAATTATTTACAAAAATCACGGCACTTTACCAATTTGTTCCGGTAACCTGTTGGTATTTTAGGGAGTTTTGCTGCCACACTCGCTCCAAGAAACCAACGTAGGTGGTATACTGTATTTATGAGCACTGATCATTGTTGATTCCATTATGTGTTATGTATTTTTCTTTCAGTTCAATATTCAATGACATTCTTGCAATTGTGTGAACAAAATGAACAAATACATTCATTCGCAAACTTGCGCCAATGCCACACACCCAAATATTCCTTTTACATTTTACCGCATTTTTACCTCAAAGTGGCATAGCTTCTCAAAGGTAACAATTTAATATTAAATGCAATAAAAATATCAAAAATTATGTTTGGCAATTTTTATTTTCTAGGAATGATGCAATGTGACTGAGTATATATATATCCGGAAGTTAGATAACATTATTGACATTTTGAGCAATAGTCATCGAATTTAAAACTAGGCACAAATCGCTTTACGTATAAGCCATAACATATATACCAACATAAACCATGAGTTTGACCACGCGTCAAAATATTAAAAAGAAATAAAGCTTGCTTCGTGCTTGCATGTCGATCAAGAAGAATTAAAAATTAAGCACTAGTTCTCACATACATTACAAAAGATCTATACTAATCCCAGCCAATCCAACTAATCTATGGAATGTCATTAGCTAAACCAAGGCGTACGTGTGGTCTAACAAAAGTATAAAAAACTATATACAATATACTAGAGCTTCGGTGCAGTATTGCTTCCGTTTCTCTTGCCAAAATGTTTCATTTAGATACATTACATTAATACGTAAATTATAGATGCCAGATGCAAGTGTAAAATGTCTTTGGAAAATGGAATTTTATGTTCTAAAGGTTTTTATCTGACGGGTAAACTGAATGAATTAAATGAATTATTATTAGAATTGAATGCTCTGTGGCATAGTACATATATGGTTTGTCGTTTGAGATCTAGGATTACGAAAACAGGAACATGTCTGACAATAAGAATGAAAAGATTGCAGTTGCATTTTTTAAAGCTGAGAGCTATTCATGACACTACACAACTGGATATTATTATCGTTTACAATTTTCTTTGTAGGTGGCAAGTTGTAAACCCCAATCATTACCCTTTATTGGCCTAAATGATGAAAGACTACGTACTATGTACTTGCGGATATTGGCCTCTCGAAAAGTCGGTTTTGTCGCCGCTGCGGTATAAGTTATTCAGCCGTGGAGGTGAGTATCACGAAAATGACAAAATACAAAGCAGCACAGTTGCAGTAATAAACAGCAACTTAGAATATAATCAGGAAGCAAAAAAACATGGGCAGCTAAATAACAACACCCTTTTAACAAAGCCAGTCAAAGTCAGGTAACAATGAAAACTTGTAGCTGTGCTGCTGTTGTTGTTAGTTCAACAATGCAGTGGGTGATCATGACTTTCGGACCATTTACTATTATTGCTGCTCTACTCAATAAAAGGCGACAATCATTATGCTAGGCCACACAACGATCATTAGGTCCTATTAAGGGAGAAAAGACATGGATACCACACATTGATTATTGGGTGCTCCGATACTAAAAGACCATGCTTTCCGTCACCTTTTTTGTCATTTTTCTTATTGTTAAAGTTGACTCTAGAAGCTGTTCTTTACTCCCATTGTCATCCTTAAATCTGTCATTTGGGCAGCTGAGAAGATCTCCCAAAAGTCAATGATGGTATACGTTTGATATTTCTACCCGAGTACAGTGCGACAAGCAGTCATATATCAATGCATTTGCTTTGGATGTCCAATTTTACGAAAGAACGAAAGCTACATATAAGCACAATAGTAGGTAATTTGAAATCCGCTTGAAATGCATGATCCATCGTGTTCCTAGAAATGAAAAGTGATGGATTTTGGAATTCCTGTACTTCAGAGTCAGAAAAACGTAAAGGCAATGTAAGGAGATACACATGAACCTGGTCATTGTTTCACGCGGAAATTTTTCGTTGCCCTTCTTTGCACTAATGAGGTGCTGACTAGTATGGAAACATGATAAAAGTGACGAAGCATCCAACCTTAAAACAAGATAGATGAATAATGACGGGGGCTAAAGTGTAAAAAATGATCAATGCACCACCTTCCTGTTTCCTAACAAACTGACTTTAAACTTTCCTGAAAGTGACTGATTGTCTATCGTCGGTTTATTCGTAGAACGCAAAGAAACATTTTGAAACTTTTCTAAAAAATTCCCGTTTATTACAACAAGGATTCTATTTATTAGACAGGGAGATCAGCCTACACCTACATCTGCAGCAGCATAATCAATACCCATCCGAGTCAACCATTTAACATAATAAAAATGAACAAAGACTGGTAGCGCAAATAATAAACAGTGAACGTCTTGTTTGAAAAAAGAGACGAGCCGGCTTGCTGATGAGTCAGTGCTAGTGTGAAGTACTTTGAAACGTGTCAAAATAAATCGGGCCTTTTCCACTTTGAGCACGAAACATAAAAGAAAGTTTGCCGATAAGCCGCCAGTGTATCCTGATTTACTTTACAAACTCATGTAAATAGTGATAATGATATCTATCAGAATAAAAAGTTTTGAATGAATTGATGCATTTAGTTTTTCCTGCACAGGCCAATGGGCACTCTGTTGTGCACATATATTCAACAAGATATAACCTTCAAAATGTAAGGAAAGAGGAAAAAAGAATGACGTAGATGATCCTTCCACGTCGAGTTTAAGAAGTAAGCATAACAGTAATTTCTTTTTGTACGATTGTACTTCAGCCACCCAGGCGGCATTTTGGCTTTTTCCGATTGTCAAGACTTTGTTGATTGTCAATTATCTCATTATGAGAATGATCTCTCTTTGTGAAACGTCTGGAAGAAAAATGCCTGCATGTTCAAATAGAATAGCTGAATGAATGTATCCAGACAGAGTGGGAGTCAAAACAGAGCAGTCAATGGGGTAGCATTGTCCCGAACATCCTCTGTCCTCTTGTAGTGAGCATTTTTTTTGAAAATCTCCAACTTTTTTCTTCATACTCTCCAAAACGTACCAAACTTTCAGGATTGATATAATAGCATGTTAAACTCTTAAATCTGAAGTACTGGCTCGAGATGTTGTCATAATTCGAAAAAATTGCAAAAATACTGAAAAAAATGAGTTGTCCCAGCTGAACATCTGTAACTTTTTTGTCTTACAACAGAAACCTACCAAACTTTGCAAGCATATACATTAGTAAATAAGTTATTTTGCTGCGGAGTATCAAGTTGCCCCGATGGCAATCGAGAAAGTTACATCAGATTTAGTGCCAAATTTTTATTTTTATTTTCAAAAAACATAACCTACCAACCACTAAAAATAAGTATTTTCACAAAATGAAAAGATGACTAAAATACCACTACTATGGTGTAATAACTGCCACAAGTCGCATGTAAAAATCTCAAACCACTGTGAAGAAATCCGGGGTTAAGTACAAGAAAACGTGAAATTTTCATGTATAATTTTGGCAACTTTTTTTTGAAAAGTGTCAAAAATTCTGTTTTTTCGGCTTAATACATAGAGCAGTTTATGCTTTAATTTTATCTGAAAGATTTTTTTAGTTTTGACTTTTTAGTCAAAAGTTATGAGAAATTAAAATTTGAAAGGTTGTGACCCTGGCATTAGCAACAAACGAAATTCGAATTGTCATAACTTTTGACTAAAATGTCAAAACTTAATAAATCTTTCAAATAAATATACAGCATAAACTGCTCTATGTATTAAGCCGAAAAAACAGAATTTTTGACACTTTTCAAAAAAAAGTTGCCAAAATTATACATGAAAATTTCACGTTTTCTTGTACTTAACCCCGGATTTCTTCACAGTGGTTTGAGATTTTTACATGCGACTTGTGGCAGTTATTACACCATAGTAGTGGTATTTTAGTCATCTTTTCATTTTGTGAAAATACTTATTTTTAGTGGTTGGTAGGTTATGTTTTTTGAAAATAAAAATAAAAATTTGGCACTAAATCTGATGTAACTTTCTCGATTGCCATCGGGGCAACTTGATACTCCGCAGCAAAATAACTTATTTACTAATGTATATGCTTGCAAAGTTTGGTAGGTTTCTGTTGTAAGACAAAAAAGTTACAGATGTTCAGCTGGGACAACTCATTTTTTTCAGTATTTTTGCGATTTTTTCGAATTATGACTTCATCTCGAGCCAGTACTTCAGATTTAAGAGTTTAACATGCTATTATATCAATCCTGAAAGTTTGGTACGTTTTGGAGAGTATGAAGAAAAAAGTTGGAGAATTTCAAAAAAAATGCTCAGTATGACTTCCTATAGACACCCACGTACAACTTTTTCATGTAATTTTAGCGATTTTCATTTTTAAAGAAAATATTTAGGTAGAGATATTTTTTATTTATGAATTGTACACTGCTGGAGAACATTGTTAAAGTATAAAATGCGGATACCCACCCAGACCCAACTTTCTTACAAGACATGGCTTTTCCTAGGTGTGCTTTATGCTGACTAGTCGAGCGTGTAGAAGGAGTCAAACAGTCAACCTCAAACGAAACTCCAAGAAAAGGAGGCATTTATCTATTCATTATTGTAGAAAATACTACAAACGGCACTTTGAGCCAAAAAGTTGTCGTGTATATTGTAAGCTAAAAACGTTCACTGTTTGCATTCATCAGTTTGTCGGCATTTCTTACTTGCCACAAAGACATAGTTTGTGTGAATTTTGGAGAAATTCTTCCCGACACGCATTCTTGGAACACACATGTATCAACCAGAGGCTCCCAAAAATTCCTCTGGGTGAATCCACAGGAATCTCACTATATCATGTTCACATGAAAGGAAGCACTAGGCACACCACGACCAATAAAATTATCTATAAATTATCATAATTTTGACTTACAAAGAAATATTTTTAAAAGCATTATATGCCGTGTGCCTGAATTTATTAACTGACGCTTTGAGTGTTTATGTGCACTCATTGTAAATTATTTTAACGACCAAATAGCAGCAAATTTGCTAATATTTCCGTACTACCTTTCCGTGTTTAAATACATATATACACTATTAGTACAAAGTAGATTTTACCAGTAATTTTCCATTGTATAGTCATCAAATTTTGCAGAAACTAGACTAAAAACAATTCTACTTGTCTCCATTTGCTTTTAAAATGCACAGATTTTGTCTCCAAATATGACCACAATACAACGTGCAATGAATGAAAATATCGAGACAGTAATAAGCTCTCTCCAATCGAGATTGTTGTCCCAACACTCTTGCGTTAGTTTAAACAATGTTTTACTAAACCGGCACGTAGTGCATTGATGAAACAATAAAAGTTTCCCTTTGTTTTAAATGCCGTATGTCTTTCTTAAAGGTTGCTTACTTTAAGCTGAGGGATCATTTCATACTCCAGTCAACCCTAAATGATATACCAGCCGGCTAGACTGAATAATATTGAGAATGTAGGATTATAGTATACAGAGAAAAACAATGATGATGGAACAAATAACAATCGAATAAATATATAGAATAAGTAATCATGTAGAAATGAATCTGATCAGTCTTTTTCATTTGTCCTGTGCTAACGAGCAGCATGAGAAAAGCCTTTCGCTTGGATCAACCTAAAAATTATGTATACACCAAAAACTTCAGAAACGTGGACAGACGGAGAAAAAAAATCGAATGCAAAAGATGATGATCAGCAGAATGTGCGATGTGGCATGATGTGATACAATGTAATGAGCCTTTTATAAAAAATATTCCTTTGGAAGCTAATGCCAAAGTTTTCTTTAACCGCAACCCCTTGCTTCACATTCAAAATTATCGTTTAGCAATCTCCTTGTTTGTTGTTGGGCTGAAGCGAATATCACGAAAATGACTAGACTATGGATACATACTGGAATTACTGGATGTATGTTGTGTTATTTTACTTGTTTCATTTAATCGAATGTACCTCCGAGGATTCCAGGGAAGGGTTTCTTTCGGACCTACCTTTACTCTAATTATGCCCATTTGCTTGTTCAAAAGTTAGAAGCCTGACAGTTCTCATTAGATTGAATGCAGTTGAATGCGCTTCTGTGTGTGCAAACGATTTGAAACATTCTACACGTCTCTCACTCAACCAAACTCATCAGCGTGATGAGATGAAGGACATCAAGAAACTTTTTGGATGGAAAGGACAAGTTTGTGTTTGGAGCTTGCACAAAAGAGAAGACAAAAAAGGGTGTTACATGTTTGTTCTTTCACAGTATGTGTTCCTACTTATCTAATTGTCTTTCTAGCGAGAAGAGTAGGAAAGAGGATGAGACTGATGCGATCTGATGTGGTACTGACGGTGAGTATACGATAATGATGATGACCGTCTTTGTGACGGTGATGATACTGGTGCAATGATTGTAATAGTAAAGCTGTTGAAAGTGATGATGATTACTTTACGCTTTTCAGCACCACCAGGAGGGATTTCCAGGGCAGGGCAACGCTTTACTGATACTGATATAAATTCTTGCCGAATGATGTAGTCGAGTATAATTACGTCTTCCACGGAATGTAATGCCTACTTCGGTAAGTTATAGAATCCTAAAATAAATCTATATATACCACACTAGCTGCTGGTATATACTGTGCAGGGATGACACGCAGAGAAAGGAGCGATAAGGCTCATGCAAGACAAGCAAAGGGAAAATAAAGGGAGATGGTGAGGGAGATAAACAGGGATAAAGGAAAAGAACATGACTTTCCTATTAGTTTAATCGAAATCTTGGTTAGATTAGTAGTGAAATGGTGTGGAGAGGAAAGGGGTAATATTAAGCGCTAAAGCAGACAAGTTGGAGCGAAACTGATATATTCACGTGACACGACAACCTATACTATACAAAGAGACATTTTCTTTCGATGCCTATATCACTTTCAATTCGGACGTGTGAATGGTCACAATTTCATAAAAAGTGACTGTTTAGCAGCTTTTCCAAAATAAGATGAATTTTCGTGATAAGTAGAAGCAGTGATTCTATTCATTTCACTGGAGTAGGAAAGTTGGACTTGAATATCTAATATGAAATCCCACTAAATATCACCTTTCGTGCTACTACTTGCAAGCGAAAATGAAACTTTGTAACTGCATGGTAGATTTGTTACACTTCAATTTTGCAACGTGGTGTATGATGACAAGCACTCATAATAAAGCTAGAGAGTTTTAATAATATCCAGTCATTATGAATGTGTTCTTCGTTTTCTAGAATTTTAATTCATTTGTTACAGGTAACATTGTTATAAATGTGTAGGACGTTATCAGTAATGGCAGCCTTTTAATTTCAAATTTCCCTTGACTGCCTATTCACCAATATGCCTTTGATAAACCAATGTAAATACAGAGCAGACATTCCCCTATTAATCATCTTACACATTATGTAGCCGGTAGATCTCAATTTTAGAACGACAAGTTTAAAGCATCAACACTTTCGGCACAGCGTTTTAATAAAAAGCTGCCTTGTGTCAGGTTATAGTGCGTGCATAATGGAAGTTGCAACCCTTTCATTCTAGCTTTCTTTTCATTTCTCCCTAATATTTCCCCTTTCCCGTGTTTATGTGGAAAAAATAGACCGACCAAGAGAGTGGAGCTTTTCCTTTGCAAGCGAATAGTGCGGCGGTGTCCTGGCAGTAGTGGCATTATGTGGGAGAAAGGGAAAAAACTTCAAAGACAAGAAGGGTAAATAAATGTGTAATAAGAACAAAGATATGAAAGCTCTTTTCTTTCCCCCAAAAAATCGTTTCATCAAATATTTGACAAAAAATGAAGATCTTGTAGTGCATATTATATATATAAGTATATATTTGCTTCAACTTGTGTACATAATGCGCATTACTCAAATATTATATTATAGTTCTATTCCAAAGACTCCGTTAGACAATTCACGCCCCTCGTAATATATCCAATCTTTGCAAGCACGCAATTACGTCATGTATCATCCACTTGAAATATATTTCCTCCCTACAAATTCAAAGGTAATAGCATATAGTTGCATTGCACGCTTAACTAATGTAGCATCATGTTTTGGTATTTAAAATGTAAAAGAAGCCCTCATGTAAAAGCTCTTGAAAAAGGTTATCAAATAAAAGCTTCATATCATGACATCCTACAATATATCATATTATTACAATTTTCACTTTGAGATTACAATTTTGGAAGGTACGCAAATTAGTTACAAATAAATGCTAAAAATATGCCCGCATTTTTCGAATAAACCTTTCTTGCACACTCCAGGAAGGAAGTGAAAGGGTTGACTGAATAAAATAAAAAGTGTTTTTGAGCCATTTAAACTGGAATTATATACCAATATGCAGTGCAGTGGTTGCAGCTTCTGTTACGAACAAACACATCCGAATAAACATTTGAGAAACTTTTTTGTATGCCGAGTAATGTACAAGAATAAAAAATAACCTGCACCCCTGCATAAAGTTTTTTTTTGAATTTCGTGTTGTGTGTGCTCGTATGCTTCAAATAAAGTTCACTTGATCATCCTTCCGAATCCATTTTGGAAAGTGTTTAAGCATTTACTTTGCCAATGTACACGGGGCATTTGTGTTGACGCAAGTTAGTAGTTTTTTTCCTCAAATACTGTTTTTCAGCACTCTGCTGCTTCTGTTCAAGTTCTTTTGCTCACTGTCCAAATATCCTTAGGGAGCAATGCAGACAAAAAGATGTCAGCTTAACAGAAAGGGATGAAACCTAATAAAATGAATATTGAATGAAATGCGAGGACGAGGGTTGAATCCGTAAAGGAACAAACGACAAGAGTAAGAAAAAATGAAGAGAAAGGGTTGTTGGTTGTGCCTTGTGTCTACTCAATAAAAGTATTTTCTTTCCGTTTCATCCGTCGTCCATTCAGTCAACCATCATATTGTAGAGAAACCGTCTCCAAAATTTTTCTGCTTTCCATTTTTCTATCTGCTACTATGCTAGATTTTTTTATGAAATGAGGACGGGATGTAAGGTTGTTGACTGTGTACTGTGTATAAGGCGTCAATGTAATTTCCCTTGCAAAAATATATACTTGTGTGCTTGGTAAAACAAGGACTGTAAGACTACGTCTTGTCTGAGGACGGGAAAAGGCAAAAACTGCCTTAAGCCGAAATGAATGAATGAACGTGTTGTGTTATGCAATGTAATGCGGCAATATTATTACTTTGACTGACGACGGACGGACGGACGACACGGAGGAAAGAGAAAAGAGAAAGAACAGGAAAACATTTGATTTCTCTGAGTGATCTCTGATCCTCGTGTATCGTGATCCATACGAGCTGATCCTTCTTTCATAGAGAACGTGTGTAATGTAATACATGATGCGTAGATATTACACAAGTTGTGGATTACTTCAAGAAGCATTTGAGATACGTTTTATGCGTACGTCTGAAGTACTTCGTCTTTGTAAGATAAAAGGAAGCATTTTGGAACAAGTTTGGTGGTATGATGTGGTGTTTTAGCTGTATATGAGCTGGCAGAATATTTGTAAATGTATATCATGTTCTATGGATGAATCAAAACCCAACGGGTGACTGAATAACTGTATGCTATATGAAGCATGTACTGCTTTGCTCGTCGACTTTACTCACAAAAAATAAACGGACCATGACTCCTCCGGATGAAATGAGAGAGAAACACAAGAGAAAGAAAGGAATTCGTCATTTTCTTTTCTCGTAGTGTACTGCTGGAATGACATTACCATTCACATCCAAAACATATGAAACTTATCAATAAAAACATGAAAAAGAATGGGTTATTATGGCGTTTTACTTCCGAGCACACACACATCCCCATTTTGTATATCTGTTTTTTCTACTTATACTGACATTGTTCTCTGAAACACAATACAAGTTTTTTTTGCTTTCCTTTCCCAGTTTTACTGGAGGAATACGAACGTTTTATGTCATTTTGGTTTTCTGTCTTATTGTCTTTTACTCCTTTTATGTTGATCTTATTTCTAATGTTTATTGGAGATTTTTCTGGTATGAATCATGTGTGTACGCGTCACTGCCTCATGAATATGTGCATTTTATCCTTGTGTAGAAGAACGCGTTAGCTGGTTGCTTTCTCATCATCAAAACTTTGTGCTTTATTCTGAACTCTACGTATCACATAAAACATTTGCTTGAAGTAACGCATCCTCGAGGTTGACGAAGATAACGAAATGTTTATTGGCATTCCTGCGGATATCAGACCGAACATCAAAAGAAATAAAGAAGTAGTCACGTTCAAGATATGTACATATGTTCCTACAAAAGAGATTTTCCAAGTTTCGCCTTTAATAAAAAAGATCAAATGTACATCAACGAGTCAATTGCTCATTCAAGTCCTCCTACTTCGTGTAGCCAGTTTTCCCACGCGTATAGAGGAACATTTCAAGTGAGTATAGATATCTTGTGTGTTGCGTAAAGTTTTAAATGCAAAATTGTCAAAATCATGAGGACACCGATAGCTTTACTCTGTTGTCCCAGTATTAGTGGACCTGGTGTTTTCACTCGAATGCAAAAATTTGATTTAGAAAGATGTAAACCGCAACTCAAAACCATTCGTCATGAGAAAACTTGAGTAAAGCAGTTCACATGACTTTTGGCATTTTCCGCAGAAAAAAATATTGTATCTTGACCAATTCAAAAATTGGTTTGATACTTATTTAGTTTCTTTTTATTTTTAGCAAAATTTAGTCCTCAAAAAGTTAAATAAAATGCAATTCATGAGATGAAATTATTTGGCAACTGAAATTTGCGGTACGAACGATGACACAATAAAAAGCAAGGTTTTTTGTACGAAAATCATTTTATCATTTCGCTTGATATGCAATGTACACTTTTATCTGTCACTTAAAAATGTACTTAAAAGCTACTCTGTTTTCAAACATTGCATAATAAAATGTACGAGTCATTGTTAGAGATTTATAAGACTTATCAAACGCTGCAAAAAAGCATTTTGTTGTTCCAATTATGCATATCAAGCCAGTATCTTTTTTATATACCTTGTAATTTATTTTTTGTCTGAAATAGAAAATAAAAATAATCAATAATAAGTAAAAATTCATTGAGCAGGTAACGTGTATACTAACTATAAATAAGGGCATGTCTTAATTACACGGAAGAGACAGTTTGTCACCTTTTAATACCATCATCTCCGGCTTTAGAATCACTGCTTAAGCAGCAATTATCAAATCTGATCACTCTCAATGAAATGAAAATAAATATTGATAAGATGTGTTATACAGTATTATTATTCATTGTGAACATTTTCAGCAAGATGTCTGTTGTGCGGGAACTTTTTTAATGTGCGTACCAACTTTGATACAAAAGTTATAGTATCATTGTAGATGTTCCTTGGAAAGACTGCTCTGGGAAATAGGTCAGTTAGTAGAGATAAAAAAAGTGCTTTGCACGTTAACTTGTGTTTATGCATTCATTATATTCTGACCCTACTCATTCTCAGCGGACGCGTGCATATCTTGCAGTAAACATTTAAATAATGGTGCATCATCTTATGAGCTTCACTGCTATCTGTATTGACAAAGAAGTTTTTAGAGGTAAAACCCAGTGTCACTTGCTCACATGCTAATAAATGACATAATAGTATCATGAAACTAAATATGAACATTAACAAATATTATTATAGTTTTCTTTATTGCAAGCATATAGTCATCATTCATCATATAGTATTCATCTTGATGAAGTATACTAAAGTTTATTGTAAGCACTAATAAAAGGTTAGGTCGGTAATATATGCCTACGATATTTTGCGAATTTAAATTTGTAGACACAGACGCTTCAAGCATGACGGCATGAACTCCCAGACACAGACGTAACCCTGCCCATCCATCTATGCAGTGCTAAGTTATGTGCCTACCTTAAATAATAACTCTTCTTCCCAAAATTGATAATCAACACAGTAGTAGTGGCAATAATAATGGCAATTTATACTTGTCGTAAGTCGTAACATACTGTAAACATGCAATTTTTTAGAAATATATATTATATTTCTTTGCAATGGCATATATAGCCGTTATATAATAGCACACCAGGATGAGGCAGTAGTGCAGTAACCCATCAAAACACTCATTATTTGTAAACCTGTGCTCATCATGCATAAAAAATTATGATTGACTATAACAATAAGAAAAACTACTGCAACTGAAGAGCTTAACGTTAACTCATTCTTCTTCTTCTTCCTTTGTCAACACAGCCAGCAGTCCATCGCTATTAATCCTCACGGCCAAGTGTCTTCCATTTCTTAATCTTTTTTTCGTGTGGAAAAAAGGATATTACAGTTGAATAAAATAATCAATCTGTATAATCACCAACGCTTACATGTGACCGTGTAACCAATAAACAATCTGGAAGTTGGGTGTACACTAATAAATGCAACAGAGAGCCTTTTATTATCCAATATATTTATCGTTATTTGAGCAAAATGTTCCAAACAAAATACAATTATTGAGAACAAGTTGTAGTGATGCAATTCAAAGTTGTTAGTGGCCAGCAAATTAAAAATTGCATCGTTACCGGTGAAGGTGTAGCCGACAGTTTTTTGTTGTGTGTAGTTCAAGTACAATTTGTACATGAAACGTCCGTCTATTTTAGGCAGTTTTTTTCATAAAGGTAAGCCACCACCCTAGCGTTTAACCCTGTGAAACGTGAAGGTTTTTCTTCAAATTTGAATTATTATTTGTAAAACATAATTTGGCACGACTGCGAGCATTCAGACATTATTCAATTGTGTCTTCTTGCAGTAGTGGAAGGGCTTAGTAAGCACCAATTTTTAAAGGAAGGTTATGTGTTATTGCTTGTTGAATGAGTGTGTTTATTGAAACTGACTTGCGTGTCAAAACTCAAAACGACAATCCTTATAAAAACAGGTATTTTGCTGCAAATAAGAATTTTTTCAGTGTCTCAATGTTTTAGAATTGAGCACTTTTTGACGTTCCATTCCATTCCGACGGTGTACATTATGCTGGCAAATTGGCAAGGCAAAACTAAACACACGACTTTTTATTTAATTCAAGGTTGTAATTGTCCGCATTATTTTGTGACAAAACCATTTTTGATGTGGGATTAGATGGAGCATGCACAACAAAGTAGCAAACTTGAGTAAGTCATTATTCATTAGATATATAGGTGAAGTGTGGAAAGGAAGAAGGGGATGAAGACTAGTACTAGAGTGATGCGATTTTCAATGGTTATAGCTAATATAGCTTCAAATTTTTAAGGATTGTGCGTTACTACTGTATTTACAGACACGACTAAAGTTTGGCTACCAACTTGAATAGAAAATTGGATTCAGTTGGCGTTTAGACGTGATTCATGCTGCGATAAAGTAGCGGCTTATTGAGAAGTGATACTACATAGAAATACAACCAATTTTTGATTACTTCACAAAACAAGGTAAAATATAACAATTTCTGATTTAGTCAACCGTTTCGGTGTTGAAAATATTTTAAAAGTTTGTAATCATTACAGATGAGGGTTTTCATCTTGTTATTCGGTTTTCAAACGTTATTTGCCCTTATTGCTGCACAACGTCTTGTTCCATTTACAACGCCCTCCTCCCTGGGGCAGTATAACTCACCCTGCATTGCATCTTCCCAATGCGAACAGAAACAGGGATTGTATTGTGTTCCACCAAATAATGCACCTGGTAGCCAGCCCCGATGTCGTTGTCCAACAAATACCACCCTCTTTGACGAAAGTCGTAGCCGCTGCGTTGGAAAAATCGGGGAAAATTGTGCCTATAATGCAAACACCACATTTTGTCCCAGTAATGCCCATTGCAGTCATCAAGATCCCCGAAACCCTAACCTGTACTATTACGAGTCCAAATGTTTCTGTGATCCAAATTACTTTCCCAATGACAGGGGGACGTGCAGTCCTGCTGCAAGGTTTAATGAAGTATGCAATCACTCGGATAAAAGATGCGACTCCTTGGCTGGATTACGTTGCGATCCGGAAACTAGTACGTGTATTTGTGAATTTGATACTGACCAATACTATGACAAAGATAAGGGAAAGTGCGTTAGCTTCATAAACAAAAAGTGCCGTACGTATTTCGGTTGTGTCGAGAATGCCCGCTGCGATGGCCTAGCTCCCACTAAATCACGTACATTTGTTGGACCGTCACAAGCCAGAAAGCCGGCCAGTAGTGATAGTGCCGTGATTCAGCAAAATCCGAAAGTACAACAAAGGCCAATTAGTGCGGATGGGAGGCAAATTGGAAAATGTATTTGTAAGTGATAACTTGCTCTGGAATAATGCAAAACTTTCATTCAAATGTATAATGAATTCATTCGGCTTTTGGATACGCTACGGAAATCAAGCTGGATAGCAATGACAAGGCCAATTTTCGTAAAAAAAATGTTTTATTGTATTTAGGTGAATATGGTTTTTCGGCTTCGAACAATGGACGCTGTATGCCGAGCTACCGAACTGCTTGCTCTTCATTATCACCTTGTAATCCATTGGACAATTTGCAATGCCAAGATGGCAGGTACATGCATACATTTTTTACACTAAGAGAGAACATGCTTTAATTGGGGTTATCTCTAGTTGATCAGCAAATAGTATAGAAGCATGTAAAATCATAATGTCATATGTCACAGTATGTGTGCACATGTCATCCTTCCTAAATATTTTTATAAAACTATTTTTGTCATTGTTGTCTAGTTGCAACTGCAAAAATCCCCTGCACATGTATTGGGATTTCAAGCACCACAAATGCAGAGTTCTTGTCAACGGTAAATGTGGGAACCTTCCAGGAAACAGTCAGGAATGTGTGGATAATGCTGAATGTGTTAATAACTTGTGCGTTTGCAAAAAGGGGTACAGCAAAACACCACATCGGAAATGCATGAGAAGTTACCAAGAGTCCTGTGAGAACGAAACGTGCAATCTGTATGCAGGCCTTACCTGCAAGTCTGTAACTCAGGTCTGTGCCTGCATGGATGACTCGCTAGTTTATAATGAGAAGCTACAGGCTTGTACGTCTGTAGTGGATATGCCGTGTGGGAAAATTGGTCAGGCTGGTGATTATGGCAAGGAGCCTTACTACATAGGATGCGAGCCACCAGCAAAGTGCAAACAAGAGGTGGATGGCGATCTCAGCACATCTTTTTGCAGAGTTTGATAGTTTTAGATATTCATTTTTCCCATTCATTGTTGGGTTTTTTGCAAGTAATTAAATATTATGATTATGAGATAACAGAGATGTAACGAGATAAAAACAGAGGGAAATGAATAACCATCTCTGTAAGATGACTGTTGATGTTTGTTGTTTAAAATGCGTACAATTTTCATATTTCAGATGAGGTCAAGTACTTATGAACATAACTTGTTAATAACTGACTGCGCAAAGTGATAAATACTTACCCAAATAAAAAATATCTATAATTCCCACTGAAATTGTTTGTTCTGCTTACCTGTAACAGAATTAAATTGCTGTTTAAAGGGCAATTAATGCCAATTTACTCTTCATCATCGTCACAACGTGATGCAGATGAATAATGCGTGAACGGAAGGAAGAAATATGATACTGTTACTTTATATGTACTTATATATCTGCACAGTGTCATTGTCTTCTAGTATGTTACTCTACATGCTAGAGCTACTATTAAGATGCGTCCACAATTCTTTCGTGAATTATAATGGCGCACGATATTTAGGTACTTTGAACTTCCATTTTTGCCCGGTTGCAAGTAAATCAAGTAGAAAATTACGTGTAAATGTTATGGTCATCTCATTATCGTTAAAACAAAGTTACTTGTGCAAGCACTCAAAGTAATTCGAGTCTCACCATCATCACATCACGACGATGTTTCTCGGTAAAATGTTTCTATATAGTTTGTATTTCCTTCCTCTGCAAAGCTCTGATGTGAGTATGCTTTAGGATTTCAATTTCCTCAGCATCCGAAGTTCATTTTTCCTCCGTTTTTCTAACCTGCTATTAGTGGTTTCCGCACCAAACAATAATGCCCCCGCCATTATTCTGTGTACACGTAATGCCTCACTTTAGGTAGCTTCGCGTATTATGTAAACATTATGTAATTTAAAAAACTTACAATTGCACAAGTAAAAACCGCAGAAAATGGGTAAGACAAAAACATTCAAAGTAAAATAGCTTGCCACTGATGACTGAAAGCTAGAGCCCGAGAAGCAGAGCTAGTAGCTCAAAATGACCAGCTGAAAGTGAGTAGTCAGTAATTTCACGCTTTCCTTGATTACATCTTTGAGCAT
Source organism: Entomobrya proxima (assembly GCA_029691765.1). Lineage (NCBI taxonomy): Eukaryota > Metazoa > Arthropoda > Collembola > Entomobryomorpha > Entomobryidae > Entomobrya > Entomobrya proxima. The sequence continues at coordinate 12,986,200 of CM056169.1, forward strand.
TTATTTGCCCGAAAGCCTTTGCCCAAGTTTGTTTCATCATGCCCCAATTCTCCAGCTTTTCCATCAAACAAGTCATGTTGCTTAAAGGAATTTTGAGATTAGTTTTATTTTTCTGTATTCCTTTAATTTGTTCGGTTGATTCACTCCGTCGCCAACATGGTGAGCTATGTAACTGGAGAGATTCAACGGAAACTTGTGACCAGTCCCGCGGATTGGCTTGTTCCTACAAAACGCACCGTTGTTCTTGTTGGGACACTAGAACTATTTACTCATTAGAGAAAGCTCGCTGTGTGGGAAAACACGGAATGGAATGCCATTACTTTGGCGGTGAAAGGCTTTGTACGGAAAATGCGTACTGTTTGGAAGATGAAAGTTTAAGCCCTGTACCAGTTTGCCTGTGCTTGAAAAGCTTCTATCAAGCAGCTAATGGGAGTTGCATTAAAAGATCTAAACATGGAGAGTTTTGTGAACCAGTCAAATATCCTGCATCGTCAGGCAGCGGCTACAATACTGGCCATTCCTGTGAACCCGATTCTGGCCTTCAATGTGTTAATTACAAATGCCAATGTCGTGAGCATCAAATCTACGATCCGAAGCGTGAACTGTGCTTGTCTCTGGCAGGAATGGAGTGCTCAAAATCTCTGGAAAACTGTGTACAAAATGGAGAGTGTTCAGAGAAACTCTGGGCTTTTGACCATGTTTCTGGAGAGACAAAATTAATCGGACACCGATGCGCCTGTAAACAAGGGCTAAAGGTCACCGAAGAAGGATTTTGTGCTGTGGAGTACGGAGGGAATTGTAGCACCAGTTCGGAATGTTATTTTGGCGAAGGTCTTACTTGTATAAATGGAAAGTGTCAGTGTCATCCTCTCAGTCAGGTTTATGACAAGCGGCTTAGACGCTGTTTGAATCTCGTAGGAACAAAATGTCAAGCGCAGTCACAAGAGCAAGATCGTCAATCTCATCATTCAGTCAAGCAGCAGGAATCCTCTGCTGAGCTAGCCCGGCTAGATTTAATAATAAAGCCACAACAAACGTCATCATCATTTGCGTATGCATCAGAACCTGTTAATAGTAACACGTCGCCTTTTACCTCCCCTTCTACCGCAACTGCTACCTATTCAACTTCTACACCAATGACAGCTACCCCATTCCTACTAAAATCCAGAAATGTGACAAGTAGAAATTTTTATTTTAATGATTACTATTACATAAACAACAACAACAACAGAAGCGTTCCCTTTTCTACTCACCGTGAGCCGCAGCAGCATCCGCAAAGGGCTTTTGGACAGCATTCCATTTCGCGTAGACATTTTAACATTGCTAATCAAAAAGATTCTCATGATGGTCATCTTCCAGCAGAACATAGGGGCTTGCCATCTTCAAGTAGTATAGATCAACAATGTGTACCTAATGCTGAATGCGTACCCTCATCATCTTCGTCGGAAGCGTATTGTACTTGCAGAAATGGAACCAGCCAAACTATAATGGGTACATGTCTATCGGACTACGGTACGCCCTGTCAGGGTAGTAGTGGTGGTGTGGAATGCAACGTTTTCGAAGGTTTGGTGTGCTTGGGGGATACTGGAACATGTCAGTGTGCGGACCCCATGCTTACTTACGATGTTGAAACTCGGGCATGCTTATCTACTGTTGGTAATTTGTGTGGAAGAATGAAATTGAATCCAAAGTTGCTCACAAGTTCATCATATTATGATTTTGATAACAGCGGTACTATGAAAAAATCAGATTCCACAGCTCCTGCTCCGTTTTATCAATATCACTCTGAACAGTTCATGTACATCAACTGTGTGGCAAATTCTACTTGTGTGGAGAAATCAGTGAATGGCCAGTTTAAGCAAGTTTGTGTAATTCGAGGCAAGTATCAGTCTACCAATGCAAAGTTTGGTTTTGCTTCTTGAAATGAGTCCTACAGTGTAATGAAATACAAATCAGGATGTGCAACGAAAGCAACTTGTTTTATCATTTTTATTATTTTATGTTTTAAATTTTTATGAAAAATCCACCAAGAAAGCCGGTGGATTATCCAGGAAGTACACGACAGGTTCTTGACATCAAGAAAGAGTAAAAATGTATTTGTACACAGATAAAGAATAAAATGAAGATTTTTCGTTGGTAATCAAAAAGGAAAATAAAGATATCATCAAAACTTGTACTGAACAACAAAACTGCAGATTCATTTACTTCCTTCTACATAACTTTTCATAATATTTCCATATAAATACATCCGTAGTATCCGTCAAATATGTACATCTACCTAAGTATGTAAAGTATACAGTCTCAAGTGAGAGATTGGTTTTGACTGGAAAGAATTCAGCCGGTTGTAAATGGGAAGAGCAAAAACTAATCATAATGTTTGCTCAAAAACATGCTTTTGAACTTTGATGACATTTACCACCACGCTGTAGGAGCGCGTTATCAAATCTGGAAAAAAGGAGACAAGAAGTCTTTATCCGATCACGTAATAATAAAAAAGCCACTATTACTGCATGTGCGCGTAAACATTTTATTTCCCTGTCCCAAATGCATAAGCCATAATATAACGGCAAAGCAGCTTTTCTTTTCTCCACACACTACTCCATTTAAGCTGCTTAGTTGGAAACTTTTAAAAGACGAATATTAGCTCTGTCTTTCAAGAATTTTGAGAATTTTTGGAGAAAAAAGTTCTTGCTAGTAATGCTTTTGCATGTGACAGGCTACAAATTGTCTGCAATTTGAAAAGCAAGTAAAATGGTAAGTGTATTGAGACTTTTAATGGAAATAAATTCCACTAATTTACAATGTTTACATTTGAGTTAATGCCAACGATTCGTGATGACAGAAGGAAAGTACGCGGGTGTTGCGGCTTGGGGAAACTTTAGCAGTTTTGGTTCCGTTGCTGTCGGTTTATTTCCTGTTCCTGTGTCATATCGAATTAACATCCACTCAAGCTTTAAAATCTTACGGAGAATCTTGCGACGCGGACTGTGACGAACGGCAGTTGTTGCATTGCTCTCAAAACAGCTCTATTTGCGAATGCATGCATCCAGCTTCCATGGTTTATGATAAGAGCCAGGGGAAATGTGTAGCAAAAGCTGGATTTCCCTGCATTCGAAGTTCTGCTAGTGAATTTCTCTGCGTCCATCACGCACGCTGCAACTCTTCCAACTATTGTACATGCAATAAGGGTTATTTCGAAAACGACAACGGGACTTGCTCTATAATGGCCAAGTATGGAGACTCTTGTTCAGCGAAACGACCCTGCGATCGTTCTTCAGGGATGGCTTGCATGGAAAAAACAGCATCTTCCGGTTCTAGTAGTGGACGTACTAAACGAACCTGTCAATGTACCTATCCGGAAGATCAATACTATGACTCCAGCCAGCAAACTTGTATAGCATACGGAGGAGGAAATTGCTCTTTCAACTGGCCTTGTGTGAAAAATGCACTGTGCTCTGAGGATATTTACGAGCTTCGGCGTGGTGAAAATATTCACGGAAAGCCTTACTGGTATAACAAGACCATAGGACGGAAATGTGCATGTGTACAAGGTACAACAATGACAAGAGACCGGCAATGTCTGAGAAGTTATCAGCAGCCTTGCGATCCAGAATCCGAAAACGGCGGTTGCAATCCAGAAGAAAATTTAAAGTGTTTCGATTCATCCATCTGCTTATGCAGTAATCCTCTGAGTCAGATTTATGACAAAGTGCAACGTAAATGTGTTTACTTGGTTGGTGCTAGATGTATCGGTAGAAAAAAGGAAACTGGAGGGGATGATGCTGACACTAGTGCTGATGATGCAGTTGCATGCACCCGCAACGCCCAATGTAATGTTGCTACTGGGATAGTCGAATGTAATCCGGGGTACTCCCCTTCCTCTTACTTAACTTGTTTGAAGGATTTTGGAACCGAATGTGTTGGTGGTGGCAATGGAAGTGAGGATGGCGATGGTTGTAATTTTTATAGAGGGTTATGCTGCCACCAAAGTAGTAGAACTTGTGGTTGCATTGAGGATAGTTTAAAGTACGATACTAATACCAAAACTTGCATGAGTGTGGTGGAGGGGGGACCTTGTGGAACTTTTGAATACTCTGACAGGAGTGGATTTGTTGCGGGGAAGCGAAACGGCAGAGCTGTGATGATAATGGGGAGCCACAACAGGGAAGCAACTGGAAGTGTTATTAGCAGTAATGGTAATCATAATAACGCCACGTCTTCAGTTTTACCAGTTTTTGTCACCAGCAAGGAAAAAGTTTTCCCGACTTTGACAGCAATTCAGATAAAATGCACAAGTGAACTTGAATGTGTAAATGAGTTTGGGGAGATAATGAGAAATGGTGGGAATGGAGATGGTGACATCTTTCAAGGTTTTTGCCGCAAAAGACGTTAGTAGAGTTTGATTAATTGCTATAAAGTTCTTTTCTTTCCTTCCAGTTCCAACTTCCGGGATATTTATTGCGCAAAGAAAAATATGATGCATAACTGTTATAATCATGTTACTATAATAAAATATTACAGTAGAATGTATGTCTAGGGGACATACTGCATTCCGATTTTTTAACATGGGGGTGTATTACCCTTTAGCACTGGAGGATAGGAGATGATGATGATGACGAAGGGACATAGTACAGGAGTGTATGTCTTGTACTATGATGGGTATTACAGGTTATGATGATGACCCTTTTGGATTAGTGACCCTTTTGGATTAAATTTCCCTTTTGCGGATTAGCATATTTGTGGGCTTCGCTCACATAAAAACCCTTTTCCGCATTAACTTTACACCATGATCAACACTTGTATTTTTTATCTCGCACCGGGAATATACAAAACAAAACAAGATAGCAGTCACAGACTGCCACTCACACAGTGAGTGCGTACCTCACATTAGGGAGTACGAAAAAGGAGCACTCCCGGAGTGACGTCGCGTAACGACGAAATGGCAAAAAAGTATATATAGTCGGGATGATACTTGTGAATTGTTCTCAGTCGTAATTTGATTTTACACCTAGTATCATCCCCGCATCAATCTCAAGATGGATAACTTTTTCGTGCATTTACACAGTGATTCGTCAACCGAATTCTTCCCAGACAATACAATATCTGATTTTCGTAATCAAATAAATGGAATCGATATAGATTCCGAATATTATGAGGTTGCATTAGTACAATGTAGCTATGTATACAATGCCCATTCGTACAAAAAGGGTACCGTGCTAGCAGATATACATGTGCAAGAGTCTGAGCATGAAAAGAGAAAACTTGCATACTTCTCCACCACACCTTACTGTACCATTCAACCATCGTCGGACGTTATATTACGCAGCACAGAAACATTTTACATGCGCAAGAGTGATGAAAAAGAATATTTTGATACTAAAGGAACGGAAATAATTAAGGCGGATATATACGGAATCGATTATGTGTTGGCAAAACGTGAGCCTGTATTGAGGGTCAAAGAAAACGTACTCGAGTTTCTGTACAAGGACGTTCCAGAATCTATGGATTCGTTTATTGCACTTTTAAACTCAAAGTTAAAGCCGTTTGGAATGCAGACTTTTTATAACCCAGAGGACAAATCTGTATTCTTAAATAATCACCTTGAAAAATTTGTGTTTAGTTTGGATCTTGGTAAAGTGACAAACTATATTCTATTCAATGGAGCCGGATTAAATGCGTTAACACGATTTGAAAATTACAAGTCGTCATTTTCCACCATTCCTACTTTGTTTACTGTTCGCGTTGTTCAATGTATAGAAGAGTATAGATACAGAGAAAGACTATTCCCTGAAATGGACTCAAAAACCCCTATTTCTACACAGATAGTGCAACACAAGGATTTTGTAGACCAAGAACTACCAAAGGACGAGGTTATGACTGAAACACACTACCAATTAAGGCTTTCTACTGATGCCAATAATTTGGTCGAGTTACTTGATCAGTTAAATAGAGACATTGCCCCATTGCAAGTGTTATGGAGAGATGATAATACCAAGCTAACATTGCGTATTACCAAACCAGAGTACTTGCGGTGTAGATTTCAGTTTCGTGAAAATATCTGTGCTGTTCTTGGACTTAGTGTTGAACCTCGCTATATAGCGCTAAGATTTGCTGATGATTCGTTGCACATGGAACACAGGGGGACATATCGCCCTTTCTTTGGTGTTGGTCAGCAGAAGATGTATATTTATTGTGATCTTATCGAGAACCAGTTTATTGGATCTCATGTGGCCCCACTTTTGCGTATTGCCGATTACAAAGGAGAAGAAGATACAACAATAACACAGGAATTTACTCACAACCACTACATGTCATTACGTAACTCGGCCCTGGATCAAATTCACATGTATATAAGGAGCGAAACAGGAGACTACCTTCCACTTGCGTTAGGAACATTCACAGCAACACTTCATTTCCGAAGAAAACGATTTTGAAGAATTTTAAAAAATGGCAGGAGCACTTGTGATCAGCAATCAGTTTGGTGGTTCACTGAAGCCTGGACTTTTAATGTATCGACCGACTGTACAACGTCAACACGGGCATGGATTTGGTTCATTTTTGAGTGGACTTTTCAGGACCCTTTTACCAGTAGCAAAACAATACGTTTTACCACACGTGGTATCTGGAGCTAAAAATATTGCTTCTGACATGTTAAACGGGGCAAACTTTGCTGAGAGTGTTCGTGATAACGCGAAGGGGGTACTTAAAGGTGTAGTACGTCAAGTCTTGGACCAGGACGGGAACGGCAGTCGACTAAGCAACAAACGAAAACTTGGTATGGCTTCTCAACAAGGAAACGGATTTAAGAGACGAAGGATTAGTAAAAAGAAATCAGCAAAGGCGCGCAAGCGTAGACCTTCCCTCAGAAAATCCAAAAAGGCAAAAAAGTACACGAGCAAGAAGAAGCATTCCTTTAAAAAGAGTGACTTTGTAACATTGTTTGACTAAGAAAAATGGGGGTTACCGTAATCCAATGTAGAAGCTCTGACGTTGAGCTCGGAGTACAAAAGTGCTATGACACTACGTACTGATCTACCTTTATGGAAAAGTACCATCCTGTCCACTCTGTTACCAACAAAAGCGCTCCTTTAACTTTTCACATTGGTGGGAATGACCGTCATTTTGTCGATCTTCACAACAGCAGACTATACGGACGATTCAAAATTGTGGATAAGAATGGGAATGATATACCCCATGAGGCAGACAAGAAAAAAACTTTTTATGCTCCTGTTAATAACCTCCTTCACTCTATGTTTAGTAATGTGGTTGTAACAATCAACGAAACAGAAATTAATGCAGACAGCCACTACTACCATTACCGAGCCTTTCTTGAAACCATTTTGTGTACTGGTAAAGACTTTCAAAAATCACAAGCCAGGAGTGACGGTTGGTTTCCCACCAGTGACGAGACAAACTTTGAAGACGCAGGTTGGGTAGCTCGTATCAACTTGTGCGATAAAAGTAAAATTTTTGAACTCAACGCTCGTCCCCACTTGGATATTTTTAAACAAACAAAGCTGATCCCTCCTTCAACTGATATAAAGTTGACGTTTAATCGAGCTCCTGATGCTTTTTGCATTGTAAATGGAGGTACAAACCCACTAGATGGACTACAGTTAAAGTGTTTGGAAGCCAACTTTGA
>CM056169.1:12993941-13114109 GCA_029691765.1 Entomobrya proxima
GTTGGATATTTCGTCTTTCATTTTGTTGACTACCTTTTTGTTTGTGGCATCATAGTATTTACCCCAAATGGCATGCTTAGGATCGTAATCCGAAATGTCGAATTCCTCTGAATGTTTTTTCATCTCATCATATATATTTTCTACCTCAAACCTGATTACATGCGAGTCTGTATCTGAATACAATAGGTTAGCAGAAGGATAGTTTGCCTTTACAAACTTGTACCAGAATGTGTACATCTCTCTTATGTGTAACTCGAATTTTTACTCTGCACACCCTTTTGGATTAAATTTCCCTTTTGCGGATTAGCATATTTTTGGGCTTCGCTCACATAAAAACCCTTTTCCGCATTAACTTTACACCATCATCATCATCATCATAACCTGTAATACCCATCATAGTACAAGACATACACTCCAGTACTATGTCCCTTCGTCATCATCATCATCTCCTATCCTCCAGTGCTAAAGGGTAATACACCCCCATGTTAAAAAATCGGAATGCAGTATGTCCCCTAGACATACATTCTACTTATTACGAATTACAATACTTTTTAAATGCACCTCTTAGGTATAAAATTATTATTCATGATTGAGCATTCTTTTTATACATTGTGGATTAACCAACACGCATACCAAAGTTTGTATTATTATGAAACTTCCACACTATAAGCATTTTTGGTATATACGACCGCCCACGCCAAGCATGCACCGGTTATTGCCCTTCCTTGCACCCCGGGATCAAACACTGAACATACTATTGTCTTGTTAGTCTTATAGCATTGTTTCTGGTAAAAAATATGATGATATGGGGATTCCATATAATACACAATGCTAAAACCTGAACTTGAGAAATATTCAATAAAAATGAACAGTCAACCATGTACGCAGGCATAATGTTTAAGTTTTCATCCTATAATTTGCCAAAATTAGCATGAGTAATGTACGAGTGACGCACGCTCTATAGTATTATTGTAAGAGAAACCAAGTATTGAGAGAGCAATGCATAAAACATACAAATAAAACCTGTGCTTATGGGGTTGTTTCTTTATAGCGCATACAACATTTTGAACAGCACCATGTCGGTCCCGTTATCCTCATACTTAAGAATGACTCCACCTAACCAAGATGCCAAGCCGGACATGACATTATGGTTTTTGAAAACTCGCTTTCACAAATCTATAGCTAAAGTAGCAACGACTTTTATATGTTTTGATGATTCACTTGTTGTTCATCTTCAAGATCCGCCGTTTGCGATTCCAAGAAATTGTTGTGCGTACTACGGGGTAGTGGTAATGACGTATTATATGATGGTCCCGTTTTGACTTTATAAACCTTGCAAAATTGACAGTTCAGTTTAGTTGGTTAGCCAGTTTGCTTGTCCATTTTTTGCAGTGAAATGGCAAACCTAAAAAGTGTCATTGTTTTTCTCGCCGTGTTTGAGGTTCTTTACCTTGCCAGCGCCAGCAGTAAAGGAAAAGGTCAGCGTCACTATAATGAGCAATGTGTGCCCTATGACAGCGTAGCCTCCTGTGACAGTACACAAGGATTAATCTGTCTGGACTCTGGCTTGAAGGGTTACCGCTGTCTTTGCCCAACAAATAAGCTTCATGCTCAGTTGTTTGACACAAAAAGGAATGCCTGTGTTGGAAAAGTTTTGAATTCTTGTGTACGTGGCAGTTCCAAAAGTTCTCTTAATGAAACTCTCTGCGTTGATCATGCTGAATGCAATACCGAAGTATACGGTATGGCAGTCTGTTTGTGTAAAGCAGGATTCACTGAGAGGGATGATGGTACATGTAGGCCGTCATTGAAATATGGCGACCCGTGTGTCAGCGATAAAGATGATGACACATCTTCTGAAAAGGAAAGCAGCGCAACAGTCCAAGGTCAATGCGACGAAAAACATGGCATGGCATGCACTGAGGGCAAGTGTGCCTGTAAATTTCCCTCTGAACAATACTATGATGCAAAGGAACGCAAATGTATAAGTAAGGCTGGAGGAAGATGCTCTCAAGACGGACATATCTATACATGTGTCACAAATGCAAATTGTCCCAATACCTTACGTAAACTAGGAAGCATCGGTGTACTTGGATTACCTCCATTACCACCATTTCTGAGTGCATTTGCCTCCGCTTCCGCTGGTGCAGGTGGCGGGGACGAAATATATGTGATGCCATTGAGACCTAGACTGCCTCCTCCTCCACCACCTCCACATCGCCATACCTTGCACCACCATCCACATCCTCCACATCATCATCGCCCACTAGGTAAAGAAGACGCACTAATGGAGTATGACACAAGCTTTGACAACTATGATTACGTCGCCCGATCCATTTTCTTTGGCTCCCAAAATAAAAAGCAGGGAGCAGGAAACGAAGGGGAAGAAAGTGCTGACTCGTTAGATCCAAATCAACCCCGATGTCAATGTCTTCCGGGATTCACACGTACTGCCGATGGCTTTTGCTTGAAAGGGTACGGCAACAAATGCAACCCAGAGGATGATGACATGATGGCTAATCAAAAGAATAACAACGACAGTCTAGCAAACAGTCGCCCTCGAGAATTGTGCAATGCTGACCAGTTCCTGGAATGCATGGATGCGCATGATGGCAGTTTTACCTGTCAATGTCGCAACCCCATGAATGAGCGTTTTGATCCGGAAAGAAATGAATGCGTAGCAATAGTATCCAGACGGTGTAGATCGTTGGGCAATTACCCCAAATGTGAATCAGGTTCGGAATGTGTTGATGGGATCTGTGTGTGCGCAAATGGTACTAGTCTTACACCGATGGACACGTGCCTTAAATCTTACGAGCAAAAATGTGAGCCTGGAGAGTGTAACATGTTTAAAGGATTAGTGTGCCATGGAAAATCAAAAACGTGTCTGTGTGTCGACTCATACATGCGATACGACCCTAAGAAGAATGCTTGTGTGACCTCCAAGGGTTCAATTTGTGGCTCAGTCAGAAGTGCAACCAGTTGGAGCAATAACTTTATGCCTGAAATGGCGTATGTGGAATGCGAATCGGGTTCCGAGTGCAAGCCAAGAGAAGTTGGAGGGAAAAGGTTGCCCAATATGTGCATGTAATTTGGAAAAAAATCCGAATCTCTAGTAATTCGTAATTTATAAATTACCTATTTATATGTATTTTACAAATAAAAAATTATAAACCAGCTCATTTATTTAATGCTTCATACTCATTCATCATAGAATCATGACTAGTTTCGAACCACAGTAGGTTTAACGGACAATTTGGGAACAGTGTAAATAGGCAATAATAATAAGAAATGATCGCGAGTCAAAAAAGCGGGCTTATCTAGTCCTCAGTCCTACTTCGTTTCCTGTCAATTTCGTCAATGTTGTCATCATCTTCACTCGTTGTACTTCGTTTCATGCCCACTTGTAATGAGACGTTTGAGCCCGTCAAAGCTTTAGTATCAGCAGCATCTCCACTGCCATTATCTCGGGCTCTGTAAGTTATTCGAATGATGTCCAGGTTGTTTCCAGACTCATCGTTTGCATTGTCATCACCTTCCAGCAATTCCAGGATTCGGGGAACATCCGGGGAAAACTCGCTCTCTCTTGTAAGAATAATATTTTCCACCTTGACTGTGTCGTCTTCATTATCAGAGTACAAGATGGTATCACCTCCTTCTCCAGATAGATTGTTTTGACGGCCACGGATTCGAATTCGTGTCTGGGAGCCTGTTATAACAATTACGTTGTCATTTCCGATGACTGTTACATAGTGTCCATCGTCTTCAATCTGAATTCGAGCATTGTTGACCTCAATTGTACATTCCAATCTTCGTGGTCCCGTGATTTGTACCTGTTATTCAAAATTTCTACTTAATCGTGTAATTTCAAATGAATGGAAATATTATGACTGAATTCTTCAACATTTTAGTACAGTTTGAGGCTCAGTTTTGGTGAATTTTGCACGGATTCGCGTAAGCTGCTGTCCTTCCCCATTTACACTCACCAACCAAGACTTTTCATCCGATGCTAATATGTTCCCCATTTTTATACGGCAATAGTAGAGGAAGGGAAGTGTGTACTGGAAAAATCTAGGAAAGGAATTTATCGTGTGAAGTTATCGAAAACAGATTATGACAAAGTATTGATTTTTGAATCGGTCGTGAAATATTTTTTGGAATGTTCTAACATCAGCAAATTGAATCTCATTTGCATCTTTCAAAATTTCCTTGGGAATTTTTGCTCACGTCACGTCTAGAAAAACCGTTAGTAGCTACTTTACTATTGCACAGGTAACGCATCTCAAGCTCAATCATCTTTAAACTTTGTGTGTTTGTCCTTTACGATAACACGTTTGTAATTAGTGTTGCCTTTTAGCCGCTGTAATTTAAGGTGGAAGTTACGCTTGTTACTCACCAAACAAGAAGCACGCTACTGGTTTGCGTGGTACTGTACATGCATCATCATCGTATCGTATCGTAAAGCAGGATCTCTTTTACCTCTTCTTGACAATGAATTAAGCTAAGAAAATGAAAGTTGTAAACAGTAGCTGACATGAAAGACAACCTGAAAAGCGTGATAGTTTGAGCTGCTACAATTTTCATGCCATCAGAATTCGTTCACTTATTTGCTCGCTGGTTTGTCAACTTTTTTTTGCTCTGATTACATATTATGCTCAATCAAATGTTTACGATGTTAAGAATGTTAAGATCTTTTATCGTTGCACCGAAAGTTGTTCACTTTGTCACACTGCATTTCATTTAATCAAATTGGGTGCTCGGATTACCTTTGCCAATTGCAATCGTCTTAAATGCATTAATCCAATTGTATAGCAAATAAGCAATCATTAACAATATTCAGACCCTTGTACAAGTAATCACAAAGACCGACATCTTATCTCGCATCAGACACCAGCAGAATAGCAAATGAAGCCATTTTTATTTTTGCGATATTATACAATATAACAGATTATATTGCATAACTTCATGTGGCATTAAACGCACGTTGCGGTCAAATCAAAATGAAGGAAAGGTAAACATCTTAACGAACGGGACTTTTATCCTTTTCTTAAAAGGATAACTTGACTGAGCATGAGTAATTTTGACAGACAGTGACAGTGTTTCAATTTCCATCATCACGGATCAGTCAGCACGCTTTGTTCAGCTCAAGTTTGTTGCGAATTTTGTATCAATGAATATATATTTCATTAATATGCGTGCTGTGAGCTAGAATGCAACATTTAATTTAAAGATGCTAAACATCAAATTTAGTTACGGTTTTCATAAATCATTAAAACTAAAAACATAAAGATCTATCTTCTATCTATAGAATGGGCGAAAACAATGTAGTATTAGTTAGTAGTATTGCACATTGCACAAAACAAACACCAACACATACGTGCCTTGTGCTTATAGAAGTTTAATCCATGGTATTGATGCAGATGCATGCAATTTTCATGAATTTCACAACATTTTTGTATTATGTGAGTCAATGCATTAAAGCAGCAAATAATAATATCAGACTTTGCATTAAAAAGTCAAATTTATACCAATGCAAAAAATTAAATGTATTATTCAAGGCAAAATTCAAAATTTGAATCCAACTTGACCAGAATTCTCACAAGTTTATTATACGGTTCGTGAAGTTGAAAAACTCGTAGGCATGCTCATTTTGTTTATGTAGGAATAGGAAATAATAAATATTCATTTAATTTAATAGAATAGAATATTTTTAAAAACTCGAGCATTTACAATTTTCAAGTCACGATGCCGTTGGCAATCGAATCAAGGGTCAAGTAAAGACAGCTCACTTGTCGATCACCCAGTGCCAGTGTATTTATCATTCGTGCGAGATGCACAAACGTGTGCATACCATCAGTTGCCGTCATTATTGCAACATTTCCTCTTTTCCTTCATGATCTTCTTGTTCTTCTTTCATGTTATATAACACCACCGGAGCAGTTGTTACGTTTGTTTGTAGGTAGAGCATCCAATTATCTTAATGAATGAATCGTACAAACTGCATCGTGCTGTCAGTGAAAAAATAGCCTCTTCTTATAAAAGGCATGTACGTATATACCTACACGGTAATTTTTATACTTTTGTTGATTAAAGGGAAGGATGAATAGTACATTTTAAAGCACCACCAGCGCCAAAAGGATCATCGCCACATCCTTTCCCACTCCCCCCAAATAAGATAGAGCACACGTTATGTCATTTAATTTTTGGGAGTCATTATGCGAACATTTTATTGTTGAGACCCTACGACTTGCAAAGTTGCAAATAATACATATAACAACTTTAATGACTCACGTCGTCCCCGCTGTTGTCCGTCACCATCATTTTTATCTCTATATTTTAATATAACTGAATTTATTACATATAGCATAATAATCGTAATTATGTTATAGCATACAATGTGATAATCATACGAATGTGTAAAACAGATTCTAGAAAATATATGCCTACATATTATAAAGATGCACTACTTGTGTCACTTTTTGCAGTACATTCCTTTAAAGTTTAAATAATTCGTTTGTGCGAATGAATATTTTTGCCAATAGTACTATGGACAATGCATATTTCGCTTCATACTCTTGCAGAATCTGTCGTTAGAAAGTGAGAGTGAGGACGACAGCACGACAAGTAAAAGTGACAAAAGTTGTAAACGCGTGTCGATTTTTTGCACTCTTTCAACGAATTTAAATGTGATTTACACGTATATACATAAATTTATAAACCAGACCAACTGGAAACTGGAGTAGTGATGGTACGTCAACGTTGTATCAAAATATTGACGAGAACACAAATTTTTCGATTGATTTTCTTTTTAAATAAAAAAGTGCAGTAACCTATGAATGTACTATATTTTTAGCATCCAAGTGTGTTAGCTTCACTCTTAATCTTCAGTCTCATTGTGGGTTATACTACCGCAATAAAATCTTACGGTGAGCCTTGTGTGAAACGAAAAGACTGTGATGCTTCCAGAGGGCTCACTTGTTTAAAAAATACCTGCCAATGTTCGCGTCCCGAATCCATGGTGTATTCTGACTCTGTAAAGGGTTGTTTGATTCGAATAGGTAATCATGAATCATACAGTTGAATTCAAGCTTTAAACATTTTTACATAACATTGCCCCTTGTTCGTTTGGCACGAATAGGACGCAGATGTGACGAGGCTTTGGCAAAACAAGCTTTGGGAAATGATACGGAATCCAATGGAGCAGATATTCAAGAGTACGGAGTATGTATCGAAAATGCAGAATGTAAAAAATTGCGAGCTCGCCATTGGTGTCAATGCAAGGATGGCTTTGCTGCAGATGCGGATGGAAACGAATGTCGACCAATGGTTAAGTACGGTACGTATTAATAGATCAAAGTTCCCTTGTCACAGATAGAAGTTTTGCAGCAACATCTCATTTTTTGCAACACAGGGGAATTTTGCGACGAAGAATATGATCAATGTGACAAATCCACTGGAACGGTATGTGTTGAAGGTAACTGCCAATGCCCCTTCCCAGACCAATATTTTGACCCACATGAAGGAGTATGCAAGGGGTTTGCTGGAGGTAACTGTACTACTCCAAAAGTCAGTTTATGTGTGCCAAACGCAGAATGTGCCAGTGTTCAAGTTAGAATGGGATACATGACGGACAAAGGTGTGAAAAAGATTCACCAAAAGACTGTAACGCAATGTTTATGTAAAGATGGATTCTCTCAGACTTCAAACGGTTATTGTTTTGGAGCATTTGAAGCTACCTGCAGCTCGAAACAACCATGTAATCTTAATATTTTTTATGCAAAACATTTTAAAGTACAAGCAAATTTTGCATTTGAATTTAAATGAAACAATTTTAATGTATTTAGGCAATTCTGAAGACTTTTTAGCTTGTATTGATGGAAAGGTAAAACATGCACCAGATCAAATAGAAAATTTAAATACAATGCACACAACAATGAACAATATGAATATGCAATTTTGTAATAGTGTAAATGCCGTAATCCGTTGCATGAGCAAATTAATGAGAACACTGGGCAGTGTTCTTCACTTGTTGGAACTCAATGTCATCCTGAGAAGGGTCCTCAATGTGTTGAAAATTCTCAGTGTGTGAATGGATACTGTCAATGTAAAGTTGGATATACAATGACACCAGCAAAAACATGCAAATTGGGCTATAAAGAACCTTGTCTTCCAAACCAGTGTAACGGATATAAGTAAGGATACAAAATATATAACAAAAACACTTTTTATCATATCTAAATTTACCATCGCATTTAATTATTCTCTTTTTGTTTGAATAGTGGACTTTCCTGTGTTAAAGGTTTGGTTTTATTTTATTTCTGAACATTTATTTGAATGCTATATAAAATAACATGATGTTATTTTAAATTTAGGCCGCTGTGACTGTTTTGATTCGTACTTGCTCTACGATGTCAGTACAAAAGCATGTGTTGCATTGTCAAGTTCCTCTGATGATCAGTAATAATGATGGCTGCAAACGGTTCAATTAGTGGTTCTGCTTTTGATTCTTCCCCAAATAATATACTATTTTATGCTTCTTCAGGATTCAGAAGCTTGAATTATGTTGATGCTACTGAAGGACATGTAGCTACTCAAGTTATTCTGATTGTGTTATTACTGTGTAGTGACATTGTAATTTGCAACTACAAAATAGGCACTTTTTGTGCATAATACTAATCATCATTATCAAATAACAAGAACTACTTTGATGATGATTGCGATTCTCATAGTTTTGCATGAAGGCTTTTTCATATCTCTGTCTAGTTGTTAGATCATCGAATTAAAGTTTTTTGTTATTTATATTCTTCTTCGTTGCATAAAGATTCTTAAACGACATTTTGACACAATAAATACCTAAACGTGAGTTCACTGACTAATTTACACCATGCACTAAATTTTATTGGTTCATTTGTTCCAGTCGTGCTTATTTGTATCTGGAATGGAGTTCAAGGGAATTTTTTGTACACTATCCTTTTGGTCATTGAACCTTCCATAATTTATGATATCGGAAGAACTTTTACACGAGAAATGAGAAGCGAGTTTGTTAAAGCTTGTGTTAAACTTTGTTTGTTACATATTTTCATTCATCTTACTAAAATGTTATAAAGCTTAATTATAACATCTCATTTAGCTAGCTTACAAGTCAGTTCTGCACCAAAACTAATTGGTCAAGCATGAATACTAGTCACACACAGATGAAGTTTACTTGACTGGATCATTAGTGGCATATGAGTTAACTGATTGAACTTGAGTAAAATGACAGTTCATTCTGCAGTTTCACTGCATCATTTTAAGTCAACAGGGCAAACTTTATAACTTTAACATTCCATAAGAGAATTCTGCGCATGCTTGCTTAGGAAATATGCACATCTTAGTTGAAAGGCACCTTAAATGACAAGTGAATCATCTCATCTTTCAAAATAAATACCACTTAACATATCTCATCTTCCTTTTAACGAACTTATTTTTGGTGGTCAAACTAAGTTACTGGTCAACTTTGGTTCACGCTCTAAGCATAACTTTGTAGTTTGAAACAACAATAAATAATTGTTTGTAATTATTCTAAAAATTTACTCGTACATCTAGATTCAATCATGTTGGTAAGATTTTAATCCAGCTTTTCCGCCAATAAAATAGAAATAGATACTTATTATGATTATATTATTAATTTATTGACGACATTGCTCTTTCTCCTTGTCGATAGATTTGTCAAGGATGGCAAATAAAAGGATCCTTCATTTTAAGTGCAATACTAGTAACACAGTGGGCATCATCAGTGGAATCCGTTGTGTTGGGGCAATATGATCAATTTTGCAAGAATGACAATGACTGCAGTTCGCTTCAAGGTCTAACATGTCAAAATCAAAGGTGTAAATGTGCTAGCGGAGGAGAGACGGTTTTTTCCATTAGCAAAAATCGATGCGTTGGCGCTGCTGGTATGTTATGTTTACTTCAGTGCAAGTTAAAACTCTGAAAGTTTACAAACTTTACTTTGAAATATAATTTAAAATTTCAACCATGAAACATTTTTAGGACGGGAGTGTCTTCGCAATGCAAATGGAACATTCGAGTGCGTAGATAACTCTATCTGTCGTGATTATAATTACATGTTCTTATGCGTTTGTTCCGAGGGGTATTATCAAAGCAGAGATGGAAACTGTTACAAAATCGCACGTTTTGGGGAATCATGCAGAGAAGAGGATTACGCTTGCGGAGATTCAGTTACAACTTCAATAAGGTATATTGTTACAATAAAATTTATTGTATTAAACTTTGATAGTAAGGTTTAAAAAATATTTTTCCCCATTCAAAGTTGCGTGGAACGTAAATGTTCATGCTTGCTTAGCGAAAACCAATACTACGACCCTCTGGAAAAACGATGCATTTCATATGCGGGATCTCAATGCTTATTTCATTATCCAAAACCGTGCATTGATAACTCGTATTGTGGCGAAATCGCCGAGAACATAAATGGGGCTTCCTTTGTAGTTGGACATCGTTGTTTGTGCAAGGTGGGTTACAGTTACTCAAAAGATCGAAAATGCCTTGCCAGATTCGGCAGTCAATGCAATGCTAGCAGTCCGTGCAACTATGATGACCACTTGGGATGTTTAAATGGCATTTGTATGTTGATATCATTCAATACAGCTTTATTGTGTTCTTTTCTCTGAATAAAAACGTCTCATTTTCTCCTTTTAAGGCCAGTGTAGAGATCCATTGACCCAAGTTCTTGACGAAACCAGTGGTCAGTGTAAGCTTTTAGTTGGGTCAAGATGTATTCCCGAAGCGGGTATTCAATGTGTTCAAAACGCGGACTGTAAGGTTTCTCTCAGGTCTACCAGAAGTGCAAAAAATAGTAGCACTCCATCAACAACTCGCCCGCCCACTTACCGTTGCGACTGTAAGGTTGGATATACTCCCACTCCTTTGGGAACTTGTATGGTTGACTACAACCAGCCCTGTACTTCTGGTGCATGCAATCATTACAATGCATTAACGTGTGTCAATGGGACTTGTGAATGTGTGGGCTCCAGTCTCGGCTATGATCCTTCTTCCAGGGCCTGCGTAGCGTTGGTCGGAAAAAACTGTGGCAATGTCAAAGTTTATGAAGAAGGGAACCATGAACCCAAAGAAATTATCGTGCAATGTGAGGGCCATGCTATCTGTTCAAAACACCCAATGTACGCTGGTCTGAGTACAAATGGATTGATGATGAAAAGGATTTGTAAAAATCCAACTCCACCGTTGTCAGCCATTAAAATCTAAATGTACACCTTAATGAAATGCCACCGTGCATGGTCAATTAGCTCTTTAGAAAAATGATATTGTGGACAAATAATATTGTGTTGAGAGAAATACATTTTTTGCATATCTGTTATGCAATTATAATAAATTCATAAGTATTGGATTATCTTGTTTGTTTGGACTGTTTTCCATGTTACCCATTCAATGGGTTTGAACATCATGTCTCTTCTGATGTGTGACGACAACAACACTTTGGTATATATGGTATACTCCAAAAAACACGTCACCTTCACCGATGAGTAAGTTTTAACGCTATTATATTTCCTACCAGTTATAACACCTTTTCATACAGATTTCTTTGAGCAAAGGGGACAAATAATAAGCCTGCTTTTGTGTAACCCGACCTAATACATGATATAGGGTTTGTTAAAAGCATTCCCCTGTATCATATGCAGTCCTCCCGAATCTTGATCCATCCTTCATCCCACGTCTTAAAGTTTGCGGAGCATATAGAGTGGAAGAAAATATAATAGAATTATATGCAGCCCAACTCGGCTATTCTTTGAGAATTATTGGTTTAAAAGCGAAAAAAAATTGAGAAAAACATGAAGGCAAGCTGGAGTACTAGGGAATAAAGTTGGAATGAAAGGAAATGCAATTTCATTTTATATCTCATATTCATTGCTTTACACAATACATTTTTTCTCTCTGCTTCAAAAATATGAAACTCATGGCATGGAACAAGAGGTACACAAAATATTATGAATCAAGGAAACGCAGAAGTGTATTAAGCCGGAGATGAGATTTACCGCGTCTGTAAATTGTGTTTTAACTGGATTACAATTTCTCTGTTTACAAAAAAGAGAAGCTTATTTATTTCAAAGCAAGGAATTAGATCAGAAAAAGAGTATACTGGTGTGGTGGTAGGAAAGTAAATGGTTCACAAAAATTCAAATCTTCCATCCTCAAGTTTTGATCCTTCTGATCCCAGTCTCGTCTAGTCTTAATTTTTGAGGATATAAGTAAATACAAGAGGAAATGAAAAGTATGAGTTTCCTTTAGAAGCTGAATCTAGAGGAATGAAAGCTTCAAGTTATAAGTAATGAAGAATAGGGGGAAATTTAAGAAGAACTATAAAATAAAGTTATGAACCAGACGAATATTTTTCCTTTGCATTTTTCAAGAAAAGCACATGCTTTTTTAGAAATAAACTGTTTATATGACGCTGGTTGGCCCAGAACCTTTCGGAAATAGAAAAAATGCGAAGCAAAATCTCGTACGTATTCATGTGAATCAGATCCAATCAACTGCTTCTGGAATCTTCATATTGTCAAATTTCACAGCCCAACGGGTATGACTAAAGTAACTAAAGCTTATAATATAATGTATCAAAATATATTGCTGTTGGTTTACTGTGTAAGTTTTTGCATTAACCACATCTAATGTAACTAATATAAAGAGATATTATTGGCAACTTTATATCCTATCGGAACGGTTTTTTAAAGATGTAGTATTCTTGAATTCAACATCTAACGCGTTTTATAATTGAATTTACGAATGGCATTGCTATGATGGTCAAGCCAAATACATCATAAATGAAATTTTGTATAAAGTGTCAACGATGACTTTATAAAAACTCATTTAAAACCAATGAAAGTCAAATTGCTTTACATGATTACAAAAAATATTGTTTCCCCTTCATCCTTTATCAACGTATAAACATGCTGTATATAAGGTTTTTTCTACAAATGTGCCACAAAAGTCAGATTTTTGCGAAGAAATGAAGGAGAGCGTTTTAGCATGGGATGAGCTTGCAGTTTATTTAGCGGTGAATTAGAGCGGAATGTATCATCATCATCCCTACTCCATTCCAGCAGCATTCATGCAAACAGCAAAGTACCTCCAGCAAAAACTTAAAATGACATTACCAGTTACGCATTGTGCACTAAAAACACACACTGCGGGAAAAAATCCTCTCACGTAACATCATTACCCAGATATGAAAAAGTATCTGCAATTCAAACGTTGTATAAAGTCCCACTCCACCAGGAAGAAAACCAGGATATGATACACTCGCCAGGTTGGCTTACCATGTACCATACCATGATGATTATGCTGATTCATCGTGTGTGTGCGTCTGACTATGTGTATGCATATCATAAAAGATTCAGACGGGCCCTTAAAAATATGCTTTCACTACAGAGTACAGTGGTACGGAGACATTTCTTCAAACGTTTTCTTTTTGATGTGTTTGTGCTACAGGAAACCTAAATTTCACAGCAGAGCGCTAACCTTAGTGCGTGCCCAGTTTGACTTGTCATCCGTATAAAATTCTTACTTTAAATTTTAGCCTCGTCTTAGTGCAACGCACGTTTTATGGACAGCAACTGCTTTCGCTTTTGACTTTTTAAAATTTTGTACAGAACTCGATTTGTCGTTTTCGTACTTTCCCAGTGGATATTTGTATTGCTGCCGCACAACCATCATACTCGCATTAGAAGTCTTATACAAACGGAAATTGTAATGCCAGGCATACTGAAATGCATTCATGCATACAGCAGTAATATATTATTGTAGTGTATATTGTAATATTCCTTAAATATATAAATAGACAGGAGGAGCACATCAAAACACATTATTTTTCGTATCTTGTGCAACAATCTTTGTTATGAAATGATAAACATATGCAACATCTTTCTTTTTTTGGTTACTACAACACATGAATGATGTTTTATTTCCATTATTTTGTAATGTATAAAATATACTTGGAATCTGTGCAGATGAATTTTTGCAATCGCTGGAGCGGATGGACATTTGCATTTCAAGCACCATAAAAATTTCTTCTATTTTGAAAGTTGTATATATTTTAAGGAAGAAAAAGCTTAATCTTGCCTATAACGGTAGACCAAAAGTCAGTTTTGTAAGTAGATAAATAATACAACCTGAGCCGAAGTATCCACCCAGAAGCTTGACTTTTGCAAACGTCTTTTACCAAACATACTAGGTACGTTGATATTTACTCAGCATTTCATACAGGCTATTTCCGACTTACGACAATGCAAAGAATAAACAGAGAAGGGTTGAAGCAAAAACACGATCTCTGCCTTATAAAACATTTGATGATAAAATTCAAAGGTATCAGATAGGCGAGAGGCAAAGCTTAAGCCGGATGGAGAATCAACAACGAGGGTCAAATCTTTGGAAAGCAAAAGTACATGTCTTTCGAAAGGCTGTTGAGATTGCATTAATGCCTTCAAATTCTTCGAAACTGTTTGATTTAAAAACTCAAAGTGTACGTTTTATTCTTGCTTGTGCATTGCATTTTGCTATAAATATTATCTTGAAATACTACTGGTATATTTAGTTAGATATATTATATGATGTACCTATACATATTTCGTTTATAGTACCTTCCTTATCTTCGATGTCAAAACTCACCGCTATTGGAAACATGATGGTCCTTATTTCCTGAATCTATCGACGATCAAGATCATACAAGCGATGAATTTTGGAGAATGTATGTTCCCTATCATCATGATTGGATTGTATATTGCATCAGCGCAAACAACTTGAGAACGCATATCTGTAAGAAATTTTGAATATAACCTATGCTGGACTTACAACCAGCAGAAGTACACGTAGGAACTTGCAATCCAAAGACAAAAGTTGGTTTTCTGCATACATAACTTTATGAAGCCAATGGTCCTTTTGTACAAGACTTTTGTAGTAAATATATGCAATGCGGGTTTACTGTGATTTTGTATATGTATAGCATACAATTGAGTGAGCTCGGTGCACTGTCACAAGAGTTATTCAGTTAGCAAAAATCTCATCATCGTCATCCTACAAAATATTATTTTACTGCAACATCGTTCCACAACATTTCACTTTCTTCTCACAAAGCTCACATCAAATCATTCTTGGCGTATCACATCCAGACAGCACAGCATCAACACAACAACATCGCAACCAAATTTTAAGATGGAAATTTTGCCTGGCTGCATTTTCAAGGAAAACGACGGCACGTTTGAAAGACCATGTATTCAAGTACAGGGAAACAGCGGAAGTTTTCTTCTTGTGTACCGTGAACACTTTTATACATTCATTGCATCATCATCAATACGAAATCAAGCGTACACATGCATGAAGAAGTTGATCTGAGAAATTCTACCAAATTTTATTTACGCATAAATTTCCTACTTCCGAGAAGCACAGGGAAGCCTATTGCAAGATCTAAAGGAAAGTGTTTCTTTTCCCATGCATGCATGACCATCATCTTCTCTGTCCTCATTGCTGTCATCTTTCGTTGTTGAACGAGGCAATACAATTACGCACTATTGCATTTATTGCATTATAATAAAGAATGGACAACAGTACAAAGAAATGCCGAATTTTTTGTTTACTTGTTCCATGAACAAAGTTTTGGTTCGTAAAAACGAACAATTTCTGGTAGTTGTAAAAAAGTCAATTCAATCACCAAATCTGCTGCAATGTCAATGCATGTATGTGCACATATTTCCCGTCAGATGAAAGAAAGATATATATATTAGAGTTGGTTGATCCTTTTCAGTTAAAAAGATGGATAAAGGAGAAAGCGACAGATGCATTGTTCTTTTCTTGCTACCTAGTCGCTCTTGGTAGTGTATACAATAATACAAATGCATATGTACTATAATATAAAGAAACCGAAACTCTTTGTTTATCTTATTCCTTTCACCAAAACGTGACTACGACTGTAGAAAGTTTTTAAAAGAAAACTAAATAAAAGTTTGAAAGTTCCGTTTTGTGGATGCCTTCATCTTTATCATTTTGTTGTTTCAGATGGTTTGGTCCCACAATCATGATGACGATCATGGTAGCCAAAAATGTGAACGTACTTTCCAAGGAAAGCATAAAGACCCAAGAAATACATCAACGTGCTTCTTCGGCTGTCCTCTATAACTATACTGTTTTAGATCAAATTTCTAGATATGTCTCATGTGATGATGATAGACGAGAAGGTCGGACATTACAGTTAAAAAGGAAGTATTGCCAGAAGCGTGTAAATAGACGAGGAAATAAGCAAGCGTTTCAATTTGTAGAAAAGAGAAAAACACAAAGTAAGAAATCGAATCGTCAGCGATTAGATTCCCAATCAATTACATTTACGGAAAAGGGCAAAAGGGGAATGGCATCTTGCTTTTCCCACATGTTTTTCTTTCACGAGGATGATCATCACAGCATTACCATTTACCAATTTGAACATTTCATTTGTTCTTTTGGTTGAATGAACCCTTTCTGTACGCTGCAATAACTGTTAACGGCTGTAATAACATGACTCGCCAAAGTAATTGGTTGTATTGGTGGTAGCAGAAGGACATCGACTTCTCATAACACAAACTAATTTAATACAGTTTAAAGTGAGACAGCAAATTCAATCGTGTACACAAATTTATTTATGCAACTGTTAGAAAACTGAATTTATCAAGAATAACAATATTTATTCTGGACCCTGGGCTATTTTTGCCTGAGACAAAGGCATTTCCCTTTATCGTCAATACTCTCGATTCCCGTGATTGTTTCAGTTCATATTTATTTCTATGAAGGGGACTACCCGTTTTCCATAATTTGTTAAAAGCTCCCATTCATTCTAGTTTGCCTTTCGCCTTGCTTGTCTAAAAGTACTAGGTATTTGGCATCCTACTGTCAATCAATATGATAATGTCTTTGTTTAAAGATGACGCGTACCTACTTTTTTGTTTACTGCAGTGCCTATGTTCTTGGCACTATTCTCTTTACCCGCATTGCTTCCGGGCAGTATGTATATTAACAAGCTTACTCGTAAACTGTCCTTGTTTTTTAAGTCAGCATTTGTCCTCGGATGCATCATCATCATGGAATACAATGTAGCACATGGGCAGAAGACAATACACAGTGTAGTGTGCCAGGGAGTGGATGCTTTTATTTCATTTTCCGGTTCAATAAAACAAACTTTTGCCGCTTTCGGATACACTCACGCATAAAATAGAAAAGAATAGATGATAAAACTCAAGCTATAATATATAATATGCAGATGTTAAATAAATGTTAGTTTTTGGGGTACTCTTGCTGGAGGCAATTCACTGCATGGATGAAATTGAAAGGAAAAGCAGATCACTTAGCACGACATGACATCCGTTAATATGGTTTAACCCTTTCTGTTTGGAAAGTAGCTTTATATAATAGTATCGCTTATTACATTTAAAAACAGGTAATTAGTTGGAAAATCATTAACTTTGTAAATAATTGTAATTGATTTTCAGAAGGGCAGTATTTACACAAAATATTAGCTGTGTCAACATCTTTTATGCATTATATCCATAATATTTGAGTTTTTATGTATAATTCAATCTATATTCTTATTTTAGATTTAAGAATTCCCAAATTCCCAATAGATATGTATCAGTATTTTGGAAAAATCATAATTTATATTTGCATTATGGTTTACATGTACAACTAGCAAAAAACTTTCCATTGGAAAGTGGGAGTTATAATACCGTCAAACTGTCTACATATTATACTTTTGATACAATGGATTTGCGTTCCAACTTTTGTGCATGTTCCATTTTTATTTTTAAAAGTTGGGTGTACCTTGCAGAATATTAAGCACAAGTTCCTCATCAATCTTATTAGCCAACTTTACCTATCATCATCATCCAAGGGGATTCATCTCTTGACACGTTCTCGATGAAGTAACAAGCGCACTTAATAACGGAGAGTTTTCCATGCTCTTATCGTGTTCTAGTTTTGTGACAATTTCAGCATCTCTGTTTGAGCCAAAAATTAATCGTTTGCACACGTTCCAAACATACTTTGAGCTTGTTCAACATTGTTACTGACAGTATTTTTGAAGCTTTAGGGAATATGAATCAATCGATATATGTTGCGGGTAAAAGTAGCCCTCAAGACGAAAATTCCCTTGATAAATTGTATATCAATCTGATTGTGGTTGGTATGTGGTATGCGTAGGTATGTATCCTCTAAGGAGCAAGTGAAGAGTTTGAAATGATGCGGTAGATAAAATTCTATAGATTATAAAGCTTGGACAGTTTTATCTGGAATCTGCTCTAGTTCGTGCGTATCTTTAGTCTCAGGTGAATATACAAACTTGCTCTCGTCAAGTCATCTGTCAAACACGTAAAGTCACAATTTTTATGACCCAAACTCTTCTCAGAGAGAAGAAGGCGGAACCCTAGTTTCTATTATCATTGAATTATATATTTTGTGTCATTATCATACAGGTAATAATAATCAAGCTTTTGTTGAAGAGATGGAGAAAGAGAGAAGCTTTTGTATAAAATCGTATACAACAAGTCTTCAAAGTGCAGAACTGTCTAAAATTAGAATTTTTATGTAACTCGTGTTGGTTTACACAATATTTTACCACCCGCATAGGTGTTGTACTCAACTCCCACAGAGATCATGTCATGAAACTGACTTTACGTAAATGAATTATACATCACAACGCATAACATAGGAAAGAAGCACGTTGAACATGTCACCGAGAAGGAAGCAACTCAGATGTAACGAAAAGAAAGTGACCGACAGGGTCCACCTTTTTCATTTCTTGAGCGGAGCTGACAGCATGTCCAAAATCCACAACTCTACTCTCTGGAAGTTTACAGATTCATAATATGATACGCTCTTACATACTTTATGATGGACGTTCGGGCTTGGTTGTCGTACCAAAAATGAATTATATCATTTCTTCGGCCCAATAACATACACATTGTGAGGTTACATGTGCTCACACAAAATATTATATCCTGCAGAATATTTCATTTCTTTCTACAAGCGTGTTCCCTCAATCAAGACAAAGTTTTCTAGAAAAAGTCAATTCTGACTCGTCACTAGTTCCTCTGCTTTTCCCTTCTCTTCTACGATAGTATACTGTTGATATACTTCATTGATTTTCCTTTGTTCCGTCATAGGAATTCAGGAAGCAAACAAGTGTAGATACCACCATAAAGTTACGGTTGTATCAATAAGTTAAGTTAACTCCCTGGCAATGTGGGTTTGACTTTTTCTGTGTAAGTTTTCGTCTGGTCTACAGGGAACAAAGTGACGATGATGATGTGGGCCCATATAGATGCATATACTGAATTGGGTATATACCTTTGCGCATATGTGCGTGACATTACACTGAGCATACACAACAAAAACGGAGTTTTTGACAAAAGGAAACCTACGTGGTGGCGGTGGTGGGTACATTATGGATGTGGTTACTTTAAGAAATTCTCAAGAGAGTCAAGAAGACCACCGCTGCTGCTGTGTGTATTGCCGCTTTTTGATTGTATCCGTCATTCAATGCAATACGGCCCTTTTAGATTTTATTGTTGCCTCTCCGTAATAAGAATTGCACTTGGTTGTTGCTTTATGATTTTGTTTGTTTGATGCTGTTTACCATGTACTTTGGGCATTATTGACAAACCTTCCATAATATCACACTTTGGGCACTGTTACTTTTCCACATCATGCGAGTTACCATGATCAGCTTTTCTTGCTATTCTGTAGTAAAAGTCTATTTATAAGGAAATGCTTTTTCGTAGGATTTTTTTTATAGTTGAATGGTCACGACACAGGAAGACGGGATTATGAAGAGCACGATAGCAAAGTGAAAATCAAAACATGACATGTTTTCAAACTTTTCATTTTCAAGTAAGGTGTACATGGCGTTTCTTCTGTGATGAATATAATGTTAATATGTAAGGAACGTGCGTTACTTTTGTCAGCAATAATGCCTTCCCCAACAATGTAAAGACACAATCCAATTTCATTTTGAAACAATTTACTTTGGAGCAAGTGTATCAGTCATGCTTTATTCCTTGTGGACAACACAGAGTCGCAGGAATTTTTGTTTTGTTTCTTGAATGTGTCTTGTTGACGGCCACCAACCAAGTGAAGATGTGATAAGCATGAGATATGATATACAATCTGAATATCAAATGCAACCACAAGAGATATTTATCTTATGATATAACCTACTGAACGAACGGTCAACTTTTATTTTTGTGACTTTTCTTTGTTATTGTGATACGTGCCGAATACCGCATAATAAATGCAACTGTACAACGGTATTTCAGGAATGCATTGCATTTGCATTGTACTCTCGCACATTATTACTGGTTACCTAATTGCATCAAAATGCTTTCCTTGTACAAACAAGTCATATTTTATTGAGTAGTAAAGTAATAAAATGACATGATCGCAACAAGTATTTGGATGTACATGTATTTGATACAAATAACTGAAACTTGGACTTTCCACAAATAGCAGGCAAAATCTTGTCACATAATGGGTTTCCTGTTATCATACAAGTGTTTTGTTGTACCCCATGAGATTTCCCTGATGATGTTTGAACAACTAGTGCACTTTCTTATGACCATGCGAAATAGAAAATTCACGCATTTTATTGCATCCTCGAACTTGTCAAAGAGATGTAACACGCTGTTGTTGCAAAGGAAAGCAGCTGTGTCGACCAGTTTGAGGTTGTTAGCATTTTGATTAGTTTCACTTTATTGCAAATATAACAATAACAAGCACTACACAGTTTTCGGACAAGCATAATATTCGAGGAAATGCTCATGTTGGCTCTTTTTATACGATACTCTCGATCGGTTTTTTAGAACTGCCATTTGTCATCCTCCCACGTTTGCTTTGAAGGGATTTTTATCAAATGAATTTGAAATGCATTTGCACATAAAATGTAAACGTAATTTCATGCATCTTTAGTCAGTTTACTTTCTTCAAATGACACAACAGTTAACAATAAAAATCTGCCAAACTTTATTGTAAACCAATGTTACAGCTAAAATCCTGTATAATGAGAAGAGCTTTTGTTAGTTGCTCTCTGTGTTTTGTATGCTACGGAAATACTTTTAATCACCCCGAGAAGACCTGTATTTTCAGAACTACAAGGCATGCAGTCTGTATCATTATCAAACGTACAAGTTGATTATCGGTATCCCGCTGTTCAAAAGAGATTAACCTTATGCATGAAAGTGTAATGACTTTTTTATTACTTTTCCTCACAGTCATCACCACCACCACCATTACTACTACATGTACTAACTGCTGCTAGAAAATATTCACGGAGTAATCCATCTTTTTTTCTTTCTCTTGTGTACGTCATGCATGTCCAGTAGAGAAAGGCTTATTTTCAATACATGAATGTGGTATTGGTAAATATTACACAATCGACATCGACAAACCGTTTGTGGAGCTCTGGGTGTTTGTTACCTCTTGTGTAACTTGGCGTGCTCATTCAAAAAACTTATTGTTGTTCTCTCCATGATACAAACAGAGAAATACTAAAAAATTGTAAACTAAAAGCTGTTACTTTAAGTGCTTATCTAATGTCTATTACAAATTGACAAAGGAAAAGTATAGTATCTCTCAGTAGAAGAAGAAAAAGAAGCATTCAAGCTTGAAACTATAAGCCCGCCTGAATATACTGTTACAAGGAAAGAATTAAAACCGTTGTTGGTTCTTCCTGTTCTTCTGATTTGCTTTTTATTATGCTTTTAACAATGATAAAATCCATCCATCTCTCTTTGTTGTTTAACAATCAACAATTGAAACAGTTAATGCAGGGAGGCTTGCTTTTAAATGCCACACTCCATTGTTAATCGGTATCATTAGCAGTGCTCAGCAGGGGATTAATGAGAAATGCACGCCAGACTTTTTACAGTGATCTGCAGAAAATATTATTGCTCTCAATGAGGATTCATCTATCAAAATGGGGACTGTTTGTTGCATAATACGAAAATATTTAGAAAATTTGGAACAAAACAAAGTCCCTCGAGTAGTCCCTTAGAAGAACTCATCAAGTCAATTTGTTCCTTTTCACTGAATAAATACTGCGCTTGTAAATATTAATCGCTGCAATGTCTGAGTATATTAATTAAACTGCTCAATCATGCACCAAAACCGAGCTTCGCCTCATAGACGGTTGTGTACGGCAAAACGGAACATTGTGAATACCGTTCTTGTTGTCGTGTCTCTGTGTGCCTTTTTCCTGTTATCCTGTGACTTGCTTCCACTCAAACGCTCATAAAATTCAACTTTCGATTCCTGCAACACGAAAAAGGATGTTTCTCGCACTTGAGGAATCTTTTTCATTTTTTCCACGGTTGACTGGACATTCCCCTTTTTGCTTGTCGATTATCTTCCTGTATATCTATCTGAATCCCGTATGCACCTGTATTATCTACTTATATGCATAAATACTTTCTTTGCAACTGTAGTACCACATGATATTCTGTTTCTGCTGTTGATAAAGATCTACAAGAGATACCTATATGTATATTATTTCAACGGATAAATGTATTTTTTCGAAGCAAGCCCTATTGAGTATTGAATCTCTTTTTGCTTACTACATAATGTCATCTTCTCCACTGCTATCCTTTTCATCATCACCAGTTTCCTCCAAGGAGAAAAAAACAAACGCAACCAAAGGCGATTCTTGACAAACCATGCATAAATAGGGATGGTATGGTCTATAGTTAAAAAAAGACACATCTCCGATCAAAATAGCATGCTTTAAGAAGTGGATATATTTCATAGAATCTATTGGCGTTTCGTGTATGTATCCAGCTTTCATTCCTTGAGTCATTCCCATCATCATCATGACTCAATACATGGGTTCTGTTTACGCTTCTGTGGACACTATTGAGCTGCTCTTTCAATATGGAGACTAGCTGTTTTAGGTATCAACTGCAAAACTGAAAGGGATGACAATCCGGAATATACAAGTTTTTTGCCTGTGTCATTTCGATTTTTTGCCTTCTTTTTCCATTGTCAAAGAAATTGCTGTAAAAAATCGAATGCCAATGGCTGAACTTCTAAGGTTTTTCTCTCATCGCAGAAAAAGATGATGCAAAAGCAAACGTGATGTGATGATGACGCTTGAACGGTCGCATGATTTCCTTGATATGTCGGATCGTTCTGTGGCCAGTAGCCTTTGGGCCTCTCTTATTGGTTTGTTTTTGGTTGGGAAAGAAGAAAGCAAAAAAACTGTCTTTTGAGTTTCTTTTCACTTTTATGTTATCACCACTTTGGTGAATTTCCTTAGAAGAATATGAGGCTGAGATAAAGGAAAGGGAAGCAATGTGACGGCGAGATCTCTTGCTGACGATAATATAATGCTTGTCCGTACAAAAAGAAGAATTCAACCGAAAGGCGGTGATGATGACAGAAGTGATGTCCTTTTTTTACAAAACATTCCTCAGCTTCGCAATTAAAAGCTTTCGTCAAACATTTTTAACAAGTGCTTGTTGTAGTACACTTTAGGTTTCTCCTTGAGTAGAGTGAGCCATCAGCATGATGATGATGATCATTGGCATCACACTCATCATCATTCTTGTTCCATAGAAAATCCTTTGCCTTTGTTTGGAAGAGAGGAGCGAGGCCCTAAATTAAATGAAGAAAATGAGGGTGGATGGGGAATGGCGATGATTATGATGAAAGCACACACATTCCAATCTGCTTTTTAGTCACTAACCCTTTGTCTCTTTTCTCATTTTCTCCAATATTACTATAGATGTCTACATGACGAACAGTAGGATAAGGGATATTACATCAAGTGTTGTGAATGTACATATACCTAGTAATGTCACTGGCATTTCGTCATTTCATTATTGAGGGCATTGATGGTTGGAAAGGCACTCATCCATAATTGAAATGGGGATTTTATTGTGCACGCATGCAGCAAAGTTGGAGGTATGTGCGTAGTAGTAATCAATGCGTGTAGAATAGTATTATTTGATTGAGAACCTCTCCAGCCATTTACACTCAAGCATTTCAATCTATCTTCCAAAACCAACAAAAGATGACTAATCACAAAATTTTGAAGGGTTGTAAACATTTAATTTTAAGTACTGCATGCAGGACAGGTAGGCATATCCTCTGAAGCATCCTGTTGAAACCTCGAGAGAGACAGATATGGAAAATGTGTGTTTTATCTGAGTTTCAACTCGAGTGGCGACATTAATTACACCGAGAACACGAACGGAAGATGCGATTAAATACACGGACCACTGAGAGTAGTGTCGTATAATGAGACAACTTATTTCCATTTCTGGTGATAATCACACAAACATATCTTCACCCTTCTATTTTTTCAGTGGACCGTGATTTACATGCCTCTTGCATTTTTTTATTCATTAGCCAAGCCGGGAATACTTGGAGACCGGTAATGAGTTGTTTTCTATGTACACTTCTACCAGTTCCATTAATAAGGTGGATTTGCATAATTTGCCGTTTTACAGAGTTAGTAGTACTAGCTGGATCTGCAAATAAGCGGTTCCTGTCTGCGTCAAGGGTTTTAATGAGCTACTCAAGTGCAGAGGGTGTAAAATTCTATTTGATTCACTACAGTGAGCTATCATGTATCACGTTTATGCTCTCTTACATCTTGGTAGCATGAAGTAAAAGTTAAATTTAAGCATGGCCTTCAAGCATCAGATTTTACCTGAATTTAAGTACGTTTCCTGGAAACACAAACGGCTTTTGTAAATAAGTATATACAATATTAACCATTCCATTCCAGCTGCAATTAAATCTTTATTTCATAAAAAATTGTGTGTGCACTTTTTGAATTGGATTTAGCGACAAAATGTTTCACGTGTAAGGAAACAGAAACAAACTCTCAAATTTCTTAAGTTTTTTTCTGTAACGACAACTGAAAAGTTTTATGTCATTGTAAAAAGATTGTTTTTAAACAACGATCTATTGAGCTATCCACAACACCCTGAAGTGAAATGCTGCCTTTTGCTCTGCTATTTAAAATTATTTTGAATCAGAGTAACTTAATTCTATCTGCTAACAATAATCATACCTAAAATTGGTGTCGATTTTCTCAATACATTTAGGAATATATACACACATGAACAAACAATTGTCAATTTCGCCATCAGGGACAGATGGTTTTACATTTGAATTCATCATTATTCTCCAGGCTTTGAATTGAATGGATTACACAATATTAAATGACAACGAGAAAGCTTATTATTCTGGCATGTGTACTGAGTAAATCTGCTTATTACAGCTTTTGTATTTCATTTAGGCATTCTCAAGTGACAAAAATTCTTTTATTTTATACAAGTTTTGAAATGCAATTGGACTCTTTTTCATGAATGTTGTTCACTATTCTTCAGCTATTTACTAAATACCTTTATGTCCCAACAATGTTATACTAAACATTATCCTATTAAAATATTTAGTATTAAAGAAGATGTCATTTTATAAAAGACGCGCTTGCATGCAATGCCCTAATTACCTCCCACTCCCAAGATGAATTGGAGAGGACTGAGTTTAAAAGAATTCACAGTAACCAAATAATCTAAAGGTGCGACTTTAATATTCGAATTCCAAGTAGACAAGAATAGGTCGAGGGATGCATTCCAGTACTCAACGTTTGGTTTCTTGAAGAACTTCCGCCAACTATTTCTGTATGAATTTGTTCTTCATACATAATCCTCACATATTTCCCCAGGGAGGAAACCACCTACTTACTTTCAAGCTTACTACCTAAAAAATTTAGTAAACCTCAACTCTTTTTTATATTTCAATATACAAAATTTGTAGAAGCATAATCTTGAGAACGTAAGAGCGGAGATGATATACT
Source organism: Entomobrya proxima (assembly GCA_029691765.1). Classification (NCBI taxonomy): domain Eukaryota; kingdom Metazoa; phylum Arthropoda; class Collembola; order Entomobryomorpha; family Entomobryidae; genus Entomobrya; species Entomobrya proxima. Next base: position 13,019,830 of record CM056169.1, read on the forward strand.
AAGAGATAGGGAAATATCATGATGCAATCAAAGCAACGATTCGATGAGTGACAAAGATAAAGAAAGTGTAGTATTTGTATTTGCTTTCATTTGCTGGGCTGGGCAGAACTCAAAGGAGTAAACTATATTTTTTGCTTTTGCCATTCATCTACAGTCCGTTGTCAGTGTGTTTTCTTAAAACATGCTTACTGTTTTACCAGATCATGTTTTTGATTACATCTTAACATCACAACACCGGGCCAAAACTAAAAACAGTGCATTATGATTGTCGACATAATATTATGTACTATACAAAGATCATCATACAAATAAGAGGATGTTGGTTTTTAATACCTGTGTAGCTGTATTGAGCCTTGTATTTATATAAAAGTACACGGTAGTTCACCCCTTCCATTTGTGAAGTCTTCTCTGTCTACAGATTTTTAAGTAGCTGGGGAGGAAGATTGTGTAATCCCTAGCACAAACTTTGATATAAAAGAATTGTCATGTAATGCTTTTGACTCTTAAAAATTCAATTGGTAGTTTCATATCAACTTCCTGAACTCACAACGCAATCCTTTTTTTCTATTCTAGTTTGTTTGCAGCAAAAACAGGGTATTATAGAGCAGCCCTTTTCATCCAATAAATTTCAAATCAGATTTTAGGATCAGTTCCATAATCATCATTGTAGCATCATCATGATTCATGATAATCATCGTCAAAAAACAAGCTTGGCATAGTAGACTGACTCAACCCTTTTTGTTAGAGTAGTACACACTCCTATTATTTGGTATTTTCGTTCTTTGCATCGTAATACTACGTATCCTAATTCCTTTCACCTTGCCTTCAGTACGGCTTAACTTGTTTTGAAAGGTCTCACAGCATGATTGAATACACAAGTAGACACTATACGACATGAAGAAGATGACAAAGACAATTTTAACGGACAACTGCGACAAGGAAGAAAATTGTCCCTTTTGGTGATGTTAAATAGGTAAAAAGTTTTCAGTCCCTGCCCAAGTTTATGTCACAAATTCTCTCAAAGAACATTCCTCATTCATCACGGTGCAGCTTACAGGTAACCAGAAGACGTAGTACAGAAAATCATCCTCTTGTTATATTTTTCACAGAACTAGATCAGATATCAGGGATAATGATGAACTGTGAAGGGCGGATAGATGGATGAATGACTGTCCCCTTGTTTTGAAAACAAGCGACGCATGCATGGACATATTATGAAGACAAGAGCATCTTCATCGTATTAAATTTGAGGTTTTTTCTCGAGCAATCGGAGGAATCCTTTTTGTTTTCTTAAAGAATAAAATAGCATGATGATCCTCAGTATTACGTATTCCAACCAGGTCGCTCACACTCAATAGAGACTTACGGGAATTATTTTAAACAAAGGACGAAAACGCAACAGGACATGACACGAACAACGTGACTATGACACACTACAGAGTGGAAATAATTTGGTACCTAGAATATGTCAGCTCCTACTAGTGCTGCTTATGCTAGTCTAGTTACCTGATTTTGCACCTGGACAGTTGAAGGAGATAACAATTTCAATTTTCTTCGTGTGCATCGCTGCGCAAAACAACAAGATAAAAAGTTATAATGATTAAGAATAACAAACAAGAGAGATGGCACTTTTCTTTCTTTGCCAATAAGTGTTGGCCTTGCTTTGACAAAATATCTGGCCTCTTAAGTGTCTGCAGATGTACGGAAAAACAAATCAAACAATTGTACATGAGAGTGCATCAATATTTTACAGGACAGAACGGTTTAAGTGGGTGCATCTGAGTACTGCGTGATATATCTTGTCGTGATCTACTAACCAACCTCAGTTATTGAAAATATTTGGAAAAAATAATAACCTTACGTGCTAAAATCCCTTAAAATTGTCCATCATTTTTGGACTTTTAGTAAAATTTCTACTACTCAAGAGAAACGGCACATCTCAAGCTTTCCTTTGAGAAACTAACTTTAGTTGATCTCAGCTTTCTTCTTCTTTTAGTATAAAGCATTTAAACTGTTTGATGATTGCGTACTAGTGTTAAGAGGAAGAATGAAATGAATGCAAAAATGTCTAAAGTTAAAATAAAACTGTTTGTTTCTCATGATGGAGTGAGCAAAGGGCAAAAAATAATAACAACAGTAGTCGTCATAATATTATTATCATCTCCATCTCCATTTTGTCTTTGGTCGCACAGCCCATTAAGATGATACAGATATTTTTACAGGAAAGTCACATGGATGAACAGATGCAAAAGACAAATGACTACCTTAACGATCTCCCCTGCAGAGCAGTAGTTGTCTCTTTTAAAAATCTGCGTTCAAACTGCATAATAACTTACAGTGCAGAGTACCACTTATAGTACAGAAGTAAGCAGTAAAGTTGTTATCGTTTTTGTTTACTGTCGTGAATAAGCATATTTCAGTTTAAATAACTTCATTGTAATAAACGTGCGGTCATTCTAATAAACTAAAGACGAAAACTATAAAACATATCCATATGGAACGGGTAATATTCATTGTGAAAGTTCTGTTGATCCTCCTGGAATTTGTTTGAAATTCTTTATAGAAACACATATCTTTAAATTTTCCGATGGAGAGAATTTAGTGCGCATTACAATTAACTGCATGTTTGACGATTACTGTGACTGTAGTCAGAAATACACAATCCTTCATGAGGAATTCCATATTTACATTTCATCAATGTAAAAAATTTGTTGCATGCATTATGAATTCCAACTCATTTGATATTTTCGGGGTTTGTAAAAACAACATTTGTAAAATACCGAAGGACTTCTTTTAATAAAAACGTCTTAATTTCTTTATCAAAATCTATAAGCAACTAATTCTTTTAGTGTAGAACCTTAAACTTTATTTGGGCACAGTAATGTTCAGAAATTGGTATGTTGAAATTTTTAGAATAGGCCCATTTTAAAAATCCACGAGTACATATCGTGTTCCTATTATCGTCACGAAAAACGAGGAAAGTGGTTTGTCTGTGGTATTTCTATGTAATATTCTATATTGAGAGATCTTACTATCTCATCTTATCTGCTAGCAAGATGGTACATGCAGTGCAGTGACTTTTTTATGTGATTACTACTTAATTTAAAATGACATTATGAAACCCATTTCCACAAAATAATATTTTTTACTTTCCTTTTTTGTTATAAAAGCTTTGTAAATTCCTAGGTGGAATCTTTTTGTCTTGTTATGTCTTATCTGGAGCATTTATCAACACTCTTAATTTTTAACATGCTCGATGTTGTCTTTTCTTTATCTTTCTTGTGCGTTAGGGTCATGATGACATCAAATGGTTTCAAGTTGTGCGTGTCCAGGCCAAAAGAAGACTGGAGAAGCAATTATTATTCTATGTGATATAGTGTATAAAATACAAAGCAAGTCTTGTCTACAGAAATTGTGTGTTTGAAACCCAATAGTATAATGATGATAGCATGTTCAAAAAGCACAATAATAATAATTATTACTACAACACATCATCAGGAGCACTAAAGTATATAATAATATATCTTGTGTCTCTTTGGCTTTTTTGTCCAGTCAAAGAATACGGAGAAAATGATCTTTTTATAGCATTATAAATAAATAAATTCAGGTTAAGTCAAGTGAAAAACACCTCCTTCCTTTTTCTCTTTCCAAGTTCACCTAAATAAAGTCCCCTTTTCCAGGCTTAAATCTTATTACAGCTCCTTGCTCCCAACTCCAGCAAAAAAGTGTATTTCTACTGCAGTATACTGTAATATTAAGAACAAGTCGATGTGACTATGTTGTTGGTGACTTTTTTCAGTATTTTTAAGGGTCCTAAACGGACAATTTTATGACTATTTGGACAAGCGATGAGTACGGGGCGGTACGGAAACATTGGTGAATGACTCAACTGCACTGTGTATCTTGTCGCAGTGCCCGCATTGCTAACTGTTCCGCCACTACATTCACATCATTGAAGATCATGATGACGATCATGATGATGATCATCCTAAAAAAGTCACAAAGTAACCAAAAAGACATATTTCCCATTGCCTGTAATGACACAAAGAATTACTATCTTTCGATGAACCTTTTCCTTTCTATATCGTCTTCTGTGTACAAAGTGTTCAACAAGCATGTTTCGACTTAGAACCGCCATATAGCCCTGCTTTACAGTGTCCATTTTAGGATACCATCATGAACCTCTACTTAGTTTTTTATTGGCTTTTCGTTGGTTTAGAGCACACAAACACACATCCGCGGTAGTAGTAGTAGTAGTGCAGTAGTGGTACGATTTTTTTCTCGCATACAACAAACATGATACTACTAGTACTACCACATTCTACAAGGTATTATTATTGCCATCTTCTCAAGACGATGATGGTCCGGGATAAAGGACATTATTTTCCCTTCATGACCATTTTACGACTTTGAAATTTACGGTCAGTCCGAAACTGCTTGAGTCAAGTGAAGGAGCTCGTAGTTAAGAAGATTTTTTTCTCACAGTCAGCAGTAGTCACAGTATGTAACAAGAGCTTCTTAACATTTTTTCCCAAAAAACATTCTGGCCAGGAATACCAAATGCATATTATAAGATGATGTCACCAAGTCACTAGCATATTACAAGTATAAAGAATATAGTTTAAAGAGTTTTAGGAACAGGTTCATTTTATTACTGTCTTTTGAAATGAAAAAGCATAGTAGAAATGTATATACACGCGAGTGTTTATGAAGTACCTTCAAGGACCCTCAAGTACCTTTCTTTAAGACATTTTCAAGAAAGGTTGAAATCGTTATTTTCCCAAGTTTACTACAATATGCTATGGGCTACATTTTGCATGAATAAACAACATTATGTTTTGGTTTGTTACCCATGCATTGCATTTAGAAAAAAAAACAAAAAATGCAGTTTGACTTTTTGACAATGGGATGACAATGTTGTACAAAACAACAACAATGACACATTGATTTCCAGAAAAAAGACATTTTCGACAACCCTGCATAACTTTGGTAATGGTTTTCCCACATGATACTACATTAGAGAATGGAATGGTTCAGGATGGACCTACTGTTTCAAAACTGAATCTTTTTACGCTTGAGCAGAGCTCCGACTGATTTGCTTGTCAAAACAGAACATAACCCACAGCAATGTTTATTTCACTTTCAGATCCTAGATACTATGTACTATATATTATTCAGTTAAAACACGCTTGGTAAAGTCATGAGGTTTACGAATAAGCCTGGGAAAATACAACATTTACATACAAACAACAATTTTTTGAAGGGAATGATTGGTGGGAGGTTCCTTACTTACAAGTCAAACTTTTCCTAATGAAATAATTCAAATATAATATTCTCGAAATATAAATACACATGATAGACAACTATAGGAATTGTGAATGCTTGTTTTACTCGCGAGATATTTAATCCGTTTTCTCCGGCTGAAACACTCTTTGGGAGTTTTCTTTTCGTTTTTGTTTTTATCGGATTAGTTGTCAAGCTCCTAGTTTAACAAGACAGTTCCTGTTGAATCAATTTTGTTTGGATAAACCAATGAGAAAATTCCGTTATATTTTACTAACAATGAAAGATAATATGACCATGTTTTGGAAAGAAACTTATTGAAGGGTTGTTCCGTGGTTTATATTCTATCACTTCTGATGACTTGTAGGAACCCTAATGCCTAGTTATTTGTAAAATGTTTGGCAATGCCGCACATGATCTATGCTCATTTGCCACTTATACCAAATGGCATGCATAAAAGCTAGGTAAAAATATTGTAAAAATGCTTATAGCCTTTCAAGCAAAGAATTTCGAAAGCAAACATAGGATATTTGAGTTTGTCAAAAGTTACTTGAATGTATTTCCCAACTTGTCATTTTCAGTTGCTTCTGTTTTGAAGTTGTTATAATCTGTGACGCATCTGAGCTACCTCTGACTGCTACTGGATATCTCCCCCGGCAATCACATCTGTAGTTATTTCTATAATTTATTCCCGACTTTTTTACGGGCCCATTGAAATATTATTGCTGCGTGTTCTGGTTCTGATTTGAGCGATTTGTCCTATGAACATGAGTATCTATATCTTTCTTGCACCTCGATTAGTATGTAAGAACCAAGCTTGCATACAAAAATCATTGTCCTCCTCATGTGAAAATTTACTCTGTCCTTTGATTCGTCTTTTTTATACCAGCATGCATGTCCCACTTTGTTTTATGGTACATTGTTGTCACTTTTTTTGCTGCAACTGTCTCAACATCTCGGCTACGCTTTTCACAACAAACCTCACAACTCAGAACATGTGTCATTGTCGTCAACATTTCATCATGAATGTTATGCTGTGTTAATGCATAGGCAGAAGCTCATGTGAAAAAATAAAACAACGAATTTTACTGCGCAACTTTAAAATTTTAAAAACTTTTTTCGATGCACACCAAAGAAGATCGCTGTTAGTCTTCTGAATATTTTGTGCAAGGAAAATCTTAAAGTTTAAAACTGCTTCAGTTTCGATTCGCTTCATCTCACAAACTCCAGCTTGCTTCTCAATAGTATGTGGCATTTTGTTTCTTAAAAGAATGTATAAATTCAATTTATAATTCAAAGTCATCTTCTCACTCAGTCATACGACGACAAACAAAAAATGGAATTGCTAACAGATGCTGTGAATTTTTATCAATTAAACGTTTTTTGCTCCTGGTGGCATTTCTCACGACTCTAGACCAACTTTCTCCTGTTTCACAGAGGGAATACTTAAACAAATTGAGCATATTTTGTAAATTCCTGGGTAATAAGTTCAACATGATTGGCCTTCTCAATTTCACAGTTTCAAACTTTCATGCCATCATTGTAGGGCAGGGCATACGTACACAAGGGATAGCAAAACAATAAAAAACAACTTATTTGTTTTTAAAACATTGTCTTTCAGTTTTTCTTTGATTTTGTTTTATTTTGATGTTTGAAATACGCATTGTCTTTTTAACTGAAAAACATTTGTACAACAAAATAGGTAATTAGAAACCTTTTATCAAGTTGTCGTTCCCATTCTATCTTGTTTAGAAACCGCTGCCATGTATCTGTTACGTTGTATCCTAGTCGTATGACACTATATACTCGACCAAACTATTTTAATTTGAACCTTCACGCAAGTTTGGCCTACCAGCTAAAATGTTTGCCAAGAGATAAATTCAGCCAAACAGAGAAAAAGCAAATCAGTCATGGGAAAAGAAATGGAAAGAAAGCGGACGGAGATGAGGACAGTTGTAGTAGCAGGAGCGTAAAAGAGATGAAATGGGAGTCGACGGGCGGTCCATGATATTCCTGGTTCGTCTCGGTCAGATTATAATAAAAATAATAATGTTGATAATGATGAGATCTATAGGATGACAATGACTACTACTTCTTCAACTACTGCAGTTACGTTATAACCACAGTGCATCAACCTACTCTCGTAATGCCACTCTGCGTTGACGTTGTCGTAAAACAGTGTCCCTATTATTCCTGTAATAGAGGGACAGTGACAATAAGGATGTGTATACCCAGGTAACGTTATTATAACCGTGATCTCTTCTCGACTTGTATAAGCTTAGTATAAAGTTGGCTCATGGTGATTGAGGTAGCATTATAAAGTTTTACTAGCGTCATATCACAGACAAGACAACTTTCATTCTTTACGGAGTCAGTGTGCATTAAAGTATGTATATATTAGCTATACAAAACTAATAATATTGATAATAAAGTGCATAAAAGGTTGCTACTGATGACCAAACCAACACATCATCATCGTCACCGGGATGCCATTCCAAGTGATCTTATCCCTTATTATTACGTTTTGTCTGCATTATTGTGTTTCTGACGGTTTAACTACTGTCACGCTTTAAGTTGCTTATTGGACCCCCTTGGTCTCCTTTAGTCTCTCTGTCTCCGTAACTCTCTACTTACTACTGGCGTGCATAATCCATCTCGTCGTAGGGTCAGTTATTGTCTGTTCTTTATTTTATGCGATGTTGTATTCTTATTGTCTTATTTTTCTTCCTCTGCGTTCGTAGAATGCACACACACAGGCATAATAATATTGTCATCCGTAAACTTCCATTCAACAATGATGCAGTAATCATAAAAGGTGCATCTTCCCTGTCTCAACTGAGTTTGGTCTGAAAAGATGATATAATATATCCCGAGAATATATAGAATCCCTCCTAAATCTCACTTCTTTTAACAGCAGAGTCGTGTGCAAGACACATAGTCACAGTGCACGTCAGAGAAAAAACATCAGATGCGGTGGCGGATGAGATAAAATGAATTATGACTGGTATTATTGGTGTGCTGCATTGTATTCCCATTTCCCATTCAGCTTTATCCGATTTCCTTGTCCATTATTGTTGTTGTGTAGTAAATGCGTAACGATATATACGCGTAGAAAAAAATTGGAACAGATTTATTAACCGTCTTTATGTACTGAAATTGAATGAATGAATCTTGTTCCTGGAGACTAGAGTTGTTATTTTACGTTACATTTAAACCAATATATACATGCATTCACAGAATTGACGGTGATCGTGTTAAGTATATTCTCATGCATTTAGTCATAAATCGGAAAATGAATGGGACCGTGTAATAAGATACGCTTTTATTGGATAATTGAACGATAGATAATTGAGGAAATTACTGGATTTTTATGAGTTCAATTTATAAACAGAGACATTGAATGATATATAATTCTGGTTACGGGTGTGTGGATTATAGCTACTATTGGTGGTGACTTTTTGGGGAGTTTGTTGTCGGAGGAATGGGTTCCCACACTTTATCTACCACATAAGTTGAACGCACTTTGAAAAACATTTTTGATAAGATGACTCAAGGGGATTAGTTCAAGATAAAGTGTTCAGTCTAATCTAGTTTGGTATGTACCAGATCAAAATATTTGGACACACTAACTATTCTCATGTGTCATATATATGTATTATCAGTAATATTAAAATTTACATTTCACTATGTCTGGAGTACACTATGAGAAAGAATGTTCTCTGTAAACAAAATCTGTACACGATAGCCAATCTTTCTCTATTTACCACATGGAAAGGGCCTATTTTAATTATGAGGTCGGGACAGGATCTTGCAAACATTTTCATCCAAGCGCTTTTGTAATAATGATTTGCGGACCACTTGTGCTTCCAAGATTGAGAACTAAGAGTAGCACAACTGCACAAATGAATTGTTCCAAATAAAATGAGCACACAGTTCCAAAAGAAGAAAGGGAAAGCCAGATATCCAGCGATTGGAACTTTGCCGTTGAGCTCAATCGTTCCGAAAAGTGAACCAATGATGACAACAGAACAACTACAGAAAATGTTTGGCAAATGGTGGAACTGGAAGCAAGTGTTGTAAAGTTTAATCAACAACTGTGTTTGTCTATAAAATAATGCCTGCTGTTTTATGAACCTTTGCTTCTCTTTGTAATTATTGTTGGTCAAAAATGATCTTTCAGTATCTCTGTTTGATAGAAACATATCATTAATTTAAATATTTGTTAATTGAGCATTTCTGTGGTTTGCTAACAACAAGAATAACTTACTTGTAAAAGCAAATGTATGAGTTCAAAAGTCCAGCAATTGCTACAATAAGATTGGAAAGAATGCTCGTTGACATTGCTCCGGCAGTAATCAGAATAACCTCCACGGAATAAATCAAAATACGGCTTTTTAAAGGCAACTTATCCGGATTTGAACAGTTCAGAATGGCGTTTCCGAGATATTGCGGGGAGCAGGGAGCGACCCATGAAAGAAGAGGAAGTATAAAGGGACATAATGTTGCTCCTATTACAAGCACAAGCGTGACGATATTGGTTAAGCCTGCCTTTAGCACTGAAAAGATTAACAAATTCAACTGCATAGGTTCGATTTAGAATTGACATTGGCAAAGATCCCAAAATTTTAATACAAATTTACCGATTCCGGTTTTCCTTTGAAATAAAATCACGCTATTTACCAGCAATGCAATTTCGTTTCTTCTGGACGCGATATTGGTTTGAGCCCAATGAACACCTAAACTAATTGTTGTCCAAAGCACTAGTAGGATTGACGAAGCAACATTAACTTTGCCTTTGCCAGTTGTGGCCCAATAAACTACTCGTAAAGGCATGCATAAGGCAAAAAATAGAATTACAAATCTCCACAAGTACCAACAGTAAAGCTTTGTATTATTTTTTGACGCAACAGAAACCTTTCTTGCAAGGCGACATTCTTGGAGCGTAAATGGGGCACAACAAATGAATGATGTTACACGTATTTGCAGAAATACAATTTTAAAAATATGCATAATATTGATTTTCGCAATATACTTAAGATTTAAGACCAAGGCAAAAGTAAAATGGTAAAAAGTTTTCGACCAAAGCAAAAACAAAGGCTGTTCTTGTTTCTATTTTTATTATTTATTATTCAGTTCAATATAGTATCAAACTAAGAAGTAAATTCGCCAATGCGAAAGTATATATTCCAATAATTTCAAAATGTAAATGAAAACCGCTCATGTAACTTGTTTATGAATAAGATCTATTTGACTAAGTTTTTATCACATAACATGGCTCAAAAGTTAATTTGTAGCTGTTAACTTCAATAATACTTTATGTATTTTTAATAGTACTTGCTTTATGTAACAAAACTAATAAAGATATTGTCAATTTTGTAGGCGTTGGATCTTCCAACGAGTGAACTTTTTGAGTTACACGTGTCTAAATGACAACAGGAACTTGAAAAGGCGTGTCGCATGACTGGCACCTTACATGATATTTTATTTAGCCCAATTTATTCACAATAAGTAGAACCATTGCTGAGTTCTTAGAACCCAAATTCGCCGATTGGGTTCATTAAGAATGGATAGGCAAAATTCACACAAACCTAGTAAACCATTTCGGTAATTTGAACCGTAGTTACATCAATCAATACTCAAAAAAACAATGTATCGACATGATTATTTGACGCAATAAAAGTCTTCCCAGGAACCATCTGCAACTTACAAGTACATCTACAAAGACAAATGGAGGCAACCTGGTGTGAAGAAGCCCACAACAGAGCTGCCCTTTGGGTTGTTCAATCTCACAATGGGGTGCTTTAGAAATAATTGTAAAGGTAGATATGCACGCATTTGATTTTATGGAGCAGCATCACCTAATAAAACGGGCTACTTGATTTTCATGCATTTTTACAGGATAAAAATACCTTTTTACTCATGCTGACTGATCTATAAAATATATAAAAAATCATCAATAACATGACCCGACACTCATTGAAAGTGTTGGCACTCTGGTCTTATCACGCCAAGATATTTTGTTGCTTGTTATTAATGGTTAGAAAACTTGGTAATTTTTTTTATCAAGTTCATTTACGCGAGCTCCCCTTCCATTGTAGCAAACTGGACAAAAGTAAAAGTGGAGTTACAATCACAGTAGCAGATATAATTTGATATTTTCGGTCAGCGAAACTAAATATCTTAAAGAAACTTTTTGTTATGTCTTCAATTAACACTTTTATGTCCCCAGCACGCAAGAATTACATGATTTTTTCTCAGACTTTTAGCTTGTCAAGTATCCACACTTGATAAGGGTTAATAAAATTTAATACTATTGCGCATTATTACCTATTTTATTGATTTTTTTTACAAAATCAAACTTTTTTCTTTGGAAGAGTTTGATTTTTATAGAGAAAACTATCATATTACGCTGCTTCGCCTACATTCTTATAACATTTCCTTTAATATCTTACAACCCCGATAATAACGTTGCGTGGTGGATACACCATGCGGATTTTACCGTTTTCTGTTTTTCCACGTAAATAAAAGTTGTTCCGAGGATAGGAACAGTGAGTAGAAGCAAGTGAGTAAAAAGGGATGCAGTTTCCTCCCTCGTTCTTTCTTTTTTTATGTCTCCCGTTGCGACTTGTATAGCTCCATCCATTGTATAAATGGAGTGTGGACACACGCTGAGATTTCTGTTGGGGATGGAAGGAATGTGATGGAAATAGAGGGAACGAGATCGAGAGCCGTACAGAAATAAAAAGAAACAACACGAAACTAAGGAATTGTGTGTAAGTGCGTAAAAAAGTTGATATTTCTGTTTCAAAGGTTAATAGAGAAAAAGGAGGAGAAGGAGATAGAGAGTAAGTGAATGGTATTGCTGCTGGGCCGGTGTGAAATATTGCATCTTTATGGGTGGATATTCAAGTTGCGTTATTGCTATTTACGTCGTACAGGGGGAAACAAAGGAGTGAAACTAAGGTGGAGACGAGATGGTGTTAAAACGACTTGCTTTACACAAAACAACGTGTAATTCACAGAAGATGAAGGACAACAATGAATGGCAAAAATTGCTTACTGGAAGGAATGATGTAATAATTCGTAAAATTTTGACAGGTTAACTTGTCTTGAGAAAGGATTGCTGGTATGCTTTTGTATTTGTATTTTAGGACAAGTGTTTCTTTGAAATATATAAAACACTTTTCCAACTTTTCCCACAAAAATCTCTCACCATCAGAATGACATTTTTCATGACAAATCTCTTTTTGTTTACTTAAAAGTTGCTGGAAATGCCACCAGAACCGGCTGCAACTACATGCGAATGAATTGCTAGCTATGTAATATTCTCTGTGGTTTTAGCACATTTTCGTTTTATTGAGAGGGCAGATGAGATCCGTTTACTTTGTGATTGTGTGACAAACCACAAACATATTACCTTATGTGTGCAAACAAGTGTGAAGACAATATGCAAAGTTGAAACTCTAAATTTAGCTTTAATTGGTCATAAATAATCTTTACTTAGGGCCGTGTAGTATGAAAATTAGGTGTAAATTGTAGAGGAGAAAATGTGCAAAAGGGTTTACCATGGACCATTATAAAATGATACCATCGGTTTTTGGCTTGCACCTTCCCTTTCAACAAGAAGAGGAGAAATGCTGAATAAATTCATCAACTACGTGCAAAGTATAAATTTACTCATTCATCTTCATCAACAAAGTATGCTTGCTCACCGTCGTCGTTTCACCAAAAGCTGAATAAGTGCTTTTGTGGTTTTGTAAGTTAATCTGTGAGTGCTGTGTCAACACTCAACCAACCAAGCACATACTTATCCCAAGCTAGATCCTTGCATATAAATTCAGATATTTTATAAGGAAATTTAGAAATGCTTTTGCTGATCCCCAATGTTTTCACCTTGTATCTTCATTTGTTGAAACAAAATGAGTACAAGAATACTCACACTCGTACTCGCTTCCTATCACTTTCCTGTTTGGTTGGAAAGTGTTAAAATGCCAGATTTCATGCATGTACATATGTAGGTCAGTGGTGTTAAGTGAAGATGATGCAGTGGTCATTTCAACCTTTTAAAATGGTAAATTCCTGAAGACAAGTGCCTTTTATAAGGTTTCATGACAGAGCAGCGTCAAAACAGTGGTATACCTAATTGCATATACACCAAACCCCTTAGCAAACCTTGTCTATGCAGGCCGTAAAGTAAACATTTGCTCATGTCATTATCATCTTCATGCAATTCTGAAGAGCTTAAGTAGTACGAAAATAGCAATAACATTTTTGAGCCTCATGGCAAGGGAAGAGGCTCAGCAGAATGTTGTGTTTGTAGCAATAAATATCGCGGTTTTATATTAGGTGCACAACCTACACCTTATGCCTTGTTTCCAGTTAACAAATTATATCACCACAGACCTGCACCCGTTGTCACCTACTCACTATCATCTCCCCAACAGCAGGGCACACACACTTGGGAGACAGTGTGATTTGTTTGGTGAAGAGTTTTCATCCTCAAGGTAATATATTGCTCCTTTCTCTACTTAACAGACACAGAGAGGAAAAACAAATGGCAAGACTAATGCAAAAGAGTAAAATGGAGGAACAAGCCAGGCACAAGCCGCATATCCTGTGACACAGACACATATAGCTTTTGCATCATTGCGTAGTAGAAAGAGTAATATGAAGTGAACTAAAGTAGCAGAGAAAATTCCATTCATTTCCCACTTAAGTGCTGAAAGAGCCATAAATTGGGATTGGAATTTGGAATGATCACTTTTCTGCTTGTGAGCATCTGATGCTGCCGGTTTTTTTTACCAAAACTAAGCAGCAGCAGTAGTAGTATTAGTAATAGTATGTGCGTTGTGCGTAGTGTAGCATGCACTAAAGGGAAAGAGGATGAGAACGACAATGATAATGTTGAAGAAGGTATCTTCTCCCTGTTTTCCTCTCTCTTTTCTCACTTTACCAAAACATTAATACTTGCAAAAAGTATTTTACTTTGTAGCATTTTCACATATATTATGCCTTGCTCGACTAATTTTCGTGACTTGGGGAAGAAAAAACTCATAAAAGGAGGCAAAAAGGTTACTACTACATTACGTTATAGCGGACAAAGTTAATAAGAAACACAATAAATTTTTCTAAAATGCTACATAAAAATGATCATTCATGGGACTTTGGTATCCAATAATGCTTGGAGAGAAAATGAAAGCTAAGGATGGCATTAAAACAGGCTAATTATAGTTTAAAATTATAGGAAAGACAGGCAATTCCAGCTTTTTAATGTAGTGTAATACGTCTCATATTTTAACCTGGTTTTAAATGTCGCATTAAGCTACAGTCAATTAGAATTTTGTATGTAAGCTAGTAGAATTCCATGCGTATAAGCTAATTTATAACAAAAAAGTTTGTAACTGGTTGCCACTTCCTTGAATTTGGTGTACTTGCGTAAAACAAACTTGTGCTAGTAAGTTTTCAAGCTAAACTGTTTCCAGATTCCACTTGTTTTTTGAAGCAGAACAGTTACTAACTTAACATTCTTCAGGTATTGATGCTATTGCGTAACTAAAATAGGCTAACATAACAGCACAGTACTCAAAATTCAAGGTTCCACGTGCAGCGAAAACTAGGTATGCAGAAGGTTTCTTAGATGATCTTGTCCAGAAACGTGCATGCCTCTGTGTGCCAATGCCAACAAACTTTATTATGCAACAAAGTTTTGCAGAAAAGAGGGTTTTGCCTTGATGCAGAAAACAGTATTTTATCTGATCATCTACTTTTCTACATGTCGTCAGTAAATTGATAAGTTAAATAATGAAACGTGTAACGTGTGGCAGCATGCAAAGAAACTCGAGTTTTGCAGGTCCACGAGTAAACAAAAGTACTAAAAATAGCAAGGAAAAATACTCCCAAGTTATGAGATTCCCTTCTCCGTTGAAACTACTGGATGGAAAGTTAGAATTTCCGTAAAAGCAAATGGGTTCTTATACAATGCAATAGACAAATATATGCCATCAAAAGAAAGAAACTCGACCAGAATAATCGTAATAACAACAACGTGAATTTAGTAACTCATGGCCATGGTTTACATAAACATGTCATTTCTAAACTTTTATCAGCTTAAGGTAAATAACTGAAAATTATCAAAATTCAAGCCAAGTCGTAGTTGTAGTCACGTAGGAATACCTATACGAATTATATGAAAGGGTAATGCAATTGATGCAATTTAGAAACAAAGTATCGTACTAAGTCTTCAGGTGATACGTATGAAGATTTAAAGAGATAAAAGTTCTAGCAATAGGTAATGATAGGCAAAAACCGCATATTATTTGGTGGCTTGAAGCAATTAAACGGAACTTTGTTAGTTTTAAAAGCATGATGGATAAATTGGTTGTCATTGATGAATCAAAAGACAAAGGAAAATTCAGGATAGACCCGCCTGCCGCCTATTCATTGCTGCTTGGCTTATAATGAATTTACGGTACCTGTCAGTATCCTGAAAGGACTGTTGACGCACTCGTCACCTGTCAAACAAACATTTTTCTGGCACGGCAAAAACTTAAACCTACGGCAGGTACATATAATACTTTTAAATGCACAACAGGTACGTGGCTTATACTTGACATTACCTAGATTAAGGGATCCTTGAGTAATGTTTACTTCATATTTTCTTTTTGTTTCTACATTCCATACTGTCATAAGTTGATTTTTACGCGCAGTTGCCTTTTCCGGCCTATGTCGCCAACAATCACATCAAATCAACGAGTATAGCACAACAAGCAGAAGAATAGTTTGATATTCAATTTGGATCTGTAAACGAACTCCTCTTGAACGTATGAGAGTAAGGAAAGCAAAACAAGAAGGCTTGTTTCAAATGACTGAGCAAAGTAAACAAAAAAGCCAACAATAGAAAAAAGGCAGAAAGTGAGCGACCCTTTTATCGACTTGTCAATTTTAATTTTTGACATTTAACGATTATAAAGCATTCATGAGCATTCACATGACTTGTTTTGTGAATCTGCTTCATGGGAAAGTAAGTCACAAAAAGAGGTTGAAAACGTCAGTGAAACTTTTTTCGTACTCCGCCTAACATATTTGATTGGAAAATGACTATTTTGCAGATAGATTTTTAACTAGTAACGCTTGAAAGCTCACAGGATGAGCTCAGTGACTTGTTTGACCTTCCCCCATGTCAGTGTCAAAATATTCCAATATTAAAATAGGCTGTATCACTGAACTTTGGCTAAAATAAAAGAATTTGTAAAACGTTGGTAGGGATTTTATGAGTAAAACAGCAAAGAGGAGGTATGTTTGAGTCAAGTTTGTCGAAACATTCCGTTTTGATGGAAATTGGTCGCGTACTCTGCAATGGTCGATGTAATTGTTTATCTAATCGTAC
The DNA here is from genome assembly GCA_029691765.1 of Entomobrya proxima. Taxonomy (NCBI): domain Eukaryota; kingdom Metazoa; phylum Arthropoda; class Collembola; order Entomobryomorpha; family Entomobryidae; genus Entomobrya; species Entomobrya proxima. Next base: position 13,036,499 of record CM056169.1, read on the forward strand.
TCAAACTTTGGTGAAGGTCATAGGATAGGATAAACTTTCAATGATCACTTATGCAAAGAATAAGTACTTTACATAAGGACCCGACTTTCAAATTTCAAAAGTTAAGTGCTATTTTTTTCACCTGGTTTGCTCACCTGTAAATTTTTATTTACTAAAATATTCAAATGGTCCAACTAGATGCATGTCTATTAAATTATACGAAATAATTTAATATTTCCTTGAAACAATAAATAAATATGTATCCAATGTGTATTATAATTATGTATGCTTTCTCTTTCAGAATTGTTATTATGATTTTAACTCACTAGTAAATATCAGATAAGCGACGACAGTAAAACTGTTTCTCTTTTACTAGCAATACGCAAAATAATTATTTATCATTTACCTAGTCACTAGCTGGAACAATTTATTTCTACAGATTTTTATCGAATTCAATTGCTAATGTCAATGTCATGTCCATTACTGTCTTTAGTATGTCCAACCACTACAAAAGCCAAGGGGTAGATTTTGAATGAGGGCTGGGCCACTAAAGGTCAGGAAGTCAGCCAACGTACACAAAAGTTTTCAGCGTAAGTATGCAATGTAGTAAGAAATTATACGAAAAAACGTATTTTCCAGTACATATTTTGTAGACTGACCCTGAAAAATGACTCTGAAAACTGAAAAGTTATATCGCAGAGTTTTATCTTTGTTTTGTTCTTTGTTAAAATGTTGAATCCTTTTGTGCAGTAGTTATACCTTCCCATTTGCTCGCACAGAAGAAGAAGCTTTCCTGATTTTGCTGATAACATAACGTAGCTTGTATAGAAATATGACATTTGATCAGACATCAGCAGCAGACATCGCACATCTCGTGTCATCTCCCCAAAAATATCATTCATTACTTCATCCCTTCCTTTTATGCTTTTTTGTAACAATTGTCTAACGCATTGTTTTGAAATTCACAGGAAAGATTGTTCTTTCCAGAAAGTGGGAGGTTCAACTTATTGTTAGTTCAACATCATTATTGTCGTTGTTAGCGTTCCTCTTGTTTTGCTGCTGCACTGAAACTGTCTGATGAATGATTAGTCAGAAACTTTTGTGAAAGTGAAAGATTTGTGCTGCGATACTTTTGTAAGCAACAACTCAAAGTTGTCTGCTCAAACTGATGCCAACTACTACTAAAGGATGCTATTGTTATCAAATATTAACTGACAATGTCATGTTTTTCCTGATTGTCAAACAGATTTTAAAGACAAATTTCTGTTGTCTGTTTGATGTTTACTTGGATCACCTTAGTCAAACTTATAAAGCATTTTGAACTTTTGAAAATTAGCAGTTGGAACGCTATAAGGATTGAATTGGCGGGAGACGAATCCTTTCCTTTTATATTGTCTGGAAGCGTTTTGCTTGTCAGTTTTAGAGCATCAAATTTTCTTTTAAATTATTTTTTTCAGAAACCAATCATAAAAGTCAGGATTCGTTTTACAGAGAGAGAAGAGGAAAACATTTTGAAGCGTTGGTAGCCTCTGCGTCAACTTTGGCACATGTATTTCTTACACCAATAATAGCGTTTCCTCCGTTATAACTGAACACGCACCGTACACACGACTTTTTTGAACAGTATGGAAGTGATAAAGCCTCCTGCTGACACTACACTTACCATTTTCCATACAGCCTCTCTAATTCATTTCCTTTCAGAATCCCCACTGAGGCATGTACCACCGACCGGGTGTGAATTCTGGGGTAAAATCACTGGATTCCAAATTTATACTAGTTTACGTTGATTTTACAAGTGTCTTTTGTGCTTTATGGGCATATACATTCGTAGGAAATAAATGAACGAACAATAGCATCTCTTTAAACTATATGTTGACTGCTCGTGTTATTAGCTAGACAACACTAGCATTCATTTTTCCCTATAAGCCACCACCACCGCCGTTCTTTTTTCCACAAAACTGGAGATCGACAATATGCAGGAAGGAAGCCTCATTATAGCACAGTAATCATCAAAAGTATCTCCAGAACTGGGTCCAAGTGCCCTTCTTGTGCACTACATTTAACAAGCCCATGTTTCAATTTTTTTTTATAAAAACAACCAGGCATTCCTCATCGTATGAAGAGAAGCAGAGTCATAAACTTTGCCCAAGTAAATCCCAGCAAGATGGATGAGAGGATCTACAAACCGGACAGTAGTTTGGTGGTGGTTCTGCAAAGTGCGTGTGGTTTATTTATTATAATTGCGACTTGGAGATTATATTCTTAAATGTATTTACATCATCATATTGCTTCTCTTTAGATATTTTTCATAATTTCATAAAACTATAGCAGAAGAGGGCAGTTGCTGTATTTAGGTTTAAAGATGCATGTAATTTGAACAGTGACTGAGCAATACCATCGCTGTAGCTGCTGTTGAAAGTGGTGGAGTGGCCCTACAGTGACTCGATGATGGGATGACCCTAATATTCCCTTTCATTGCTTCACTGTTGGGGTTTAAGTGCCCCAATCTCCTAGGATTGTTTCTTGAATAAAATACAAAGCGAAAATAGCTGAAAATGAGATAAAGTGCGCTTAAACCTTGCTTCCTTTACGAAATGAACAAAACTCCCAAAAATAATAATGTATTAAAATGGTGGTGGTGGTTATGTTAAGGTAAATGGCGTAGACGGACCAACAATAACATTCGATCCATGGTCCTTTTTCTTTAGTCACCCCGCTGAGACTTTTCTCACCCTCGTTGCGTTCCACACAGTGTGTATGTACTATGTAAACCAGAACAGCCCAACAGTCAAACGCATCTCATTCACATACATTCAGTTTTTTGAATACAAAAGTAGACAAAAAAACTGTTGAGAGTAACAGTAAGCAAGATGATGGGGATGATAATAACGCATTCAATTATTGCTACTTTCCTTTACAATAAAAACGAGAGTGTCTCACAAAGAGATATTCATGATGAAACAGATGAAGCCTAATAAAAGTTTGAATGATGTTCGTTGTGTAAGCATTTGTTCTCCAGCGTACAAAAACCGTTGATTATCATTTCTAAACTAAAGTTTCCAAAAATTAGGAACTTTATGGGTTTCCTATGCTAAATTAAAAGAGTATAATGATAGAAATGGACTGTTTAACAACAGCCACAAGGCGAACACTTCTTGAAATACTAGCATAAGGCATGAATATAACTTTTGTTTCTCTGTGCACAACGATTTGTCTGAGGAAATTGCTGGCTCTCCAGGAGGTCACATACGTTTTAAAGTGGTCATCAAAACATGAGTTATTTTTACCTTTTCAGAACAAAATTATAAATGGTTTGTTTTTATTGTTTTCCAAAAAATGTGAGAATATTTCATTGTAGTTTAGAGAAAAAAGTACAGATTTCCGGTAAAGGTACGACAATGTTTGTGGTGGTACTATGCTTTTTAAAATAAGATTAAATTGTTTTCAAAGTCATTTCCGAATTGGCTATGGTATGGTATATTTGCACATTATTCCATTACACCAATTTAAATACCTATCTGAAACCCATAAATTTTTCTCGAGCAGAGTATTACAAGTAAAATTGAGAAATTCGGGTGACACCTGCAACTGCAGCACAACTCATAAACCACTTGTCTGTAAAAATTGTACCGTACTTGGAACCCAGAATATTCAATAGCAGGCTACTTACTTTTTATGCTGGTGCAAATGCACACAGAATGCACATTGGTACATAAATAATTTACCACCATTCCGCTCTAATCCAGTGTAAAGTAATTGGAGTCTTTTTCTTTTCCAAACGGTTTTTTAAAAGAAGAAATAATGGCACAGCATGGCCACCCTCTTGTCTCGTCTCAAGAGCACTCTTTTCGGTCTGCACTAATGACCCTGTATCAATGAGACTGTGTGAAACCAAAGTACTTTTACTACATCCGAACACTTTTCTCCCTCTCTCCTTGTTGTACACAGTCGGTTTCTTCTGTCGGCCTCGATTATTTTAGCTAAAGCACTTCGCTTCTCTTATTGCAATGAGCTACTTGACTTTTCTGCTTTTTTGCTCTTTTTAAGCTATTATTACCATCATCTCCAATGAATCCCCATGCCGTGTCTCACAACAGCAACAAAAATACAAAATATATTATACAGAAGAAGCACACACATACACACACGTTCCTTCCATTTTTTATGATAAGGCACTGCATCACTAATACCCTCGCGCATTAGTCAACCTTGTATGTGACGTAAATGAAAGCAGAAACAGCAAGAAAAGCAACAGTAGTCAGCAATTTGATTTGTTGGCTAGCGGAACACATATGGTAGCAAGTTAGAAGTTGTGATGGTGGTGTTTGCTACTCTGCTGCTACTGCAATTTACTAATGCACTCGCCACTACATCATCTTGCATCATTATGCTGTGTGCAATATTATCCAAAAGAAGCTAAAAAATTCGAGATGGGCTGTAAAAGCATTCTTGTTGTATGTATTATTACCTAATAATATGAATCCAATCCATTTTGTCGCGCTATATAAGTACTGTAAGTGCAACATGCATTTTTTGTAGGTCTGGAAATCTACAAGCTAAATAGTAAAAAAACCAAAGCCACCCTGGTCGTTTGTTCGCTTCTCCGATACAGAAATAGTGATAAAAAATCCAAACTGATGTGACCAAGAAGACCACGACTTATGACTTTGCCATTGGAATGAGTGTAATCTTACGCCATTTCATTGCTTTCCGTTTTCCTCATTATTTTCACCATCATTATTTGCAGTCTGTCTCTCTGTCTTTTCATCTCTCTTAATTCCCCTTCTCGTTCAGAATTTAATATCTTTTATATATATGTTGCATGCAGCAGAAAAAACGTGTATAAAAAGTGCAATAATGCAGTGTGACAACGAAAACGGAAGAATTGTTCTCCCAAAAGTGCAGGATTACCAAAGAATAAAAAAGCTCAATGCATTGAGTGGTTAGTGTTTTTGTTGCATTCCTCAACCCACCCAACAACAAAAATATTACTGCTGTGTGAGATTTTATGCTCCCATGCAGTGTTTCCACCAACTGTCATTATTCCAGCACATTAAACATTTATGAAAGCAAAACGGATCGAGCAGGCACAACAGTTTGCGGAAAAAGTCAGATATTTATAGGAATTAGGAAATGCGTAGTAGTGTGACTTGAGGAGTGCAGTGAGCAGTAAAGAAACGTAATATGTGTGAAATGGAAGTAGAAAATACAGAAAATGTATTTTCATGCTAAGAATAATAGCCACGTAATGTGTAAAAAACTGAGTGTAAAAAAGCTTGTGCCATGTGCTGTGTCCACTATTAACATTATGATCAAAATGCATTAATAGCCATTGTATTATTGTATTGTGATAATGTGGAAAACAAGCTCCTCAAGCGAATGGACGTAAGAAACGGAAACCACTTTAGGGACATTTTTGTAAAAAACAAAAAGTATAGCAGACATATACAAAAGAGAGAACATTAAATGAAAGTTTCAAAATTTATAAGATGCTAAAACGCATTTTATCGGTATGCTCAGTTATATAGTAAAGGAATTATCAGCGCACCGAATCGCATGATGCTTCCCTGTCTTGCATGGCTGATGATGTTTCACTGACCAAATCAATCTTTGTCAAATAAAACCTAGAGCAAGTCTTCATATTGCATAAGGGCAGCTGCCATGAACTTTAAAACCTTACGCAATGGTAAATATGCAATAAATAGTATGGTTGAGCCAACTGAAAAGTTTTAAATTAACGAATTCACAGCATGAGTCATTTTATTAAGTGACTGAAAGAAAGAGGAGCAAAGGATGATGCTTTCAATGCTTTGGAAGGGTTAGTCTCAAAATCATTAGCGGAAGAAGCGTTTAAACTTTGATACTTTTCGTTTTATGGTCTTCTGAAATGATTTTTTTGGATCTACTGGAGTGAAGATCAATACGATATGCGCTTTGTGAAACCGATCCAAAACCAAGAGAGTATTTTCAAATGGGTCATGCTGAGAAGATTGGTTTTCCGAAAAAGTTTGAAGGCTTATCAAAAAATGGAATCGAAATAGATACAAAGCTAATTGGAATGGAAAGAAATCCTTCCAGAATCGGCAAAGGGTTCAAAGTTAATTTTACCAACGATCTATCTCCAGTTCTCCTGAGTTAGTTTCATATTGGTAATCTCAGTTGGACTAAACAGTAGAATATTTAAAACTAATTGATGGGCCAAACGAATATTTGGATGATACTTTTGTTTTTAATTCATCTTAAATCATTAAACAATAAAATACAAATGCAATATCATCATGATACACAAAATTATTAACATTTAACACTTTCTATTCCACACTTTTAAAAAACGAATACAAGTAAAATATTTTTTTTAAACCATATATATAAGCAAACATATTTTCTTAACATCCTGCAAGATAACCTAAAGTTTTTGAGTTTCCGCATTTCTGTCGGTACCATCTGAACTTGCAGTTACGCCAGCTTTCCCAAAATTGCTGCTGTCTCCCAGAGTGTAGTCGAGGTGCAAATTTGGAAAGTACGAAGAAATCAATGCTTTGGCTTCTTTCCTGAAACTTGACCCTTTTAGATAATAAATGGGAAGATTTACTGCAGAATTGACAGCGAAAGATGTAAGCATTCCAGAGTATAGTTCTCTATATAAAAAGCCATTGAACACAAGGTAGTAGTGCACAATCGGCTCAATATTACAGAGAAACAGCACAAAGATCACGGGCAAAAACATTTTTGCTGCTCGAATATCCCTTCGATGCTTCATATTCAGTTCCCTGCGGCGCAATTCAAATTTTCGTACCTGTCAATGGTAATGATATAAAATGTAGCACTATCCCATGGAAAAACTTGTGATATTATTTACTTGTATATTCTTTGTAAGAATTTTTTATATCATTATAGAACATTCACTTACATGAAAATATATTAGCCCGTTAAATAATAATAGCAATGGCAAGGGTCCCCAAAAATCAATTTGATCAAAAAAGCCATACATGTCATGAAACCAGAACTTTTCTAATGGCGTAGAAAAAATTATGTATTCAGTATTCTGTACACTTTTGATGTCCTTCCACACGTCATTCTTGCCAATATAACTGCTGGTAAAACGAGGTAGCCCCAAAATTAGTGACCATATGAATACGCAGGTTACCAAAATTCGGGATCTTTTGACGGTAAACCAGCTCCCACATTTAGCTGGAAATGCAACAACCAAATAGCGCTCAAATGTAATCAGTACTGTCATAAATGATGATCCTGAGCGTGCCCACAGAGCTGTTAATATTCCACCGCAGAATGCATACACAGTTGCAATATTTCTGCTCCAGTTTTCTGCAACAAAATATTTGTCTTTTCAAATAATCTTTGAGTGATATTTGTTTGAAGAAAAATATGTACTTTTTCATGAACTCACGGAAGTAGAATGTGGCACCAGTTGTGCTAATAACTGAGGCAAGACTGCAGAGAATATCAAAACTGGCTAAACCGATCAGAAACGTGTCAAACCCACGTCCACTCTTCTGACGTTTCAGTATCAGTATTATTAGGATATTTCCTAATGTGCCCAAAGTCCCAATCACAAATACAACGATCCATAAAACAAGACAGACAATATGACCGAGCGACTCAACATCGTCTAATCGTTCCCCAGTAGCAAAACGACCCAAATGTGGGCATCCTATGCATTCACTTTCATTATTCACTGGACAATCGACTCGGTTATCAGGTAAATCTACGAGATGACACGCCTGAATCCCCAGATAGATTATATTACGACCGGTTATGTTTAGAGACATTTTCATTTCTTTTGTCTGTTACTGCTTTACAACTTTGTTCAAATGAAGCTAAGCAAATCTTTAATTGAAATCATTCAGTCAGCTTTTTAAAAACAAAACGATCTGGTCAATGTTTTAAAGTAAAATTTTCTTTAATAGTCAACCATAGAGTAAAAATAGGTAGATTATTCCACCAAATTGATTACCAAAGAGAATGAGAATACTCTTTGGTAATCAACGATGTCTTGTAAGGGGTCAATTACCAACATAAACCAAAAAGAAAACAGCACAAAAACCCATCAGAAGTATTTTCCCAAAACCACTTGTGCAATAATACAAGTACTAATTGATGGAATCCGCACACGACTTGTGAACTTATTTTTAATATTTACTTCATACGGAAGAATAAATTTAGTTGTGGTTGCATACAAAATTTATTATGTCTTTGCTTAAATGCACTACCACACATTGTTCAAAAGATTCTAGGAAAATATTAAACCACGATGATGATGATGCGATGACATAAGCTTCTGCGCATTTGGAAAGCAAGTAAGCTTATGGACGTCGGTGTTTCAGTTTGTTGAAACAATGAACTATTCGAGGAGAATGCCGATTACTTGTAGTAACTTTATGATGAATATGCACTTTGTAAGAACTTTAACATATCCAGAAAATGAAACTTTATTTGCAACTTTTATTGTAAATATTTTTGCACCTGCAAAAAATGACTCATATGCAAATTGTATGACTAAGAAAAAGTTATTTCAAGCAACTCTTTCACTGCTGTTGTAACTGGCACTTGCACCAGTGTTTGTGCCTTTGTCACCCGTATTACTTTCGTCGGTTCGTCGTGTTAAAGTAAACGATGTAAAATATGATGATAGCATGCTTCTTGTTTCCTTTCTAAAGCTAGACCCTTTTAAATAGTAAATAGGAAGATTTACAGCAGAATTAACTGCAAAAGAAATCAACATGCTGTAGTACAACTCGCGGTAAACGAAGCCAACAAAGACAAAACAGTAGTGAACAATGGGCGCCACGTTACAAAGAAACAAAACCCCCACAACCGACAAAAACATTTTGGCCGCGCGGATGTCTTTGCTATGCTTTATGTTCAATTCCTTACGACGCTGTTCGAATCTCCGTACCTGGAAAACATTGACCACATTACAAACCACTTTTGTAAATTAAACTTCTCATGGAAGCCATATTATCACGCGGAATTTATGGTTTTAGCGTACATGATAATAAACCAAACCGTTAAACAGCAATAGTAGTGGCAACGGTCCCCAGAAGTCGATTTGATCAAAAAAGCCTTTCATGTCAAAATACCAAAACTTTTCCAGTGGTGTAGAGACTATAAGGTAGTCCGTATTCTTAGTTGCATCTATTCCCCGGTATGCAACATTATACTCATAGTAAACGCTGGTAAACCGAGGAGAACCCATAATCAATGCCCAAACAAACACACCAAAGACTAGTATTCGCGTTCTTTTTACGGTGAACCAGTTTCCTAATTGCGTTGGAAAAGCTACCACCAAATAACGCTCAACAGTAATCAACACTGTCATGAATGACGATCCAGAACGAGCAAATAGTGCGGCTAGTAAGCCACCGCCAAAGATGGTTACCGTTGCCCCATTGCGGCTCCAGTTCTCTAAAATGATTGGAATTAATTGTGGACATATTAAAGCACATTTTGTATGCCTTATTATTATAACGATAATTAGAAATTAATTACTCACGAAAATAAAACATTGCAGAAGTCGCCGATGCAACTGATGAGACGCTACAAAGTAAGTCAAACCCAGCCAAGCCAACCAAAAAAGTATCAAATGCTCTCTCAGTATGTTGTCGGTTCAGAATACAAATGATGAGAAGATTTGCAAATGTTCCCAAAACTCCAATTATAATAACGGTAAATGATAAGAAAATGCATAAGATATGGCTGACGGAGGTGTAATCGTCAAATCCATCGCCTGTTAAAAACCGTCCCAGAATTGGACATGCAACACAAGTACTGTTATCGCCTGTGCAATCTATCCGAGTGTCCGGTAGTTCTACCAAGTGACATGCTGCGATTCCGAGACTTTGGATCACTTGTTTAGATAAATTAGTAGAGTTGTTCATATTTTAATTTCATGCACTGAATAAGATTTAGCCGTCAAATTAAAAGTGACCTGCTGCTTGACCTGCTGTGAACGGGAGGTGCTATGAATATGAACTAGTATAGTTTTTATCGTCATTCATTCGGTTTCCCAAATGGAATTTCCGTGCTACATATATAGCAGTGGTCAGCACAGGAAAAATTATTTTTCATGAGAAAATGAACCAAAGTAATATTAAATGACTGGAAGAATGGCTATTTTCAGTTCATCTTGTGGTCGAAAGAAAATCATGCAACTTAAGTTAGATAATATATGTTTGACCTGCTTTCTTATTTACGCGAAACACAGATCTTAAATGAATACTAGAGAATAAAAAACTTTGAAAGTGCGAAAAAATAGGCATGTTATTTCCAATGCGTGGATAATTTTTATTTTTGCAAGAAATATCGTAAAGGTTAAAGGTTAGGCACTTAGGCACGTGCACAATGCGTAAAAACTGCGGTTTTACATTTAAGGAAAAGGTTTCCTTAAAATGCAGGCTGAAGCCCATGCATCATTACTTACATCGTAGTTTGCACTTATTATTGTTTTTCTCGTGCTCTTGTTATAAAACAATTGATGTTCTGCACCCGTGATGAATGACATATTTTTATTATTAATGAACTTCATGTTAATATTAAAGTACACGTTCGATCTAGTAAACAACGCTGCAAATTTAAGTAAACACTACGCAGTGGTGTATTCAAACTGCGTAGTTTGCTGTTTTAAGGAAAAGTAAGTCATCAATTCACACAGAAGTATAAAGACCACCTTGGAAGCATCATCACTTTTAAGTTTCCTGTTCTTTATATTACAATTACAACTACTATAAGAAAAAGCATTGCAATTTAGAGCAGTTGCAATGGCGAATGATACACTCAATATTACGATTTTACCACTTTTCTCGTGTCATTTTGTCGAATTGCCGGATAATCGAATTGACTGTTCACGCTCAAATCCAAACATTTGTGTTCAATGTCCTATCCTAGGACGCTTTATTACTGGGGGTGGCCTAGACGAGTTTGGAAGCACTGGACATATTGTATCAATTGTAGAATGGGCCTTTACCATACTAATAGGCATTTTTGGCACATTCACAAACTGCTTGATAATCACCATTATGAGGAGACAAAACAGTGGAAGATCTTTTGATCTTCTTTTGATTGCATTGGCATGCTTTGACTTGATCGGTAGTTTTACTTCGGTGGTGGCATCAACTTCAACCATTGCCATTTTCGGTATGCATGCAATTTATTTTCACTTTCCTATTTAAAACATGTAATTATTAAATTGATACTCAAAGTGTGACTTTTTAGAAAACTGGCATCGTGGAATAAGTGCTCAATATCTCGTTTATTTTGGAACATTTACATGCTTCTTTGGTAAGTGTTAAAACGTATCGAAAAAAATCTGTGAAATTACGTCATTCATCATTGCAAATTTCATTTGTACTTCCTTACTTAGCACGTTCTGGCTCATCCTTTATGACAGTTCTTATAACGCTGGAAAGATACTTGGTCATCACATTTCCAATAACGTCCAGTAGCTGGTTTACTGTGACTAAAACAAAAATTATGATTGTATTCGTCTACGTATTTGCGGCTTTTATGGCCATGCCACGGTTTGCCAGCTTTTTTATTGTAAAAAACCAGATTGGTCGAGATATTCCAAGTTTGGAATATTTGGATTACGTCATTCTCGCAACCTCGATGGAAGAATTTTGGTACAGCACAACGGGAGGATTTTTTGACAAGGTAGACTTTTGGGTTCCACTTCCTCTCCTACTTTTTCTAAACGTTTTGGTCTACTTGGAAATTCGAAAGTTTGCCAAGAGAAGGAAAGAGCTCAACATGAAACAACAAAAGGACATTCGAGCAGTCAAAATGTTTGTACCTGTTGTCGTCGTCCTATTTTTATGCAACATTGAGCCCTATGTTCACTATTATTACATAGCCGTGGAAGGGTTCGTGTACAGAGAGCATTTCTTGGGAGTGTTCCTTTCAGTTGCTGTAAATTCAGCAGTAAACCTACCCATTTACTACTTCAAGGGATCTAGCTTTAGAAACGAAGTTAAGGGGGTATTTTCAACTTGTCTTTGTTGTGTCCTTTGTAAAACGAGGAAAAAAGATGATGGAAATGTTGAGAAAAATACTGTCATAAGTGGATTAACAGACATTGATGTACAAAAAGGAAAAAGATTATCCTGGTGGAAGCCAAAGCCACTCCCAACGTGACACTTTGTCAAACCAAAAATTAAAGTATGAATGCAGAATGTTTGTAAATAAAAAAGGATTTATCATGTAGTCTCGTTAATAAAATAATGATAGAAAACTATTTCAATCTAAGAAAATGCCTTTGTGAACATGCATTATGTATGCTGATTCCTTTTATACTATGGTAGGTATATTTATTTTCATTCAATGACACCAATACCACAAAACCAGCAGCCAACCACATTCAAAATTGTTTGCGTTGAACATGAATTGCGTTTACATTTGCATTAATTCAACATGCTTCAAACAACATCCCATATAAAATTACATGTTTCTTACATGTTCAAACAACAGAACAAGACTACTAGATTTCTGCAAATTTTTTTTAAAAAATGGGTACTGTCCCTGAAGAAAATATAACTTTATCATATTTATTTTGTTTTTTTCTGGACAATGGGACAGATAGTTCAAATTGTTTTACCGACAATCCAAAGCGGTGCATTGAATGTCCACTTAAAGCCGCCTTCCATACAGATGGAAAAGTTGCGGATGCAACTTCAATTGGTCACAAAGTTTCTTACTTTCTTTGGATGTTGATTATAGTATTTGGATTACTAGGCACGCTAGCAAACACTCTAATAATCTTAATTTTGAAAAAGCAGCAAAGCTCAAAACCTTTTGAACTTCTGTTGTGCACCTTGGCATGCTTCGATTTGGTATGCAGCATAATGACCACTTTATCGTCCACGGGAATTATTGCATTTCTTGGTAAGCTCGACCTAACATAATAATGGAACCGCATTTTTACTTGTAAGCACTTTGATAATGATATTTTTAGGAAACTGGAACAGAAGTGGTCATACCCTGACATGGATATGTGTGACATATCTTGCCTTAGTCTTTGGTATAAATTTACACTATTTTTCTCTTTGCATTTTGGCTAGGAAATTTTAATGCAAACTTTATTCTTATATAGGAAGATCAGGATCCACATTTACCAAAGTTTTAATCGCTGCCGAGAGATACGTTTTCATTTCCCACCCCCATGAGTCTAGTACATGGCTTACAAAGACCAAAACGAGACTCTTGTCACTGGCCGTGCTTGGATTTTCACTTGCACTTCATATACCCAACTTTATGAGTGTTTCGGTCATCCCAATTGACGAAAATCTAAACTCCACAACCATACCTAGAAGGCTAGCAGATCTGAATATAAAATATGTCATTAAGGATTTATCTGCTAATTCAAAACCTCTGCACATGTTAAGTGAAGTTGTGCTTCACATTGATTTGTGGGCGCCATTTCCTCTGCTGATACTATTCAGTGTCTTGATTTACCATGAGGTAAAATAACAAAAAAAGTGTATCCATTTAAATCTTACCTTGAATATTTGAAACTTGTTTTTAATTGTTTATAGATCAAGAAAATCACATGCAAAAAGCGAGAGCTTCAAGTAACCAGAAAGAAGGACATTCGTGAAGTACAAATGTTTATTCCTGTAATCTTTGTCCTGTTCATTTGTAACATTGTTCCCGTAGTACATTTTATGATAACAAAGCGAACGGGGTACTTGTACAGGGAAGAAGTTTTGGCAACGCTTCTGTTTGTTGCACTCAACTCGGCAGTAAACCTCCCAATTTACATTTGCAGAGGTTGCACTTTCAGAAAGGAAGCGCGAACTTTTCTCTACAAAATTACTAATCGCATTGGGTAAAAAATTGTATGGTTGTAATGTGATGATTGTTTTTACAATTTCATTTACTTTTTTCTGCCTCCCAGACAATAAGCTGTCCAAAAGGCAATTAGCAAGTTGCAAGATGCAACTTTCCTTTTTTACATTTTATGTCTTATGTCGTATTGTTTAAATTCGTCTGAAACAATATTACTCACTCAATTAATGTTTGTTCCTAAAAAGCTATCCAAATGTCAAAATTTTAAAGCGAAAGTATTAAATCATTAAAATTAACGGCTTGCATTTAGTAGCATGCATTTTTACTTGACTGCATATAGCATAGCCACAACTACAAGCAAACGTATTAGCCTATACATCTTCATCAACACTTCCGTCAGCATCATTATTCATCCTTTATGATATGGTTGTATAAGCACAAGGAACAAAAAACAACCCGTTGAGAAACGTCTGTGTAAGTAACAATAATCCCCTTCTTCATGACAAATTACCTTTTTCCATGCAAAAACACACAAAAACTCATTCATTGTCAGCTAGAAACAAAATTCATCTTTTTTTCTTGCTGCTACTACACTATTCGTGGTGCTAAAGCCTTGTGTTTACTATGGAGCATTGAAGTATCATCCCATCCAAAGAAGAAGAAACCGAGTACTAACAGAGTATTATAGTGGAATGCAAAATGAATAAATAGCCTCTGAAAATGTAGAATATTATCCATACCATGCAAGCGCATAAAAAAGTTTTCTTATGCGATGGGCTGGCTATTATACTTCATGATTGTGTCTTCTGCTATTCTGCTGATGAAGTCTTTTGTCAAGGAAGTAATGTAAAGCATAACAAATCAGCATTGTTTACATCTTCAATTTCATCGTGACTATCAGTCGCAGTCACAAGCATTATCTAAGGAGAGCAAGTGAGTAAAAGCGCATTTTTATCCAAAGTTACCACCACTGCCGCCCGCCTTACTGATGAAACGGTAAAGCACAACAGACACGCATATATGAAAAAAGTAAGAGACAAGCCGACTCTCTGGCTACGCTAAAAGGGAAGCTATTCTCTGAAAATGAGAATTATCACATCAGTGAGCATAGACAAGCAAACTAGATAAAAAAATGGATACCAAACAGAAGGAGAAGAACATTTTTTGTTTGTTTGTTATTCAGAATTACATAAGAAGATGAATTATCTCTTTTTGCCTCTTCGGGCTAAAGTGAGTAAATGCTTAGATGAGCATAACAATGCGTGTACTTTACATGAGAAAAAAACAGACAGAAAATGAAAACAATGCTTATCTTACTGGGATGAGCTTCCATATATACTGCATTCTTTTTCTGTTGAAAATAATATCACATTTCCCGATGGAGACAACAAAATAAGTTTTTCCTCCTCGTCTTCTTTGGAACGCTTATGATGCTGCTGATGTTGATGAGACTTGGATGAAAAATTAACTAAAATGCTTGGGTGGTCAGCCGAATAAAAAACGGAAAGTGGCTGGCGGGTATTAGAGAAGGGTATCGTATTATCATTGTAGTAGTGTGTGTATGTCTGTAATCCATATTATATCACTCTTTCAGTGAATTGCATGATGAGTTTGGGATATTGTAAGGCGAGAAGGAAGAAAAAGACAAGAAAAAGGATGAGTTTCGTGTGAATATTTCTTTCCTTTTCCTGAATGTGTAAAAGACGCATATATTGTATTTGTACTCTTGCTTATCGTCATCTTTAATCTGTACATTGGATCACATCTCTGCTCATGGAAAAAGGTTGGAGATCATTATCAACAGCAAGAATAACTTCCGTGACATCAATGCTTACATCTGTGATTGGTTTATTGTGATGTAGACAAGTTTGGCGGTATAACTTCAACTTCAATCTAGTCAGTCAGTATTCAACATTTTTTACAAAAAAAGTGGTGAAGATATAATCTTTTGTGATAAATAAAATAAAGAAGAGCGACTGGAATTGTCAATTTCACTTTTATTTATATACTCTTGATGATATATGTACGCAGCATCAACGGGGTTTACAAGGAAAACTAACCAAAAACAAAACCTCTCGCTCTCTGAGAAAATTAACCGTAACTACTTTTTAATGTCCATGAACGACCCTTTACTTCCAGCGAAAAGTAAATGAAGAGACACGCAATGCATTGGACACAAAAATGAGCTTTTGTTTTTATGTTCATCATCTAGGAAAGAATGATGATGATACGGTGGATAATTAAATGTAAACTTGGTGCATTTACACCAAACAGTCCAAAGTAAAGTTATATGAAGAGAAATGAAATGAGTACAGCAAATGGTTAAGTAAATGTTTTAGCTTCATGCAAGATTGAACACACAATCAAGTGAACACGGACCAACCAAAACTGCCTGTACATACAACTGAGTGAAAACATAAACACAGACGAAAGGATTATTTATGTCTTTTCACTTGGACGTCCTTCGCATTGAATCTGTCGGTATAACGTCTCCGTCCATTTGCTCATAGTTCACTCTGTCAAGAGAGAAATCTATCTAGATCTGCTGGATGAGCCTTCCGGCGAGAGAGAGAGTGAGAGAGAGAGAGAGCAGCTTTGCATAAGTATGAGTGAAAAGGATGCTCTTATTTGTGGCGGATAGAGAATGATAGTACATGACTATCACGACAGAAGGGAATGGCAACAGGATGAAATAGGATTTCTCGAGGACTAGGATAATATTGTCATTTTCGGAAGTTTTAGGGAAGGAATAGTGTTTTTCTAAAGCCGTTGCGTGAGGATCATTAAACCATCTTTTTCATTGCGTTGTTATTTTTATGTGATTACCGGATTGCATTTACCGTTTACCAGTGGCTAAACATGTTACTACCACGTTGAGCTCGCGCATTAATGTCTTTTGTAATGAAATGTAAGCCACTTCAACTGTGCTCCAGCATAAAATCCAGCAGACGGTTGGTTGATAAAACTTTAGGTGCGTGCTAGCAAAGACGAATAAGCTGGATCGGGTTTAATTGTCGGCTCTGTAAAACACACAAACTTTACCTGTAATTGTAACTTTTAGAATTGTATTTTTATGAATGACATATGTGGAGCGCACACAAAATTTTTACTATTTATATAAAACTATGTTTGCATTATGGAATGTTTCTGTGACTTGATGGATTGAAACATAAAAGCTGTAACTCCGGTCGGCTCCATTTCGGAGAAATAAATCAAGTTGTTTAATTAACTGACTTACATGAGCTTGTTACTTTCATTTGTGTTTAAGGAAAATGTGGCCAGTAGTACGTACACTCTGTTTGAACAAAAACTCTTCTGTTTTAGGTAAAATCCTACCCTTTCTTGTATGACGCAGGGAAATGTAACATGCACCAACATTAATGAGGGCGGACACGCAAACAAAATGTATTTATATTTATTTAATTTGATAGGAACTCTATTACTATTTGTCAGTGTGGTTGTATGATGGCAGTCGGTTAAGCCGCTATTTATTTTACCTAAGGCAGAAATCCTAAAAAGCGTCAGCTTGATAAAAAATGTCACAAAGAAAGATAAAAGAAATTTACAAAAACGGTATAAAAGCAGAAATACTAATGAAATATTACTCATTCTTTTTATTCATCTGAAATTCTAAGCACACATGCATCCTCGATCACCCACCCTCATTTTTTTAAAATAAAAAAGGCTCCTTTTGTTTCGTAAAAGTACAAACAATGAGTTCGTTACGAGTTAGAACACGGACACGTCATTTACGCAGTATCATCATCGTCACATTCAATGAATTCACAATCTTTCTTGCAAACAGAGTTTATGCTGCATTTCCTATATCATACATTTTTGTTTACATTTTTACGGTTCTCCACACACCCCCTCGGCGGTGTTAATGATAATAGGTTGAAAAGCAGTAGTGTAGCAATATCCACACTCACTCATCGCGCTGATTCTACTCCTGTCGATGATGATGCAATATCGGTAATGATGTTTTTCTTGCTTGTCTAGTTTGCACTTCTCTCTAAGCATGTCTTTTTCTCTTTTTTGAAAGATAAAATGCGTAACGCTACCGGTCTCGGAGGAGTTGTCTCTTAATTTTCACCGTCATCATTAATTCTTCTTCAAAGCAACTTATAGCCGTCCGCATCTATATTTACTGCTTACAGTATCACCATCCTAGAGTTTATAGTGCTATGCATCATAGACTTTACCGTACTTTTACTTTTTTCACAGATTCCGCCCGCCGTGCCGTTAGGTATTGATTATACATTAGTAGTAGTTTAGCAGTAACAAAGTTAACCGTTACAACTAATGCAGTACTCAAATTACACGGAAAAGTTTGGCATATCTATTCTAGAGGAGCTATAGATGATGTGCGTTATATTATCATCATCCTCATGTATAGAAAATGAGAAACCCAATACACAAACGCAACTTTTTGGACTTATCGCATCGTTTGTATTTATGTAGCTCTTTTTACTCATTCTAGTCAAAAAGCAATGTTTTCCTAATCTAAACAATCTTGTTGGCTCAAAGGGATCACTCAACCGTGCAAGCAAAAGCATGGCTTTCAAAAGAACTTGAGTTGAGCTGCTCTGAGAGGTTCTTTCCAATTTCCACTTGTTCCTTCGACTCATCCCATAGCCATCATTTTCATCAACATGCTCGTTGTCATCAATTCCAAGTACAGATGAGACGTAATAAAATTGTTTTCTGGCTGTAGCATAAATGAAAGCAGTTTGTTAAATGTTAAATGAAAAAAGTCATAGAGTACAATTCGCAAATATAGAATGTGTAGTCAACAGTTGTATTCATTTTCAAGTTACATAATTGACAAAAGAGGAATAGTAAGAAATCTTGAATGCCAAATATGTAATAAAGTGTGAAACTTGAAAATAATTTGTCTTCACGGTTTCTCTCAAGAGAAGCTCAATGTTGATTTGCGTTTGGTTCTTTTGAAAAAAAGCTTACACCTTGCAAAGCATGAACTCAGCAAAAGGTAGATAATATGAAGGAAAATTGAAAGATGAACCTGGATGATGAATCTTAACCTCTTCAATGATTCAATACTTTTGACAAATGAGCTATTATTCTTTTCAATACCCATCAAAATATATCGTGCACTTCCTGCTGTGCAAATTCGTGATTTGACAAGGATGGGAGTAAGAACAGTGTTTAAGTAGAAAGGATTTTGTAGGTATTAAGCGTGTACTTTAAAAAGGATGAATGCTGCCACTCGCTTAAAACAATAACACATAATATAACGTGAACACACTACGATTGACGACCTCTTATTGAGCTGTTGTTCAATAGAGAACCTAGAGACACAACTGTGCTCAGTGATTGTGTGTATTTGTTTGAAGTTTTGTGTCCTAATTGCCAATAAAACCTGTTTGCTGTTGCTTACATTGTTTCAAAAAAACTAGGCGAAAGTATAAGAACTACATAGGTCATACTACATATGTGTTTTACGTTTGTTCTGAACTCAATGACTTATTTTTTTGCAGTCTTTGGTCTCACGCAACTCAACATCAGAACAAATATATTATTTATTGATTCAAGGACTAAAAAGGCACGATCATCAAGCTTCAAGATTCAATTCGCTAGAAGATACTTATGATGTGCATGTGTACATGCAATATAGAATTTTTTAAACTGGTCAATTTTCACAGTCATCACTTACTTTATAAATTACTCTAGCATTGTTTTAAAAAGAATTCAATTTGTCTTATTTAGCCTGAACCGTGTACCATACCATTTTGTGTAATGACAGGCATGGCAGGTAGATACATCATCTTTCGCATTTTTGGTATTAGCAAGAAGCGTACATCTTCATATTCTTTATGCGGTACATGACTATGACTGTAATTTTTTGGCCGTGTCAGAATAATAACGTGCAGTCATTAAAAGTTTGTATGAATTCATTGATTTGTCCTGTTTTACTTGACTGCATTAACTATTATGCATTAACTATTATAGAAATTGAACTTCTGCAAGTGGAAAACCTACGTAAATTTTTTGCAAATCTACTGACTGTGATGTCACAAGTTTTTTGCGCATAGAATAATTAATGTAGCGAAATAAAAAGGATTTGGTTTCAATTATTTACTATTCCTGCGACACACGTGCAACTCTATTTTTCTGCTGCTTTTATATTATTATTTACTTTTGAGCCACAGGCTTCATTCTTTAGTTGATCATCATGACCTCGCAGATTTCCGGGGAAAATGTTTGTTCACCGGGAATTCGTATGTAACTTTTAGGAGCTTCCTGAGTTGGAAACCTATACATAGATCCTTTTAGATTCATATACACACGTTTCATATAGATTTTTTTCCAAATATACCTACCTGGAAAATGTTTTGTTTCATTTCTCTCTTCCCCGAGCATAGTTTTACAAGTTTACAAGCCTTCCAGTGAAATATTTTGCAAGGAAATTCATACAAAACTCGTTTTTTTTTCAATTTCTTCTCATGGCAAGCTTTTTCATTCATCCGCTTCATTTCCTGTCTAGATTTTCTGCCGTGTATTTTTGAAAAAATGTAATAATTGTATATATTCATAACTAACTGTAAATGTGTAGGTTTACAATCTAACATACATTAGATCGTGCATACATAGGCACGTTAGTTGGCTTCTGGTTTTTGTAACATGATATTTGATATAAGAAGATTACAAACACAATTCCTCAAGTGAATTTCTTTCACTCGCTGGATTTCATTCTTTCTCCTTTTGATATATGATGACTATGACAGATTGCAAACGTGGAGCGTAGCGATGTTTGCAAAAGTATACACATGTCAGAAAAGTTAATACGCTTCTTTCTCTGGCGTTCCACTCGCAAGGGATTTTTTGACTTGATTAAAACACTAGATAAACAAGTTAAGCAACGATTATATACCTAGATTGAGGATGCTATATAGCTTCTGTGGGAGTTCCCGAGTATATAGGCATACAAAAACAAAAAAAAACATAAATGTGGTACATGTTGCAGTATAACAAATTTCTAACATGTAAAGTTGGGGCATTATGCTCAGCTTATTTGTATGATATATTATGCAATCTGCTTAAATTTGCGCAGTTTATATGTTATACTACAACACAGCCAATAGTTATAAAGGGATCGTGCATGGGGTATGAGACACTGACAACGATAAACACCATTTTTTCTAATGTTTTAAATTATTAATATATTACTAACATTGGAATATCCTTTTCAGTCTAAGACAAATAAGAATTTTGTTGGCCCAGCGGGCAACGCATTTTAACTACCTGTTTTCATATTTAGTTGTTTAATAAATGAATGAATGAAAATGCAAAATGAATAGACTCAAAGTATGCAAAGCAGAAAAACAACCAACCCAAAGACGCACACTATTAGAATGACAAAGTAGTGTAAAATATAATCTGTTTATAAATTATAAATGCGGTTTTATGACGTATGAAAATAGTTGGTTTTGCTTTTTGCGCGTGTTTACCGAGAACCGGAAAGAGTGTAGTAAGTATTATAGCGCATATAAGGAGAGAAAAAGTTGAGAAACATTTTTGTCCGCAAAAAGGAAAAATAAAATAAAACGTGTGTATGTAGGTATATGGTTTTCCTTGGCTTGTTTTTAATATTATAATGAGTTTTATACTTCTTTTTGCAAATGATAGAAATATATAAAGGAAAGTCAGCTTATGTACATTATTAAAATGAGCTTTTTCTTCATTTAAAGTTTGAATTAAATATTTTAGAAAATATATTATGTACGGAAGCATGTTAAGCCTAATATATAGTGAACATAGGAAAGTGTATGCTTGTATATGTCGTTATGTAATGAAACTTTTATGTTTAGTTTTACTTCCACACGTGTAGCGCAAAATGAATTGTAGGGTAAAGTTTCTGTGGTATGCGGCTAGCATTCAAATTTCAAAGTCTTTCCGCTGTTGGTGCTGGTACTTTTGATTGAACTGAATTGACAAGATGGACAGTCGACATAGGACAGACAGATACTGAACATGGGCCAAGCAAACCTAAACTTATCTAAAAACATTGAATAAAAACTTATGGCTTGACAGAATATTTGATATGTTTTCGGGAAATGTGGTTTTTGTCGAATGTTACACAGAGAACTAGCCATCGAAAACGAAGGAAAAGGCTTTGTAACATAAATCGTGGATATATTAAAACCTTTACTCTGATGGGTGAGTATGATTTCCGTATTTTGTGACATTTTATGCGACAGGTCTTTGACATTTTCGGAGCAAATATTCGCACTTGGCTGATCACGGATAAATCCAAACCCCATTATAGTAGCCCGCGTAGTAAGCCCCATTGTACTTATGAACTATATAATATGAGCATTATTAATGAAAAGCAAAATCTTACAATCCATAAAATTACATTACCACTTTTGTGTGTATACCGTGTATTATAATGTACAAACCAACTACACTGTATCAAAATAAAATTCAAATTGTTTTGAAGGAAGCTTGAAACAATGACATTGAAGAGTTTTCATTTTAGTATTGACAATTGCCCAGCAGTTTTGTTATGCATGCTTTTAATCAGCAGTGTATGCACGGAGTCTTAATTCACTGCATATTTATATTCAATAGTATTGACATTGATTGTCAATCCAAAAAATATTTCTGCAACCAACACCACAAATATATATGCTTAAATTTTCATTCAGTAAATACTATTTTGTTAATAGTTATTAAAATACTTCCTACTACAATTATTGAGTATAACAAAATGCTTTTTACTGTCAAACTTTGGGATTAATGAATGAATAATTCATTGTTGTTGTTGTAAAGCTAAAAGAAATATTTCTCCTGGTTTGAACGAAAATGTATCGCATCGTGTACTGTTTCCGCTGCTGTGTACTTAATAAACTACTTTGCAGTTCTGCCAATCAAAATAATGTAATTTTCTATATTCATTTTGAATCTGAATATAATTTACTAAAACATTAAAATCAGAATTCATAGAATATATTATAGCGCAAGAAGATGGATGGCAATTTCAAACGGAAGGAAAAGCACACGTCTTAGTAAAAGTTGTAGTGAAAATGAAATATTATGCCATGTTTTCCCTTTTTGTGTGAAAACAGCATGCGAAAAATGACGGAAGACAGATTAAAACTTTGCATAAGAGTTGAATGTCTTAATCACAATAATCTACATAAAATGAGAACTTGCACGTGGATAATCTGCTCAAACCACTACGTAAACGTCAGCCAAGCATGGATTAATGATGACGGAAGGGTTGCACCTCGTTTTGCGCCAGCTGTAAGTGTACATGTGATCAAACAGAAAGCATGAAGTTGTCAAATTTCCAGGTTGAACTGGAGCTAGAAAAAAACATAGTAATTAGTTGCACTCAACCGGCCAAGCCCCGGAAGACATGCCGAGGCAATCAAATCTATTATCCACGGCAAGCGTAACTTGTTTTGAGTAAAGGTGTTTAGCATGGTTACATTGCGTTTTTCGTTCATGGCATGAACGAATATTATGCTCCAACAAGGTACACCTTTTCCAAGTACAAATTTCATGTTGCCCCGAATCGCTCTTAAATAAAAACGCAACATTTTAATAAAAAATAGTAATTACTAAAGCAAAATTTTAAAAGGGTTTATTAAATCTATTTCTCTGATGCATTCTGAATAGTTTTTTTTTAAATTTTAAACCACTTGGAACCGCCAAACTGAACTGAGTACAATAAAACAAACTGCTCATTTTTGCAAAGTGCGTTTACAAGACTCCATCCACCTAGTTAGTAGGTATGCACGCTCCCTTTGTTAAACTCACACTCAATTATTCTTTCTCTTCGTGTAGGTATAGTGTGTTGGTGCTGGTAGTACATGTGACAATGACAGACACACACATGACATGTGTGACAAGGCGTAATATCAAAATCACATCTCTCATCTTCTTCTCTGTCTCTTACAGCTTTTGTTGGGGAGCGCGATTACAAAACAACTTTTCTCCGCAAACACCGAATTTTGTCGTGAATTGTTTAGCCACTTAATAGGACGTACGTGCATGCATATTCTTTTTACTTATTTAGCCAGTTGCTAACTCTGATAATGGATCAGGTTGCTTTTTGCTCACTCACTCAGAGTCTGGATGACTGGCAGTTAGTAATTCTGTAAATATCTAACCATTTAATGCAACGGAAAGGAAGCAAAAAATATTAAGCAATCTCATGAGGGTTCCCTTACTCAAATGTATTCACATGCGTACATGCTGTTGTGTAATGCTTTTTGTGCTTGCTTTCATCATATGCATCGTGTAAGTAAATGAATGCTAGTTACTTGTAGTTGGCCAGATACGTAGAGAGAAAGATTTGGATGGATGGGAATTGTGGATGGAATTGAATCTCTAATTCTCCAGACTCTCTTCATAGCAATGTCGTTAGTCTAGTCAACGAACCGGCAGCCTGCTGGAAAATGCTTAAAAGCTTGTACATTTCGTACAAATGTACGGTTCAAAGTACTTTTAGATTAAAACGACTTGCTAAATGCGTAGACAATGGTGCATTTAAAAAGCAGTAAATAGAAAACGGGTACCACCACCATACCACCACCGGCAGCAACGAAAAAAACAAGTCAACTCTGCACGACAAGCACGAACAAGTCAAAGTGACGTTTATCATCGTCATGATCATAAGCATAATCACAAGGAATAATCAGGTAACGAGCTAAATAGTATTTATTTACATGATGTGATGCAGCCAAGAAATGGGGGATTGAATCATGAACATTATTTCCATCAAGTACGCAACCAAAATGCACGACAGTGAGTAGTCTTTACATTGCATTAAGATTCATTTTATGTAACCATATTATGCACCTTTTCTCTACTTCAAAAAGAATGATCAGACAGATTTGCCCACCACCACGACTACTGCTAGCAACAACCAAAATCCCGATTCAAAATAAGTTTAGGATAAAGTGGACGCGACAGACAAGAGCAATACGGCACCCGGCACGTTTTCCCTTTCCCTCATCGTTTATTCCATTCCCTTCTTCGTTTTCGTTTCTTCTTGCCCTCTTCAGATGAGTGTTTGTGTTATTTCATGCCAGCTTTTTTATCCCACTTTGGTACTTACACCTTAGAAGCAGCCCCTAGCACAAGATTTTATTTGATGTGGCATGCGGCAAAAACTTACCCTCTCACGAAAAAGAGAACAATAACAATATCCTCGGAAAACAACAAAGATCCGATAAGTGACAATGCGACATAAAGACAAAGTAGTAAAGAAGGTTTTGGCGGTGCGGTAGCAGTTCGGGTCGGATAGTAGCAACAGAAGTACACATGCAACAAAAGTATATACCTACTTAATCAATAATACATTAGCAACTTAACTCGTCCCATCTTTATGTCGTAAGTGGCAAAGTAAATAAATATATTTTCAGTAATTTAACTCAACTTGGCTTTCTCCCCGTGTAGCTCTTTGCCTTCTACTACCCCATTGTGCTCTACGTTCTTGAAATTTTCGAATCTTTTGTTCGTTCGTGCTCTGAATTTAAATACAATTGCATGTTTCTATTTTTTGTACTCGAAACTTTTGTGCGCGTGTACAGAGGCACAAGCAAAACGGAGCATTGTATAAACGCAGTCACTTAATGTTGGAGAAAGCTAGGATAAAAATTAAATTATCATTTAATTCACCCCGACCCGAACCCTCGTCTTGTTTAGTATGTACACAATGCATGGTTAGTGCTCAAAGATGTTGTTCTGCTGTACATATTAAATGTAAATGTACATTTTTTCTTGTGACCACTACCGTCACCACCTCCGCAAATACGACGAGCAAAAGCCATTGCATAGTTCTAACTTTGTCTCTGAATTTCCATTTTAGCCATTCATTTGCTCTCCCTCTAGCTTAACTTAACTTTGAGAAAGAAAGGGAAGAACAAAGTTGAGAGTGTTCCTATATAAAACCAAACTAAATAATACATTTTGTTACGATAAATAAGACACAGTTGTTGAGTTTAGAAGAAAATTTACCGAGTCTCCCTTGCATTTTCCTGTAGTCATATATGTATATACTTTATACTACCAGCATCAGTTTCGCTTTGTTTCTCCGTTAAGTTGGTACATTAGTTAGTTTAGTTTTCAGTTTCGGGAAAACTTTTCATTTGCTCTGATTAAAATACACTTTTCTGTAAACTCTGTTAGAGCGGCTGGTTATAATGGAAAAACTAGTGCAGAGGGTAAAAGTGGATAAAACGATCATATAAAAAGGACGAGTATGAAGGAAGCTGATAGATTTAGTATTTTGAGCTGAGCCCCAAATCGGCGATACATACTATATCGCAAAATCACATTTTCCATCAAGTGAAACTGATGAAGCAAAAGGATAATGCCAAAGTAAGTTACTGTAACAGTAACAAGAACTGAGCAACACAACAGTATGCTACTCTACTCCATAGATTTAAAAGAACAGGGGAAACTGATATAGAAAGTAGATTGTTGTGGAATTTAATGGAAGATGGCAAGGAGCATGGATGTTGAAGAAAGTGTAAAAGGACACACATTGTCCTGATTTCAAAGTTTTATTCTTTCTCGTTTTCCTTCTCATCTCATTTTAAACAAAGCGCATGTAATAATGTTTGGCAGAATGAACTAAAACGTTTTAAGGAAAGGCAAAAGGGAATGAAAGGCTTTTAGTGATTCTCATGCCACTGCTGCTAAATAAAATCAAAATCTGCAGAGAAACACGTTATCTACTTGAGATGAATACGTTCAAGAAATATTGCTCCAATGCAGACTTTCTTTGCCTGCTTCAATCAAAACTAGAAAGGCCTAAATGACAGAGAATTTAGCAGATCGCATGCATACTGTGTAACTACTCTTCTCTGCATACCAACATAGCATACATAATTAATGCGAGCCTCATAGAAAGGTGCTTGTACCAAAAGAGTTTCATTTTACTGCGTAGTTAAATCAACTTGTTTTTATTTATATCATAGCGTATCAACTCCATCCGTACGCACAATGCATGGTACTTGCGCTGCTTACGATGTTCGTAGTGAAACTCACAACTACACAACACGTCACTTTGGTACATGCATGGTTCCCCTTCTGCTATACTTTTGCAAAGATTTCTTCAACCTGATAAGACGAAAACTCTTTAGGAGAAAGGAATCACTGTAATTCGTTCAGTCTATTTCTTCACTTGGATTATAGTAGATGAATGGATTGTTTTTCTGCAAAGCAGTATAGATATATCGGATCTAAACTAAAGGCTGTACTAGAAAAAATTGGCTGATGAGGTTTAAAACTTATCTTCTTTTAGATTTCTACGCGTTTTCCTATGATACTGCTAGTAGTTCCAGTATTGCAACTTTCTTTGAATCTCACTCGGCACTTTAATGGCTTTAGTCTATAGGTACGCGTGGATAGATTGATATAGACAGATGGATACACAGTGAGGATTCCATAAACTACGGAAATGTAATCAACAAAGAAAGAAGAACTCAATCAAGTGGAGCATTAGCAGCAATAGTTTTGTAAATGCGGGCTTACGCTGTTGCGTTGTCGAGTAAGTAGAGAGAGCTTTCTCCCACGCATCAGATCGAATCACAAACACAAGAATACTTCTTGATAAATCTCAATCTTCTTGGGATAATATCCCGCTTTTTCTGTCTGCTTTCTTATCGCTTCTTGAGCCTCAATCCTTTCGTTTAAGATTTTCTCAATATCGCTGATGAAAGAGAAACAAACTGATTTCATTGGCAGAAGTAGTAGTAGTAGCTCTGAGCAATTTCTGCACAAGTATAAGCCTTTACCGTCGTCTAGAGAAAATGAGGGAGATCAATCTGGAACGAGGGCTTTTTATTCTGGTAATTTTCTTTTTGCTAAAGCAAAAGTAATGAAGCCAACAAAATGTGTGATTTTGTTTTGCGCATTTGTCGCAATGATGCTAGATTGGATGATTGATTTGCGCCATAATGATACAAAACCATTTTACATAGTTTAACAAAACTTTAATGCGACCCTCGCAAGAATTAATAATCAAGTACGACATACTTTTCAAAATTTCATTGGGCTGTACGCCAAATATTTCATGAATCCCAAAATATGTTCTTTTGATGTGAAAACTTGAATGTCAAGTTCCAGCAAAATCTAATTTGTACCGACCTACAACTGGGACGGAATTCAGGCACAAAATCGGAATGTCTTTCTGCATCTTGAGATAGCTTCTATCTTTTTCGTCTTTGCACGATATATTATTTGCATTGCCAGATTGGCCTTGCCACCGACAAAGGATCAGTCAGAAACCAACATTTCCTCGCTTTTCCCTATTCCCTGCCACTACTGCTCTTTAAGGCAATCTCGGAAAGCCGTCAACCAAGTCAACCTTGTTAACCTGCGGTGACCTTATTCGGCGAGGCTTTTTCCTGATTTCTGATCTGTCAAGCCCGTCAAGCTTCTCACTCTGGAGGGACGCTGATGAGAATTCTCCAGGGTTTGAATGCGGAATGTTGCGTGAACAAAACATATGACATAAAAGGGGGAGAAAATATGTCAGTTTCTTTCTCTGCTTCAGAACATCAGAAAAGGAAAAGTGGGAAACATTCACAGCAGCAGCAACTTTGGATGAAGAGGAAAAGAGAGAGAAAAATTCTACTACAATTCACAAAGTGTAGTAGAGAAAATCCATTTTGTTCATTCAATTCTACACGCTACCCAACAACAGTATTTCTAAATTGAGTCACTCTTTTCCTCCTCCGATGATGATGATTGGATGATGCTACCAATTTTTATTCCAGAGAAAATTTTTTGTCACGCTTTGCATTATCCCTTTTCCTATAAGCTAAAGTAATACAAATGACTAGAGAGCGGTACAGTCAATTGCATTGTCTGAGGGGTGAAGGAGAAAATCTTTTTAAAAACTTTTTTAGCTCCGTAAAATGCCATGAACAATGGCATTAATCGTAAGTCAAGCTAAACGGTAAAAATGACCGTAAGCTTTTTTCTCGAGACACATTTTGGGTAAAAATGGAAAGTAAAAAACTGCTTGCCATGAAATACTTAATCATCAAAAAATAAAATGTTGGTGATGGTGGTGGTTCTATTTTTAACGAGATTGGTCTATTTTGTTGCGGTTTTTAAAGCTTCTGCGAAAGGGGAACGAGTAACGTTCCGATTCTGTTGTTCATGAAGATGGACGTGTTGTCATCATAATAAATGAAACTAGGAGCAAAGTGGAGGGATAATTCTAGTTATTTGGTTGTCCTCCTGTTTAGCTGTATAAAATGCAGGAGAATTCATCGAAAAGTTTTACTTTTCAAGCACTGTGAGTACTTACCATTAACTAGGTTTGCGTGTTGTTACTTGTAACTTTAATAGAAAGTTATTGCATTTTGGTGCATTCATGACAAGATCATGATTGTGTGCGGTGCTGTAAAGATGTGGATGGGTTTCCCCGGTGGGTTACTTTCTATCCCGTGGAGCATGAATGCATTTTGAGCTGCAGAGGGTTTCTAGAAAGGAAGGGGTTGTTGAGCAGAAATGTGTGTGATTGTCGGCTTGTCTTCCACTTTCACGGAGATTTTGTTGTTTGATGTGACAATGGAAGATGCTGTATAACTTGATGATGAGTCATCTTACGCACTTCATTTGCATGTCATTAACGCCTTGAGCCATGCGTGACTAAATTAAAGTTTGCTGTAATGTTTAAAGTTCAACCTTCAACTCTCTCTAATATGCTCCTCAATATTTGTGTGTGGGTGCACGACTTTTTGATTGCAAAAACCAGTTGAAAATTCAAAATAATTTATTATTCAATATGTATGTCGTTTTGCATTTCACTTGGCTTAGAATAACAAATATACCATAGCCAAAATGATGGTGCAATAGGCATGTAATGGAGTCAAAGCAAACATTAAATGGCCACACCAACTGCAAACAAAAGTAGAGTTGACAGAAATAGCAGTTTGGCTGGTAAATAACAAAACTTTGGCATGACAAGCAGTTGAGCTGAAAACGCAGAACTATTTAGTATTGCCAGTCGAGTGAGTGTAGTGGTGTGTGTCTCGAGATATGAAACTGCACAAACCGAGCAATCTGGCAGGTCGCGGTGGTATGGAGCGACCACTCTTTTCTCATGTCAGATCCATATTTTATCAGAACATTGTCCTAAAGTAATCATCTAAATGTAATTAGGATGACTGGAAATTGTGGCGGGGGTCCGCACCATCCGCATTGTAATCGGTGTAACACACTCCGCCACTAGCTTTACCAGTAGAAGAGAGTATTTGAACAAGTATAATCACCTATACTAGTACAACAGGAAGCATTTTCAACATCAAATCCGATACAACACTACTACTACTGGTTCTAAAAGAGCAAACAATGCGAGGTAAAGTACAAAGTAAAGAGGTAAGTTGACTTGAGTGTGTACTTGTGCGTTTCATGTTTGCTACAAGTCTGTTATGTGTGCACATTTTGAACTCGTTTGGCCCGAATATAATTTAATATTAACAAAACAATTTTCTCCTTTGACTTGGCCTCAACCTGCCCCCACTTAAATATATGTCGTATGGAAACTGTGACAAGCTGGGTAGTTTGGGATTCGGTACATGTTCCCAGCTTTGGTATAATATCAAGATAAATGCACCAGTGGCCGTACAACAGACGTATGCAGCAGTCAGTTGACTGCATGTAGTACAATGTATATGTCGTTGTTATTCTCAAAAACTACTTGTTATTATGTAGCCGTGGTGGTTGTTGTTGGTCGTATACTGTAATTTGATACCACAATGGAACCATCAAAATGCACGATAACTGTCACTTAACTTAATTTCAAAATGTAATTTGTGAGGGTTGAAAATTATTGTTTGATCTATTAATGCTCCATTACTAGAATGAATGAAGATCCAAATTCAACGTTATTGTTTGCTGCAAAAAGTCTTCTGGAGCATTATTATTCAGAGCTTTCTAGTAGCAAAAGACAGGCCTGGTCTTTTTGTTGGCATTAACATGACTATTGTGTCCTACTAAATTTTTAAAAGGATTCGTCTCTTGCCTCTTCCTTTTTGGTTATTCACTATTGTATTACATTTTGGAAAAACTCTGTTTTCATTTCTATGTTATGTGCCTACTTTTGTTGTGTGTTTTTCTATTTACCGATCACAATTTTACTCTTATAAATATTTCATATACCCAAACCGTGCTAAACCCAAAGAAATTACAGCTTCGGGAAAGGCAAGTTCTCTTTATACATTTTTGATGCTCTGTTGTAGGCGTCATCAAATACGTTTTGCAGTCACACTATAAACACAAGCTTGAATATTATGCATTTCTAACATTTTTTATCTTTTTGATCCTTGACTTGACAAATAAAACTTTTTCCTTTGTCATAATTCATTTTCTCTCTTAATAGTTCTCTCTCTAATTTGTTATAAGTTTCATTTTTTCTCTGTGCTGGAAAAATTAGATGGTAATCGTGGTGCACATGTGAACTCCACCTTAATTCTTTTACTTTCTTTTCATCCATTCTATGATCTGGTGGTTCTGTTTCTTTCAGATATGCTGAAACTGCCACGATCATCTGATGAGTAACTGCATAATGTCCTCCTTTTACCACCACCACCACACCATCATCAAAATAATAGAGTTGGTTTTTAGCTGCTCCTGGAGTGAAGGAATGGAGTTTGGAAGTATTTTCTTATTGCCTTAATATAATAACAATAGGCGAAATGACAGTTGGAATTACCTTCATATTTCATGTGATGCAAGCCATTAATTTCATGTGAAAATTTTCAAACATCGCACTTCCAAAGGATAAGGTAAGCTTAAGTTTTATTCATCTTAAACGTAGCATGGTGCAGAAAAACACACGCGCAGATACTTACCATAAGTACGGCACATTGCGAATTACATAAAAAAATACTACTGTAATCCATAGTCAAGCTTCCAACAGCCACAAATGATCATAAATTCATTCAAACTAACATTACCCATCATGGGGATCTCTCCTTGTGTCTGGCCTAAAGATTGGGGAAAAGAAAACGTAGCGAAACGCAAAATAAAAAGAAGACGGTTTATCATCAAATTCTAATAAAATCCACATGTCTGCCTCTCCAATCTATATGGTCAGTACTCGACACGAAGATATTTGTTGTATACATGTTTCATCCACGCAAAATGTTTGTAAGCCATGCAAACACACTCAATGTCCTTTTTCTAATATTTATGAAGAAGAAGATACTCTCACTTTACACGCAGAAAAGGTAGCAAACTTACTACCAACGACTACTTAAACAACTGCACATGTATGTTTGCTACCTTGAATCCTGTACCAACTTTGTAACATGTGTAAAGCTCACTGTGTTCATGTAAAATGACTGGTCAGTTAATTTACGACATGATTACTAGGCTTGTGCCTGTGTCCATTTTGTTGTAGTAATAATATATTTAAAATCTCAGTAATATTCAAGATTCAGCATGGTGAATAATTTAACAGTGTAAGAACAGTGTATAAGAAATGTTCATTTTTTATAATATTTTCCCGTCAAAACCGTGCATAAACGCACACGTAATTATAATATGGGGAAAACGGGCAACGCTTCGACGCGTACAAAAACATGAGTTTGATGTATTTTCACGATTTGCACAGTGCATTTTTCAGGTCTCCTTCCGCCGGCATGACAAACAATATTTTATATATATTTTGGTAAAAGCATGGAACTTATAATCAGACAAAAATACCGTCCGCATTTCGACTAGAATAAAACCCAAATTCATCTTGTTATACATTTAATTTTCTGCTTTGCTCTGCCTGGTTAGATTTAATGACTTTGGCTAAATACACTGACTGCTTATTAACTCATTTTTTATTCATTCCAGTACATGCATTTATAAATTATACAGCGGTTTTTATGTCTTTTTGGACTATCCAATTTCATCTGGGAAAATAAGTAGCATTGAATTTTCTATGTCACCATTAAGTTTACACTACTTAAGATAGTATTCATAATTATCAAGACAAAAAGGGGTGGAATGTGTAAATATTATTTTTCATTATTCAAGAACTTTGTTTGCTAGTTTAGCTTCTTAGGAAATTGGTTTGGAGTGATGGTCCGTACCTATTGTTTCGGAGACAGGTGGAAATTACTTTGGCTAAAGATTTATAAATTCATAAATATTGTACGACTACTGTATTCTTTACATTTGTAGATAATGCATTGACTGCTACACCGACGAAAGCAGTGTGCTAGTGTGCTTACGTTTCTCCAGTCTTTCTTCCCCTTGAGCTGGACTCTTTAGATATTTATGAATTTCCTTTTGGATAATTTCTATTCTTTTTATGGAAATTGGAAAATGATGAGATTTTTAAAAGACTGGCTTAACTGGACTTTCCTCTGGAGTAAGAAGGCAGAGAAACCAGCCGGTCAGCCTATTCCTAATCCCAAACAAAACGAAATGATTGAACAGGTAAAAAGCGGAATTACAATTTTAAGTGAACCTTGTCACGAAAGTCTAGTTAGTAGTTGTTGTTCTGTTATTATTATTATTGTGTATTGTTCATGGGCATAACGAGGAGGCAGCAATGTGGAAGCAGCAACAAACAAGGCTTCGTCCAGCAAAACTGGAAAAGTAGCCGTTTCATCAAAATTTTACTTGTTTGGTTGATATTAGATTACAAGTTTTGTGCTGCTGCTGGCCACTTTCTGTCTTGACCAGTTTAGGCTCGTTTCTCCTTTTATTCTGTTGAATAGATTGATGATGATGGTGAATGTGGGATTGGGGACGGTGGCAGGGTGCACACTTGCATGCAATCAAGAATTCATCATGATTCATCATGCATATCCCTAAAAATTGCTCAAGGGATTACTTTGCAAGAGAGTGTTTGAAAAATGCTAAATTGGATTCTACTTAAGAAATGCTTTATTATCCTGCATGTAGGAATGACTACAGGCAGTGCCGTCATCATCAAAGGGGCTCTTCCTTGTTAATAAAACCTATTTATTGGCTATAACAAAAGGTAGATAAGCAAATGTCAGGATAGAATTCAGTTGTGCTGTACATCGGCATTCTAAAACTATTACGGAAAGTTTGTACACAAAAAAGGAAATGCTGCTGCAGTTTTTTTACTACAGTAGGATTATGGATGTGAAACACGTGGTCATGAAAGATATTAAGCAGAAACCCAGTCCATAAGGCGGCTTGTTAAGTCTGTGCAATAATATAAATACGTAGTTGTGTGCAAACAATGCGTTCACCCTCGCTCGTTGGCCTGTCGGTGTCGGTAGTCAAAAATCGTGCCCAAATTAAAATGTCCTACTACTCAGGTAAAAATGTGACTCGCTCAAAGCAAACTCTCTGATTTTTATGGCTTTGTGGTAAGCATGCAATTTTCCAGTTTTTGATCTACTTCAATCAAAAGCATCGGAGCGTTATAGTGTATTGACATCTTTCTCTTGTTTCTAGTTTCAAATATCATAAACGTGTGTATATGCAACATGCAACTTTAATGGGCTTTAAAAATGCACCAGAGTTTCAAGTAATAACAGTATGCCTCAGAGTTGCTGTGCACTTAATAATATATTTATGAAGGATGATACCTATTACGACAGTGTTGAAAGACTTCCCCCAAGGAACGGATATCTATCGTAATAATTGGACCATGAGCGATGTGATGTCTGTTATCTTCCCATGCAACAACATACTTGTGCAACCATCAGAGAGAGTGAAGGCCCGCCGCCGCTTGCTCCTCAATTGAAAAAGTCAATTTGAATATTTCAGAATAAAAAGCAAAAAGTTTTTTAAGTGCATGCGAAGGAGAGAGACAGAGATATGAATATGGCTTATTGCTCACTTTTCTGCTGCTGATAGTGACGCTTTGCATGCGTTTGAATGATGGAATGGCATAAAGAAGCGTTTTTTCTCCACTGCGGCTTCCCCGTCCACACAGTTTATAACGCCATTAAATAGTCCAATAAACTTTTTCAGTTGAGTAAAGAAAGATGAAAAACTGGAGCACACACACACACACACTTGCATATCATTCATAACAGCAGCATGCATATTCATTTGAAGAAGGTGCCGACAGAAAAGAAGTAAAAATGAGTTGAAGAGAAGGGATGCTTAGCTGGTAGCTAAACTTTGAGATGGATTTGGTTTTGGATGGCTGGAACAACTGTGAATTTTGACGGGATTGCCTTTCTTGAAAGTTTTAGCTGAATAGCTTCAGTGTTATTATAACCAGATTGTAAAACGTGTAACAGCCTTAGCATCAATAATTTTCTGATTAAATCGAACTCTTTTCTCGTTTTTACTGCCACATTACCTATAAACTTATTCATGATGATGTACATAATATGCGTAAGATAAGGCAGAGAGAAAAGGTACACACAAAACTTAAACATTTAGGCATACGCAGGATTTCTTATCTCCGCTCGGCCCAAAAGATTTAATTTTCTTAACTTTTAATAACATCCTGAACTTCTTCGTTCTTGTTTGAAAGACCATAAAAATTTGTAGGGGAAAATGTAAAGATGCGCTGCTACAGTTTTAACACCGGGTTGAGCAGTCGTTTTATAATCTGCTTATAACGGACTGAAGATGGATAAGCTAATATATTATAGTGTTTTCCAAAGGTAGTAGGATAAGAATACAAGATTAAGATGCAGATGAATTTGAACTCATGGATCAAACCTTTTTAATCTCAAATTCTCAACTGCCATTATCATCGACGCAATAACTTTGCTTCTGATTAGGACGATGTACAAACATATGCTTGTTGGCTTAGAAGAACGTCTTGTTTGTTCGGAGATTTGTTTATTGGAGCTTTTATTCTTTGAATTTTCTTTGAAAATATGTATTTTATTAGGAGAATTGGATTGTTTACTAAAAATATTAT
This sequence comes from Entomobrya proxima, assembly GCA_029691765.1. Taxonomy (NCBI): domain Eukaryota; kingdom Metazoa; phylum Arthropoda; class Collembola; order Entomobryomorpha; family Entomobryidae; genus Entomobrya; species Entomobrya proxima. The sequence continues at coordinate 13,072,134 of CM056169.1, forward strand.
CAATATTGCCTTGTGAGAATCCGTGCCTATTGTGTAAGTAAAATGTAGTACATGCGTTTGGCTTGTTAATAAAGGTTTCAGCTTCCGGAGAAGTGCTTATAATGTTCAAGTCCTTGGAACAACAAAATCCTTTTGCACTTGCATTAATATGAAGTATTATCATGCGGGTGTTTTTATAACACTCGTTTTACGATCAATATGATTCCATAAAAGCGAATACCGACATTTGTCAGTCGAGTAAATTCACTTTGCGGCTCCTTTGAGGTAATTAAAACTTGTGTATGGCCACAATAAAAGGAGCCTTGCTTGTTGTTGTTGTTGTGTTACAAATGTTACTCATTGTTTGTCAGCCATCTGGAAATACTACAGAATGCTCTAGGGAATAATATCGACAATGACACGAAGGCGGTTGCGAATGGGCAAAATACTACCAGCACATTGTTTAGAATGGGCACTGGAGCACAAAGGTCAAAGGCAAATTTTACCGCTATTTTAACAGTAGCTTTACGTGCATAACAGCAGCTGCCATATAACTTTTATAATGACTTGAGGAAACGTGTGAAATATCGAATTTCTCAGGAGGAGTAAAAACAATTTTCTATAGTCTATCAGGACAAAGTATTCAGCCAACATCCAGAGGCAAGCAATTCCACAAAGTATGCGGTGGTGGTATCAGTATCATGTGCAGATTTCACAAACAAGCCTTTTCCGACGAGCGGAAGCTCAGCCAGAGGCTATAATAAAATTATGATATACCTGCACACTTTAGCATCATCTGAAACACAATCAGAATCACACGTACAACTTACCTTTGCCCCGGTTGGTAGTGTATATTAAATGCTCAATAGCTATTGCTACCGCTATGCTGCTCATTAAAGTTAGTGGTTAGTTTTGGCCTGACCCTGCTGGCAATATGTTAACCAGATAATTATTACCCCGATAATTTGTCCTTTCCAGGGCAGGTACCCATGAATCATTATTAATAGAGCAAAATCATCATCATCAGAAAAGTTTCTCGGGCATTTTTCGTCTTCCTCTTCTTCTCACCTTTATAACCACAGCGGCTTTTAATTTCAGTTCCGTTCTCACAGTAGGAGCAAAAGGTCATCAATAACTATTCGTAACTACTTGTCTTCTTTCGTTTCTACCGCTTTGACTTGAGGTCTAATGATAATTTGGTGTTAAATAGAATTGTAAACTACTTAAAGAATGAAATGCCAAAGCAGAAGCATTTGGTCAGTGCTACCTTTTAACAGAAGCAATAAGAATCAAACTTGACATTCAAATCATTTCTCACGTGGGGAAGTCGGCCGGTGTCGAAAAATTTATCAAAAGAGCAAAAGGCTAACTAGCTTTCATCATCAACAAAATGATAATGATAATGACGGTACTGCAATAAAACAAGTGCCAAAATTGCCAACCGTACCCTCAAAGTGATAATACACAGCAGTAAACATGTCATGTATGTATTATTTGGGTGGAAGTATCTATGCAAGAAGAAAAACTTCATAATAACCATTTCTCACGTTTCTCGCCTTTTCTTCCTTTTTTGTCATCCCGGTCATCATGATCAGTACAGGAAATCGGCAAAATACAACTTGCATACTGACAATGCTTAGCAAAAAGTCACAACAAGTTGAGAAGCTGGGAAGGAGTGCGAGCATGGTGAGAAAGAAAACGCTCAAATATATATGGGCCTATCATAAAATTAAGATTTTGGAACAATACCCTTCCTTTACAGAAGAGAGAAAAGGGAACCTATATATACAAATGGCCAAACTGTTACACTTTTTGCCTTTTTGACTGCCACGCACATTTTCTGTTTTTCAGTTACCATATTTCGTCTGTTTACTGTTGAGAAACGTAAGAAGAAGTAACAAGAAAACAAGAAAAATCTTCCTTTTGTTTGAGTTGGTGCAACTTGAAAAGTTGAGGACAGCAAACAAATCTTTCCCATTTGGTTCATGTGGCTAAATATCGTAAGCATGCAATTGTACAAAAGTCCTCATTTCAAAGAAAGAAAAGAGCAGTGACTGACAGTATCTATTAGCCGAACAAATGTAATGTTTGCATTGCAGCAAATAGCACCTTGTGTTAGTTATGTTAGGTACCTGTACTTACAACAATGTGGAAAAAGTAGGATTTTTTATACAGACTCATCATTGTTCATGCACAAACCAACCACCACAAATTCATGGGAGAATGTGATGGCAAACAGATTCACAACACTGAACAACGTGTTTGTAAAAAAGGAAGTTTTTGGGCGAATATTAAATGTTGGATATTGCTCCTCTCTCTCTAACAAACGGTTGCTTGCTTTTATAGGCCTTTTTTCGTGGGAACAGGAGATTGCAATAAATGCCGTGAAATTATTCTAGCACGATGCTTTATGACGTGCACTATACCGGGGTTGGGATAAACACTCAACAACAACACCTATACATCACCACCACTTGGTTCGATCGGTTTTCTTTCCTCTTACGTGGTGGTAGTGGTGATGGGCAATAAATTTCTCACTTTTGAAGTTGTTTGCAAGTAACTCACACTTTGTGCATGCAATGAATTTGAAAACGTGCACACAGGTTCAAGCAATCTTTAGAGAAAAAACTTGTCTTTCTACTACATGACTACTGACTGTAAAATTGTTTTAATTAATTTTGCAAACGTTGCAATAAACTATTTCTGCACCGTATAGATTTAATGATACGGTTGGCGTGTAGAAAATTTTTGCCCAATTTGTATTGGCAGCATAACAGTACATAATAGTGGACATGGATGATGATGGTATACGCGTCTTGCTCATCTTACTCCACATCTCCAATTCAAATTCAACGCAATGCAGTTGTACGGATGATTCAACGCACTTTTGTTAAATAGTATTTCTGCGTAGGGGTTTATACCCCTGGACTACACAATGTATGATCATGTCTAAATAAATATATACCTAGTTATTTGGGTACCAGCATAATCCATAATGGACTGTCATCCGTAGGCAAATCATGCTGCGTGCGCACAAAACCTTTACATCCAGACAACATCGAACAAATGCACAAAACAGTATATATATAGACCCATGTGGAAAGCAGCAAAAGATCGCTCATTTTCCACGGCTCGTTTCATGTCATCGTAAAATTCTTCATGAATAATTAATGATTCATATGGAAATTATTGCGTATCAGTGCTGCTGTGGTGGTAAGTAGCATGTAAGCGGACCAAATACAAATACGTATTTTATCCAGGAGGCAAGTTTGAGTTTAATCTTTTTGTATGTAGGATCAGAAGAGAGAAATTCTCTGTGTATGGCCAAATATTGGAACAAGGACTTTGACAAAAAGTTTGTAGTTTTTAATTTGTGTTTTAATTTGTAGTAAAATCAGAAACCAATATGTGCATTGTATATTGCTCATAAATAAGCTAATTAAATTGTAGATTGCATGTTGAGTGATGAGACCAATGACTTCAAGCGGACTAGTACTCCACAGATAACTCTAAGAATGCATTCTTGGTTGTCATTTGAATTTGAAAATAAATTGCATTTCTCTATTTAATATTCCGATTCATCATCAAAGATCATGATTAATCATGCGTCATTTTGTGTATATCACTTTTACCAACCCTGCTTTGCGATGATGTGCCTTATGATGATTTTATTTCTTTGTTTATTCCAATGGATTGAAACAAAACAGACTTGGAGCTTAAATCCAATACATCAAGCCTATTGTGGCTTGTCATATACAAATTACTTCTTGCAACAAAGACAAGGTATTTTGAAAACAACAGTCAACAGTGACTCATTATTACTAACGTGATCTCTGCTGGTTTCTCTTTCTCTCCGACACATTTCGTATGTATAATATTTGCAAGTAACACGTACTTGCCATCTCCCTCAAGACATTTGCAGATGAAAACTGATTTGAAGCATCAGCTAGCATTGCATAACAAATTAGTTGGCTGTCAATGAAATGACTTTTGCAGCGAAAGCAAACTTTGAAAAGTAAACTGCGTGCATTCTGCACCAACTTTGTTCGCCTAGCAAACGATGCGTGAAGCCGTTCCCTATTGTCAAACGAGCAGTAAAATATTTTTTGCAGGGAGATATAATATGCTTCACGCGTACTTATTTTTTGATGATATGCTTGTGCAAAGTCAATATCTCGAAAGAATGACGTGAGAAATGACAGCGTACATCTTTGTACTGTTCCTCGTTATCTGATAATATGTTCTTTGGAGTGGAGTTTTGCACATTTATAACATAACTTCGACGTTGACAGCAACGGCGATATGTCAACCAATCTTGCTGTGTTGTGTGTGGTGAAATCATAAACAAGGAAAATGATACACACGTGACAAAACTAAATACGGTTTTGCAAGTTACCGAGAAAGAAAAGTTTGAAATATCGAGCAGAAAAACAGTCAAGTTTTACGTGTAATGAAATTCCGCCTCCCCGCTTCGTAGTTCAGGTATATGTTTTGAGGAAATGTATAAAAAGACAATTTATTAGTAATGATATGCTAATTTTATGGATCTTTCTACCTACACGAAGGAAACGTAAAACTCTGCCAACTTTAGGATGCGTCCCATAATCCCATCTTCATACTCCGACTCTTCTGCTTTTTAAAAAGACCTACACACGGGAACTGTACCATCGTGCATCCTATTTACCATCATCATAATGCACAATAAACAGGATCATCTCTGCAATGATATATAACAAAAGCTTATTAATAAGCAAAGCTACCATATTCTATTTAAATTGGATTTAGCGTAAAGCTTCATGGAGGTAAGTTTTTTGTGTGTCACAGTTGCATGCATTTTTCTCTCCCTCCAGTGCATTCTTCCAAGTAAAGAGTACACTCCTTAGTCCTATTTATGTCAGAATAAATGCATGGATATTTTTTTCTTTATGCACGTTCACTATGAAAATTGTAATGGTACAGATCTTGAACGAATCTCTGTGTGTTTTTGTCGGGCTTTAGCCTGAAGTCAATCCTCTGGCTGACATAAACTTTGAGACCTAAAAAGCAAAGAAAGAAAAGTCCAATTTAGAAACCTTAAAATGTACACATAGACCAGCAATTTCTTCCTATTTTCATAAGACTCGTTTTTAGCATTTTTTACCAGACAAAATCGCGGGCAAGCAAAAGGAAGCATCATACCAACACAGGTGGGCCTACCATCTTTGTTACTCCCTCTTTGAAATTACTTGACTGTAACGTAATGCAAGGATGAATAAATTTTCTGTATCATTCATTTCCTTCCATCAAATTATGTATAATTTTTAGATATTTAATATCTACTAACTAGCTAATGTTGTGGCAGTTATGATGAAGTGACTTGACTATGAAAGATTTTTTTCTCTTGTTCGTGTTGTGCTATATGGGCTACCGTAGCTTGGATCTATTCTTTTACGTCTGAATACATGAATGAGATTTTTGCTCTTGCAATGATTTTGTGAGCGACTGAGCACAGATGTGCTTGTACGGTTTTGCCTTTGCCTGTGTTCCTCTTGACAAGAACCGAATAATGGTTAGTAGGAAAAGGAACACACCGTGAATGAGCACAATTGCGGATAAATTGAATGAACAAGACGCGCATTCCCGACAAGCCCATCACGTTATAATAACAACATTTGTATAAATCACATAAAAAATTCAATGGATACAGTAATAATAAGGATATTAAGTGCCTTTGGATGGTTTCTTTTTGGTACACGTACTAAGAGTTAGTACAAAATAGAGTATGCAATTTATTTTACTACAGGTCCATCTAATATATACGCACATCAAGTTTAACCGAAATCATGGCTATTCTTACTTTAATATTTACTTTTTCATCATTCACTTACACATCTGGTCGTAAAGTGAAAACGGAACTATACGCAATAATACTGTCGATGATGAATAAGCATAAATCTATTTTAGGGAAGCCTTGAGTAAAAGTCGATCAATGTAGGCAAATCATGTTTACAAAAATATATATATGTGTTGGGTTATGAAAATTATTATGATCAGGCAAATAAGTAACCGTTTTCACACATGTGTTCCTTTTTAGACCACAACAACGAAGGACATTATTATCACCTTTTTTGTCATTTTAGGGTTGGCTGAAATTAAACTACATACTACACCGATAGCCCGCAGCAGCAACCGTTGGAGTAAAAATTGAACCTTGCATGACCCATAAAATCGTAACAATTCCAACTAAAAATTCCTCCTGATTTTGAAAAATGCAACGGAGGGAAAATTGTTGAAAAATCCTTTAGAGCGTCATTACGCTTGATATCACATGCATACTTTTGTTAATGTTGAGGTGTTCATGTGTGTAATCTATGAACTTGCTTTAACAAAGCTAATAATGAACTTACAGTCTTGTACTTACACTTCATCTTTATGATGTTTTCTTATTGTATAAAATCTATTCAGTAAAGTCACTGCAAAAGTATGTTCCATTGCACATGACTCCATTTTTCATTCCCATTTCCATATGCCCGTATTTACCTACCAGTAGTTGGGACAAACTAGCTTGCTGTGAATAGAAATGGTAATACAATGAAAGAAATCATTATTTCGTTTTTCAAGAGATTTCCTTGCATTATTTCTGACATGTGTTCTTTCGAGCTTCCAGAGAATATGTACAAGATGAACACAATGCATACCTGCGAGGAACAAATGAGTTCACCAAGGTGTAATACAAGAAGAAACACAAAAAGTAAGAGAGAGAGTGTGTGTGTGTAGGTATCCACCTTTTCAATTTCAGCGTATTGTGTAATTTTTGGGGAGCAGCAGCTAGGAAGCAAAATACCTTTTATTTTTGAATTCATTTTACTATGTAATCTTTTCTTCCTTTTTTCTCAATTTAACTTTTTCCAGTCAATCAGGAAAGATGCAAAAAAAAGTTTGTTCCCTTCACACTTTTCTTTCAAATGCCTTGTGCTCGAGACCCAAGAGTGTGAATGTGAAATGACCCGTAGTTTTGGTGCTCATGAATTTGATAAGGTGTGAGCAAGCATTTTTTGAGTATTTTAAAAATAAACTGTAAGGCTGACCAATGACAAAACTTGAAAATTTAACTTTAGTAATTTACAGATGTACAAAATATCAGACAGTAAACTCTTGTCAAGATTCCTTGTAGATTGTTTTGTCCTTGCTTAGGCATAACATCATGAATGGTTGCATTATTTTCTGAAAATAAATGTCCATGTATCGTCATCATCATCATCTTTGTGAACCAGGGTGACATTGTAAAGGCAACAGAGCATATTACACATGTGTGTGTGTTGTGTGTGCCAAGCCACCTACCCAAAACTATATATATAGTTTGACCATGTACAAAAAAACTGTGGATAAAGGAAAATTCATCGTTTTCGTTTTTTACATTTACGAAAAAAATCTTCTCTCCACACGATTATCTAAAGCATGGAGTCTCCTGAAATCAAACAGTGAGCCTGTTTGCATGCACAATGCACCCATATGAAGTAAACATGATCACATCTCCGAAACGAATGAGGGAAAAAGAGAACGAAACCGATTGTTATATATCGTTCAGCTTTGCTTTAGGCAAAGGGTGCCTGCTTGCTCGTCGATGTGCTTTACCGTGCTTTATCATCATGATCATCACAATTCCTTATATATAAATCTATTATATATTCTGTTTCGTGCAGGTTTGGGTAGTCGCGTAAAAGTAAGTTTTAGTAGCGTGCAAGCATGTTGAACAAAGTTGGTACTAGTGATGATATCGATATTATTGCACTGCATTTTTCAGGCAGCTCAGTTTAGAAGATAGAGAGTCAGAAGAGCTCCCACTACCATTACCAAAAAACTTACCAACATTCTTCAATAAAAACGTTAATATCCATGCATCCATGTACGCAGCTTTGTGTTAGAGCTCATCATCACACTGGTACATGGTAAAGGAGATACGGTTTACAACACGCAAACCAGGCAGGCATGATAATAATATATAATATTAGAGATAGAAAGAAGAGAGGCTCCTCTCTTCTCTCTCGGAGAATTTTCAAAGGACAAGAGGAACAAAAAGTTGCTCCCTTCCCTTTTTTCATCATCATTCCTGTTACACGGACGGAACGTATAGTACACCAGAGAAGAGAATCTCTCTTTTTCGTCGTCGTCGTATGTCTGTGTGTGTACAACACTCTCATGATCATCATCGGTACTACATCATAGAAAACATTTTGTACCCGTTGCTTTGCAACTTTTACATACTTTACCCACTGTTTGTTGGGCAAAGTTAGTCTGCTAGAGAGACCGGGATGATGCTGATCCCTTCTTCTTCTACAACAACGTATTATCATCATCAGTAAGTAGCAAGCAGAGAGCCATTGCAGTAGCATACCGTTCTTGGTTTTGGTATTAGAAGCAGAGGTACCACCAGCCGGGAACTCAGTATCACTCAAGACTCTGAGGGGCGAGGACCTCGTCTCTGTGTTGCTTGAATTTTGTGAACAAAGTTGTTCTTTTACATTTACAGAAACGCGACATTCTTTTCTTGACAAGAATACAAACTATAAAGAGAAGGAGAAAGACTTGAGATTTTCTTCTCACATCAACTTTTTTCAGTGTTCAATGTAAAGTTTTTTTGGTGCAAGTGGTTGAGTCTGAGGAGAACAGTATTCCTCAATAGCGGAGTGGAAAACACCATTCTTCGTATTTATACACAACAACGCTGCTGATCTTACTTGGTATTATATTCCCTACAATTTTCTTATTTTTCTTCACACTATATATTTTTTGCACTTTTTTGGTTATTATTAGTAGTTTTCTCGTGAATAAGAAAAGTTTCTTGTTTGAAACACGACGAAGGACGGAACATGTCCTGAAAAAGTTTTGTGTGAAAATTTCGGATTCATAGTCAGTCAGCGGCAGCAGCAGCAACGGCAACGACACAGCAAGCAACAACAGTTGAATATTATATTTTTCATGACAAAAAAGCAAAGTAGTAGTGCGAATGTGTGTGCGTGTGTCTACATACATGTTTTAGCAACGAAAACCGTCATCAAATCACTTTTTTCACTTCTTGCTCAATATAATAATACGTCTTGACAAAAGTAATCTCTTAAAAAGTACGGCAATACATTTTCATATGTATGTATTTTCACAAGTTTTCTAGTATTGCTACACGAGCTGCTGTGTCACATCACATCAAAAATTTTATGATAGGGAAGAATGATGGTGATGATGATTGCAGCAGTAGTAGAGGCGACTGCGACAATGATCGCAAAGAAAAGACAGAATTTCTTGTCGAAAAAGACGACAAAGCTGTAAAAAGTGTGATCGAATAGTGAGTAAATAGTATCTGCAGGCAGTTCTGCTCATAGCCGATATTTTTGTCTCGTAGAACTGTCACCGTGATATCACATCCGACACTAGTTGTCATTTCGTATTCTTCTTGTCTCCTTCATTTAATCTAAAAAGTGTAAAGTTTTGAGTTTGCTCTAGGAGGAAAAAAATCCAACATGAAACAGGCAAAAATCAGAAAAGTCACACATTTTATCATGATGAAATCTTTTCATATTAGTTATATATTTCCAAATCATGCTCCCACCGCTAGGCAAGCTTAAAGTTGGACAAGAAAAGTCATTGCGTAAAGTGATTCTAACGTGGGAAGCATCTATGGAGGTAGCAAAAAAGTAGACATTTCTGCCGACGTTGCATTGAGCATTCCAAATTCTGAGAACAAACTGCACATAGAAATATTTGTAAATGTTAGGAAATATTTTACATTTGACAGTAGTAAAAGTACTTCCAAAGCAATATTATGCAAAGTACTGTGTGTGGTTTTTTAAAACCTTTTTATCTCAAAGTCACTTCCAATTACTTTACAAGACACGGAAAAATAGTAATGTTTGTTGTTGTTGTCCTTTTTTAAAAGGTTAGCTTGTAAGTTCACAGGTGGAATTGAGGATTTGAGTTTAGAAAAGCTGTAGCTCTGTCAAACTCACTTTTACTCTAGAAGCTCAAGAGAGACCGATTATCAAAGTTGACAGAAGATGTGTGGGTGGAGTAGGTTATCAAAAAGACAGCATGAGAGATTATTAAGTAAGAGTGGGTGGATGCTTCGAGACATGTCACATTTTCCACATAAATGCAGTCCTAATCATTCCAACCACTCTTTGATGATACTAGTAACGTACAACTTTGATTTTCTTAGAAAGGAAAATGATAGTAATAGTAAAGTAGTCTCTCCATAATACAACATTATCCGGATTTTATGGTATTTCTCATACAGACAACTTTGTTTGGACTTTTAATACACGTGCCCGTGTCCAAAGATGGCAAAAAGGATTTTTCAATTTTTCAAATGCAATCCACAGTCCATTTTGTCCAGCACCAGAACATCGTAGAGATTTCATCCTATTCATTTTTCATTTGAATATTTATGCGTATGTACGCATTAAGCAATGCAGGCTGGACAAAAAATCCTTTGGACAACCTACCATTTCACCTCTTCTTGACTTGACTAACTTACTCATTTTCTTGTGACTGACAGACGGATGATTGAAAGATTCTTACAATGATAATAATGAACAAGCAGTCTAAGAGAAGGCTTAAATGATATAGTGGATAGTGTGCGTATTCAATTCAATTTTCTCTCTTACTCGCTCCACAAAAGAAAAATGTTTTAAACTAGCTGGTTCACTTGTTCGCTCTTCTGGAGAGCTGCAATGCACTATAGTGCATTTTCTTAGTGCTGCTGTTAAAAAGAAGAAGAATGAGTGAGAACAGAGATGAAAGCAAGATTAGAGCATTTTGATGGATTGAGGCAGGAGAAACGTCTTTCCTTGCCTGCCGTCGTCGTTGTTGTTGCTGCTGCTGTTGCTCTGCTACTTCACCGAAATCGACAATACAATACATACCTAATCCCAAGGAATAAATGGATAATATTCTTTTTCTTTTGGTAAAATATATAGTGCGTGTGTGAGAGCATTACAATATAAAATGTTGAATGTGTTTAGTTTTTTTTTATTCTGTCAAGTTTTTTATTTCCCAATTTTCGCTCCATTATTCCAGTGTTATTGAGCTAGTTATAAAAATGATTTCAATGGAGGCAGGCACACATTTTTGGTAGAAGGAAGAAAAGGGGGTATCTTGTGGAAATATTTTCTATTATTTTCTGAGCATTCTTTGCATTGTGCGTTTTGTATTACTTATTTTCATCTCAGTTTCAGCTCAGTTTTTTAGACTTTTTTCAGAAAAACGATTTGATACGATTAAGTTCATATTATTGCATCCAACTTCTGCTGCTAGTAGTGCGTTTACGCTTTTACTTTTGAATGTTCTCTGCTTGATGCATGCCTGATGGTTATTCACACGTCATGTCTTTTTGGAGATAGACAGACAGGCTAAAAATGTTTAGCAGTTGTTGTAGTCAAAAAGTGCACGCACAATGCGGCAAAAAACCAGCAGGATTTCTCCAACTAGAATGTCTAGTGAAATCGATGCGATGATGGTGCCGCTTTTTATTACTGTAAATATTAAGCTTTTAACCATTTTACTTGGATTGGGAAAAGGTATAAGTTTACATTAATAGTCAAAGCAGCAGTCAGCATATCAAAAAAGTGGGCATATTGCCTTTCCTATTCTCCTTTGGAAGGACAACAAGAATACTTGCATAGAATACCTTTAAAAAACCAACTCTGCATGTATTCAATCATTTTTTCCTTTTTTACGTCTCATCTTTGAGTAGTAACATTATAGCTTAGAGCAATAAAGTATGGGCTTTTTCATAGTATCGCGGTAACATGATATTTTTGCCTGTGCTTAAGATTCCGTGGGCATTATAGCGTGTTTTCGCTGTTTTTGTAGGAGGAGGAGAACTAGAGAAGAATAAAAGTTTGGGGAAATACCTATTGTAAATTGTCGGCTAGTTTGCAGTAAAACATTGTATTTTTCCGTAAGGTTATATTATTAGGATCTCAGAAAAACTGATATGATTACGATCGTCATCATAATAAAAATCCTGACGATGATGTACATGACATATGATGATGGTTTGAATAATGGGTACGATGTGCACTGCATGAAACGAACCGCTATAGGATATTTTCTGTCGGGCTATTATTACACGTTCACGCCATAGTTCATAGCACTTTTGAGAGGTAGTAACAGTCTCCCTCGAAAAAAAACGAGAATAATAATAATTCTTGATATCAGTTGTCGCTTCTGAATGTTTTCGAGCAAACTCATTAGTGGAAATGAAAAGGCTACTGGCAGAGTTTGTACATGATTCAGATTATTAAGGAAAGGGCAAAAAAGCCAAAAGTTTTGTAGTAGCTATGTTTCCTACTCACACGCTTGTGACAGCTCGAGAAACACTTTTAGGAAAAGTGATTTGGGTGTGTATGGATGAAAGTCAAGCAAGTGATGTGAAATGGGAATGCTTTTTTAATTCTGAATGAAAAGAAAGAGAAAAGTTGACACTTTTCATTAATTCCCCTATTTTGGTATTTTCCATAAAGTTAAAATTAAATTACAATTCGCGACAACATCAAACTTTATAATGAACGAACAACTAGGTGTATATTTGTGCATGAATGAAAGAAATAAAAAAGCTTGAAAGTGAAAACTTGACAGTAAAACGGAGTAAATTAGAAAACATAAATACACATGCAACACGCACACAAAAATGAGCAAAATAATAAAAACGGGGCAATTCAAAAGCTCTTTGTATAGTAATTTACCATTATTCGTATTATCCTTTCCATATTAGTAATTAACTTTTTGTGTCCTTTTTTATTTCCAGGTCAAAGAAAGCAAAAAAATGTTCAACTACAGTAATTTATCAGTTCAAGTGGACAGAAACAGCTTCTTTTAATAGAGTGAACTCAAAAAGAACTTTTTTGCTGGATAGCAAGTTGAAGTGAAAAGTGCAAGTACATTATGAACCATGAAAGATGAACACTATACAAAGACGAGACGAAATGGGCTCCAAGAAAATATGCGTCATCAATAAATATCAGAGGCAAATACCAAAAAAATAAGTTTTTTGCTTCACTCTTCCAAAAAGTGTTATCATTGTTTGTTACAAAAAAGTGAATATTTGCCCAAAAGCTCGAGTTCACTAGTGAAAAGACACAAAAAAGATTATTTTATATTAGTTTCCCTTCAAGTTATTTTTCATGTTCACCCACAAGAAACTTGCCTGAAAAAAGGGAAAAAATTCCAGAGACTTTATCTTGATGTATATGTTCATACGAATGAATTTATCTGGCGTGTGAAGAAGAAACGGGAAAGTTGGTGAGAATGGCGTGTCATCATCACCTTCTCGATCGTGCTGGTCGGCTTCTTGGACTTTTCCAAGAAAGCAGGAAAAGTATTAGCTCACCAACAACATCAGCCACATCATCCTCATCATCATCAAGGACAAGAGAAGAAGAATGTCAGAGGAAAAATCCGAGACGGTTATTATTGTCACTGGATCGGTTGATTTATGTGCTGCTTGCGCGTAGTAGTAGTATGGCTATCCTTGTGTTATTCTGCCTGCTCCTCTCCTCACCAGTAATTCCCCGAGTGGATGGAAAATACCTTGAAGACTGTGAGAAAGCGTCGTTGTTGCCAGGCTCGTCCTCCGACATTTCTCTTTCCTGTAAACTTCGTACCATCAATAGTGAATTTGACAAGACCAACTTTTCCGCACTTTCTGGCGACTCGATAGCCTCTTTGAATTTGGAATGTTCCAATGTCCTCTTCTACCAGAGCTCACTGCAAGCCGGCAGCTTGGCCCATCTCTCACGCCTTCAAAATCTCCATATCGAACACTGCAAGCTGAGCCGACTTTCTCCAGGAGTGTTTTCCGGTTTAAGCCTATTAAAAAATCTTACCATTCGCACACATAACACGGCATGGCCAGCACTGAGCTTGGACATTGCATCCGGAGTCTTTAGTCAACTTTCTCAGCTTGAAAAGATCGACATCAGTGCGAATAACATTTGGACCTTCCCGGACAAACTATTTTGCCACACCAAATCTCTGAAACATTTAAATGTGAGCTTGAACAGATTACAGGATATCAGTGATCTCGGCTTCAGGGAACGAGAAGATAAGAATGGCAACAACTCTTTCCTTGCTACGCCCAACTCTCGAATGACCTCACAGGGTTGTAAGCTTTCCTTGGAGGTACTGGATGTATCTCAGAATCGTTTGATTCTCCTTCCTGCGCGCGGTCTTGCCAGTTTAACGCAATTAAAGGAGTTGTATTTGCAAAACAATGAAATCTCAATGATTTCAAGTACTGCTTTCACCGGACTCAAAGGGTTAAGAGTTCTCAATCTGACTGATAACAAAATTGCAACAACTGGACTTCCGGAATCTCTCTTTCAGGACACTAAAGAGATTACAGAGATTTACTTGGTAAGTAAAAACGATTTTTTTATTAAATTAGTTTATAATGCGTTTTTGTAAACTGTTCATACATCCTGGAATCATTCAGGCATGATGCATGATTCACAAAAAAGGAGTACATAGTAGTGCGCAATACAATGTAGTGCAGGCAATCATTATTCTTTTTATCATATTTACAGCAAAACAACTCAATCTCTCGTCTTGCACCACGACTATTTTCTGGATTGACTCATTTAGTCGTTCTTGATCTATCTCACAATTCTCTCACTTCGCTGGGAGAAAAGGAAAATGATGAGAATAAGAACAATGCAAATTCCTCCAACACGGAAGCTGTGACTACTGCTGGTGCTGATGTCCGTACTGGGATTTTCGATGGCCTTATAAGGCTCGTACTTCTTGATCTCGGGCATAATATGCTCACCCGTTTGGAACCATTGTTTCATGACTTGTACTCGTTGCAAATCCTCAATCTGGAATTCAACAATATTGAGATTTTGGATGTAAATGTGTTTGCCGCTATGAACAATCTCCACACGCTCATTCTTTCGCACAACAAGCTGACCTCCATTGACCCATTAAACGGGCTCTTTGTACTTAGTTTGTTATCGTTGGATAATAATGAAATCTCCCATATTCACCCCATGGCATTCCAGAATTGCACAAGTCTCAGGGATTTAAATCTAAATGGAAATGCCCTTGACCATGTTCCCCACGCTGTCCAGAATCTGACTCTTCTCAAGACTATTGATCTTGGCGAAAACATGATAACACAGCTTGAGTCACCAAAATTGGTTGGATTGAGCAGTCTATACGGTTTGCGGGTCACAGGCAATCGTATAGTAAATGTTAGTGCTAGTGCACTGAAGGAACTTACCTCTCTTCGAGTTTTAAACCTTGCCCGGAATGCCATCGAAGTTATTGAGAACAACGCTTTTGCATCAAATCTAAACTTGCAAGCGGTCAGGCTGGATTCCAATTTCATTCAAGACATAAACCACCTGTTTTTGAATTTGCCTCAGCTAATTTGGCTCAACGTGTCCGATAACCGTTTGACATGGTTTGATTATGGACTCATACCCAGGCAATTGCAATGGCTAGATCTTCACAAAAACAATATTGAAGAGCTTGGAAACTACAATCAGAACAACGACCTTCACTTGCAAACGCTGGATGCTAGCTTTAATCGATTGAACCGCATTGGCCCCAACTCCATACCAGACAGCGTAGAAATGCTCTTTGTCAACGATAATTTGATCTCAGTAGTGGAACCGGACACTTTTTACAACAAGGTCAACTTGAGCAGAGTGGACATTTTTGCCAACCAAATCGAGTCACTGGAAATACGCAGTCTGCAGCTTTCCCCCTTCCCCCATGACAAACCTCTACCCGAGTTTTACATAGCTGGAAATCCTATCGTCTGCGACTGTAAGCATTTTTTTCTTGAATACAAAAATGTTTTTTTATTTGCAATTTTTAAATGTTTACTAATAATAATTTATGCTATTGAATATTCTCAGGTAAAATGGAGTGGCTGCAGAGACTGGACAAACACTTGCGGCAACATCCCAACGTAATGGATTTGGACAGCGTGTACTGTAAACTTGTATATCACAGAGCGCAATACTATGTCCCATTGACGGAAGCTGACCCAAGTCAATTTCTGTGCTCCTACAAAACTCATTGTTTCACTACCTGTGAGTGCTGCGAGTTTGACGCTTGTGACTGTGAAATGACCTGCCCAGACAATTGCAGCTGCTACCATGATGCAACATGGATGAGCAACATAATCGACTGTGCCGCTAGAGATCATTCCTCCGTTCCCAAGCAAATCCCAATGGATGCTACAGAGGTCTACCTTGATGGTAATAATATCCCTGAACTTTCAAGCCATGTATTTATCGGGAAAAAGAACATGAGAGTTCTTTACCTCAACAACACGGGCATCGAGAGAATCCAAAACAACTCATTCTCAGGTTGGTACTTTTGATTATCACTTTTTTTAAAGCTTGTTTCAAAGTTCCTAAGCTTGCATGATGTTACCCATTTACTTTAAAATCAGTAGTGCTCATACATGTATATAATATTACTTCTCGCAATTGGGGTATTGTGAAACATATCAATTAGGTACCTGTAAAGTTATTATTATTTTTTACACTCTGGAAATCTATTTTTACCAAAACTAAAAGTATACTAAAGTTTTTAAATTACAAAAAGTACCGAATGAAAGTATAAAATACGGTTTTTGTAAATCGCTATTTTTAGATGGCTAAGCTTTCCTGTTTTTTTTCTCATACTTACTTACAGTCGACATGAATGTAATATTTTTTCTGTTTTTCTTATTTTTATAGGATTAAAATTGCTTTCAATCCTCCATCTCGAAGATAACCACCTTACCGGGCTTAATTCGTTTGAATTTGAACCACTCGAAAGTTTGAGGGAACTGTATTTGCAAAATAACAAGATTGCATATATAGACAACAGTTTTGTAAGCCTAAGAATGCTGGAAGTGCTCAAATTAGATGGGAATAGACTCACAAATACTTTTGCTATGTGGACACTGAGCCAAAACCCATATCTAGTGGAAATTTCGTTAAGTGCGAATCCCTGGTCATGCGAATGTGATTTTGTGTCTCAAGCCGCCCCATTTATTCAGTCCAACGTACACAAATTGATGGATGCTTCCGGAGTGAATTGCCGTCTTAATGGTAGATCCTTCAGTCTCGTATACATGAATGGGACCAAATGCTCGGAAATCACTGCTCTTTCAGGGGCAGCGGAAGCACCAGAAACAAAACTTCCCCCTTACCTTCCCCTGCTCGCCGCTGTCATGGCTATTTGTCTTCTTATCGGCACTGTGTTTTTGGCAGTCTGTCGAAAACGCAACTCCTTAAAGATTTGGGCTGCAGCCAAATGCCCACTAAATCCATGCTATCAAACCACGCTGGATGACGATCGGGAAAAGTTGTATGATGCATACGTAGCCTATTCATTAAAGGATGAGGCGTGGGTTACCCAAGTGTTTGCGGCAGAGCTACAACAGCAATTTGATCATCCCTACAGACTTTGTCTTCACTACAAAGACTTTCCAGTAACGGCTTACTTGTCCGAGACCATTGTTGAGGCTGTCGAGTCGAGCAAACGTACCGTCATAGTTCTCAGTCAAGCCTTTATAAAGAATGAGTGGTCCCGCTTTGAGTTTAAGTCTGCACTTCACGCTGCACTCAGGGGGAAACGGAACAGGCTTATCGCTGTAACCCTGGGCGACCTTCCCACAAGGGACCTTGATCCGGATCTTCGCGTGTGCTTGAGATCTGCCACTGTTCTCTCTGCGAACGATAAAATGTTCTGGGCAAAATTACGTTGCGCACTTCCCGAACCAAGAGCGTCCTACGCAAGAACTCTAATGAGTAGACCAGGCAGCGGAGGCAGTGGCAGTGTGGGTAGTGCTGCAAGTGTACATAATTATACCGCTTCCAGTCTGGGCGGAGCGTCCACGCTTCCACTTAACATAAGCAGTGATAGTAGTGCAAATAGTAACCATCTTCACCATTTTCATCATCATCCCCCACCCTCAGCACATCACAACTCAATGACAATGAACCACCACCATCATCATCATCACCAGCCGTTCTACAATTCCAGTACGCTCGGTACAAATGGATTTCTCCCAAACGGGAATACTAGTCACCTAAATGGAAACGCGACGGGCAATGGCACCATTTCTAATCATTGCAACAATGGGGTTAACAATAATCATGCCTCTAATAACAGTGATAGTAATACAAACAATGGAAACGTACATGTGCCATTGTATGTGCCACCCTTTCCCCCTCCAAATAGGCCACCACCGCCCTTTCCTGCCCCACGACGTCCTCCACCCCCTGCCCCTCTGTGGGCTTGACAATTAACTGAAGACTACTACTATTACCAGGTGGGCACTGAAAATAATGATAAAATGTAATACAAATTGTACATACAGAATACTCACCCGTGTCAATATTATTATTATTACAAAAACAAGTCAAAGACTCAAAGACGCGTTTTTATTATTCTCATTATTGTTTACCACACGTTCAAAATAAATTGCGTTTTTGTGTTTTGTTCGAAATACAAACCTGAATCGAAAATTCAACACTTGCTTGTATTTATTTCAATTTATTTTACGTTGCAAATCACGAATTCATTTTATTACTACACACCATTCTACACGCCTCCAAAAATTAGTTACCGATATGAAAGTAGTTGATGCATACCTACCTTGCGCCCCCAAGTTGTCCTCTACTGCAGCATCTGCATTTTTAAATTAGTCCATGTGTTTCAATGTAAAGGGTAAAAGCACATAAGTATAAAAGCTATTTGCAGCATATGTACATCCGTTTATTACACGTCGAGTCCAATATGAACCATTCAAGATAATTAAATTGGGCAACTTATGCAAATTCTTTTAATTAATTCACTTCAGTTTCCCCTTTTCTCTCTCCTTTCACCCACGTACTTTTGTACTACGCCGAGAATTTTGTAAGAGAACTGGCCTATACACATTGGATGGAGCTTTCACTTTAGGGAAATTTTTAGTCCTTAAGCCATGCACACTCATCTTCTCCTTTCACCTAAACGCCCAAATACAACATAACATAACCATCAACATCATTGCCACCGGAAGAATTCCATTTTATCTGCTCAGCTTAGCTGTTGCATAATGCTACTAACTAAAACTACTTTCTCAACACCAATACTAGTAGTTGGTGAGAATTTTACAGGGGGATGAGATGAGACCTTGAGGCAAAATTCATTTAGGAAAAACCTTTGTACAAAATGTGCACTCTACTTTAGTAGACATGAGCTTGCATAAGAGGAAGCAGCAGGTTCTTTATTTCTACTGACAATCGTTATTATTACAACCTGGAGGGCCATTTCCCAAGACCACGGATGCTAATTTGCCCAAAACTACACAGAAACTATAGTGCAACTTTTACAACAATCCATTATATCATTTTATGAACTCAATGTCATAATAGAAACATTCCACACATTCAACTAGGAAAATTTATACATGCATTAAAAACGCCAAAAGGTGTATAATGGGCAATATAATCTTAAAAAGTAAGTAATCTGCTTTTCCTCCGTCTTAACTCTTACTGAAAGCATCAAATTAAAAGCTGGGCTTTTCACATCTTCCTGCTAAATCCTCACACACATTTCATCAAAGTAGGTATAATTTACTTATGCCACCATGCAAGCAGACATGTCGTTAACTGCCCTTTTGTTGATAGGAAATTGTTCACACAATAAATATGACTGCTGTAAGAAAATTCTTGTCTCAATTATAAGAAAGCAGTGGAAGTTTGTATCATGCTTCTCACCAAAATGAACCACATACCACTAAAAATGCACACACGCAAGTAAATCTCTCCAGCTTTATGGGTTTTCCATTTCTGTTTGTAGTCACTTGCCAGGATTTCAGCGTGGATTCTTGCGGTTAGTATGGCATTAAGAAACGGAAATCTTGAAAGATGCACGAGCACATCCTATATATCCCATTCCAACCGCCAAAATATCCAGGCGTCCTTCCTTTTGCTTCTTCCTCATCCGATTTAATCTTTATCCAGTCGTAAACCAAATTGCATCATTCATTATTTTATAGGTGCGTATAAGCAGACAGCAAGTTGAAGGTCCAACGTTGTGGTTGATTTGATGCAGTCTTGGACAACGACGACCACACGACAAAATCTTTATTTTGTGTTAAGATGCGCATTTTATTCTAGTGCACGCCACTCACTATGCCACGTTTTATTAAGCTTTTGAGTGTAACAAGCCATATAAGTACTCATATCCTTTTAGTTACTCTAGACCAAAAGAGCAATTCAATGTCAGTCACGACGGGTTAAATAATAAAAAACGAACGCAGCGTTGCGGCAGAAAATGAGAAATGAAACCAGATTATGATGAAAAGGAAGACGATGAATTTACTTTATTTTAACAAGAATAAAAGAGTTTAATTCCTTTTGAATGCAGAACCACATGGGCATTTATACATAAAACAATAAATTACTTATAAATTTCAACTCTGGCTATATTATGGATAATCATGACGAATGTAGAAAATAACGCTGCTGCCAACTGTAGGATCCCACAATATATCTATAATTATTAATCACTTATTTATAAAGAAATTTTTGTGTGCTTAACGTCTTTGCTGGAAAGAGTTTGGACGTGAATTTCTTCTGTCTTTTCACATAGCTGTCTATTGTGTATACTGTATAAATAGTAGTGGTTTCATCTATTCCACCCACAGAAGCTCAAAATAGCTTACATATATATTTTCATCTCCTTTCACATCCACTTCACGGCAGAAAGTCATTTTTAGATGGTGGGTAGTGGTAGTCTCGCTTTTTTCATCTCGTTTTCTTTATTCAGCTCAAGCCAAAGCCTTCGTCTTCTTTCCTCTTTCGTATTATTCATAAAAGACTTGGCCGCAAAAAGCCCGTAAAAAGAGTCATAAAAACAAAAACGGGCTAATTGTTCAACTTTTAGTGGCTCATAAAATAATTTTATATATATCGTATTAAGCTGTGTGGCTGCAAACAAAGTAAGTGCACAAAGTATAATATACCAAGTTTATACGCAGAATTCTGCTTGTAAGTTATATATATAAATAGTATGTTTTTATCAAAAGCTGGCTTCCTTTTTTGTCCCCAGGGGCTTTGTTACTTGCAAAGTGTACATCATGGACTGTGTGATGATGCGGTTATACTGAATAGCTTGACTTTATATTTGGCTTTAGTAACTAGAAAGGACTTTTTTGTCTGGCTCATAATCAGACATTGTTGTGTAGCTTTTTTGCGGGAAAAGGGACTTTCTTGAGCGCAGAAAAATAATGAGGATGATCATGACTCCAGAGAAAAGTATGAAAAGACGAAAACATAAAGAGATAATATTTGAGCAAAATATTTCATTCGTATGTTATATCATATTCAATGTACATGCGTAATGTAGTTGAAGGTGCAAAATATTGCAATGAGTTTATCATCCGGTTTTGTTCATTTTTTTCGCAACTACCTAGTACTCTAATTTTGGCCAATTTTTGCTCGACTCACTCAAAATTTGAATATGTACTATAAAAATAGACTTCCAGAGTAATTTAAAGTTGCTCAAGCCAATGCTCAAGTTGCGCACTAATGCTAGAAAGCCAAATTGAAGAGCTTAGCATCACAGAACATACAACATCTCAAACAAAGGAGTATTTTTTCTTTCATCTGTCCCGTTGTCATCTTTGTTATTTTCCATCAATTTTTGTTTCCGATTATTCCGGCTTTTGTAACTTTAGACGGCATATCATTTTATATATTGCTTGTTCTCAGAAATTGCATGACATTTTTTGAATACTTTAGTGAAATACTAGAACAAACTAAAGTACTTGTACAGTTATTGCTGTTTCAGGTAGTAGTAGCAATGATGACAAAAAGGTAGATTAAAAAACTTTTTTATTTAAAAATACTTTTACAGATATAAACTCACATTCTCTGACTTCACTTTCCATGATAAACATTTGACTACATTTTTAGAATAAAATACGTACATGTATTTGGAGAGTTTATACAAATTGCAAACACTTAAAATTGAATTGTTACTGTAAACCATTACACTTTTGTTACTACTGTTATTACTGTACCATATTTTTTGCCTGGTTTGGCTTAAACACTCACTACTAGTGCTTACAAAAAAGGGGAACAATCATGTAAAACATTTCCCACACACACTTTTGCAAAACTGTGTATGGAAAACAGTGAAGCATAAAAAGCAGAAATCTGTCGGTGAAAATCTCCGTGCAAAAGGCAAAGGGAAACAGGTTACAGGTTTTCTGTCTGTCAGATACTAGTCAGCCCAAGTTCCTCGTCAATGAATACTAATACTGTTTGCATATATGTATATTTTAATATATGTGCTTCCATATATACCATAATCTAGCCAGCCAACCATTGCCATCCACTTTTCTAGCATCTCACGGTTCTTTTTTCTCTTCTGTCTTTATTCTTCTGCTTGGCTTGATGGAGTGGAAGGAAAGTTGCAGGAGAAACTTGTCAAATCCGGCGAAGCAAGCCAATTTCCGTTTTCATTCATATTATCATACGAAGAGGCCACGCAGGCAAATGACACAAAAGCTTACCGACATACATACTTGCTCGTTTGTAAATATGACTTTTGATGAGGTGACAATCCTTTACTGAAAAATATGCCTACTTTTTCAAATATTAGATTTGCCTTTTTTCGTAACTTTGTTATTCTGATCACTTTTTTATTCGGATGTGAATCCAGCAAAAATGGCTAATACGAAGTTCCTTTACGCAACATATTGAAACCAGTCTCATCTATTCAATTCAACATGAAAAGTTATGAAACAGGGAAAGTCTTTTTTTTTGCATATTTCATCATCATCAGGTTATTTCCTTTCAATCTTTTTCTTTGTTCACATACAAAAAAGGAAGAAGTAGAAGTAGACGCATGTCATCTAGTTCTTCAAGTAAAAGTAGCATCATATAGGTATTGCCTTTCAACTTTTTTAGTGTTATCAAAAGCTTTTCTTCTTGCCACCAGAAAGATAGAGATTTCTTTCTTCATACTTTACACCTATTCTTCAGACATTGCTTATTTTTGCTTTTGCTTACGTTTTTACTTAGCCAACTTAATCCATTCCTCTGCGCAAGCAAGAAGAAAATAAGTAGTTCACTAAGTACAAATAAGAAGAACAAGAAAAAACTAAGTAAGATTTGTGTACTCTTATTTTTCACCATTTCCTCTTCCACTTTTATTTCTTTCTCCTTCCTTCTTCTAGAAAGAAAGCTAGAAAGACAACAAACTTACTTTTTTTGTTTCTTTTGTTAGCAAAGCTAGAAGAGTCTCTCTGGTGGTGGTGTGTTACAAGAAGCTGTAAAAATAACACCTTGTTTTCCCTCCTACTTACACCTAGTCCCTTTTCGTTTCCTTTTTTCCACACAACAAAGTTGACTTTTTAAGGTTTCCCTAATAATTGCAAAATGTTGTTACATCCTTTCTCTCACTTCTTTCTTCTTGTGTTCTATGTGCAGTGTCATAAAAACGCGCTTGTTTTTTGTACAGGATCTCTCTGAAAAAGTAAAAACTGCTCGTATAAAAAACTGTGCCAAACACACAAGCCACATTCGGACTTAGATCTATCCCAATACTATGTGCTTTTTCTATCTGTTTTTATTCCTTTTGGTAGAAATTCTCAAAGTTGAAAAAGTTTAGTAATACAACCATCGTACACTTTACTTTTGCTATGAAAGGTCTTGTTGTAAACCAGCATGAATTTCAAGTTTGGAATAAATGTACATATATATCTGTGGTGTCGGTGGTTCGTTCGTATTAACTTGAGAAGCCAAACTAAAGCACGTGTGTAAAACGGAACCCAGTACATGATTGTAATGTTTATATCGCGGGTGGTGGTATGTAAGAATAATACAACGAGAGTTTCAGTCTTTTCCTTTATCTTTCTCTTTTTTTTGCTCAGTTCTCAGCTGACACTAGGTACACTTCTGGAGAACTAGAAAGTATATATGGGGAAAATAGAATGCTAAAAAGATGTAGGAGTAGAGAAGAAAGTGAAAGAACGGAATATTGTTGAAGCCCTAATTTTTCGCATTGAATTGCAAATTTTTTTCGTCTTCTTTTTTCTGCCCCTCTTCTGTCTCTTTCAAGCAATGTATTATCTTTTGTAATGGTAACACTGTCTGATGCGGCTCGAACGTTTGTATATAGTTTCTACTATGCATCTCCACCATGTTTGAATTCCTTTCTCGACTTTAGCTTTCCGTTCTTTTCTCGTTTTGCCTCATCTTGTATTCTGTATTCTGTCTGATGCGTATGGGTTATTCGCTCAAGAGGTCTGCAAAGTCTTTCTCTCTTCTTTCAAGGGTTTTGCTAAGCCGGTCTGTTTACCACTGCTGCTTGACGTGGTGGCTTGACTAGGTTTCCACTTTCTCTCACTCTCTGGTTACATTACATTGGAAAGAAAGCATTATGCTGGGTTGTACTCAATTCTACAACAACAGGAATAAGAAATAAGCTTTCTACTTACCATAGTCGTCATACTTGATAGAAGTTTGCTTCACTTTTGGACTAAAAAAAGTTTAGCTTTGTAATAGTAAATGCCACTAGTACTAATATATTTGCCACAACACGGTTGCTTCTCTAACTCTTTTTCCCTTTTGTCCATGTCTGTTTTTGCCAGTTCAAAAAAGGAGAAATTTATGCCGCCTGAGGCTTCCTTCTGACGAGGGACAACATCTTTCTTCTAGAGAGAAAAATGACTCCCTTCCTCTTCTTACCGTTTTACTTTAAAAGGAAAAAAAGAAGAGAAATGTCGTTTACTATTCTAGCGCATTTATAGAAATGTTGTTGTTACTGCAAACAATGTCGCTTCTTCATTTTTTCTTTCTTGTTTTTCACTTTTCTCCTTTCTATTTTTACCGTATCCTTCTTTTCTTTCAACGTCCGTCGTCAGCAGGAGCATTGGTGCGGTGTGCCATGCTCAAGACCCACTTATTTTACGTCATGATCATGCCATGATGATGTTACGTTTTTTGTATGCTGATATAGCAGCAAAATGGAGAAAAAAAGTCAAAGAGAAAGATTTAGGATTCAGATCAAACTCTAGAGTATATAAATTATATGGGGCAGTAGTGTGGTATGGACATGAGAATTGAATGGAACACGTACAACGTATCCAGCGGCAGTGGAGTAGAATGGGCGACTTCATTCACTATCAGTCTCTCTCTCTTTCTTTCTTTTTCTCCAACTCTCCACTTGACTACTCTTCAAAAACGGATGTGATGTGAGAAGATTTGTGTGTTTTAGTTATACTTGGACAGGAAGCGCACATGTAAACTGAAAAATATTTGGCAGAGTGGGAAAAGGAAACAAGAGAAACTGGTGAATGGTGGTGGTGAAAGCTCGTAGCTCGTTCTCTTATGCATGCAAGGTACACTAAGAGTATAATGTTCAGAGTAAATATGTCACTTGTCCATTGATGAAAAATATGACGGGTACACACGCAGGAGAGAGAAAGTATACACACTTTGCAGGTTTCAAGGGTGTAGTCAATATAAATAAGTGCATATTTGCTACTGCTTCTACACAAAAGGGAGTGAAATTGAATAAGGCCAGTGAACTCTGAAACTCCCAGTGTAAGGTAATATTACCTCTTAACATTTTCTTGAGAAACTTCACCATACACGGCAAAAAATAACGCTCCACATGGTCCCTTAAGGTTAGGAATTTACTCATGGTGATATGGCAGGTAGAAAGGCAGGCAGTATGCTCGGAAATGTATGCAGATTGCCAAAATCAAATATGCATGCAAGTGTATGAAAAGGTTAGCTTATAGTTTCATAAAAACAGCGCAACTTCATCATTATACGAAGAAAACTATATAGAGAAATGTGGCATAAAACCTTGGCGGATGTGATGTAAAGTGAAATGAAATGGACCTAAATACATTGGGTACATGCCTACAGCGTCCTATCCTATTCATCTTTTTCAGTCTCCTGCTGGCGCAATACCGTTTCTCTTACAAAAAATTGTACATTTTTATGTAAGCGGAAGCTACTTTAATATTCACTAGTAATTTTCAAACTGTTCTCCAAATAGGCTTACATCATTTCAAAGAGTTCTTTAGATGTTAGAAGCAGTATTTTCATTAAAAACACAATAAATTGCATATAATTTTTCAAATACAAAATGATTCACTCACTAATGTATGCACGTGCATGTCTTGCAAAAGATACATAAAATTGCTATCATCATCAAGAAAAAGTTACCCCACGTGCATTTCTTAGCAATATGGCAAAATGAAAACAATTTTTAGCAAACTTCCGACTTGTGTATAGCAGCATTAGACGGAGCGAGATGATGATATGATTTTCCATTTCATTCAATCTCATCACCACTTGCATTACATAAATGTATAATATATGTATTTATGTCAGAGCCATTTTATGTAACTTGCTTTAATACCATTTTATGATGGCGGTTATTTATGCTGCGCCATGAATGAGCCATTTCTTTTCCTTTCTTCCACCACCCAAGTATTACCTATTTACCATATCCTTCAACATCAATTTCATGTGAAGAACTTCTTCTCCAGCTTCCCCTTTCCACTTCCACCAACAACATTACTTTTGTGCTTGTGCGCTTTTGTACAAAAAAAAGTTTGATACACTTGTGTGTGCGAACATGTGACACTTTTCCTATGTGACGTAAGAAAATATTTATACTGCTAGAAAAACGTCTTACTTCTTTTTCTGGCAGTGCCACTACTACCGCCAAAAGAACTTGAGGTGGGAAAATATGTACCTATATATGGTGAAGAGGCTCAAGATTAGCTGGGTGGAGAGCAGGAATGATGATAGCATCATATTTATATAGAAAAAGAGCAAACAGAAAAAGAATGATGATAGCCTCTCTCTCTCTCTCTGCTCTCAGGAAAAAGACGACATCATATAAAAAATGTCATTGAGATATGGTATATTGACACTTGAAATAAGGAACGCGGATAAGAAAGGGGGAGTGGATATGTGAACCCGAGACGTGACAAATGTCTAATTTTTTCACACTTAAGAAAAGGAGAAAAATACTGTTCAATTGGTTTTTGTTGCATATTAGCCGTGTGTGCGGGTATGCTATCGCAGTTTCTGTTGATATACAACCACTGATAATAATGCAATATATTGTATCATGGGAAATAAAAGGATATGGGATGATAGAAACAAGGGGAAAATATTTTTCGTTTTTTTTCTGAATTGTGATCATCCAAACTTGTCCAACAGTAACTGGTAACTTTTTTCAAGCCCGAAAAAAAACCATTTTGAGACAAAAAATGTTGAAAAAGGGGAGAATGTAATAAAATAGGTAGGTAGATAGATGGACGGGCAGTGAAACTTACTCTCCTAGCACAATTGCTAAAGATGTCCCAGACAAGGACGAAGATGACGATGAGATAGCAAGGCAAGCTAAGCAATGGAGCAAGAAAAAACTGAGAGTGAACTTGGCTCTAGAGTTACACTCGCGCACGATTTTTCGAGAGTGCTATTTTTATTCGAATAAAAATACAGAGGGATTCAGGTGGAAGCCCTGGATCTTTACATTTTTACTCCACTCCACTTACTTATTCCGCAGCGCAATAAAAGCTGGAGAAGAAGTAAAGTAATATTCATCTGGGGAGTTATAACGTAGAGGAGAGAGCTCACGACTCTTGTCATGGCTTTATCGACGCCTTCATTTCAATTCCTTCCTGCATGCCGTCGTCTTCATTGTTTCTTTTTACTACTACTGGTTCAAAGAGATGCATTTTTGGAGGAAATAGGGGCGACGCATACAGAACAGAGAAAAAAGGTGCTTGTGATCATGCACTGCACCATTTACTTGTGCTACATTCTTCATTTTCCTGGCTGTGGATAATGACGACAATGATGGTACGATAAAACAATGTAGTTTCTTATTTTAAAAACAAATTTCGTTAAAGAGGCAGTTGTTGTGACCAGACGACTGCAGAGACGAGGAGACTCGGTGACTGAAATTTCACTAGAGGAATAAAATGATAACGTCATCACAGCATGAGCGTGGCAGAAAAGAGCCATCCTTTAGGTTGTCCCCATTCCCCGTTACTCTGAATTTTTCGTTGCGTCTTTTTGTGGACAAAAATGGAATGGAGAGAGGTAAAGCTCAAAGGGAGAAGCAGTAGAACCAACTGCGGTGATGATGATAGCCGTCGTAAGGATTTTAGATGACACTTGAAACAGACAGAAAAAATTGTGTGTGTACTTTTATTCGAACAGCTTTACAGGGAATGGCAGTTTTATATAAAATAACGAATTGTAGTCCCTAAATGTCCATTGACTCACTCCTTTTGGTGGAATTAAGTACCTTTGTGCGGTAGCCGTAGTACATGATTCAAGCCATCCTTCCCCATCGTTTAATGTTTAAAGAAAAGTGTTCGTTACGTTACAGTTATCTATCAACAAATAAGGGCCCGCAATGCAATAATGACTAAAAAGGAAGGAAGGAATGAATGGCTTTCAGGCTCAAACGAGGAAGAAAAAAGTACCCTCAGTAGTTTGTATTCACAAAGTATTATATATAGACAGTTCCATTTTTGTCTGATTTAAATGCAAATGAAAATGGCATTCTTAAAAAATCTATAACAGTACGTTTTAAATGTTTTGCCCAAACATGTTCTTTAAGTACATGCTTCAAACAGAGTACCCTCTTTGTTTACAATAATGCTGTGTACAGGCAAAATACCTACCTAAGTACATTCTTAAAAGAAAAATTCCCTTTTGAACTTGAGATGTGTGTTTTCCCTTTTTCCTTGTTTATAATTTTCTGACCATTATAAGCAGTAGTGGAAAAGGGAGTAAGCACTATTTTCATCATGTACGTTTCTTTTTGCCCAAAAGCTATTGCTGGTATGTAAGGCCATTATATAAGTGGGCACTATATATTATGGAAAATTGTTATGTTATGATATTTGGAGAGAGAGATGATACCACACACTCCATCGTTCTACAGCCACAACCAAGTAAACTGTGTGACTGACTGCGCACTACTCTGCAACAACTTTTATCTTTTCAATGTGTGTGAATAATAGGGCAAATAAACAAGGAGGCAAACAAGCCAAGAGATCCTTTTTTCCTGAGGATTATGATAAGTAAGACGAAGAGATAGGCATCAGCTGAAGGAAAGAACGGTCTCTCTCTTACTGCTTAACTTACAATTTTACTCTGCTCCGGTAATAATAATGGTAGCTTTGAAAGTTGTAATAATATGCATTCCTGGTCCTCCTAAATGAATGGATTTGCTTGTTTGTTGCATGGTTCTTCAGCATAATGCGTTCAGCCTCCTTGCATGTGGCTCTGGTACACAGAACCATTAGGTATTATTGTTATTGCTGCTGCTCCTCAGATAGAGTCCTCGTTCTCACTCGCCGTAGTGTGTTTCTGGCTTCTAGTTTAAAAATGATAAAAATGAGCGTTTTCTCCTGCTGGACTAGCGATATATTTCATTCTTAATATGTTTATGCTGATGTTGTTGTGATGTTACTTTGTTATTGCCTGTGTGCTGCTGCTGCTGAAGAAAATAGGAGCACAGGGGTAATTGAAAAGTGTCGTTTTTGAAAATGGGATCATGTCAGGTATAATATCTTGGCTGGTGAATGTGTACCAACTTTGATAGGTCATATTCATAATAATTTTATAAGTTTGTTGTAACGCCATGAAAAGTAGGAGTATAATATAAGAGCTGCTGCAGGGAGGATTAAGTTTACTATTTCAAGTTTTTAGGGGGAGGATTATTATGTTGCATTGCAGTAGTAGCAGTAGTGTGGCACACACAAGCAAGCCAGGAAGTATTTACTAGAAGAACACGCGGACGACGGTTCCACTGGATGAGGCTTTGTCGTCATCATATCAGCATTTTGTATCACCAGCATCACACCACGCATTTAAGTCTACGTTGAGGAAGAGTAAAATGCAACGTGATCTTGTTTAAGGAAATACATATTTCATGCTACTGCTGTTGTTGATCCCTCAAAAGGGCTTATAACGGCCAAGTTACATTATGCATAGTTTAGCAGTAACCTTTAACGAACGATGAACGATACAGATTTAGAGAGCTTTTATTTGGTAAATATTAAAATGAACAATGCAGCTGGGTCACACACTTACTTACTTTACTTTAAGCTTCCACATATTGTTACGTTACGCAGATCCGAAAAGTGAAGGTTTATGCAGGCAACCGGTGAAAAGCTTTTGTATTTTATAAAGGGTTGATGAGAACGATAACGATGATGGTTTTAACGTTAAGCTAGTTTGAACCACAGCGGCAACTTATAGTTTACCCTTTTTGTTTGCACTTTCTAAAAAGTATGTTACGGTATCACCACTAATACAGTTAAATGCATCATTTTAATGAATCGTCGTCGGTCTGTTCGTCCATCCGTCTGTTTTGCACCTTTAATTAACTCCCCTCCGCCCCGCTTGTTTCCTTCACTTAATTGAAATTTAATCTTTTATCTCTCATTTATTTTTTTCTTCCTTTTCTGGGGTTCCATACATACGTCTTGTTCTAACTCATTTTGAGGCTTCCTAATTAAAATTTTGGGCCGTAGTATTACAGATTGGGAATCATTATTAAGCAACACTCTCATTTTTTGTTTGTTCTACAGGTGCCCGAATATGAGGTTCCAAGGGATGACCTATTTTTATCAACAGCATCGCCAGTCACCAGAGATCCGGTGCTTACGGACTAGGGCTCCCGTATCATACACACAGAAAGGGCAAACTTTTAACACGAAATCCGTACAAGAAAAAAAGACGAGAGAGATATGCTTTACACCCTGCAGTAATTTATAAACTGTGCCCACACTCTCCAGAAGACCAACTCCTTCTACTACGATGTGCCAGCAGAAACATAAACAAAAAAGTGCCCACGTACCTATACAGTACCCTTCCACCAAACTACTTCAACATCAGCACCACCACCACTACTCATCTCGCATACTAATCTGCACAAGTTGTGCACACAAAGTAGTGGAGCACAGCAAAAGCATCAAAGGGAGAAAGTAGACCAACTGACTCCTTTTTACGTTTTTTCCTCTCTTGGATCAAAAGAAAAAAGAGGAAACGCTTTGTGATGATGATTATGAGAGATGAATGGCAACGAA
Organism: Entomobrya proxima; assembly: GCA_029691765.1. NCBI lineage: Eukaryota > Metazoa > Arthropoda > Collembola > Entomobryomorpha > Entomobryidae > Entomobrya > Entomobrya proxima. Next base: position 13,103,230 of record CM056169.1, read on the forward strand.
TGAATGTCTATTCTCACAGACGTGTGCGTTGTTGTTTATTTGTTGTTGACTCAAAAAAACGAGAAAAAAGAAACCATGTTGAAGGACTAGACGAGGAAAAAATGAAATAACGTGCTAATTCAATGCATTTATATCTACTCAAGCATCATGATGTTTTGATGTTGCTAAAACCTTCTAACACTCATCTCTGGATTCCAAAGTGCTTACATGTTACTACTACACATTTATTCGCAATCTCCATTTTACATCCTTTTTTCCGCTTTCATTGTCATTGCATTAGTAGAATCAGCAATGTTGTTATCAAAAAAAACTTTCACCGCCAAATGTCAGTAATATGAGCACTCATGAATAGCATTAGCATTACACAAAAATAAGGACACGAAAAGCTTGGTTGCTGGTGCGTAGACACATTACAACGAGTTATGCAACACTTTTTGCAAACTACTTACCTAAAGGCTCTCGCGTTTCATCTCCTATTACTTATCATCATGTGAAGCATGAAGTTTATTAAGATGAACGCCAGAAAAAAGGAAAAGAATGATGACGTAAGTACAAAAAAGAATCATAGAGTGTGGCAGAGCAAAATATAGCATTTTTGTGTCCTTCATATTTTTGCACATCAGACTAGGTATACAGAGTAGAGACTAGATGTTATAGAAAAATGTGAAGGTCTATGTATGTGCTAAGAGTTATTATGAACAATGGAAAAGGAAAGCACTGAACCAAATCAGAGTACAGGACAAAAATACATGGAACGACACAATGCTTTTTCTGATATTCCTAGCACAAGGTCAACAAAAAGTACTTTGTATGTGATTCACAAAAGCCAAACAGAAGATCATGGAGACGGCTATATTGTTGTTTGCGAACTCTATGATCTCATATTACTATAAATATCAACATCAGCAGCAACAAGCAAAGCAACTGAAAATGAAAAACGAGCTCAGTTACTGTTTTAGCACTGAACTGCTCTAAATGTTTATCCAGGTATTTCTCAGTACCGTATTGCTGCAACGGCCCCAAACTACTTGCATTACATTAATAAACATTCATTCTACTCGTATAGTTATTAACTAAACTTTTCAGTTTTTATACAGTGTAAACAGATACAAAAATCCTTTTGTAGAGCAAGGAAAAGTAAGTCACGCTTTGTCCTTCACTTTTTGCTTCGAGTGTCATGATTATAATCATCATCAACAACAGAGCTAACCAAACCAGCACACAATATATATTACTTGCACAAGCATCATCATCAGCATCAAAGATCAACTTATATAGAAGGCAGTTCTTTTGAGTTTTTGTGTGTTTGGTGAGTATGAACCGCATAAAAATATAGCACCACCACATCACCAGCGGCAGGAACGGCTGCTTTGCCGTTTTTCGCTTTGCTAAGGAAAGAAGGAACCAGAGCGGAATACAAAAGTGGAGAAAAAGAATAGAAAGGACAAGAAAAGAAAGGAAAATTGCAAGAGAGGAAAGCGAGAAAAAGAAAGGACGAGTGAGTTGAAGCAAAGAAAAAGTGCAAAGGAAACACTCTTGCATGCATCTTTTATTTTTACGGATAAGTTGTTATACTCTTGAAACGCTTGTAAGCAGATCTTGAGTACGACTGACTGAACTGAACGAATCGCGCAAAATAACATGATAAAAATATGTTAATATACATACTACATATTATTATTACACACATTTTAGCTAAGTAGGCTCACTAGTTTATACTAGAAATATAAACCACTTTCCAATTCTTTACCTACTAACTCCAGCACTTTTGCAAATATTGGCTAGGTTTATTCGTACAATCATTATCATCATACTTTCTTAGCTATAAAACTATTTTCAACATAGTAATAGTAGTAATACCAATCATCTACTCAAACTCGGAACAAGTATGTAGATTGTTTGTGCTGCTGAGTGTGAAAGTAAACACAAATCAAATGAAAAAGAAGAAAGTGAAGAAACAGCGATACAATTTTCTGCTGTTGTTGTTGCTTTCCTTCTGAGAAACGATGACTGTCAAGTGTAGCCTATCATGTAATTCTATTGCTACCATTAACATCTTACAATAACTTGGTTTCCATTACATTTGTCGCATAATGCATGCATAGCTATAGCTATAATATACGTATTTTCTTGACTGTAGCGGTAAGATTTTGTATAATATATATAATGAAATGGCCATGTTGATGATGAGCGTGAATCATCATTGTCAATATCGGATTTCGGGTTATCGTGTATATATAAAGAAATCGAATGTGAATAAATTACTGTGCTGCTGTTGAACTGCAAAAAACTACTAATGATACGTAAATCGTGAAAATATTGTGGAGTTGCGAATGTTTCTGAGCTTGATCAACAAGTCATGAATTGGATAACTACCTAAAACTGTATAATCGTTTAATGTACGTATGCACGTATTGATATGATAGAACTATATAGCTATAAGCATTTACATACTTCATGATAACTTTGAACAGCATGGAATCATAATCACTTTTAGCGTGTGTAATAGTGAATTTATTAACTGTAATCAACACAATTTACCAATTCTACACTTGGAATGGTTGCAAATAATAATATGAAAATTATATCAGGTTTTATCGTACTCGCTCGCTATCAAAAACCTTTATACGTTATTTAATTTAAGTTTACAATTTAATTGATAGTCATTATGATGAATATTTAAGCATAAATAAAAATACAAGACTTGTGTACTTACTCGATTCAAATGTTTTCCAGTAGTGCACTTTACGACGGATTTATTTGTAACTAATGCATGATTCATCATACACGTTCAATGTTAAATAATGCATCAACTCATCCAACTTTCAGCCAACTTTTGTTTACACATGACGAACTAAAAGTTTGTACAGTGTATAATGTATTATTGATTCAATTTGGTTTTCTAAAAAGAAGCACTTCAGCCTAGCTTGAAGCTTATTACTCACCGACGACATGCATATATAGTTTTTTGGATGAATGCACGCATATTACATTCATGAAAAGAGCCTCCGGGCTCAAAAGAGATTCATCAGACTAGAATGAAGGATAGTAAATGTAAAGGCACCCAGTCTGTCTGGAATCTGGATAGAGCTGGTGCACAACAACAAAAAGCTTCGTTCCTGATTTCAAAAGTTGCCTGCATAAGCATCATTATCTTTTGGATGGAGGATATTCAAAGGTTGGTTATATGAGGTTTCAAACTTGAGTTATATAACTGGATAACTGGAGCAAGACAGATAAATTTTTTAAGCATAATAGATACCTCAGTCATACAACAACCTTGCAAGCAAGCAGTAAAAAGAGCAGCCCTTAAGGCCCCTCATCTTGTCTAGTTGAAAATGGTAAGTAATGATAATGCAGCCAATGGAATAGACAAAGCAAGATTATATGTCATGAAGATTTACCTGTCTCTACGACTGCCTACTCAGGTATAATATCGAGTTTCCATATTTTTTAGAAAAATATTACTACAAAACAACAAAAATCTAATATGATGGAAAGAATGCGACTGAAGTTTTATTTGACGATCATCTTTTGACAGAAACTCAAAGAAATTCCTTTCTAAAGAAAAAAGATCCAAAGATAATAAAGTTTTGTTTTGCTAAAGTCAATTTGCCTCTTCATTTTTCTTAAGAAAAGCAGCTTGATGTCTTGACAAGCGGCAGCACGGCACTTCCAATTTCCAAGTAAGTTGCTGCCAATCTTTAATAAAATCCTCAAAGCTTATTTTTGCAATAATCAAACCCACCACTCATCTAGTTTTCATATCACGCTGGATGCAAAAACCCATACAATTGCAAAAGTTCCCCTATAAATCTCGGAGATCACAAGAAAGACTTATATAGGAATGGAACCACGCAGCACGTCTCATTGTCAAGGCTTATTCTCACAATCTCCAACCTTTTCATAAGTTTTTGCTGTAAGGTAAGAGCAGAATTAAGTGGAAAAAGCCAAATCATCTTTTACAAAAAACTTGAAGATAATATAAATATGTACTATTATTAGTGACAAACATTCATACTATTGTACACACAGCCTCCGGTTTATTTTTATAAATGTGTTTACCGTGTACCTACGCACAATACTAAGTTCAATACTTATATTATTTCCTGGAATATCAGCAATCATCGAGAAAATAATCCATAAATATTGGTATAGGCAATGACAAGCATGCGGGCACAGACTTTTGGATTTGAGCTCAAGTCCTGAGCTGAAAAGGGGCTTATAGAATGATGGTTTCTCAAGTGAACTCTCTTTCTCCTAGGGATGAAAAATCCACAAACGCCAGCCTAAAATATAGTAGTGGATTCCTCTCTGCGACTCATCATCTCTCAATTGCCAACGCGCAAGAAAAGCCGTTCACACACGCTGTCGTGTCTTGCATACATATCAAATGTACCTGTCATAAAAGATGATGAGAATATATTATATTCTTTTGCGATACGACGAAAAGCCGGTTAGAATGAAGGAGGAATTTGAAAAGAAGCTACTAGAATGGGATAAGAAAAGACTTTTGGCACGATGGCGTGCAAAATGGTGATATCTTAACAATATCCCGTACATACATTATCCTCTATGCCATTTATTCCTTTTATGTAAATTTTTCTTGTGTGTACAGCGCAGTGCACTCCCTTTTTTCTGAGCTTTATAGCATGGTTTTCACAAAATGCCATTTCCTCCATCAAACCGCAGAAAAGTCAGCCTTCAATAACCAAAGATGTGAGCCTCTCTTTGTATGTGAAAACTCCTTTTTCCCGGTTTACAAGAGCAGAAAAATTGCAAGTAGTTTCATCAAAATATTTATTTTCTTACTGGTACTATGCGGTTTATAACATTTGCGAGTAAACTATTTCACAATATCTAGTAGCGTTTGGTGCATTCATGTGAATTTGAAAAAGGAAATTTCATATCCGTCTCTGAAAAACATCTCATATCTCTCTATGTAAGCTCTCCTTGTGATAACTTTGCCTCCAATATTATTACCAAAATATTTGCAGTTTGTCTTTTTTGCTACCGCAAATTCTTGTATCAATGATGATAACCGTAACTCAAAAACTCAATGTTCTATAAAACTAAAATACATTTTTTTTCGTCTTAAAAACTTTTTTTTCTTCAAAACTACTCGAAAAAAATGTAACAAACACAACACTTGTCCTTTTCCCATCAACTTGCTTCAAAGTTCCACAAACGAAACCAGTAAAAACTAGCTTAGTTTCATATGTGTGGCTCTCGGAAAAGAAAAAATAATTTAGTCTTGATAGAGCCGAGTAGTCGGTTCAAACTATTATTTTTTATGATGATGGTAATGTCTAATACAAATATTTTCCTTTATTCACCCCAAAAAATGGGTGAAGCTTCATTATCGAAGAAATCCCTCATTTCACACACAAAAAAGCTTTCAAGCTACCAAAAGGAAAAAATATTATACTTTGATCATCATAATAATGTTCTTCATCTTTTCGCAGAAAAGTGGAGTTTATTGGTTGCGAGAAGGTTTTCTAAGCGTAGTAATAGTAGTAAGTTTAGTTTATGCCATGATTTGAATTTATATTCAAACAGTTAAGTATCCATCCGCGAAATTCATCGCATCACTTACTTTCAAACCACCAACGGAAATCAGGCCATGCCACAGCATCATCTTCATCATCATCATCAACGTTGTGATCATCCATTTAACCATTTTAACATGAAAACGTGTAATAGCATATTGCAGTGATGCATAAAATTGCGCGAAATTACATTATTCAATATAATATACCTACCCTTCAACTCTCCTCGGCATATTATAAATTTTCAGTGGGTCGTGTATTGTGTGCTCCAAGCATTTGTTAGAAATGAAGGGAAGATGATGACAAGAGAGAAAAGAATATTACATCATATTAGATTCAACTACCGGCCGACTACGACGCGACTTATATATAGCACATGGTTGGAGTGATAAAGGGGAAATTGTCGGAGATACCTGGTCGGAATAAAATTCCGTTCTACATCATCCAGAACACATAATATTAGAATAATAAACTTTTGTAAACTTAGGGAAGCAGACGAGAACGAAAATTTATTAATACAATGTGCCTCGAGTTAAACAAAATTTGATAATGAACATTTATTCCCTAATCTTATAAATTTTATTCAACGAACTAAACCAAGTATGATGTTTACGTAAAAATATAATATTATTGGGAACATAATCACCAATGAACGCATATTGCTCTATGGACACTATAGTAGGTCTCTGATAAGAAAGCTTGTACATTTGGATGATTACTAAAACAAATGTCGATGTATCCTCCATAAACACTCGTACTTGTAACATCTGGAAGTAGATTTTTCAACCCAATAGAACTGAAATAATCATTTAATTTATACGTCCGATTTCGCAAGACGTCAATGTTAATGTCCCCGATAACCACAACTGGCAGACACGCTAGCTGTACTTCACGTTTCAAATCTCACAAATCTCAGGCGTGATTATCTTCATAATGTTGTAGTGAGCATTGGCGCGTCCAACCTTAACAACAGATTCTCCGGTAACATGTTCTGTGCCTAAGATTTTTACGTAAACAAAGTAATCAATTTGAAAAACTGGTTGATACAAATATTACTTTCAACTTTTAACTTACCTGTCTTTTTATAAAGTAGATGGCCGTCAGAATTAGTTGATGATCCACAAACAAGGGAAGTGCGCTTTAGAATGCATTCGTAGCCATTGAGGTCAACACAAGATGTACTAGTAATGTAAGGTTCAACAAGTGCTATCAGCGAACAAGACAAAATGTTAGGATCTGCCTCCAAATCTTGTTTGTAGCAGGGGAAGTTTTCAACATTATGAAAGTAAAGCTTGTTGCTAGAATAAATGTCAACAGGGAAACTTAATGAAAACTTCAGCGGATTATTCCGTAAGGCAACCATTTCTTCCGAAACAACATCGTTGTCGCCAGGCTTGGTAGGTGGATTAAAACTTCCAGCGATGTAAAGTCCTTCTAGGCTTGTTGCCCTGCTACATGCAACATAGAGCTTTTCACGACTCAGGGGACGTTTTGTACTAACAACGACATCAGATATAGACGATCCTTGTGATTTAGCAATGGTCATTGCATTTGCTGCAACTAGCGGAATCTGCGTCCTTATTAAATCTAGTCCCGAATAGATATGAGATATGCTTAAGGTGCGGGTAATCCTTTCAACTGGAGTCCACCCCTGAGGCATTCCACCATTTGCATAGTAATTTTGCCACCTAGGATTACTCCGCTGCGACTTTCCAATTTCCGGATAATCAAAATGCAGCCAGGCTATTAATGGAAGTGATTCCCCGTGTACTGTTTTGCCGTATTCAATCTTTTTCAGGACCCCTGTAGCCCCGTTGAAGAGACCATCTGATACGTTTATGTTGGTTGTAACAAAGTAAACTGCACCAATCTGCAAATGAGTTGCATACGGGATTCCGTCAGACTGCTGCGGATTCAGCGTAGTGGCATCCAATAAAACTTTATCCATCTGCTCCTTTGTTGCATTTCCTGGATTCAAGTTAAAGATTTTTACGTAAACAAAGCTTCTGCAACAATGCTAATGGCCAATAAATATTTTTTTACGTAAACATGATTATATACCTGTAACTTTGTCGTGTGCCACTGACGTCACTCCTTCAGTGGCAAGTGACTGATGAAGTTCTGCATTATACTTTCTGCAGTCAGCGTTGAATTCAAATAACCAAATTGCATGTCTTGGGGGAGATAGATTGTTATTTTCAATCTCTCGGGTTTGAAGGAGCCGAATGTCATCGCTATCCATGACTCCCTCTGCCATGTTATTAAGGGCCTTGCAGAAATTAGCTTGTTCTTCTCCTCGCTGTCTCATAATTTCGTCCAACTGATAAAATTCAAATGGAGTCCATAAAGGATTTCGCTGGACAAGTGCAGAACGACTGCATACAGGTGGCTTGAAGACGTAATGCTCACGGCCGCCAGGTATCGGTGGAAGTTGACGTAAATCACCAACCACCAATACGCTTCTACCTCCGAATGGTAAATCGTTGTCAAAAATATCCCGTAGCCTTTGATCTATTTTCCCGAATGTATCTGCATTGATCATTGATATTTCGTCTATGATGAAGAGCTTAGTATTCCTGAACTTCATCCTAAAGGTGTTTAACGAGCTGGAGTTCAATTTCCGCATAGGACCCGAAAATTGGAATGGTGGAATACCAAATGCAGTATGGAGTGTCATTCCTTGAACGTTGAAGGCAGCTTTTCCAGTGGGAGCACTTACTATAACATTCACATCTTCAGGAGAAATGTTTGCAAATTTATTGCAATAACGTAGATATGATTGGGTAATTGCGGTGATAACTCGTGATTTCCCAACACCTGCTCCTCCGGTCAGAAACATCTGAAACGGTTTGTCCTCTTTCAGACGATGCATGATCTCCATTACTATCTTACTCTGCTTAAAATTCAGCGTTCTCATAATTTCTGAATACTCCTCGTTTGGAATCCACTTTGGGGGCAAGAACTTATCAGACAAACCAGTTTTGGTCCGGGTTCCAGTAAGATAACTTGTGGCATAGTTATCATCATCTGCTGCCTGCATTTCATTTTCGACAAATTCGTCATTATTTTCCGTTTCGTCGTCGGCTTTCAGTTCTTGCATGTATTCCTGTAGGAGACGGTCATCTATTTCTTTATTATTGTAATAGGACTTTGAGTTGCGCTGAATTACATCCATGACATTCTGAGCCTTTTGTACAGTGTTCACATTCATAAGCTCACTCTCCTCGTTTCTCCAGGGAACAAAGAGCATAAGCTGTTCTCTCCAAAAGTCCGGCTGATCAGTTTTGCTGCAGTGTTTGAACCTGATGATTTTTTGAACTCTCCGTTTTGTCACAAAACCACTACCATCCAATAGCTTAAAAACCTTTCTTTCAGCAAAGTCATCATCTTCATGTTCATCTAAATTATTTACGTAAACAAGCATTCACTAAAATTTTAACTGTTAAACTCCATAAAACTTTTGATTTGGAAAAGCAGTTACCTGATTCAGCATCAGTATTTGGATTGGGTGCTTTCGAATCTTTTGCTTTTTTTCTGAAATTATACCAGGATGCAAAATCAGCTAAACAAATATGGGACATTTCCTCAGGACGTTGAATATAATGGTCTATAAGCCCTTTTTCAAGTATATCCTCACTGTCGTCGGGAAGATTTTGAATTTCCTCTTGAGGTTTTAATATTCCAATTCGGGTCCCACCTTTAGCTGTATTAATGTACACCTCTGTTCTACTACTTGAAGTGTTTGCTAACCCCAGTAAAAAGGAAACTGCTTCCTGAGCTGAAATTTCCGTTCCATTGATGAGGATTTTTGCAAATTGTTGTAAAGACTCAGCAATTGACTTGTTTCCTCTTCGGGCCTCCTGACATGCTGCCCTAAGAAGCTTCGAAACTCCACCCTCGGCTTTAAGCATATAGCCAACGCAGTATTTAGCACACGCATAAGCGTCCAAAACAAATTGAATGTCCATGTTTGCTCGCCAAGCAAGAAGTATGTCTTTGTTGTAGTTGTTTATGAAGATTTCACTAGTTTGTCTACGTAAAAAAACTGTACTCCTTCTGATTGAAGTTCGTAGTGCCAGAATGTAAGTTTCTTCATTCAGAGCAAGTTCCTCTAGAAAGGTCGAGAAAGGTATGTTGTCTTTAAACTGTCGTCCCATTGCATTTAACTTTACGGAGATCTTTTTGTATGCTTCAGTGGCTTCTTTCTTTGATTCCTTGTCGAAATCTTTTGGTAATGGATGAAGGATTCTAGTGTCTGGAAGTGGGGGTCTTGGAAATCCAAACCTACAATTATTGAGCGCTCTGGACCCTTTCTTGCATGTATGTGAATGATTGTGAATTTGATAACCAATCAATTTTGCCATATCTCCTTCCTCGTCCCGTTTGCACGTAATGTATTTATCCACAAACTCTACTACACGTTGCTCAGATTCAACATCTCCTGTAAATGGATTAACTTTGTTTACGTAAAAAAGATTGACGATGTTTTATTTTAAAATAAAATGAATAATATATCTAACCTTCAATATACTTGGGTGCGTTGTTCAGCCAGTACAGTCCGTGTGAATGGGGTGAACCGCGAACTTGGAATTCTATGCGACTGAAGTGATCTACTGCTCGAAACGGCCTGAAAACGCCGTTTTCTTTTTTGAACAAATCATTAAGTAAGTTTCGGTACTTATGTTCAAAGTGCCTCATACAAGTAACGGGATCCGACCGAATCAGGTGCGCCTTCTTTATGTAGTCCATTGCTTCCGCCTCTTCTTCGGTAATGTCCTTTTTGTCCAGTAGTTTTGATAAGATTACAAGAAGCTCGTTCCACTTTGTTTCCGCTGCCGAAAGTGTGATGAAAAACGTACTACCTCCAAGTTGTCGTACCATTGATACAACCCGTTTTGTTTGCTCGTGCCAGTAAGCTGGGGAGGATCGAATGTTTTTGTACACATTGTAGCCATCGTCTTTTGCTATCACCCCTTCTAAAAATCCCTCAGTCCGAAGATCTTTTGCCGTAATTGGTCGACCATTGTGCGTTTGGCGTTTCTGACGTAGACAAATTTGGTAGGCACTGTGAATTTTTTCATTGGCTGACTTTTTGTACATGTAGAGAATTTTTTCGGGATTTGCGCATCTTCTGTCGTACCGACGTAACTCAGACTTTGCAATATCAGTATAAGTTAGTTTTGCTCCAGGTTTCAAAAATGGAGATCTGCCGCAGTATATTTTTGGAAAAGAGAGATGTTCTGCATCTGGGTCCCAGTTTAGTGGTATTGGAATATTTCCTTCTCCAGGGGCAATTGGAATTCCATATCCTTGTTTATTAGAGGTAGTATC
>CM056169.1:13114209-13230499 GCA_029691765.1 Entomobrya proxima
GCTCCTCTTCACCGGTTTCGGAATTCACATCTGCGCTGTTGTGTGTTTACATTCACATCTGCGTTTAGTTCGATATTTTCCAATTAAACTTGTACTCTTTCGCATAACTTTAGGCAAAAATAAGGCAATAACTCTTTTTTGTGTTTGTTGACCACCTGTTTTGTTGGACTGAACTGAACAGGTGCAGTGAGTACGTGACTGTAAAGTTGCACAAAAAACTTTTTTATCGGAATCTAAAATTTGCTGCCGTGCTATGTGCTATTATTGGAAATTACAGCACCTCTTAGCGCTTTTAATATAATTTTACAGTTTTTACGTAAAAATGGAATTGCTATGTGCTATTAGTGGAAATCACAGCACCTCTTTGCGCTTGTAATATAATTTTATAGTTTTTACGTAAAAATGGAATTACAAATATTGCAACCTGCAATTTGCAGATTTTTGTTTACGCTTCCAGTAGAGTTCTCTCTCTGTGGTATAAAGCTGTTTATGTAAACCTAAGCAAGGCGCTTAATCTCATTTTATCACTGACATTTACTTAGTAGGCAGAAGTATAGGTAGTCAGAGGTCAAGCAAGGGTAAACTAATTACTAATAATGTTGTCAGATAGCACTTTATCCTATATATTTTTTGTTTAGATGTTATAGTGAGGTTCAAGTTTAGTGGGGATATGTAAACTTAGGAAGATAATTTAATTTGGCTACAATAATAGTCTAAGTTATGTTGACATCAAAATCCTGGTAGGGTAAGGTAACTTATATACCAGAATATTGACCCGCGTGGTTAATTACCCCTGTGGACTGAGTTTCACTTATCATACTTAAAAGTTTGTGGAGATATTAAGGATGTTGTATTTTTGCACTTTTCGCCTCCTAGCGGCTAATCGTGAAAAGCTATCAAAAAACGGTTGTCATTTTTGAACTCAGGGGCCTCAATTACCTACAAAGAGGTGGACTTGTGATTTAAAAATGTTTTACCTTAATTGGGGGGTGGGGGGTATTTTGGGGAAGGGGGGGTCTGGGGTCAACGGTTTTTTGCCCCAGGTGAGAGTTAGTGACCAGAAATCCAATGGTGAAAACAGATTTTGAATATCTGTTATGGTCTAGGAGGAGATCGCGCTACGGAAGGGCGGAAGAACGGAAGAACGGAGGAACGGAAGAACGGAAGAACGGAAGGCTTATACAGACTTGAAGAGCAATCTCAGAAAGCATACTGAGGTCTATAGACCTCGTCTGCTTAATAATAATACATAATATATTCCTAGAGTTTTCAGGACGAGGCATCCAGAGACAATCCCTGTCTTGGGTATTATCGAAGAAAATTACAATGCAAGCAGAAACCATGAACCTTTGCGATCTTGGCCAAATTATCCATGCTAAAAACACAAGTTCAACGAGAATGTAGCATGATATCTAGTAGTGTTGCGAACAAAGTGAAAAGAATATGAGTACTTCCCGTTAAACTTCCTAGGCATACATTCCAAGTTGTTACGCACTAATGGATCTTCTTCTCCTACTTTTCCTCCAAATAAAATCTTTCATGTCAAAAAGTCACGAAGGGAAAAACCCAGCAAGACAAGACAAAGTGGAACACACCAACAGCAAGGATGAGAACATTGCAAAAAATGGAATAGCGTAAGTCAAAACGCGTTCACGGGAGCTGTTGTAGCATCATCGCCATTGCCATCATACGATATAATACGTTTAGGCAGTTCCAATTTAACGGAATCGCTGGGAATACAACATCAACGAACTAATATGTTCATATATATGATCATCACATCACCGTCAGAGAGTAGCATCATGTTGCTACTGAAAGTGTCAGTTTTTACGCATACAAAATTGTACAGATCCTCTTTCATTCCAAGCGTTTCGCCATTGCAGAATACTAATAATAATAAAACGTAAAGGGACAATGACAGGATACACGAACAGGAAAAACGCTTTACTTTTATTTAATTCATTCAAGGAGGAGGTGTGGTGGTTTGTACGCTGCGTGTATGTAGCATCATGATATGATGGTAAGTGATCCTATTATTTTCAGATGGCAGATCCGGCAACGCACATATACACCACCACTCGCAGCAGGACAATCATTTTTAGCATTGGATGCCAAAAAAACATGACCATACAATTCGGGTGGAGAAGTGAAAGACCTTGTCTGGTCCTGGTGGTAGTGCCGAGTGGTGCTGATGTAATACGTATACGCAGTAATAACAGTAATGACACAGGGGTAATAATAATAATAGTATGAGTTGATGATGACGACAGCCAAGGGAAGAGGACGATGACTGCTTTCACAGAAAAAATATATTATGGACATGTGTGTATGGCTGTATCATCATTATAATACACCATTTCCCAACTTTCTCCGTAAGGTTCCATTCAAATGATGTTATAATATTTGCTATCCGCTTTAGCCAAAACTCACACAGAGACTTATATTTATGCTTCCTTGTGTACTAATTCACATCCAGCAAAAAAAGTATTTAAGAGCAAAATGGGTTCACCAGAAAATTATACAATATGAATGAGTGCGAGAAGAACACAGATGCCTGGCAAAATTTTAAGTTGGACAAAAAAGGAAACAGTCATCTGCTTCCTTCCAGAAAACATTCATTCATAAGAAGAAACAAAAAGTGGGGTTATAATCATTTCAAGTTGCTGGCAAAGTGTAGAGGAATCTGTGTGTATATAGGTCCGATGATGCTGGACGTGAGACTTCTTACCCAGAAGTAATGGTAATGTAGTTCAAACAAAAAATCGCATGTTGAATTCGTAGAAGCAAAGAGGCAGAGTCAGAAACAGCAGCAGCACATTGGTCGTCTGTGCGGTGGTAGTGCCAGTGGCACCAGAAGCTTGGTTTCTCATCCACATACAGACGACAATGTATTGTATCATCGACATTGCTTGGTAGTGTGTTCTCTGGATCATAAAAGTTTCTCAAGTGAACAGCATGAGTTTTCGTGATAGTTTTCGAAACTAGCTTATTCAGCCCAAGCATATCTATTTTCGCACTGATGATGCTGGCCAGCCCAAAAGTGTGAGTGGCAAGATGAAGAAAACGCGGACAAAGATTGTGATGAAGAAGGAGACCATTTTCTTTGCAGGGTAAATGTATGTATAATAGATAAAAAAAAGTAAAGAGGACCGAAAACTGCTATACTATTAATGCTATTGATAATGTTTAATGCTCGTTTCAACAAAAACTAGTGGACTTTATATCAGCAGGCCCATGATACGTAAAAAAAGTTGCGTATGCTATCAAATCAAGTATTACGAACAGTAATGGTGAATGGTACATATCAACACCATTCCGCAGTAAGCTCTGAACGGGATTACCACCGCGAACGCTTTCTCTCTTCTCTCTGCTATAAGAATGTAGCGGTACGATACTACAATGAAATGATGGTGGTGGTAAAAGTAAGTGGTAGCCAAGAAATCAAAGATGCATAAAGTCAGGCTGTAAAAGCATTATATACAAGGTATACAGTACTACTGCAGTAGCCGTCACAATTTTGCACAATCTTTTTAAATCGAAAAGTTGTGGGGATGGTGAATGAGTCAAGAAAAGTGAGCGGTTGGGTTGAGCTTACAAGAAGAAGAACTACCGTTGCTTTATACTTCTTTGTTCAGTGGTTTTGGGTTTGGGTTCTACAATGGTGAAAAACTTTTCAGAGTTCAATATCATTGATAACACGAAGAAGGATGTTAACTTTTTAAGCGTCTTTCTTTTAGACAGGTTGCGAAAGCATACATTAATAATTCTATTTTTACTAGTAAACCTTATTATCATAATATTGCATATTATTTGTGTGAACACGTCACAGAGAGAGAGATTCTTTATTGCCACCACTTTATAAATGTGTATGTGTAAAGGCAATCAGCTTCACACAAGAAATAAAGATACCAATATTACAAAATATATATCATGCCTTTGCATTGAAATGCCACATTATGATACTATTGCTTCGGTTTTTGCGTGAAAAACGGTAGTAATGTGGTGGTGGTGACTACACACACAGCTACACAGTTTTTAACGGGAAACGGGCAAACTGCTAGCAAAGAACAAAAAACCAACCAGTAGTCAGAGTGAACAACAAAAACCATTCTCACGATTCCTTTTTACATCATCGAAACTTATAGCCTACCAAATACAATATAAAATGGAGAAAGCACAATAAAAAATAAAATAAGAGTTTCTTCAGAGCACACTGCTTTCCATACATTCCTTTTTCTCTACTGTTTAAATATGCGTGCGGGTTGGGTTGGTGGTTGTACAGCAGTTTTGGGAAAAAGCAGTAGCAAATACAGCGGCGACGACGACGAGCATTTCAGTGTTCATGGTTTCTGGCTGACAGCGTTAGGTTTGGCATCATTTCAGCAGCTTTTTTGGCCTATTTTCCCCAACTATTATTATCATGATCACATATCAAAATAGATGTAGATATACGAGCATATAGCATGAGTTATATTATGCTGCTCCACATTATACGTATTATCTCGGTGTTATAGATGTCATACATTATGCTACAGACATCATCTCACTATCTCATTTTCCTGCTTTGCGTTTTTTCCTGGTAATATCAGTTGTCGTAAGCTTCTTTGCTATATAAAGGCAAAATATAAAATAAACTATAGTAGTAGATGTATCCACTTGAGTTACAGATGTTCATTATACATCGAAATTAAATAATACGAGGAAGCTTTACAAAACAGACTACGAACAGAAGGAGGATTGTTTTTTTTAACAAAATAGAATTATTCTGAGCATTGCAAAAATGGGAAAAAATTCTCAAAACCATCCAACAACAAGACATGGTAAGAGTATTAGAATTTTGAATCATCGTTGTTTTCATTACAATATATACTATATAACACAAAAATAAGTAGCTGTTCTTAACTTTGTGATGGGTTCCAGGAATATTGGATGTAACTATACCACGGCAGTGGCCGGATGGAGGACAACAAAAAAGTAAATGTATGAAAACTATACTGCCTTACCTGACGAAATGAAATTTTCTTGGCTTTTGAAAGTAGAAAAAAATCGTATAAAAGTTTAAAAAGATCATCATGACTCCGTGACCATACTACAGAGAGTTGCTTACGAAAGCCATGAAACTTGTTATATATGAGGGATCAAAACTGAAAAAGTACTCTCTCAAGTAATAAAAAGCAACATAAGGCAATAAACTAAATACATTAGAAAAATACACAAACCTACGTGTAATATGCGTAGAACGGTGAGTAGTTCAAAAAGGAAAGTCATATTACAAGTATTTTAATAAAATATATTGGAAAAAGCCCTTTAGTCAAGTAGTTACCGACACAGGGTTCTTCCTGCTTTTAAGGTTTTTTCCTTGGCAGTTTGGATCATCATGAAGAAATAGAGAAAGTTGTCTTTTTACCATAATCAGTTTTAGGAGACATGCTAGTTTGGCATAATGGTTCAATGATGATTGAAGAAGGAGTTGGTAAATAGAAAGACTAGTGCAGAAAAAAAGTACCAAGAAAGTTCTATACCTCCATTTGTTTGCGTATTTAGACTATTACAATCTTCTTTGGTGCGCTATTATATCCTGGAAAATGTAGTTACCGCATGCTGTGCTCTTTTCCTTTGATTTCCTTCCTTTTGCCAGTGAGAGGATCCTTTCTTTAGCAAGACTTTTTCTTGGCAATGACATTGACTTTCATCTCTTTATTCTTTTTATTCAGTTGTGCAAGTCTATGACTCTCTCTACCGTTTAGTTTAACTGTAAGGATAATCATGTGAGTGAAGGAGCTCCAAGTAATGAAAATCAACTCAGAGTGCATCTATTGGTAATGGAAAAAAATATAAGGAAATCTTTTAGACTGTGTAGTTTATATCAGAGTTCCTCCCACTGTTATCAAATTCAAGTGTTATTGCAAGAATCCTCATACTGTGAGGCATCCATTATCTATTTTTTATTATTATTTGAAAAGTACTACTGAGTCTAGCCACAAGTTGTACTAAATGGTGTGGTCGCTGCTATGCGTAATAATGTAAACGCGCACACTTCCGCCTTCATACATTATTTGTTGGATTTCTGCTCGTGCAGTTCACATTCCGTTAACAAGTTACTCTATATCCACTCAAGCTCAAGGCTAGACTAATGTAAAATTTGAAAAAAGTGGAATTGAAGCAGTCAAAAAAATGTAGTAAAGTAAAAACGCTAGTAGGATTTTAACCATGTGCGTAAGTTTCTACAAAAAGAAGAAAGAGACTTTTTGAAATTTAAGAAACTTTGCTTTCTATACGCAGTACGCACCGTCTCTACCAGAACAGAACACGGACGAACAACGATTTTCTCTACATTTTTGTTCATTTATATTGCATATGCCTTGAAATCTTATGAATTTTGCTCTTTGCTTTTGGTTCGTTTACTAAAGTTGAACACTGTGGAAGAATAAGCGAGTACTTAGCTACTGCGTCCGCCGGCAGAAGGTTTAACTTTGGCTTTACCAATTGTTACATAAGAGCATAATAAAAGGTAAACCCGCATTGTGTTTGTATATCCTGAATAAAAGGGATTTTCTCTCTCTCTCTCCGTCTGTACATTTTATATTACCTCGGGGAAAGTTGGTATGGAGGACTATAGGAGAAAGAAAAGAAGACCATAAGACATTGTCTGCTGTTATTTTCAACATGAGGAATCACAGCAGCAGCAGCATAGTTAGTGCAGTGCAAGTACCATGCAGGGTAAAATGGGATAAAGTTAGACGCAGCAGACCAGCGCATTATTAGAGGACCAGCAGCACCGGCGGCAAAGAAACTTGGTCCTTTTCTCGTTTCTCTCTGCTTTTCCTTTGTCGTCGTGTGTTGCCGTAAAAACTTTAACTTTTCTACAAAGGATCTTTGCTAAATTCATGGTATTGTAATCTAAGATGCGTTTCCCCGTTAATTAATCCATTATTTATTAACAAGCCATTAGCCTCCCACCCACTGCATGTTTCGACTAGGACTTTTGTTCTTGGTACGGCAGAGGACAAGCACAAAAGTACAAAGCTATCGGACTTTTTCTCTCTCTTTTTCTTCTTCTTGGATGCAGGATGATAATGATGTCAAAGGAAAGAGAAAAGAGCATCACACGCCGCCGCAAGGAAATGAAAGAAATGGCCATGGAAGAAAGCTTGCACTCAGCAAGGTTCTTCATAAACTTTTCATTAGGCAATAGTTCTTGGTCTACACGTGTCGCACAATAGCATGATACCAGGGAAGCATATCCCGAGAAAGGATCAGAAATTACTGAATTATTTTTGGTACTCTGAAAATTTCCGTCTTGTCCATGTCCCTCGCGACACACACGCCACTGCCGCACCAGTAAACAATTGCAGTGAAATGATGGCTAAATATATACTAAAAACTACAAGTCGGTTTGCAAGTTTCATCTTGGTTGAAATCTGTTGAACAGAGGAACTAGCTTAGGTCCATATACAGTTTACAAATAAATACCTAATGCAATGTACACACATGCTACATAACTGTTTTCAGTTTTCATTCTTTCCTTCAAATCTTATTTCATTGCACTCAAGTGGAATGCTCACTCACATGAGAAAGAGATGAGGAGAGGTACACGGGGAGAGAGAGAGGAGCAGGCAAAAGCGTCAAATTTCTTTCCTCAAGCTGTATTCCCTGCTGAGTTGAAAATTCTTTGCTCCCAGAATATTTCATCCTATAACACTGATAACATTTCCCTCGTTAGGTGTACATACATATATGCGTATGTTCATAAGGTATAATATGAATTTTTGTGATAACTTGTGGAATACTCGGGCTTTACGTGGTGGTGGTGATAGTACACCAGTACCCTTTACAACCGGTGAATTCACTCAAGTTTTTCGGTATGTTGGTGGTTGTAAGATTCAGTAGCAGGAGTATCCTAACAGTGGGTAGTAGCAAGTAATCAAAAGAAGAAAAAAATGCCAAAGAGGCTCAACTCAACAACGCATGCAGTGATATTACTCACTCAAAGTCTTAACCAGTGCTGTACATTGTTATATGTGTTGGTATATACATCTTTCGACATGTTTTACTTTCACTACTGAAACAGCTAACAGCTAAAGGCATCAACAAGCAGGCACCTCAACGAGTGAGAGCATCTCACTCCTTTCTCTTTTATCTTGAATTTCCGGAAAAGATGAGCTCTCTTTCTTATTTCTTCAAGCGATTTTATCCTTTTTTCTCTTCACACTCCAACTCCAGCGTAGTCTTCTTATATATCCAGCAAGCATTAAGGTAGAAAAGGTGAATCGCAAGCGTTCGCTTCGTTTGCTTTCTGGTGTCTTTCCCCTTTAAAAAAGGTGTACCTTCCTGGGATGTATACAAAAAACCCCAAGATATAATACAAATATAGGCATTACTGTAATCCTTAATATTGCTACTGAATTATGCACATGGTACATAATATAACATTTATTTTCTAATAATCATAATCACATCACTAATAATTCAATTTTTGATAAGCACGTAAACATGGAGTGGGCGAAAGACAGCATCGCATTTTTGCCAAACTGCTCTTTGCAAAAAAGTCTCCAGCTCCAGCTTTTGTGTTGACTTGGCAAGCTTTTGGTGTAATACTGCAAAAATAATGAACCAAACACGTACTTCACCGATGGGAAAACACTGAGATGAATGTGCAAACTTTCAGCATAAATTGAAGAAATAAAGCCATTAAGTAAGCCATCACTGTGTATACCTGAAATTCTGCAACTGCTAAAATCATTGTATTGGTCCAAGCCTAATGTCTATATATTCTTGGATGGATCGATTTTATTGTGATTGCTTCCCGTAATCCAAAAACATTTTTGCAAGTAGATAGAAGATGTCGGTTAATAGGTTTCTCTATCTTTTTCAATAGAGACTGTGCAGTCATAAAATGTGTTGCAGGCAACATCAAAGCAGCAATTGAGCGTTACAATAATACGAAAGGTACCTCCTTCCATTTTCATCGTATCAACATCATTGCAAAAAAAAAGTTGTTTTCCTCTTCTCGTTCTCTGGGAGGCAGCATTATTGCTAAATGCTTATCATGTTTTCCATTGCATTTTTCGTTTCTCTGGCTTGTAGTCTACCGACCAACAAATCGAATAGGTGATTTTGTGTGGGATCGTTCAGTCAATCACTCTTTGACTACAGAATGGGAGAGCAAGAAGCTGTAATAAAAAGCATTATGTTTTCGTTGCGCGCTGCTGCTGCTACTAGTAAGGATATTAAGGTTGACTTTGGTGGTTTGACGCTGCTTTTGTGCAAGGTTGATGATGGTGGTGGTGGCAGTGGTAGTGATTCTTAGTCCAATGATTTGAACAACAACCGTCTTTAGCATTATAAGGTACTATATTGATCGGTTTTGCTGCTTATTCTCTTTTCTAGTAGGCAAAAGTACTCTAATATTAAAGTCTCTCCTCATCTCATACATAAAAAGCCTCCTTTTTCAGTACGTATTAGATTGCAAAGAAAGAGGCTATTATGCCTGCTGTTGAGGTAGAACGAAAAATGAAGGTAATATGGAGTAAGCAACTTATTATAGAGTGACTCACTTCGAAGGTTCTTGAGAAACACTTACTTTCCTCCAATCGACATTGCTTTCATTTCCTATGTTAACCCATATTTTATCTTGGTTTGTCGGATCTTTCTCCTTACCTCCATCCCACAGAACACAGGAAAAACTAGCTAGCACACTGAATAGAGCATTTTTCAAAAGCAATACACACAGAACAAGGGTATGTACATGAGTGCTAAGCATGAATTGAAACCATATTTTGAATGGTTATATGTTGTGTGTGTGTATTATGCTCCCACCTTTGTTCTTCCTTTTTTCGTTTGCAAATTGCCAAATCTACACAGAGTGGGGATCTTTAGCCATTATGTACGGTTTGCGTAATAGGGACTAGTTGAAAATCTAGATGAAGTGTGTCATTGAGAATATCATGCTTTATTGACGTGCCATATAAGATCTTATTCTTTATTTTTGTTATTGAATGGAGTACCTGGAAAAACTTCAAGCACTCAGTTTTCAGAATCTTCATTTCAGTTCCTATTTTAATCACCATTTTGCTTCATGCTGAACATTTTTTTATGAAAATTGAAAACAGACACATATGAGGTATGATGAACATATGCATACTCCATCTCATCATTAGCTCTTATATATTATTATACCACGTCTGCATGCAAATGCGCTTTTTGGTTCGTGGTGCCATACACTCATATAATCTTTCTCCGCTAATAATCAGTGTCATGTCATATCACCAAGCATGTTAAAATGGCTGCAAAACACATAATGAGCAGGCAGGATTGGATGTCTTGCTGATAATCATAGTAATAATAATACTGGTAATAATTTGAGATGGCAGGATGTCAGCAGAGATAACAAGGTAACAGCTAGTCTCGCGGCTTGTCTGACTGGGGGTAAGAAGAGGGTGAAGTGAAAACTCTGTTGCTCAATTTCTGGGTATGTGTGTGTAATGTGTGCAGTGTTCACGCATCGTGAATAATATGAGCAATGAGCAAGAATCCTTTTTTGTGGCACTAATGCAGTGTCGGGCCTGGGATGAGGTAAAATGTGAGTAAAAACGTAACAACGATGATATTACAAACACACAACAGAACACACCGCACACCATCAACCATTGCATCACGACCTCCAGCAATAACATTCCTGATGTATGACATGAAGAATGGAAGGTACGTATGGATGGAGCGTGGTGGTGAGTAACTCAACTAACACCAATCTCTGAGTATATAACATGAATATGAGTCAGAAAGGCGAAAAGGTAACTCTCTCCGTTTGAGAAACATCCCATTTTGTATGCTGTCAGTTCTGATACAAAAATCAAGCATCGATGAGCAAGTAATTCAACCTCTGAATTTTGAAACCCCCAAAAAATCTCAAACCTATAGCAGAGAAATGAAAAAATACATGATATATATTTTTTAGTGGAAATATTGAGACAAGAGGGAGAATAACAGTGCAACCAGCCCTCTTATAACACCAAAACATCATCTCATTATACCATCTCATCTTCTTACAATTTTTACACGTTTATAGAAATCATCGAAAGACAAACGCTCTATCCTGTTGGAAATGGGGGAAAGGCTGTAATAAAAAACACAATTGGAAAACTATATGCATGCATGTAAGAAAAGTTTGGGAGCAAATAAGTAATAGAGTGAAATTGTAAGTTACAATCATACACACATGGAGGAAAAAAAGAGAAGAAAATTATTATTAAAAAAGGGGAAGTTTTTTAGCTGTAATAAATTTCCCTACTACTACTACTCCTTCATCTGTGTTAGGGGCCGAACCTTTTTGGACGTAGTGTGTTGTTTATGGCTTTAAAATAATAAAAACGCAGGAGAGCATTTGAGGAGGAATTTCCCTTATTTAGTTGGCTTTTTTACCAACAACTTTGCTCATTCAGTACGATTTCATTACTCTACCCTCTGAGTACAGTGCCAGCAGCAGCATCAGCACAAAAACAGCAACAGTCCAACTCAACATTAGCAAGCATCATCAAGATCACAAAAAAGAGTGTGGAACAAGTGTGCACATTTAAATAAATGAGCGAGTTGTATTTATTGCTGTGGGGGTTGGACCGGATGAAACCCTTCTCTTGCTTTTAAAGGGTTTTCGTTTTCAAATCCAATTAAAATGGAAGCAAAAATTGCAGCACTCATTTTATGCATATGGCTTCACTTTTTTGATGATGATTACAAAGACAAAAAAGACTGTCTCTTTCAAAAGCTTCTATCTTGTTCTATGGCATAGAATCTATGCTTTCATTATTAAATATGTTTTGTAATAGTTCTTCCAGAAGAACATTCCTTTTTTGTTACAAATTGAAAATATGCAAAGTACAACCGTATGAATTTTAATGTGATTGCGGCAAACAAATATATAATGGGGGTTGGGATTCAGGGAAATAAAATATTTAATATAATATACCATCTAGGTATTTCAATTAACTTTCGAAATGGTTTGCTTAGATATTATCGCAAATAATGATAACAAGAAAATACTTATTAATTATGTGGAATGATAAAAAAGTACAAGCAGGCATAACTCTTTTAACAATTATGGCAATGCGGACACAAGTTGACCGACTTGAATGAAATGAAATATTACCAGGATCAGTTTAGTACCCGGTCGGTGCCCTGTTTCTACTTTCTACTGCCCACGTAAAAGAATTTCGAGAGGCATGGCCCTTGAACTTCCAATAAATATTTTCTTATCTGTGAATTATAATGTTGAGAATAAGACATACACGTACACAAGTCAGCAAATAATGCGGCTGTCGGGTTTCCTCTTTTCTGCAGCGCATCTAGTGCATGCTTCTCTAGTGTACGCATAGTTTCACTTTACAGTATGACAAAAAGCTTCATGGTCATTCCAGGCATGCTCCTCATTTTGAAGTAAAACAAGGCAATAAAGTATATTACTTGTACATGATTTTGAATGAGTGCCCTTGATTATCTCCCAAGTTGTTTTCATCATATCATCTCCTCTATAAAACTATATAAAACATTCATCTCACTTGACTCTTTCTATGGACGATACACACCGCGCTCGCTTTTGCCTTTTGGTTGAGTGATGATGCTTGTTCAAGTATATGTATCGTGAAAAGATACTGTAAGGATGATAAGAACGGGACACGGAGGATGAAATGAAAACGATTCTTTGCTGACTTGACGATGATGCCTGGTAATAATAATGAATTTGCATTCCATGCCTTCCAACAACGTCAACCCGTCTTGATGTTGGGTATTGTTCATAGAGCCATACAAACTGGAATGAATAAAAGGGTTGGAATGCAATTTTACTCGAAAAAATTTAGGTACAGAGAACACGGACGGGATCTCTGAAAGAAATATTACGACATAACATGTCTATAATATGTAGGGATGACCTGTTATGCCGCCGACGACGTTTGCGTTTGGTAGTTAAGTAGTTTTTTCTTCAAAAGTCAGTTCAGTTCAGCACACAAAAGAATCCTCAGTTAGGAACAGAACCCGTACATTGTTATAACCCGGCATCCTTAATGCATAACTTGCTTTTAACGCTTCACTTTCTTCACATCTCATCCTGTCATCAGTGAATTTTCCCTTTTGCCTGTATTTTTTATTCTAAATAAGCTATATGCTTTTATATTATTAAGCAAACATGCTGCCTAAACATTTTGAAATGCAGGTATACAAAAATAATACGTAGACATTTATTGTTTTCCCTTGGACGACTTGTAGCGTAGTTCACAGAGAGCTAATGACTAGAAAAATGATCTAAAGAAATAAGCAGTAATATGCAATAAAGTTGAAATAAAAACTTTGCATGGTCTTCAGATTTTTTTCACAGAAGAAAGCCTTGATAGACTCTATGCAGAGTTTTGAAAATATAATAATAATGTTATTACTAGAGAATATGAAATTTATGTAAGTTTTGGTACATTCTCCAGTCACAACACATTCCTCTTACCTTGCAACTTTTCAAAAATATTCAAACGATATGACGAAGGTGATCCCAGAAGCTGATAACAACCCATGTTTATGTATATGCACGCATGTTTTTCAGCAGCGGAGATTGAAGATGCAAAGGGAAAGAGAAGAAAGAAAGGGGACGAGAGTTATAAACTATTTTAATAACTGCTCACCTTTCAATGATTCCATGCATGATGACTTGCTTTATGATTGTCTTGTGCAGATTAGCAGGGGAATCTTTTACATGCATTTAAATTTTTGAAATGTTTTAGAGCCAAGCCTTAGCTCAGGCTCAACACACCTTTTTGAAAAGTACTTATTAAAATATACATAATGACGATTATTCTTGAGCTGCTACATTCAATATTTCTTATAAAGTTGTTGGGAACAAGTTGACCGAAACGAGGAATGCGCAAAAAATAACTGTTTAGTTAAAATTACTATTGTCAGAACTGTATTCGTCAACAATTATCCTATCAAGGGTTAGTATCAGACTTACCATCCTGAGGATTGGCTTTTTAGCCCTTAATTTTACCGATTTTAGCTGTCCAATTTGCAATTGTGGTACCTTTTTATACATTACACCAATTTGTCAAATCAGTTTCTCATGCTTTGACAAGATAAGCATAATAATCTAATTTTATTGTCCTGCAGAAGTTGTGAGGTTGTGAGGATCCGATCCGTCCAACCAATAAATGCTATCTTGTTTTTACAGATTTGACTTGTCATTAATTATGTATTGATCAAGGTAAATTTTCTATATCTGTTGTGCATAGTGTAGTAATAAACTCTGAGAAGGAAAATTTATTGAATATCTCGTTAGCATTTTTAATACTTTCCGTTTAGCCTTCAATAAAATGTAAGTTACGACCAGAGATATGTTGATGATAAGAAGGCCTCATCATTATATGAACATATTGCTTATAATAATGGGTATACGTAGTTCTAAACCATTTTTTACTACCTAAAAATACTAGGTATGTAATTGTATCCGGCAAAATGTCTGTTCTCTGAGCAGTCAAACAAAATGTTTGCACATTACATGGCATTTTTTTTGTATTTTAAGAGCTCTTCAACTGACAGCCTATGACTACTTTTATTTCGCATATTGGTGAAGTTAATGACTTACAAAATCACAGAGTGATGTTTGTATATTGGAAGGGAAATGTGTTAGCGCACGTAACTGGGGTTGAACCAGCCCAAGGGCCAGGGGCTGAAAAGGATCTTCCTTTACTGATCTTTGTGACACCTGACCTCATGATGGAAGTACCAAATATAATGAAATAACTTTGGTGTTTACTATTATTACGAAGTATTATTTACATTCCATGATGAAATGTGTCGAAATTCTCTCACAAATGGCTGAACATAAAACAAAGAGCAAGAAATCATAGACCCTCTCAGCCAGTTTCTCCAAAGCGAGTATTTGTTAGTTTCATTGTATATGCTAATGCAACAATATGTAATATTTACAAGATGGTGTTTAAAAATTCTTCAGTCCTGGTAGGCGGGTTTTAACCTTCATTTCCTTGTCTTGGGATACGCTTTATGATAAGCATTTGGGGCAGTTGAAAATATGAAATATTGACTGAGATGTCAGCAACTTTACATTGTTAACTTGAGCCATACATAAATTTATTATAAAAATTATCCCTCTCTCTCCATCGTTATTTATTTATGTGCCTTGGAATATCATGGATCAACCTCTCTTGAGCAATGGGGGAGGTTCCTTAAGGTAGTATCGTTAGTCAGACTGATTATTAGTTGGGAAAAAATTAACTGAAGGCTTGCTCTAAGGAATATTGCATTACTTGGTCTGATATAATAAGGTGTAGTTTATGATGGCCTGACATTAAACTATATGTGACTGTCGCAGTCGTACCTTCAACGTTCATACCTTTCCTTTTACCATTGCCACAAACCATCTTGCATCATTTCATGGAAGAAAAACAAAAACACTTTCAAATCTTATTAATATTAACATTTCGTTGAATTAACATAAAAAAGCAATAATAATAGAATGGAAGAAACAGAGGAAGAAAAAGGAGGTTTCCCCAGTTTATCAGTTGGAATCTTTTCCTTTCTAGGAAAGAGTTTTTCTCATCCACTCAAACACATCTAGTATTAATGCAAAGAAAACTTATATTCACCCATTTACCATGAATTTCATGAAAACCTTTTCATGCTCTGATGTGAGCAAAACAGCACAACAACATCAACGTGAGCAGAGTTGGTATACATTTAAAAAGTGCTTGTAGGTACGCAATGTTGCAATCCTTTCCAAGACAGGGCATTTGAAATGTTAATTTCTTTAATTTGACCAAAGCAAAAAACTGCTAATTTGCATCTTGTTAGCTCATTTTCATAATAGCGCTAACTACTAATCAGCTTCAATAGGAAATGAAGAAGGCTAAGTATATGTGCAAGAGCACAGGCGAGGTGAAAAGTGTTGTGGCAGTAAATAAATTATTTTTCTTACTTTCCATTAAAAGTAGACATATTATGAAAAAATGTTGATCTAATAGTGGGCGTTTTCCTCGCGTACACTTGTATTATTATCATTAAAGCACACTATTTCAGTCAACAAGTTCTCATTTGAATGACGCTTCTCCTACTCATGGCTCATCAAGAGCAACTTAAACAATCTGAACAAATTAGGCTTGCCCTCATCAAAATCGTAACGATACTCGACACGTTCAGAAAAAAATATTCGAGATATTAAATGCTTGTTCTGCTTATACTGCAAAAAAATTAAAAAGATCGTAGATATCACAAGAAAAATCCAACTTGATTGCTTTCATCGCTCAGTCCAACCTGGCACAATTAATTGTTATTGTCTGCTTACACGCACATTTTTTCTGTTTTACAAATAAGGTGATTCAAGGAAAAACCACGATCAACGATAGAACAATTTTACCAAATTAGGCATAGGCGCGAATAGTAAAGGCATTTGTTCCCTTACAATTTTCTGCCACTTGGCACTCAGAGCTTAAAATCTCTCACAAAAGAAAATAACCAGCTTCTTTCTTTACATTTGAAAATTCAAACGTCTATCCAGTGCCTATCTATATTACACCACAAAGGCACGCTTTCTACGTATTTTCGCTTACCCGCAGCAGCATTAAAATATTTTATGCGTACAGTGTAGCATTTATTGCTATTCTCGAATCAGCAAAATTCTTTAGAAAGCTCTTTTATAGTGAAATTAGACAATTTCTTTTTTTTTTTTTGCGGTTTGACATGAAGGCCTTGTGTTGTGTACGCGTCTACCCATTCGCCTGTGCTGTGAATATTAGTTTTTGCTTCGTTTCTGCCGCAGAAGCAGCATTGTGTGTTGCTATTATGCCCTGAATAAAACCTTTCTCCTAGGAACTCATCATACAAAAACAAAAAATAATGTAATGCGATGATGATACAGCAAGCGAGCGTTCCAACGCTTCTGACATTCAACGTTTGTAAATGTAACATCAACCTCATTTTTTTGTTTTTTCTCTTTGCTGTTACACAATTTCAAGTACATAATCTTTTGTAGGCATCATCACATAATATTATCCATGTTGCTAAAAGATGAAGTTAGTAGTATATATGATGTAGTTGTTATTGCGCCAGTAGACACACAGCACGCTACAAGACAAGTGCACCGAATTCTGGAGGAGAACGATTTTCCGGAGGCAACACGCTTTCAAAAAGTTGAATAAAGCCATTGTTCACCCGTCGCGTATCTCTCTTCGTATGTATCATGTATGTACCCTGCCTGTGCGCTTTAGTTTAGTTGTACTCATCATCATCAGTGGGCAAAAACGACGACGTGGTCGACAAAAAGAGAAAAACATCAAGGAGCCCATTGTTTTATAATTTGTCGAGTGCCAGCCATCTCACATCACAATGGGCTCTTGAGAAATTAATGAGAGATAAAGAAGACGACTAGGAACGATGATGTTGACTATCACCAGCCACGTAAAAGTTGCTTAGATGTTGCAGTTGTTGTTGTATGAAATAACCAGTAAATACCGTACGGAAAGCGTTTTGCTCTGCAGTACTTTGTTGAAGAAATCAAAAATTATACCCTGTAGCTATATAGGAATGTGTGCGTTGCTGGATATGTATGCTTAATGGTTATTAGTTATTGGTGCGCTTGTCTTGAGCGATGATGAATATGGATGCGTTTCTCGGGAGGCAAGTACACGAATGTTATTCAAAAGATTTTCATCAAGGTTGCACACGAGCTAATATTTCATTCCAACTGTCCATCATCTTCGTCATCAGTATTATTAGTACTTTCATCATCATCAAAGGGGATTTGTAATATGAAATAATATTCATAATAAGCTGCGGTGAGTTGTAATATTTACTTCCTTTTCAGTTTACACCACCTATTTATGATTATATACTTTTTATGTAATTAGACAATGAGAAGTTCCTGAAACAATGAACAAAGGAGCACAAGCGTTCTCAAGTTTTAAGTTGTAACAACCACGGTTCTATTTACAGATTCTAGTGATTTTTTACAAATTGTATTTAGTCTACTGTTCACTAAGATTGCTGTTGCAGGCAAGATAAGGCCGCATACAAACAGCAAGCAGTCGGCATCTGGATTCTTGTACGTAATCATCAAAGCAATCATTTCCTTTTGTGGAAACATGTAATCCGATTAGCACATACTCATTCATACGAAAAAGTCTCTTGCAAAATGTATGTTTTGAAAGTAATCGTTTGTTTGGGTGCATCTCGACAAAACACATTCAAATAGCATGTATATCTTCACTTTTTCTGAACCCATTGTAGATAATGTCTTGAGCAATTTAATATGACTAAACGCTTAAAACGTCTTGAACTTGAACAATGAGCAGGAGATTTGTAGACGGGTGTGTTTCGCGTTCTTTCATCGGTTTTCACTGTGCAAGATTCACTTTTTTACTGAAAATAAAACATAATGGCTCATTACAGCCGTCATAATATGTAATATGTGAATTTCTATTCCTTTTTATTTTTTAGACGTTCCAAAGAACACACCAACTTAAACTCTCATCATCAAACAAAAACATAATACACATTATGCATTATTCGAGGTGGGGCGGAAAAATGTAAGAAAAACAGAAGACTGATGTGGCAGTAAGTGCAGTGATTTTTCATGATGACGACGGTCATGCTGATGATCGCCGTAATTATGGGTAATGGTTTGGTTTCCAAAATTTCTTTCGTTACTGTACACGGTATATTTTTTAGAAACACGCATTCTCAATAATCGACATTTTCATGGTGGTATGTACATAATGCAATGAGCTTGTGCATGTCTCTCGTTTGGTATATTTGTCTCGCAATTATGTGTGTTCCCTGTTCAACGTGCGAGTTTATTTTTACAATAATAATGGTACAACTTTTCTTTTAAAGGATTTTCCAGTTTTTCTGATCGTGCGTGAATTTTTAATGCGAATGTTTTAGACTTTTTGATGAATTGCAGAGAATGAAATGATGATGTGGCGAGTTTACCATCGCATTCTAGTAGTTGTTATATTTTGCTGTCTATAAATATTACCCCTTGCCACATACAGCCACCATCCTACTTAAACCGATTAACAAAGAAATGCATGAGAGATGAAAACTCGTGAAAACCATATACTTTTTGCCGATTCTTATTCCGAGTTTGCTTTAAAGTGAAAACTGACCAAAACCATACAGTTTGTTATTAATCTGCAAACTGATATGGAAGATGCGTTCTTATGATGATGACATGACTTATCATTTTGAAAGGATCGGCCGTTAGCACCACTCACTTTAAGTTCGGATGGACGAATATTTAATCACAATTATCATGTTGGCTTACTAAAATGTTCATCTAGTTGCTTGCCACCTCCCATCTCTTCATCATTTCTTAATAATTATCGTCTCTTTTGTTCCATCTCCAATCTTGACAGCAAAGCCTTTTGCTGACGAACTGACTGACGAC
Source organism: Entomobrya proxima (assembly GCA_029691765.1). NCBI lineage: Eukaryota > Metazoa > Arthropoda > Collembola > Entomobryomorpha > Entomobryidae > Entomobrya > Entomobrya proxima. Next base: position 13,133,648 of record CM056169.1, read on the forward strand.
TGACTCAAAGAAGAAAATAATATGTTGCGGACGAATTTACGAATGTATCCATGCTTTTGTAGCTGTATCTAGCATGTACTGGTAATCTCCAAAATCCCCTGGCCTTACCCCTTTTCTGTTAACATCAAGTCTCATGCGAATAATGTTTTGATTGCCTTTACAAGTCTCTGTGTCTTGGTAACATATAACCTTGAAAAAGCGAAACAAGTTTTGTTTCAGCTTTACAATATCTCTCGAACAAATTCAGCTATCAAATCAAAACAAGTCAATTTATGGATATAAGTCTTTCACTATAAGTATATTGCTCTTCTTCGTCGACTCAGACTCCGGTGTTGAGACCGGATTCAAGGCATTCCATTTCTTTCCATAACTAGCCAGAAGACAAGTAAAACAAGTAAGAAATAAGCGACCCAGTCAGTCATTTCAACGGACCTATGCATTAGCTACACATAAAATATTATTATGGGATGAAAAATGTGTTGCTGGAAATGTTTGCGGCGATGATGTGGTTGTTCTTGACTTATCTGAAAAAATTATTGTATGATCGAGTATGCTTAAGAACAACTGCTTTAATAACTAATTGATTGAAAATTGGAAATTCTTGGTATTTGAAATAGTTTTTACGTATTCACGTGAACGTGTCAGTAGAAAGGTAGTATTTGGAGCTAAAAGGTTTGTTTGAATGAACATCATTATTAAAATATCGAGTAATAATGTATTTAACCTTTTTCAACCATTTCCCAGCATGGCAAAAAAATAAGCAATATTCCTATTAAACGAACAAGTTCAAAGATATTGGCACGTTTTGCGGATTAACCGATAGCACGTCGGCGATTAAAGATCATACGTGCAGTTCAAATGGCCATAATATCGGAGTGTGTGTTGTATGGGTCATTGGAAACATACGTTGCTTCAACAAACCCTCCAGGAAAGCCTCTATTTTTTGTTTGCTTAACCGCCTCTGTCTCATCCGTAGCATGCCAAAGTAAGCCATGTTCATATAGAAGGCTCGCACAACAACGGCGTAATGGTAATTTGTATATACGCATCTATTATACAACAACTTCGATAATGATGAGACGATCCCATAGATCATTGACATAAAGGGTTAAAGCCGATTTGATGCTGTTGTACAATACTTTCAGTGTAGCCAGCAAAGAAACGGTTCGTTGTTTGCTAGTTGGAGTTTTTTTCACCGATATATCTCTTTGCTGTCAAAAACCTTTAATTCATGACGAACAGTCAGCTTCTATATATGGGCAGACAGAAGGTGGCTACACGGCAATAAAAAGACCAAGTACACTGTTTAACATTGCTCTCTACGAGCCAACAAAGGAGTCGTTGCTTTTTTATTTAGCATGCAAAAGTCCGTGTAGAGTGAATCTTTATTATGGCTTTTTTGCTTGTTAACTTGAGCATTATGGTACAATTTTTTGTAAAGTTCATAGAGAAAGATCTGTTGACTACGATAACATACATCACACCGCACGCAATTTACATATAATACCTTGCACTGTCCTATGAAAAGCAGCCAAAGCGTACGACGAAACAAAGCAGAGTCAAGAGTACGCCACAAGTTTGGTAATGAGCAAACTAAAGAAATTATTAGACTGTGATTTGTTATATTATCGGTAAGATCCACGGGAGCTTGATGCGAGAATTTAAAAACAAAACAAGAAACACTCATGTTTTCTTGCACAATGATTCAATGTTTGCTTTGAATTCAAATTCACTTTTGTATTTAAATTTCTAAAAAAAACTAGTCTTTAGGGTGCATCACTCGAGATTTCTCTACTTCATCTTTTTGTTCCCGTTTTTTGAAGTTTTTGAGTAATGATGCTGCAATAAAAGCGAGAGAGCACGCCTAAAATCAGATTTAAAGAAATACAAGCAACAGGAAGAAAAGAGCACTTGCATTGGTAAAATAAAGGTATAGAGAAAAGCACAGCAGTTTTGTTTTGTTCACGCGTGAATGAACTTTATTTAAAAAATGATAAGCAGTCAAGAAGAAAAATATATTTAAGAAAGAAGTAGGAGGAAGGAAAGGAGGAAGCCATTACATCACGTTCAACGTTTATTTTGTGAATCTTTTTTTCTGCATTGTTGTGGGTTGAGTAATAATGTGATTGAGATTATATCAGGCGACCAATATATTATAATACAATTACAATACTACTTACTTTGGATGCAACATGATTTCCACCCTGTTTTATTGTAAAACTTGGCGCATATAAAAGCTTAAAGCTTATGCGTAATTCATGTAGTAATGAACCAACTCTGATGCTCTCTGATAAATGCCCTGCCTTCTCTCATTAGGATTAAGATGGATTATTTCTGATAAGGTGACGCACTTTTTTATTCCATTCTCACCTCGTCTTCTCTCTCGTGCTTCATGCATGCATAATGGCGAAAGATGGTAAAAAAGAAGTGAAAGAAAAAATGGTGATATAGTGGTGATGAGGATCATGCGGTGGTAGATCGGATGCCATAGCTCTTTCTGTCTGTTTTCCTCTCTACTGTACTGTTACAGTGTGATGCGATGAGGAGGATGATACATCACATCAGTTCTCTTTGTTGTTGTGGCTTGCTTACCTTGTTACTGCTATGATAAAAAGCAAACTGCATGGCAATTCTGTCTGTCTGTCTTGCACCTAAAACCATGTAGTAACAACACTATCAACAAATCATTGTGTGAATACATTACACATTAGGGCAGTGTTTTCTCTCTCTATTCTCGTCGTCGTCGTGAGCAGTATATCATACACAAATACAAAGTTGTTTACTTGAATAGATTGTTTAGATACATTTCGTTGTAAAAAATGTGTGGTGTAATATGTGCATATTATATGTTGTATGTGGATTACGTATGGGTGGGAGGGTGGAAACCGAAAAAGTAGCTTGCAGGCAGTACAATGCGGCAGATGAACCATATCATGGCGCTTTTACTACGATGTCTGCAAAACAATTCAAAATCCAAATATGCTACATTATGTATTTTAGCATCCTCTTGCTAAAGACGAATTATATTATGTTTTTGGGACCAGAGGCAAAAAGATGAGTTGTACTTTTCATAAATATCAAGTTCTTTCCTTTTCTTACGCCAAAGTCATAATTTTTCTTTTAAAAATGTTGCGTACACGAACATTCACTTAGCAGTACCACAATTTTGGGATTGTTTTTAAGTGAAAAAAAACTACTTGACTCCACACGTCAAGTAGAAAAGGCATGTACATAATGGTGCATACCAGAAAAAGCTACATACAGAATCCGTTTTTTTACTTTACAGATTTTTTTCCCAACTTCATGATTTCAGGGTGTAATGTGGTGTAGCAAGTAAATAAAATTCCAGATTTACCTTCTTAATCAACGTGTTTGAATCATCACCTAATGTATGATTAAGGTTTCACATTTTCTGGTTTTCTTGTAAAAAATAGTAAAAAGCTTTTACGATGAAACTGTGATGGAACAATGATGCTTCATGCAATCTGTGGACAAGCTTAGTCACACTGTCTCGGTAGTCTCTAAGAACATTTGCAGCTTTGTTTTCCTGAGTTACAGAACAAAAACGATACATTGGTAACATTTAATGTGAGAAATGACTAATTTTTTATCATCCAAATGATAAATTACTACGACTGAATCTTACACATAAAAACGACTGACCAGTGATGGAATTTAAAAAGTTGGAAAAAATGTTACAATCTGTCAACCAACGAATTCATCTAATTTCACATGGATGTGGGCGGATACTTATGTTATTATACACATATATTATGCACTATCAAAACTTCATCATTTTCAAGTTACAACTCATTCGCCAGGATTTATTAGTCGGTACGTTAGTTTAATCTTTTGAATGCTATACATCTGGCGCATGGACATGTCAGGAAAAGTAGATCGTGCGTGTTACCCAATATGTAATATTTTGATTAACAAGTTGGCTTTATTCACCTTATTCATCCTAAAGTATTGAAGTTGTAACAGTTTCAACGATACCTGGGAGTCATTCATTTTTTATGGTAATCACCATACTCTTGATTTCGTCTCACCTCGAGGAAGCTGTCATTGCAAAAGGAAATATCTTGTATAATATAGAATATCAATGAAACCATGTTCCATTCTGGCAATTTTCAGATATGAAATGCTACTTGATACAACATTAAATCTTTACGGTTTGCTTTTATTACACTCATTGAAAAGGTTGAAAAAACTAGTTGAAGGTGTGATATAGTGTGTTAACACTAGTCATTTCACGTGGACGTGTAGACAATCAAAACTCAGTATACAATTGGAATGGTTTTTTGAACCATGCGTAATATATTTGTTATTACAAAAGTATCATGTATCCAGTACATAAAATAGTTTTAATCGGTTTCTGAGGTTCGTTCAAAGTTGTAGCAACATGCAGTGCAGCCAAAAATCAGAAACGATTCGGCTAACCAAAGAATAAACGTCCGACAGAATATGATCAAGTCCTAAAGGAAAAACCTGATTCCTTTATTCACATGGTCATCATCAAACAACGCAAGTTAGGCTAGAAATCTCACATCACATCGTGGTTTTAACAAGACAAGACCTCGTTATCATTATTATTCCGCCCAAAAGTTGACCAAATAGGAACCTGATATGCTTTCTAATGAAAGTCATTCTTTGTAACTGCATGTATTTGGTAGTACTATTTTTGATCTATGGAAAACAAATGAGTATTATGTGAATCGTTTGGTTTAGAAAAAATTAGAAACACATAGAGTTTGATTCCAACAAAACGTGTTACCTTCATATCATACATATCAACCATATTAAATGGCAGAATTTTGAATATAAAAGTTATTAAAAGATTTTTTTTTTAATCTTATAAATAAAAATATTCTCACCAAATACCAAATTGACAATATTATTCTAAAGGAGACAGACAACGATGCAATATTTCCACAATTGTGTATAACAAATGAAGATACAAAATACACATCAGTCGTGACATCCATTTTTATACTTCAAAGAGTATTTCAAATTCTTACAAAATGTAAATGGGATAAAGGCCGTTTGTGATGAAGGTCATTTTGTGGTAAAAACGGGGAATAGTCTCGAGTTTTCTTGGAAAAAGACAAGAGTTATATATTCTGACAAGATACATGGACACTATAATCAAGCACAAATGATGAGCACATGATTGACAAAATATTAAAGCAATTTTGGATAACAAGAAAGTACTTTAGTAAAATAGCATGCAATCATTACTCATTGCCATTGCATTAGCACTGCTAAAGAGTTTCATTTTTTTGTAAGCTCTTCAAGACTGGCTTGTTTAAAAGAAACGGTCAAAGCTAGTAGCACAAATTCTTTAGCAAATCGTTTTGAAGCAATACGTTTAAACAATGAAATAAATCATATGGAATGAAGTAGAGATCATGATGATTGTTAGAAAAGTGAACAACTATAATTACGAGAGCACTCAACATGCATTATTGATCCAATCACGCTTTTCTTTTACAAATGCATTTTCTTTCAATGTAAAAATTCATGACTACTAATACTGTTCTAAATGCTAAATTAGTTCAATATAAAATCTTCAACGTACAAATAATTTCAGATCAGATATTGAAAAGTTGCACGATACAAAAGCTTGAAAATTGCAATGCAAAGGCTTTCATGTAAATGTTTTTGGGGTTCGTATTTGCACTTGCTCAGATATTTTGCGGCCGAATTTTTAAAAACTCAAGGCCCGTGAAAAAAAGAAGATTCATTCAGCATATAGCAGCGTATGTCTGCACAGGCATATAGTTTACTGTAAACTAATAGATATATAATGAAATTGACCTTGCGTGACCCACCTTATACAGCAAGGCAAATGTAAGTGCACGCTGGTTGTAATGATAATATTGATAACATGTCAATATGGGTTTATCGACCATCAACCTTCCAAACCTCAACACATTCACAATAGGTATTTCAGGTTCGATTTGGCCCAAGTATGAATATGCAGACTAGTCAGGCATACTTATGCGGCAATGATGGTTAAGTATCGCCGAGTTAAGGTTATGCATTTAAACGGGGCTCAAACAGGATTTTTTCCTCTTGCATTTCTCGAGAAAACAAAGTCTGAACGATTGACTAAAGCAAACAGTACACGGATTTTGTGCTGAAAATACGTGGCGTACTCCCTCCCAACCCATGTTCAATTTTATTGGGAAAACAGTTGAGGTTGTGTTGCTGTATTGAAACGACGATTGATGATCAGCCAAAAGAGTGAAGCCGACAATGATGCAAAAGTTTAAGCGCAAATATTTTAAGAATATTTTCTTTTGTAATTTGGCCACTCTGCATAATATACACCACACATACTTAGGCATATAACGTGATACAGAAATATGTAATGTATTGCATAAATTATACAGCCTTGGGTGCAGTGGCTGATAAAGAAGACACGATTGTTTTAAGGCTTCACGAAAAATGCAAAATATACTGCACTATGGGTTTTTTCTCCTATCAGAATTGTCAAGACGGACGGAAACAAGTCGTGTTTGTTACTTTGCCACCGTTAACAGCAAAGTTCATCAAAGGAGCTTGCTTATACCTTGAGATATTTATTGTTTCAACAACATCGTAAATACAAATTGATAGATTTCATAATACCAAACTGATATAATAAAAATGCAATTCGTCTACGTGTTTGTACCAAAGTACAGTTGATTCTTTTGAGGAGAATGCGCACAACCGGTCATTCCACGAAATCCAAATATGCGCAGCTCTTTAGGAGCTATACCATTTTCGTCCTTTGAAGGTTGCGTTTTTCAAAGCAAATGAATTGATTGCTGCACTATTAGAGAAACATAAATAAAGTATATTATAATGGAATTTCCCCGAGTTCAAGTTTTACATTTGTATGAGTTACTCCAAATTTAACTGTAAAAATGTGTAAATGCAACTCGCGTTCATCATGCTTTGATTTGGTAAGTATTGGTTAACAATCTGACGTTGTGAATAATTGGTTTTACCAACATAAGTTATTGCAATCTACACCAAAATAGTTTTGCATTCATCTGCCAAACTAACGGTTAAATTTTTTACCCATTTCATTCTTGATTAACAACTGCAAGATTCTTGTAATAATACAGAGTTTTAAAACAACAAAAAATTGTTTGCCAAAACAGAAGCTATGAAACGTACATTTGTCGCGTTCGACCCGAGTAAATCAAGTAACCATACATTCTCGCTGAAACGTCCAGCAGGAATAATAGTATAATATGTGCATTTGTACTTGATTGAAAAATGGAAAATTCATTATTATTAATTCTTGTGGCTTTCAATAATTCACTCTTATTATCAGCAAACTGAAAAAATGAGCATAGCAAAATTGTAGAGTCCAGCTAACCGGAGCATGCAAACTTGTTTGAAACAATGCACATAAACATTCGGTAGTAAATAAAAGAAGGACATGATGAAAATCCCAGCTCTCAGCTTGGTTCCTGTTTTTATTGACAATTTCTTCTCTAAAGCACGAGCATGTGCTTCTCCTTTTTACGACAAGTTGAAAGTCAGCATGAGATACAAATTGCAACAATATTTAATAAGAAATAATAAACGGAGAATTCGTGCCGAGTAATTATCATGATAAACACAGTTTTTTCTCTATGTTGGCAGAACAAAAAAGGAAAAACTTGACTAATATGCAGCCTTTTCCACTTGTTCGTTACAAAAAGTCAAACAAGTTGCCGAACCTACCATCATTGTATTGTATTTTGCATGTTTCTTTTCTCCGATTCAATCTAACAAGCCAGAAGCGAGCCAAGATGAAATGAAAAAGATATAACGCAAGCATTTTCAAGATAAATGCAAAATTGCGGATGCGTTAGTACCATATAAAGTGCTGATATGCTCCCCGGTTTTTCATTTGTTTCTTCCAACTTTGTTCGAAATCTGGATATTTTTTCATTATAAAAGCAACCATCAAGTTTCTGCCACGCTAATCCAATGGCCATGTTGTAAGTACAAATGGAACTTGTATAATATGATTTTTGTGTTCTGTAAAGATGTACACGCAGGCTGTGGTTGTGTAGTCAGTAAAGAGATTGTGTGGTTGGTGGGCTGGTCTGTTTTTTCTAATAATTTTGCAATTTTTGTCAGAACAAACTTTTGCTCAGAGAGTACTTAAGTCGGGCAAAATTCTCATCTCATATATTCTATTCCAATAGCTTATTTGACTGGTGAAGTCGTATGGACATTTATTTTATGATGTTTGTCTGCAACACGTCCTTTCAAGTTTCAACAGAAGGACAAATGGGAAAAAGTAGCAAAAAGTAGGCTGACTGGCTGCGACTACTGGACGTGTTTTGGTAATAACACTAAAAGTTTCTGGTATGTGTAGATTCAATAATGCCCAACGAAAAAATGAGAACATGCATTTTAGCAAACAAAACAGAAGGGAAAATGCAAAAAAGCAAAACTTTTTTACGAGCTTTCTTGTTGTCTCTGTATTTATGTAGGTATTTGTGTGTTGTTCTTATAAATATACATAATATATGCATTAGTAAACTAGTGGTGGTGGTAACTGTTGCATGTTTCTTAACTCTTCTTGACGGCAGTTTTTGTACGTTGCAAATGAAGAAGAGTTGTTAAAAAAGTTGTACATAATAACAGGCTTAGGTTTGTTTGAAGCATTTAAGTTGTTGTAGTAGTAAGATGAGATGAGTTATTGTAGTTTGTATGCGATGTGTGTATGTACATGGATAGAGAGCATATTATTTAATGTGAGCATAATCCATTATTTATACAAGAATGTGCAAACATTAGAAGAGCCAACAGGCACAGAGAATACAAACGAGTGGGCATTTCATTTTGCAATACTTGTAAAATATATATATTTTATACAAAATGCCGACAACTGTTTTGGATTTTACGAGCCGGCTGCTCATTTTTCGCCTAGTAAAACTTGCACTTAATTACTGGGTAATAACAAGTGCGAGAATTACCAGGCATCTTAAGTAGTTTGTTGTACAAGCATAAGGTAGAAAGGGACAAGACAAAAATACAGCAGCAGTAACAACAACAACAGAAAACAACTTCACACACAAGAAAAAGGGAAAAATGCAGTAAAATGTTTCATTGTTTGTATCGATAATGTGTTTTCCTTTCTTTGTCATGCTTTGCATTTGAGATTATGGGATGACTAGAGAGAAGATTTGTGTGGTAGAGTGATAAGTATTCTGAGGATGGAACAAAAAATATAATATCTGAGGATTGAGTTGAAAGTGGTAATTGGGGATTTGGGACCATGCCGTCCGTGTCATGCTCAAGTCATTTTAATTGTTCACGAGTCTGTTTTACAGCTGCTTTTAATAATGGACGATAGCATGCTAATTTGCACATAATCATTTTAGCAGAAAGGGATGTAGACGAACGTGATGAAAATTTGGATTAGTAGAAAAGCCAAAATGTATTTTTGATTTGTATCGATTAGTCGATTGACAAACACTTTGCTGAACAAACAGGATTTGTAACAATATTTCTTTTTTAAGTTACAGAATTTGTTGAGTAATCAAATCTTTTTATTATAAAACTTGTTTAAAATTATTTCTTTTGCAGTTTCCACATTCTTAAATGCTAAAAACAATGACTATCCTTTTTTGCTCATAATGATGATGGGTGGAACGTGCAGTTTTGTAAAATTGTGCAGAAGGGAAAAGTAGGCCAAGTAAACCATTTAACCCGTTTTATCTTCCTGCTCCATGAAGAGGATTGTCTTATTGTTCGTGTCAGCCAACATGATGGTGATGGTCCCATGGCTCTTCAACTATGCGAGTTCTTAGTATGTAGGCAAATATTCACTGGCGAAATTTTGCTAACGATGAAGCATGAAGGTAGAAAGAAGGAGGAGGAGGAATAAGAGTATCAACTAAAAAAAGTGAAAGTAAATGCAAACGAGCAAACACTTTACACAATAGAGCCCGTGTAAAGTGAAGGGCACTCTGTTCCGTCTTTTCTTTTTAGTGCTTGTTTCAAGCTTCTCCGGGCGTTTAGTTTCTCACTGTTCTCACAACTTTGCTTATTTGTCTTTTACCTCTTCCTTTTGTCTCTTGGCATATTATTTCACCCTCGTGCTGCTGCTATTTTGTTATTCGCAAAAGCAGCTTCGCAGCAAAGTACCTTGGAAAATTGCTTATCCTGTTTAAATGCAGGTATCGATTTTTACTTTTTGAGATGAGTTTAGAAGAAGTAGAATTCAAATGAATAAAACATGTCTGCTGCTTGTTGGTAGGTATACGGGTAAGCTCAACAGAACGACAAATGCATACACACAAAAGTGAATAAAAATGACACTCGGAATACAGCATGTGGTGTATGCGGAATAATTGTAGACAAACGCAGAAGACAATTACTGTACCACACTTAACTTTAATACTTCAATTAACACAAGAGAAGACAATGATTCTACAAGTCACTACTTTACGCAAGTGTGTGTGACGTTGGACAGACAAAAGTAGAATGAAAGATGAGAACGGAGAGTTCTCTTACAAAATGAACAGAGACACACGCAACACACCTCATGGACATAACATTTGAATATTGTACAGATTTGTTGGGGCACACAGATACTACATTTACTTTCCCCTGATTTTAAAACAATTAACATTGACAGGACTTCAATTAACAGTTACAGGACTTCAATTAATAAAGAAAACGCTGATGAGGTGGTGTAGGAACAGGAACCGCTGGGGTTGACACAATAGACTTCAATTTCCAGAGAACAGGACTTCAACGTGACGGTTTTCGACAACCTGCTCCCTTTTCTTCTTACGACAGTACTTTTCGAAGTGTCCTTTGTTGTGGCAGTAACGGCACTCCACATCACGGTGAGGACAGTCCTTTGGCCTGGTGTGAGACCTTGAACCACAGTTTGGACAGTACTTGACACTACGACGGGCAGATGACGGTGGGGGTTGACTATCCGTTGAGGAATCGCTGTCGGAGGAGGAGACTTCTTTACCCGGTTTACGACGGTTACGGGGTTTGGCGGCTGACTTATGAACACTTTCCTCCTGTGGGCAGACCTTGACTTGGCCATGAACCAAGGCTGTGCTGGACTCCGCTGCTTCCTGGGAGATCGCGAGTTGCACAATCTTATCCAACTTGACGTCATCTTCCTTGGCAAAACAGGCTTTTTGCGCTTGAACACTGGACAGGCCATATACGAACTGGTCACGGAGGCGCTCGTCCAGATCTGTGAACTTGCATGTCGTGGCTAACTTCCGGAGCTCCGCTAGGTACGCTGACACAGTTTCACCTTGCTGCTGACGGCGATTGGCGAATTTGTAACGTTCCGCAAGGGCCTTGGGAGCTGGCTTGAAGTGGGCCTTGAGGGCTGTGATGAGCTCTTCAAGGGACTTGGAGGCGGGGTCGTCAGGTGCGAGTAGATTGGACAACATGGTGAACGTGGAAATCCCAATGCTGGAAAGGAAAATGGCACGGCACCTATCCGCCTCCTTCGTCTTGTCAAATTTGTTGGCAAGGAGGAAGTTATCAAAAACCTTGACCCAGGCTTCGAAATCGTCGGACGCTGCTTCGAAACCCTTGATTGCTCCAATGATAGACATCTTGACACCTAACACTGACTGCACGACTGATGACTGCTTGACGAATGATCATACGCTGACCAGAGAACACTGACTTCAATTAACTGTTGAGAATCCGCTTTTAACTTTTACTGGGATCCCATCCTCGTCGCCAAATGTGTGGTGTATGCGGAATAATTATCTAGACGCAAGACGGAATTATTCTTAACCACACTTAACTTTAATACTTCAATTAACACAAGAGAAGACAATGATTCTACATGTCACGACTTTACGCAAGTGTGTGTGACGTTGGACAGAACAAGTGTAGAATGAAAGTGAGAACGGAGAGTTCTCTTACAAAATGAACAGAGACACACGCAACACACCTCATGGACATAACATTTGAATGTTGTACAGAATTGTGGGGCACACAGATACTACATTTACTTTCCCCTGATTTTAAAACAATTAACATTTACAGGACTTCAATTAACAAGAAAACGACTGATGAGGTGGTGTAGGAACAGGAACCGCTGGGGTTGACAATAGACACGACTTCAATTTCCGGAGAGCAGGACTTCAATGTGACGGTTTTTGACAACCTGCTCCCGTTTCTTCTTACGACAATACTTTTCGAAATGTCCTTTGTTGTGGCAGTAACGGCACTCCACATCACGATGAGGACAGTCCTTTGGTCTAGTGTGAGACCGGGAACCACAGTTTGGACAGGACTTGACTATCCGTTGAGGAATCGCTGTCGGAGGAGGAGACTTCTTTACCCGGTTTACGACGGTTACGGGGTTTGGCGGCTGACTTGTGGACTCTTTCCTCCTGTGGGATGACCTTGACTTGGCCATGAACCAAGGCTGTGCTGGACTCCATTGCTTCCTGGGAGATCGCGAGTTGCACAATCTTATCCAACTTGACGTCATCTTCCTTGGCAAAACATGCTTTTTGCGCTTGAACACTGGACAGGCCATAAACAAACTGGTCACGGAGGCGCTCGTCCAGATCTGTGAACTTGCAGGTCGTGGCTAACTTACGGAGCTCCGCTAGGTACGTCGACACGGTTTCACCTTGCTGCTGACGGCGATTGGCGAATTTGTAGCGTTCAGCAAGGGCCTTGGGAGCTGGCTTGAAGTGAACCTTGAGAGCAGTGACGAGCTCATCAAGGGACTTGGAGGCTGGGTCGTCGGGTGCTACCAGGTTAGACAACATGGTGTAGGTGCTGATCCCAATGCTGGAGAGGAAGATGGCACGGCACCGATCCGCATCCTTCGTCTTGTCAATCTTGTTGGCAAGGAGGAAGTTATCAAATACTTTGACCCAGGCTTCGAAATCGTCGGACGCTGCTTCGAAACCTTTGATTGCTCCAATAACTGACATCTTGACACTTTTACTGACTGCACGACTGTTGACAGCTTGACGGATGATCATACGCTGATCAATGAACACTGACTTCAATTTACTGTTGAGAGTCCGTACTGGGATCCCATCCTCGTCGCCAAATGTGTGGTGTATGCGGAATAATTATCTGAGACGGTAGACGGAATTATTCTTAACCACACTTAACTTTATTACTTCAATTAAACACAAGAAGACAATGATTCTACATGTCACGACTTTACGCAAGTGTGTGTGACGTTGGACAGAACAAGTGTAGAATGAAAGTGAGAACGGAGAGTTCTCTTACAAAATGAACAGAGACACACGCAACACACCTCATGGACATAACATTTGAATGTTGTACAGAATTGTGGGGCACACAGATACTACACAGCAGACAACACATCTAGCAACCAACTTACCACAGCCACCATTCTTACAGAAGCATCATGTTTGGGAAAATTGGGAGCGCACCGGAAGGAGGGAATATTTTGCATGGTTTGATCTCGTTGAAAGATGTACCATAATAATACATCACCTAAAACACATTTGGATTGGAAATAGAGGTACATCCCGTTTTGGCCTGCTTTTCTTGCGAAATTCATTGCAGTTTTGTTGGCTTCTGCAAGATTTCATCCTCGGAATTCCACTTTCCTCGCGTATCACATACAACGATTATTATGACGACCATGTAGTTGACGAGAAAGTATGTGCATTCTATAGTGAGAAAATCCATACGAAAGAGAAATAGACGTGCCATTTTATGTTTATAATAATATAATATCATTTATTGAGTTATATATCGCGTCCTCAACTTGAAACGTGCATTATCTCTGCCAATGGTTATTATGGTCCACGGGCAAAAGCATACATTCTTATGTACACTTTTTCAAATAAAATCACTCTCGGACTCTCTCGTTTCACCCACATACACAATTATACAGACGATTATTGTATTACGTCTTGTGCCCGAGTTTTGCAAAGAAAGCAAAGCTTTTTTTTTGTGTAATACTTTTCTCCACACTCGATCAAGTTTGCAATACACACTACCGTTTCTTAAAAGAGATCCAGAGTAAAAATACGTGTACATACTTTCCTTAATAATATTTCCCTGTAAGACATTTTAGATAGAGGGTAATAATAATAATGGTGCCTCCAGCTTTTTTCTTCGACAAAGAGAGAAAGAAAAGGAAAAGGTCGCTTCTGGTTTCAACATCAAGTGCTACTTTTTCTTACATAATATTGCCGAAGAGAAAATGCACCAGCGGCGAAATGAACAAGAGGAGTCTTTTGCAAAGCAAAGCAACAGAGGAAGTACAAAAAAGGAGCAACTGTCTGTGTGTTCTCTCAGTATACTGTTATTATTATAGCCTCCTTGTATTGTATATTTACAATATCGTTGTTGCTGACTATGGCCATGGTTGCTGATGCTGCTACTGGCGAAAATATGACATTGTTACTTGCATAAAGTATTGTTAACCATGTATCCAATGTGCAATGGACGTACCAAATAACCATCTACAACCAACATTACGGTCCTTTTTCACAAGAAATAAAAACAGTGGCTGGCTCTGGCTTTTCATTCTAGCCAGCTACTAACTGTACGAACTACTTAAGCAAGCGGTCATATGCCCCAGTGAACTGCAATCCCTGCATGACTAGTCATGGACTCATATTATAGCCAGCTCACTTGTCAGAAGGGATTTTTCCGGAAGGATACTACCAGAATGTATAGCCAAGGAAAAGTACCCAATATAATGTGTAAGTAAGTATGTTAGTACCTACAGATAAATAATTATATTCACCGGACCTCCACCATCCCCAGTAGAACTTTGTAGTGGTAGCAGTAGTATATGTTTCACTTTTGTACTTTTACCACTAGGTTTGTAGTTTTTTATGCACATATATTTGGGTAGCAGAGCGAAGCAGTCCAGAGTTCGTGAGGGATCAGGACTTTGCCAAACCTGAAGGAAAGAAGTAGGAGGAGAAGTATAAGAGCCTGTACATTTCCTGCTGACTTTTTACTTTCTCTCTCATCCATTTTCCCTCGTTTCTGCCACTTTTTTCTATTGGAAATCTATGCATATCCAAACAAGAATGTATATACACAACTTCATGTAAAATAGTTAAGAATTTCAGTTTTCAGCATAACTTCACGTATTACTCTCTTTGGCTACATGTTTTACGTGGATTCTTGCATGCACCAGCCGTCCGAACGTGTGCCATACACACATAGCGCGAGAGGTTCACAGGTTCTGTTTTAATTGGGTTCTCTCTGTGTGTATTGCTCAGATGGGAAATAAAATTGCGACGAGCTAGCCAACATTTTCTCTTAGCCTGTCAACCATTACTACTGCCATTGCACGTTTGTGGGCTTCTAGAGCAAGGACATTTTTTCATTGAGCACAGCAGATTCTACTGCTGCTGCTGCTAGCTATTATGTGCCCACCATGTCGTTAGTGACTAGCGAGAGAAAAAAAAAGAGAGAAAGCATGTCTGGTGGTTCACACACATAAATACCTTGACTCCGTGTAGACTCACAGACAAAGTGACAAAATGTTCGCATAAGCTTTATTTTTGAGATCTCTTCTCAAGTCCTTGTTACTGCTCCCACGTTACACTCTCTGGTGGAACCACTTTCTTGTTAAAAAGATAGTTCATTGGCTGGCTGTGTGAAGTGTGCCTGTGTGTAGAGCAAACAGCTTAGCACCCAGGAGCATTTTCATTGCTTATAATGAGCGGGTTCTGTTTATTATAATAATACGACGTAATATGGGCATTGTTAGTTTTTTTCGCAGGAAGGAATACTACTTGCGTAGGAAATGAACTAAAAATGTTTATACTTGGACAACTTTCAACGTACACATGATAATGAAGTAAGAGGCTTTCCTGGTATCTCTTCACTCCTCGCAGTCTCCAGACTTGAGGTATACGCATAACTACCACCAGCGACATAAAAGCAACACACTCCAGCTTTCTGAAGTGTGTATTGTACGCAGGCATCCACACTTGGTCTTCTTGTCTTGAATGGGTGTACATGTAATAGCTAGACTCAAGTTCTCTCCCGGTGTAGCGTGTGGCACTAATACGTGAAAATATCTGATACAGTCGTAACGAGCAAACGTGGCTTTATATTGCAAAAAAAATTATGACCGTCCCTCGAGACACATTTCTTGGCTCAAAGGAAAACTAAAATGGGCTTCTCGAATGGAGGTTTCTTATGACTCCGTGGGTAGAAAAGTACTGTCCTGTTTGGCGGTGACACATAATACGACTTGGTAGGAAGTGAAAAAATGCGTAGGCTGAATTTCACCAGAAAGATACCAAAGCGTACAAATTGCCTGATTTTTCTCTCCAAGTTTTCAACCGAAATTTGATACATCCAAGAGTTACAGCTAATAAATTGAAGATCATTCATTTTGCTGGGAGACTAGATTAGTGAACCCTTATATCGTTTCAGTTTTTTTTCCAGCTCCAGAAAAATATAGTATATGTTTCATTATAAAAGAGCAATAAAAAGGCAGGGTGTGGAGTGTGGATGGATAGACTCTGTAGGTGTGTTGCTCAGTTGCTCCCACAAAAAGAATTCAGCCGTAAAACACTCAAATTAACAATTCATAAAGAATGATTTCATTTATTTATGTGAAAACGGTACATTCAGCATTCAATTCAATCCATTTGTATTTTTTACTTCTTTAGAACCCGTTGATGATGAAAACAGTGAAAAGTGTAGCGTAAAACAAGTGACCCCCTTGTGTGACTGAACATGGCCACAAACTGAGAGCTACAAAAAAGACAGCAGGGAACAGAGAGTGCAGAAGAGATAAAATGCATTGTCTTGCATAGTTACAGTAACTGCACCACAGGCAATATGCATATTAGTATATATCAAAGTAGTTGTAATACCAGGTGGATAGATGCATTCAGCAGTAAAGTACTTTAGTTGTATCTAGTAGTATTTGTTACTGCGGTGGTGTTGGTGGCTTGGTGTGGAAACTTGTGAAAAATTTCCCCTCCTTCCCTTTCCCATTTTTCTCTTTGCTTGATAGGTTCAGCAAAGGTCATAGATTAGTATTACTGATTCAAGTTTATTACCTTCAAATAATAAGAATATATAGTGCGCTTTCATAGAGAAAACAATCCAAACTACTTCTCTATGATCTAAACCCTGACTTGGTAGACGCATCGTCTCATCATCGTCAAATCTCTTTTGCCATCTCTCTAACATTTTCCCTTGATTGAATTCCCTTATCTCTCTACAAACTGCATAATATTACAACTTCTTCTTTTAAGATTCTGACATTTACTTCCCCAAAACGCTTGTCCTTGCCACCAGCAGAAATCTTGACTGTGTAGTCATATACTTTCTAGCTCAATTACGCACGACGCCTTTTTCCTAATGTTTGTACTTTGTACAAATACATGCGTCTTTCCAAATTGCAGTAAAAGAGCACATCCTTGTGCGGTTGCATTTTTACGACTTTTTGGTGTGTAAATGCGTAGGTATCTTTACGGTGTACATAAGAATTAGCCTTAATAATTTAGACAAACCACAAAAAGCAAAGCAAAATGTAATATACAAGTGAGTAAACCACAATACAACACACATTTACAAAGTAGAAAACCTATCTTGTTCTGTATCTATTTTCCCTTTTATGGCGTAAATCGTAGTAACGTTTTCCTCCTTTTCTTATTTCTTTTTCACCAAAACCGAGCAATTCAATATAGCAAGTCACACTAGTGACTCTGTGGTTCCACCACACGCGGCCTAGTAAAAATGTTGTGTATATAGTAGTAACAAATTTGAACTTGGGTAAAAGTTTTTTTCGTCTTCGTCAGAATTATTTAAATCCCAAATGTCCAATTTCATGTGCCCCTACACACACAACGTTTTCCTATTTATATTGCTTGCGTAGTAGTTTTTACGTTGGCCAACTCAAAATAACTTCTCATTTCCCTCCAAGTCACAAAATGTTTTTGAACCTTTCTCTTCTCTCTCTTGCTTGCTTGGCTTTTGTTGAACTGTTTGTACGAGGAGCAGAGGACAGCAACATAAAAAGTTGCACACTGGTGAGTATTCCTCCTTTCGTATAAATTATATCTCCTCTTCTCTCTGTGTGTGTATCGTAAACTGCCAGTGAACCACCATTCACGAATGTCAAAACCATCCAATAATGGAAAGCAATATTATTATTATCTGTGTGCAATAGGAGAATTTGTAATATTACATGGTGGAAAAGTGAGTACAACAAGCACTTAAATTATATGGGAGCGAGCGCACTTATCAAGACAACAGGAATGATGATAACGCGACAAGCATGCAGGCTCAAGTAAAAGAACGGATGCCACTCTGGGAAGAGGAGGAAAAACATTGGAAAAGTGAAACATTTTCCCGGTCCTGTCGTATATTTATGTGGAAGAAGAAAATGGAGACCAGTGAGAAAATGAGAAAAGATAACAGAATTTTGAACCAACTTCTCCGACCACGTGCACACCATAAGTATGCACCCTCAAAAAATACCTCTCTCTCTCTCTTGGTAAATGTGGAGTATAAAATGCATCAAAGAAATGAGAAAAGAATGCAAAAGGAAAAGGAAAGATGATGATTCATCCAAGCAAGAAAATTTTTCAGTAGCAGAAAGTTCCATTTCTCCTGGCCTTTACGCTTAATATTATCATGATGGTATGTTTCATGATCATCAGAAAATCCCATAAAATAATACATAATATTTCACCGCGCGGGGAAATGTTGAGGGCAGCGGTGGTGGCAGTCAAGAAAAAAGATAAATCTTGCCTCTTAACAACACAGACAGATCCGGAGAGAGAGAGAGAGAAAGGCAAAAGGGAAAATGAAAGAAGCGAGACAAATGTTCCACCAAATTTGTTTTGGGATGCTGATTCAAAACCATTGAGATTTGAGATGAGCTGAGCAATGGAAAAAATGAAAATGCAGCAGAGAGAAATATGATCATGTACACAAACGTACTTGTCCTTGGAGAATGTATCATCCTCCACATCTAAATCTAAACACAAAAATAATATCTTGTCATAATAACAATCCTTGTGCTAATATGCATCATCCATAACATTTTCCCGGTCCTTCATTTCTAAACAAAAAACAGGGAATCCAAACAGTTTCCTGTTAGTTGACGAACTATACTATAAGCCCTGTATTATCACTGCGTGTTAAAAGTTTTTTGCTATATATGTTTTGAAAACAAAGTCAACCTTTCCTCCATCGCTTCATAAAAATATGCACATAAGCGTAAAAAGTGTGACGTGCAATGCATCCCTCAGCATGTTCAGTCAAATTGCTAAATATAGAAATTAATAGAAATAATGATACTCTTGGGAGACCCCTCAAAGTAAATAAAAAATTATACAAGCATGCTACGTAATTTTATATATCTGAATATTATGTAAAATATATGCTGTATGTAGTGAGAAGAATACTTTAAGACTTTTTATATGCGTTGAATTGTTATAAAGTTTGTCTCAAATGTAAATATCGGTTTTTTTCTGCCAGCGTATGCAACTAGCTGGATACAATCATCAAAATATAACAAAATGCAAACAAGCTGAAACATTTTATCGAGCTGAAAATATGCTTGTATTGCTTCGGTTTGAGAAAGCAGCAGCTGCCGAATTAAACTAAGCACTTTGAGAGGTTGAGGTTCCCCTTCTTTCGGGTTTTATTATTGTATATTTTCTCATTTTAATGAATTCAAGTCCCTCGATCTCCGTATTCACCATTAACCACTGCCATTCAGTAATAAGTAGCAGAGCAATACGGCAAAGTGCACATGTATGGGCAAAAACGGGAAACTGCGTGGAGCTCTTGGGTTGTTGGTATTATATGACGTGATGGTAATGGTGACAATCGACTGCAGCGGGGATCAAACAATGTCAAGAGGTTCATATTTTTTTGATGTGGAATGAATGAATAAAATGTGAGCTAATCATCTCAGAAGGGCAATAAAGAAAAATGTCCTGTGTCGGCTTGGCTTGCTGCTCTGTTGATTTCTACAAGCCCGTATGCCGGAGCAGGAAGTAGGTGAAGCAATAGCAAAACTAAGGCAGTGGGCATGTCGAAGGGGTTTTAAAGTCCAGAGAGTGCAGATCAAACAGTCAATTCACGACACACGCACACATGTTGTGCATGCCTATTCAAAGCGACACTTCCATGCTGGAATTGAAGTTGTATTATCACGAGATTCCATTCTTCCGTCGTCAAATATCAAATTCCTTATTGTGTAAAAGTCGTATTGTATGTTTTTTTTTAAATTTCAGCTAGCCTTCTCGCCAAGAATGGACTGCTACATTCCATTCTACACTCGTCATGTCATCATCATCAAAAACTGTTCATTATTCTTTTGCTTATCGTTCCCCAACGTTTTATACTTACCTGCCTCAATCTAATTTTGGTAAAACCGGAGCAGCAGAATTATACAAAGGATCACATATTATATTGAACAAGTACTCTTTTGGGTTCTTCTAAAGAGGTGATTATAATGATTCATGAGCACTCGTTTGCGTTATAAAAAGCTGCTTAAACTCTCTCCAAACACGCTTACCGCATTCTATTTAACGTTGTAATAAAAATGTTAGAAATGGAATGGCTGCCATTTTTGGGCTCTCTCACCCAACCCTCTCAAAATAATCAACTATAGATGCCTACTACCTGTTTATTGCTCTGCTAGCTTGGGTAAAAAATGTTCAGCAATCAAAATTTGACCAAGAATAATCACTGACGGCTTGGATAAATACAAATAGTTATATTTACTTCATTTTTTCACAGTGATATATGAATTAAAACATTTATCAATTGATGAGGTTAGTGTCATTATGAACATTGAATTTTCTATCAACAAATTCACTGTCTATCCAATGGCACATTTATATGTGAATATTTGAAACTTGAGATACTTAGTTTTCCTTTCACAATGCATAATGTTTCTTTATTCAGTATTGGATTGAATTCCATTTTTCCCGTCGAGAGTTATTCAGATTGAGAAAGATGATGGTAGAAAGCCGAGTCGTGATGATCTTTAATCAGAACATTTTTTAGTCGGTCCATACTTTAACTATAGGTAAATGTTTTCATATTAAAAATTCGTATGCATTATTAGAATCATAGGAGCAATTCCTTCCGCAAACCTTGTTTCCACTGATAATGCACGTTTTTGCTTACAAACAATGTTGGAAGGGAACAGTTTGTTTTTTGTTGATTTTTGATAACAAAAAATGGATCAGTAATGCATGATTTGGTCATAAGACCTGCATAAAAACTAGAGCGGTTTTATTTTTAAGGGGTACTTGGGCAGCAGGTATATTGAGTTGTGCCCGCATGTACACTTTTTATTGAATGACTGAATGATTTTGAATGATACATCATTTTCATTTTATAAACAACTCTACAAGATTAAATGTGAAGTGGTCTCTGAAACCCTGAAAATGAAAGAATGGGATCATTTTTTTTGCCTGGTCGGTATTTATGTACCAAAGCTCCAGCGTGATCTTTATCCCTTTTCCATTAGTTGTATTTTATTTTGTGTTGTTCAGTTGATGCACTATTCATTATAAAATTTGTATCATTATGGGTACAACTTGCAATTGAAGTACATGGCTCATGTGCATTAGAAAAGTGTAATAGTATATGCCTTGATAAAATGGATACCATTGTTCTAAATAAATAAGCATAATCACTGTTTGAAAATGATAACGTGTGTGCAACAATGAAACAAATAAGGTTCAGTTTCGTACAAATCTTTACAAAAGATAAGTATATAGTTTATCGCACAACCCTTTCCCATTATTTAAACCATATGCGTATATGGTACACTTGTAACTTGCATTCTTTTCTAAATCGGAACCTTCACTGATCAAAATCAAGCTGTTCCCTCCTCATTACGTTCAACACAAGAAGTGATTCTCAAGAGTTTTAAAATTAGAATAGCTTTAAGCTGAACTCTACCAAAAAATCCAATATTTCTTCAATGACGGCGACGTAGCTTGATCATGATTTTAGTTACGTTTACATCCTACATTTTAAAAAATAATACCTTTCTCTAGAGACTCCTTATATGCATTACGAGTCGTCTTATCCCCATCATCCCTTGTGTCTATATGTTGTGGGTATATGCTTTTGTGTGTTATTATTAGTTTTATTATTTTGTTCCGATGATAACGAGGTATCCTGGAAAAAACCGACAGACAGATAGCTAGATGATGAGAGAGACTCTGCCAGAAAAATATTGTAGCCAGCCAAAGGTGCAATTGTGTGGCAGTAGTAAAGTACACACACACAGACATGGATTCGTGCGTGGTAAATGCTGGTTTTTGGGCAGCAGTAAAGAGGGATAAGGAAAAGGTACGATACATCTTTGATAAAAAATATTACGTATCGAAAAGGGTTTGTTCGCCAATGTCGAGTAAAGTTGGGGTTGACTAACAAAACCTCAACTTATAGCTTCCTTACATGATGCTTCTAGCTATGTACACACACCGCACTGCCACCACCACTGCACACACTCATATTTTGAAATATGTTGTTCCTTGTTGAAATTGTGAAATGAAGGGTAAAGTAAAATACTGTTTCGAAAACGAGAGATGAACTGTAAAACATGCCAGGAGAGAAAAGAGAGAGAGGCAGAAGAGAGAAAGGAAAATGATGTACCAAAACAGGCAATACTTTTTTTATACTGCACCGACGGCAAATGTGTGTGCGGAGAGTGGTAACGGAGTAAGAGAGCTATAATCATCATTGTAGTCATCATCACACCATTATAATAAACCATGTACCAAAAAACCAAACCGCTTTTATATGTTTTATATGCTGATATGTATGAGCATGATGATGAGAGGAGGATGATGGCAACGTTGTTGTTACTTGCCCCCTCTTTATCCTTCTGAATATTATTATTACAACGATTACTATTATCATTCACTTGTTTGTGCTATGCAAAGTATTTGACTGCGTGCATGCATAATATTTGTTATACTTATTTCAATAACGATGTTTTAAAATTTAACGTGCAAAGCCCTTTGTAAAACTATTAGACTGTACTTTACTTTGATGCTTGTGCAGCAGCGTTATGGCATGGTAATCATTTTAGCTGTGTGTGCCTGTGCCAGGATGATATGCAATAGAAAATATGTGCAGTATGCTTCTGCATCTTTGCTGGATTTTCTGGAACTCCAGCCATGCGGTTTCGTGCAACATTTTTTCCTCTCTGGCGTTTCCTCGCGTGGTGTTGCAAAGGATTTTGTTTCTCTCTTGCTTTTTTACGCATCCAATTTTTAAACAAGAATGTTCCTGAAACTTATTATTTTTGTCTGTCAGTCAAGTCATCATAATAACATGGAATGAGAAACAAGATGAACTAGAAGAGGAAGAAGAAGAGGCGACGAGGGTGAAAAAAGGGTTAGAAAAATATTATGCCTGTTATCTTTATGTTTGTAGAATCCAGTGAGTATAGTTTACATAATAATATTTTTAAAGAGTTAACATGACTTACAAACTACATTATATACTCCAAATAAGTATAAAGAAAGGCATGAAAAAAAGTTGAAAAAGGAAACGAAAAAATGAGACCTCGTTAACCCAATGATGATGACGGTCATAAGAATGATGATGATGACTATGAGGATGATGGTCGTACTAATGGTTACTATTACATAGCGTGTACGCACAAATGTGAGATATAAATGCGTCCTTTGTCTTTGCGAACCTGCCTCAATTCAAAGAATGAGGAATTTGTGCATGAATGCCAAAAATGACTTCATAATAGGTGAGGCTGAAATGTTAAAAAGAAACTCATGAGTAATTTTCTTGACTTTCTTTGTTTTTATTTAAATAAAACACGTATCAATCCTTTTCATATCGTACGAAAAATAATCTTCAAGATTGATTAACTTGGAGTTGTAGTACCCCTGAAGATATTCATAAAATCCCAAATGCTCAATTTCATCAAAAATTTTATAACAACGCTCATTTCTCATAATCATTATCATCTCCATTTCATTATCCGATCGCAGACGCTATTACGTGGAACTGTGAAGTAGTTGGGAAAAGGGTTAGTTATGAAAAATTGTAAATTACTGTGTGAAGTATCCGGAATAAGTGCATTATCCAGACGAAAATTCAAGAGTCAAGACCGGTTTTTAATGCGCGTAAACAATTTTTGAAATAAATATTTGAAAAGGGAAGAGATTTACTTGTTTGTTGAGTAGGTTCTAAACTTTTTCATGTTGGAATTGGTAATGTGTTTGCTTGTTGTGGGTATAATTTTGATTCAAATCTTTCATCTAAACTATGCATGAGTTTTCTTGTAAAAAACAAAGAAGTACACGGCAAGTTTGAAACAAAAACGCTAATAATATATAAAGCTCTGCTAGCGCAAGTATTCTCGGAATAATGCATGCGTAACCTTCACTTCCACCTGTAATATGTTTTGCTTTTACGATGGGCACTGTATAAAAGTCAGCATTGTAAATCCTTTGGATGAAGTTACCTTTTTCAAAAACAAAGTTCTGAATGACTTCAGAGAAGGTTTTTATAAGAAAGTGGTTAATATTATGTAGAATTTATAGCGTGAACCAAAGTAATTGACCTAGACTCAACGTTCTGATAAGCACATTTTTATTATCACGGGAGCATTTTCCTACTTTCCCATGATTTTTTTTGGACAGTTTTCTAAATTCCACAATGTAGTTTTCGTTGAAACCATTGGAATTTGTGCTTAAATATGCGATTAAAAGGGTAGAATCTTTGTAGATTAATATTACATCCTTACACTAGCATTTTCTTTTAGCATGCGCTAGGGAAATGTTGAACAGTTCAAGCATGTCCACTTGCTTGGGAAAAGGCGCAGAATTTCGATAAAAAATTGCGAACAAATATCGATTCCCCATGATCATTATTAGTTCCAACCTTGCAATTATGGACCACACTCAGGTACACTCTGTGGGATGGAAAAATCACAAAAGTTTATCAACCTACAAATTTTCACAATTACAATTAAAACCTTCATTCGAAAAATGTAGAATTTTTTAAAAGTCCATGAACTTTACATGTAAATTCCATTATCGAAAGTCTTTTGACGCACATTATTTCTACCCAATAAATGTTTGCATGACTGTAGTACATTAAACTATAATGTACATCATCATTCTTGGCTTCAATGTACCAAATCAATGCGTATAGAAAGGCATTAAGTCATCCAATATCGTAACCCTTTTCCCTTGTATATTGCTAGCCCTTTTTTCTATTATTAGCATAATCACTCGTCTCTTCCTCGTTATTGCCTTTATGATCGTAATAACCACCATCATGACGATCATTTTCATGCAGTGCCAGCAGAATATCACCATCCACTTCGTTTTCTTCAACTACCTTACCAAAAAACCTAAGCATGAAGGAGTCTGGACTTGGATTGTCCAGAGCTATTATTATTGCCACTTTTTTGTGCCTTCTACGTTTATATTCCCATTCCAATGGAGTATAAAGTGTTGATAAAAAGTGGTTGTGGTGGTGGTACTGCACTATAGAAAAAACAGCCTCTCTCTCTTTTTCCATTCTACCAAACTGATGATCTATTCTCTTCAATGCGGTGTCTACTGCGCTGCTGCTGGACTGTAGGAGTAGTTTTTCGTGGTCGGTGTGGTATTCTCAGAAAACGGGATGATCTGAAAGTCAGCCAGAACGGTCTTATTTATAATGACGATAATGATACTACTGAGTGATGATGATGGTTTTTGATGATGGTGGTTCCATGTACACCGAATGCACGCATCCGTGTTTATATTGTTGTATAGAAAAACGGGACAAAAGGCTCCTTGTTATCGTCATCATTATAATTTTTATATTTTATGTATTCATTGTATTATATGATCATCACAGAGAGAGAAAAGAGGCTGACTTTTTTCCTTCCTCTTTTTTACAAGGTAATATCATTATTGCATTGTGTTCAGTGTGCGTCTTTACTCCTACTGATGATGATCAACAGAGAGAAGAGAATAAGGAAAACAAGAAAGTTTTTAGCCAATTGAACAGTCTATATATAATATCGTGATCATTCTGAAGTGTTTGTTCCTTTACATCGCATCCCAGCTTCTTGAGGAGATAAAGGAGCCAGGAAATTCTCTATTTGGCTATTGTTGTACACGTTTGCATAACATCCCCAATATATAATATGCAGTGTCAGAAAGAAAGAGAGTAATAGTAATGACGGTAATATGTTTCTTATCTAATAATATAATCATCTTTCCCGTCATCTTCTTCATCATCAATATCCTCTTTCAGTTTTCCTATTCCTTTTTCCATCTTCAACACCTATTCACTTTATCAAGCCTTGTATATATGCAAATGTAAAGAATACTGGCAAGCATCCTCCTCGTTACTCTTATGTATATTTCATTACTTTTTTGCTCTTCAAATTATCGCAAAGACATCCAGCGATAGATAAGTTTGAGAGAACAGAACAAGAGCTAGTGCTCCTATATTGTTCGCATTTTTTGCACACAAGCTTTCTGAGTGATATCACGGCGGAAATTCGTTTTTTATTCGCATAAATAGTTTTTCTTCTTGTGAGCAAAAGTAGAGGAAAAGAGATGGCAAACCAGCAGAATACGGTTTTTCTTCTGCTACTACTGCTGTTGATGTCGATGATACTGGAAAAGAATGCATGGCTGAATGCCAATGGCATTTTCTCTATTCTTTTCATTCCATTCTTTTGCATATGACATGGGAATCCAGTTGTTGTTGTGAAAGTATAATAGCAATAACCGTAGAGAACCATTAATGACTGTTAGATAATCGTTGGAACACTGCGTGTTGCTCCGTTGTTGTAAATGAGGAGCGAGCCATAATAACAATAACGACAACATCACCACAACGAAAACATGGGTAAAACCTACCACTCTTTCTCTCTCTCACTCACTCAAACACACACTGGACGTTTTTTCTCCTTTCGCTTTCTTTTGTTGTCGTCGCCAATGTAAAAAACGAAGCTCGGGCATGTCTGCGGATGGATATCGCTTCAGAAAATGGTATGTTTAACAAAGACGGAAACCGGCATCCATAGATATCGTTTCTTCATCATGTGATATTATAGTCCAACTTGACTGAAACGCACAAAAAAGTCCTCTCTAAACAGCTCAACTTTATAACTACTACTCGGCCGCACAACAACGGCCACGTACTTTGGTAATGGTAATATCCCCATTCAATGCTGACTTCTTTTTTATTTCCAAAAAGGCCAGGCCACTGAACTACTAAAAAAGGCTATTCCTCCGGCTAGGAAAACAACAACAACAGCAGCAGAAGAAGAAGATTCTGAAGGCAACATTATTATAAAGCTCGGCACGGGCACTGCATGAATGATTGTAATGGATGTGTGTGTATGTATAGATGGATTTATTTGCATGAGAGAGAGAGAGAGAGTTTGAGTCGACAAGTAGAATAAAAAAGTAGGAAAACATTTTGAAGGGGAGACTCTTTTTATATGGACCGAAATAACTGAAATAAGTAAGATGGATGGATTTTTTTTGGATTAGCTACGCTTACATTTCTCTTTTTTATACTTTTCCTCTTTCTCTCTCTTCACTACCGCTGCTGCTGTCTCTTTATATACGCTTATTCGCGTTATAAAAAGCCGGTGGTACAACGTACAAAGCCATAATACTCTCTGCTGGTGAAGTTACAAAGTCGCCTGTGCGTGTGTGCATAAAAAATCCTGGACAGAGATTCAATACACATAAGGGCAATTCCTTCGAATAAGTAAGGTCTTGTAGGGAACACATAATGTGGGCATTATTATTGCAACAGCAACTTACTGATTTTGTTTGCATTGGAATCAGTCAACACCAGCACAGCGTTGTGCTTCTGGAGATTGTGCCTTGCTAAAAAAAACCTCGTCTCCAGTAAGAAAAACTGGAGTCTGAGCCTGGCAGCAGCAGAACGAGAAATAGTAAGTAAGCAAAGCAGTATAGACATTTTTTAGAAGATTTGGTTTCAAACGTGCGATATCTGAGCTTTTATAGATCAAATTTAAAGCAGTAGCCCACTTTATGTACAATTGCGTGTATGCCATTTCTTCAGAGGCTGTTTTTGTTGGGTTTACAGATCAGCTACCACAACAAAATTCAAGACATGCCGTGTATTCCTGCAAAGCACATTTCTACGCAACTTTATTCCAAATAATATATGAACATACTTGTTCGTTCAATGACTTTGTTGTATTTTATATATTTCTCCAACAAGTAAGGTTTACTCATAGAAAAGCATACGCAATTTTACAACTAAAACTAAAGTGTATGCTGTCAACATTAGTACTAATGGCCTTTCTGCATGTGTTCCGCTTCCAACGTCAATTCCCATCAAAACCAAATCCCAATTTGACGTGCCGAGTTTGTTCTGCATCAAATTGCCATTTAGCGCCCCTGAAAGTTATGTATGATGATCAAGGGGCTCCCGATATGTATTTTTAGTCTGATTTTGGTTTGATAATGTATAGCTTATGCGTTTTTTCTCTTTGATCTTTGTGTTAGATAACTACCTTGTTTGTGGTTTGGTCTTGGTCAGCAGGCCTATCCATAATGAGCACGACTTCTATCTTTAGCCGACAATGGGGATTGCCAATAATAATGCTTTATTCAACATTGCGCTTCTAAAAATAGAAATTGTTACGTATGTGGTTACAAGGGAAATCTATAATACCCTGCAACGTACAATGAAAGGTTGCACATTTATGTATCTTAATGTGATTTTAAGGCATCAATAATGTCTCCGTGAGGAAATAGTACCTCCGTAGCTTTATGATTACCGAGCAAGCTTACGACATCTACCTCATAGCTTGTATGTAATATTCTTTTCTGTAAAAAAGTTCATTTCATACTACGTGCTATCGGGTCTAAAGTAGCGTCAGTATCGGAACAATTCCATTATATTACCTCTTTTCGTGTCCTATCACCGTATCATGCCGTAAAATATCGTCATCGCACACATAAGTCGTGCGTCACACTAAAGATAACCAAGTTAAATCGATGTCTGCATTGAATATATATTGAGTATATTTGGGAGCCGGAACAGACCCATGGACCATCATGTGTGTAAACACTAAATTCCCAAGTTTTTTAAACGAGACAAGATACTGGATACCGTAAAGAATGTTGGAAAATTGTGTATCTTTATAGTATCAGGAGAAAGCAAGTTCCAATATTTACTGTTTTTACATTTTTACTCGCCACGCCGTACGCACACTGTCGAATATTCTGTGACTTTAAACATGGTATGTTTGACTGCATGTTACCCATGCTTGTATTTTGATTTTAGGCGAGTTGTTGTGACTGCATTTACACTTGCTTTAAGTGCTCATATTCTCATCCACCTCTACACAAAAATGATGGTTGATGTTCACATTGATGCACTTGTAATAAAGACATCTGACTGTAATCTTCACAAACTTTAGGCTTCATCGTTACGATCCTAAAAGAAGGAAACGACCATAAGACCTCTTTAATTGCAATAACTCGACCTTCTACCACGCTGTCTTAAAAACTCCCACACTGCTAACTGCTACTACTTTGAGTTACCCTTTTCTCCCAGAATTATTACGGCAGTTCATATTTCGACGTTCTACAGGAAAGTGCTAAAAGGATTTTCTGGGAGACAAGACAAGCTCGTAGCATGGATGAGGAAGGAAGAGGCTTGTTGAAGAAATTGGCCTGATGGTTCCGTGCTCCTGTTGATGATGATAATGATGGCAATATGATAGGATGATTCTACTGTTGATAGCTTGAATGAAACTATGTTAACAGTTTGATATACCCATTATTACAGTAACAGCAGCAGTGCGATCATTATTTTGCTTTGGGAGAGCACTTTGACGCAACAACGTCATCATCAAATATTTACTGTGCATTTACATTCTCTAACTGTTTGACTTCTGGCTGTCCGACAGCAACTTTGCTATATACAACGTAAATGCTGCCGGTCTAATGTCTATCAGAGCTTTTAGCACCAACACCACATGGAGTTTACTTCCGCTTCTCGTCCTATCATAATAAAGTTGTAATAATTGCTAGCACATATGTGCACTCGATGCTTAGTGTTTAGCGTCATTTTCAGCTATTGCAACAGCGTATATCTTTACTGTTTTTTTAGTAAGAAGCTTGCTTGTGAACATAAGTAGTTTTTTATTGTATTTTAGCAACCACTTGTCAAGTGCTTTTTATTTACTTCATTATATGAGTACTGAAAAGAAACTTCCAAAAAGAAACATTAAAAATGAATAAAAAATTGTCCCGGTAGCATCTACTTGGACTTGGTTTTCAGACCTCATGAACCTGTGCAGCTCTAACCATTGTGAACCTAAAAGCATTGCTTCACATTAACAGGATTACGTCGACGGAAGCAAAAAGTGTAGCTGCTTCTGATTATGATGATAGGGTACTTAATGCACACTAGTCGTATGACCTTTCTAACCCATTCCGTACCTATAACCGCTATGTGATTCGTTCCTAAAAATAGAGAGCAAGTTTTCTGAATTACCTCTTAGTTTGAAAAAAATGCTCAATTAGTGAGCGAATTAGTGAAAGCATAAAACGAGATGGAATATCATCATGAGCACAGCGCCACACAGAGCTCAAACAAGAAAAAAAGTAATGAAGTCCCTTGGTAATCTCTTTCCCTCTATTTCTCGTCGACTTTATGAGTACCCTTATGGCACTGATAATAGTACATGGTATTTACTCTTCTTGTGAGGTAGTTTTCTCATCATGATGAGCATGAGTATGATGACTATGTCATTTACTTACGAGAGTGAGTGGAACAGCGGAAAAAACGGAATTATGGCCACAAGAAGAAAAAAACGTACAAGTCTTCTCACAGAATTACATGTTCTGCTAGAGTGCTTTTTTCTTGTTCTGTATGCCTGCTTGGTTATTAGGGTATATCATCAACTTGGGATTTAGAAAGTTGCGACATTTCCATTGAAATTAGACATGCGGAGAATGGAAAGCGAAAGACGCGAAAAAGTTTCCAATTTCTCACACGTGTTATTACACACATCTGAGTTGTTTCTACGATAATGCTGATGCTTACGGAATGGTTTATAAATAGCTTGGGAATGTGAAATATCAGCTTTGTACTATCAAACTATCATTCGTAACTACCAATCTAGTTCAAATTAAGTGTTCATTATAGTTTAAAGAATGTATATGAACGAGTCTAGATCTCGATAGCATACCTGGCCAATAAGAAGATTTTTTCTCTCCTTGGTTTATCAAGCAATTCACGTTCCAAGAAATACAAAACAATGCAATATGCTTTCCATTTCTTCCCAATCAAAATTTAATGTACTCTGTTGTATACACTCGTTCAAGTAATATTTTGGAGAAATCCTAGTCATTTAATATTAGAGATCTGGAACTCAAGAGAACTGAGTAGCTGAGTGAATTTGCAGTAGCGCAGTGATTGCAAAAAGAGTAGAAAGCTATACCTACCCATTTGTTGTGCAAAGCCAAAACTCTGTTTCCTTTTCTTGCTGTTTTATTTGTATTTTTCTCCAAAAAAACGAATTTATATGGGGCTTAGACTCATACGGTGGTTTTCTGTCTGTTGCGCTCTCACATACAAACCTATTTTCTGGTAACTTACGAGAAAGACGAGTTATGCAATAAGCAGTAAAATACAGTTTTCTCTTGTTGCAGGTTTTCTGTATATATTTTTTGTGCTAATGCGGACCATAGTCATAATGATGATGAGTAGTACGATATGACTCCTACTTGCCACCACTCTGTATACATGTCCTGTCTTTGGAAACTCTTGGAACGAGAAAACGAATGACGGCACTACCATCGCTATACATAAGCATTTACTTCCTGTTATAGTGAACTGGAAAAGAAAGTGGAAACGTGCAGGAGGAGTGCGAGTGCCGTCACCAGTAGAAAGAAGTATAATAATATATCTAATGTGTATCCCATTCCTTTATTTTTTTGAAGAGTCATGTTCTTTCATTTTTTGTTTCTGGAAACAGAACTCTGAAAGGAAAAGAGGAAAACGAAGTTAACTGACTTACTTATTTCGTTTCTGAAATAACAAGAAGTAAAAGGGAAGAAACGAAGCAAAAGATGAAGCAGATGGAATAATGTGAACGGGAAAAAGAGAAAAGCAAGCATAGTGGTATGTAGTTGCAATAGTAAAGGATAATATTCCCGAGTGAGGTAAGTCCTATAAAGTATGTACGCATTAAAACCCATTGTAAGGGATGATAAAAACACATATATTTATGAGCAATGCGAATCTTGTATCTATTTCCGCGTTCCTTCTAAAGAAAACGAGCTAATACTTAGACAACAGTACATTTTAACACTATACATAAGGCATTTCTCCGACATTATTATCTTGGATTGTATGTTTTGGAATGGTGAAAAAGAGATATAACGATAATAATATGACTTGGTATGTATAGTTTTTATGGTTTGGTGAAAAAACGTTAAGGAACTAGACTAACTGTGGTAAAAGTAGTGGTAGCTGCACAAAAAATACTACTACATTTCAAATACATTCATATATAGGAACCGTCACATACATTAATATGATGACTGTTGCGAAGTGCTTCTTTCTCGGTCTCTAGTTCGGTCTCCAGGCCTTGAAATAAGTTATGATGATAGCGGAGGCCAGACTCATTCCGTTTTCATTTTCTCTTGATAAAATATTATTTGGGCCAGGGGAAGAAGGCAAGGAAAAAAGGAATGGCGGAGGAGGAGAGAGAGAGAGCCATACTAGCCAAGTTAACGAGAAAGATGAACAAGGCAATGGAAAAACAAAATACGAGTGAAAGAAGAAGAAAGTGAAATAGGAATGGAAATGAAATGAGATGAAATGGAGTCATAAGAAAGCTAGGTGCGTATGTGTAATAAATGCATAAAATGTTACAGTTTCTCTCTCGGGATAGATATGAAATGAGTTACGGTGAAAATGGGACTAAAATGTGGAATTATTCTTTTTTCGCTCTCTCTTTCGAAGATGGAAATAAGGGAGGATGAAAAAATGAAAAGTTGTCTGCTTGTTGTGTGAATAAGCAATGGTTTAACCTATGTTTGCGTGCCAGTGTCTAAAAAAATTTTGTATACCAAACATCGTGTTCATACACTTCAACAATGTCGACCCATAATATGCTTGCAAACATCTTTTTTCGCACGCTCCTTTTGCAAATTGTAATAAAGTTTAGAATGAATTATCATAAGCAGGTGACAACAGAAACTAACGACACTTTGTTATATTTATTTCGCCACAACACGGCAATAATTGACAGTGTGTGTTATCTGCTTCATTATACATTGTCCAGTTTCCAATAAATGTGAACACAAATCAACCTTGATAACACAATGTTATAGTACATTGTACTCCAGGGACATATTGTTGTCAATGAGTATTTATTTGTGTCATTGTAAGGTTCTTTCTCATCTAACAATGCTATTGTTGCATTGACTTGCCCTTAAAAAATACAATTAACTGACTTTTAGTCTACTACTGGATGACTTTACAAAAACTACTAATACACGAGGTTGTTATTTTCAAACTGTTATTTCATTTTCGTCTTTGTATAAAGCTAATTTTTGGTGCATCCAGTTGAGAAATCTTTGAATGGAAACTGCCAGAAATCATGGAGCACACCAGTATGTTATTTTTATCTATGGCCTCCTGCTATTAATTCAATGGTCAAGCAAAAAAGGAAACAGAGCAGGATGGAAAATGACAAAAAATGTGAATCACAAGAATTATGGAAAAAGAGGCACGACACTGGTGAACAATAACTTGACAAGAAAACATATTCACACACATGAAAAAGGTTATTTTCCTCTCCTTTGTGTTCCTGTTTGTAACCACTCGGATGGCCATTATTATTATGAGGAGGGATAGAGAAGAAAGAAACCAAAGAAAAGAAGTGCAGTTCATTTAAAAGGTAACCAAACAAAAAATGGGCTGCTGCACAACTACAACCACGAAATAATTGTCAACCTACTCATTCCTTTTCATTCCATTGTATCGCACTTCTTCTTCTTCGATCTATATTTTCTTTCTTTTTATTGAACCCTAGCACTGGAGAACATGCTGTTTCATCCACTTAAAGTGCATTTTGTCTGACTACATTGTATTATACGAATCTCTTTTAAAAATCTATATGGCTCAAGAATTCTAGAAAATGAAAACAATTGGTCAATGCACACGCACACAGTGGTACACACAGATTCCAATTATGTTCAAGTCAAGGAGCAAGAGGACAAAAATTGAAAATCATTAAATTTGTGCTACAACTTTTATTTTCACTTGAAAAACTGTAAGTATATTATGAGTAGAGAATGCAAACAAAAGAAGAATCAAATGGACACGAACGAAAAAGAATCGCAAGATTCAAGATAGGAAAAAAATATGACAAGGCTACCCTGAGAACACTGGCCAAAGACACAACAAAGAAAAAGGAGTGTGTAGTACATAATTTACTGTTGATCTTACTCCTACTACACTGTGTGTGAATCACATTTTTTCATTTTCTTTAGTTCTATAAATGCATTTATGTACCGCAAGTGCGAGCAAAAGGAAACTAGTCAAAATGTGTGTGACATTAGGTCCTTCCTGTTGTTATTCAGTCAGTCCCATTCCCAAGTATAAAAAGGTTTCCACCCCCACCACTACTAAAAATCTACCACCAGCAGCCAGAAAACTTTATATAAAACACCTTACTTTTTGGTCCGTGTAGATAGGCAGATGGAGTGGAATACACTTTTTGTTATCATCATATAATGAAACAGCAGCAATGGTGGTGGTAGTAGTCATAAAGCATGAGTTTTTGATGAGGATCATTGTAAATAATGATGATGACTGTGTGTGCATAAGGTACCCACACATGCAAGCTTTTTGGTCTGTTTAAGTTTTTTTGGTTACATAATGATGAAAAATTTTCCCTCCATTTGTCTACAAAGTGAATCTTTTCAAATTACTCAAAGAAGCCAAACAAGTAGTACAAATAATACATAAAAGTCTCAGGATTCTGCTGGCTTTTTGGTTGCGGTTAAAGTAGTTTCGTTCGACTTATTTCGACAAACTTGTGGTTGTACATGCGAGCATCTGCTAAGACCTTACATTTATTTCCGAGATTTCACATTACAAATTTTTGCTGTTCCAGAGAAAAAAATGGGTACAAATTTTACTCAAACACACAAAACCAGATACTCAAAGAGAAAGAAACATTAGACAACCACTGTAATCATTGTCATCATTTCCCAAAATGCAACCAACAAACAAAAGCCATGTAATAAAGGTGTAGCCCTGTAAAGGATGCTGTTGTTGGTTTATACTTTTGAAAAGTTGACGATGATTATGATCATGATGGTAAAGAAAGATAATGATTGCTTTGCTTCTGTTTTTCTAAATCATGCAGTAATGGTGGCATGGATGGCGGCGATGCTGATGTGCTTTTTGGTGCAACGGTTGTTGTGTGTTGTAACTTCAAAAAAAGGAGCCATTCTACAACTTTGTGGTTTGCCGAGTAAATTGAAACAAATGGTACCAGCACACAAGTTGAGAAATATTACCCCAGGAGAAGCTTGTCACCTGAAATAAGGAAAAAATAACACAAGAAGCAAATCATCATGTCCAGTGGTTATTTGTAACTGGTAATCCATTTTCTTGTTTTAGATAATCAGAAACATTCAGATTATATTCCATTCCCTTCGGCATCATGATCAGATGTGGTAACCCCCACTTGCTTTGTTTATTTAAAGCTGTCACATTGCCAGTAAAGAATGATTGCAGTGTGGTGTCAGCTTACTGAAAAATGCAGCACAGCATTGATGGGAGAAGGGATAACATTGAAAAAATAATACAATTCAATGGAAACTGTCGTCACTGTCACGAAAAAACAAATCAGTTTAAGAATCGAAGTTGAATCAAAGTGACAGTTTGGTTTTGTGGTTTCCTGTCTACTAGCAGTGGTGCAAGGAAAGTAAGAAAGACGGGCTAAAGTCAACCGTCACACCGTTCCTCTCGTCATCTTCTCAGACTTTGACCCATTCTGTTTGGCAACAGAAGTTTTGAAGAAAAAGTAATGCATATATTCACTGACTGCATTTACCAAAGTGAAATGCAGAGGTACGACTTGTCAAACCACGAAATTATTTTTCCAGAGAAGGTCGTGAGGGAAAATGAAACTGAAGAAGTCTGCGATGTTCACATGACTGGATATTTTGTGTGAGATACTTTTCTGGTAGACAGTCTGACAGTACAGCTGAAGACAGTATCCCATGAATTGGTTTATAGATCAGTGATCAACGTTTCAAAAAATGTTTGATTCACAATATCAAGGATACCAGTAATATGCTTTGGAATCTGTATTGATATTTATCGTTTACAAAACATTCTTTTTCACTTCGAGTCAAGTTTGGAATTTAGAGCATGAACGATTGCAAATGTGAATATTTGACTTGTTTTTCTTGTCTTTACAGTTTATTTTCTCTGTAATGTCATTAGTTATCGCATTTCTTTCCAAATTAAACAATGTTGACCATTTAATATAAGCATCATGAAGAAAATTTCATGTCTAACTTATGGTGTGACGGTTTATCCAAAAGTATGCATGCAAGCATCCAAATCCAAAGTTCTAAAAAAATTAGAAGCTTATGAACTTAGGAAAAATTATGTATATAAACTTATATGTTGTTGAAACCTGTGTCTTTTTATATGCTACTTTTATAGTTTTTTATACCATTTTCTTTTTGCTTTCTGGAGACAAAAAAGAATCCAAAGGGTCCAGAGAAAACTGTCATGTGAAGAAAAGCTGAATTTATCAGAAACAATAAGGGTGACAGGATAGACAAGATAGAAAAAGGTTCAGTAAAAAATGTTATTACAGGTTTTGGTGAGGACAAAGATAGGAATAGGCTAAAAATGAGTCAACATTCAAAGTATGCAACTTGCATTCTGTTAATCTTCAGGTATAGATGCATACAACCTGAGCTTATGTGCACCTTCAACGATTTTTTTTCTTTTATCCTATATACAGGTGCACTGTGGAGTTCTTGGGGAAATAGATGGTTTGGTTTATATCCATATTTATTGCTTGTAGATATGCCACAATGGAGTAAAATACATTTTTATACACATACATAAATATGGAGTATTTACATGGAAAAATCTAATCTGAATGGTGAACGATAATTTATAGAAAATATATCTGAACGGCAATGTGGCCTTATATTTCTCTTTGCACCAGCAGGCTTTGGGTTAGAGGGACTTCTTTTTAACTCACTGTCATGTGCAATGGGGTAAATTTGATTATTATGATTATACTTCTGATATTATAGAAAGACAATCGCGCCACAAAAGACAATATTTGATGAAAACGCAACACTTGCTAAATGTTTTTAATATTGCTACTTTACAGTGTTTGAAGTTATATATTTGCTTTTTCAATCTACATTAAATCATAACGTTCATATGTGTTCAGTACATTCAAAATAATTTTTAAAGGTATAAAGAAGCATCATTCTGTCTTCTTGAGAACTATACTGGCTCCAGAAGAGGCGGACAAAACACGTGAAAAATTCGAAAACCTAGGAAAACGATACGTCGAGATTTTAGGGGAAATACTGACAGAGGAAGGAAGACCCATAAGTTACATCACGAAAGTATCCTTTTACTTTTTACGTAACCTGTTTCTTAACTGTAGATATCTGGAAACCACACCACCGTCGTCAGACGGATCGGTGTAATGTTCATATCTCGTGTTTTGCTGATGTTCGTAAATGCTCAATGTGTACTATGTAATATCCTTATTTACATGCTGTAAAATCTGCTTTTCTAAACAATAAGTTACCCCTCAATAAGACATGACTATGCTTACCTGTGTTGGGTCGATGGTTTAAAATACATACGAACTCGAGGAAAATACGATACCGTGCCACGGATGGGGAGGATCTGCTTGACTAGACGATAATAATATCTTTCAAAGTTGTGTCAACGAAATAGCGGTTCTGTATTTGAGACTTAGATAACTCGACTAAATAATTGAACGAGATTGGTTTTCCTGAAATGATACTATGATATGAGTTGTTGAAAAAATGCTGGAATGTTGTACAACGTAGCCAAGATAATTTTCCATGTTTGATTTGCTTTAGTAGGAGCTTGCACCTAATTTAAGCATTGTAGTTTAAATGAAACTGTAAGTTGCAGACTCAATCTATATAAATTTGCATCCCAGAGAAATCTAGGTGACTTTTACAATTACCGCTGTTTGCTCAAGTTGAAAATTTATTCTTGCTGCAAAAATAATTTATGCAAATAAGTGCATCGTGAAATCTCGACGCACCGTTAATTATGTGGCGAATTTACAAAGAATGAGAGGACAATACAAAGCTCATTTGTCGGAATTCTTTATCGTTTTAATTTTAACTTGCATGTTCAATTGATTCATGACATTAAAATGCTCATTATTTCGGACCAACATCAGTGTACCTACTAAGTATAATATGCTGATATGACACATAATTATCATGATCATCAGCATGACATTGCAGTTTGCAGTTAGGCTTTGCTCAAGTATGACATAAACGTAAGAGATAAAATGCCGCAAAGGAGTGCTGAAAAATATGCATCATAAACATGCAGTACAAGCTTATTTTGTGTGTTATTTTGCAGACTTGTCCTCCTAATGTTTGCAATATCAAATATAATTTTACAGCTACGATTTTTTCTCCCAGAGAGGATTGGCCGTTCGTCCAAGTTTATAACAGATTTCTCGGACGTGAGTTAAATACAAGGGAAGATGGACAAGTACGCAACTCCCATCTAGTCCTAATATAGACAAAAGTCATTGCAATTACTCTTACATTTTATGATATGATAGTGACGGTTAATGCTCACTCATGGCTGATTCATTGATACTTAATTTTTTAAACAAATGGAATCTCCTTAAGCGTAATAATCTTCATGCAATAAAATACGTTTTTGGCTTCTTAAAGATAACTGTACTCCAAAATACAAGGTTACACATGTAATAATTGTACAAATACGTTTGCATCAGAATTCACAACAAAAATTTAATATTTTCTTTACAATTAAAAGTAGTTTCGGACAGCAAAAAGATACATTAGATCCCACTGTAGAGATTTTGCGTAAGCAAAAGCTCCCAGAGAACTGAATTCCAAATCTTAAACTTTTTTTAACCACTTCGGAACATCAAAAATGCAAGTACAACAAAATAGTTGTTCGTTGCTCGGATCGTTGTTTATCAAAACTGAGGAATCCTTCATGTCTATATAAGACCACAACAGCAAAATGAAACAAACTTGCGATTGCGACAAAACGAGTGTCTTTCTAGCAGCCCAGGACATCTAGCCAACTTGAGTTTTTTCTATCAAAAGACCAAACAACCAGTTGTTGGAAATGGTAGTGTGCTGAATCCATGTAAGCAGTCTGGTCTGCCTTCAATTCTTGTTTTCTCCTTTCCAGTAGTTGTTGTTGCTGAGAATACAAAGTTGTTTAGCTTTCTGCTTTTTGCTCCCACTCTTCTGAACCAATGTTGTTTGATATTTGGTGCCGCTGTTGATACTGTACTTATGGTGCCTATCAAAGCAACAAAAAAGAAACATCACCGAAATAAATTGAAGATGAAAGGATCTTCTCCAGCAGCATGTTTTCTTTAAGAGAAGATATTTATTTGCTTGTTGGGAATATAGCGTACAATATGAAGTTGAAGAAGGCATGTACATTGTACAATGTATTTTTGTCTCATGTCGATGCGTGTTCTCAATTTCTAAAGTAGTCACAAGTTGAGTGTACAAATGGGACAACATTACGACCACTATATAAAATGACAACCTGCTAGTAAACGCACCAACAAAGCTAAAAGGAGGCTGGAAAAATCAACTAAAAATCTTTTCCTATTATGTGCGAATTTTTCTAAGGTTTATACTTACACGCATCAAGTCAGCGTGTTTTCCGTGTAGTGAAGGGAGGAGGAAGAAGGAGCCTAACTTGGTAGTAGTAGAATTAACTGTTGTACATATTCTGTTATAACTGTTCTGTTAAGTTAACAAAATAATTGAAATTTATCATCAGATTATTTATGCAAGAACAAACACATAATGTAGTCAGTAATATCCAATTTATAAAGCACATAAATAACAATACACAATAAGAACGAGTATTTCAGCGTCAGATGAACCTATTTACTCATTGTTATTTTGTTTTGATGAAAAAAACTGTATGGTTGAAAACATTATTATGTCAGTCACTGTGTCAAAACTTTGTATAAAACATATATAAACATAGTACAGCAAAATATTATACGAATCAATATTCAGCCAGGCGTTTAACAGTTTTATTTACTTTTTGTACTTTTATATCCAACTGACGTCAGTAAACTAGAATTTCTACGCAAAAAAGCTGTTGCTCAAGAAATCTAGTTTACATGCTCGTGAACCCCATCAAGTGAAGTGGTTTTTCCTACCAATACCAAAGGGAATCACAAAGACGGGAAATTGTTGTCTATTTTCAGAAGAAGACATCAAGCATGAGTTTACATGATTTGGATCAGACATCAAAAGCATCCATGATACAGATTTTCTTTCAAGATCCTTGAAAACATGTAACTAGTCGCTCTCTTTAAGGTTTGCTGCATTCGAAAAGCAATAAGTAATCATGATAATATAGCCAATGAAAATTAGGAAATTTACTACATTTTAATGTAGATTTGTAGAAAGTATAGTTATTTCAATGCTTTGCATTTTTATGTCTATTATATATAAGCAAATGTTTTACTCTGGGATTTTAAAAAGCGGGCTTCATCACTGAGTTCTATAGGCAATTTTGCTGTTGCTGTTAATTATCGAAATAATTGAAGTCAGTAGTTTTAAAAGAAGTAACTTCCTTATACCTTGATTCCAAACACGTAAATATCTCTAGTTTTTTTATATTTGACATGCGTAAACAGTTTCTAGGAATACTCCTCTGCATATTGCGAGTTTAAAATTGCTATACAAACTCACACTTTAGTATGGCGCGTAACGGTATTCAAGATGCTCCTCTTGTAGTCTACAGTAATTGCAATCCAATTCAAAAAATATTGTATATGTGATAAAAGGTTCTTTAAGCTGGACGGAAAGTTTTTAAATTGTGTGATGTGCTGAGCATACATCCTCTAACAACTCACACACACAGTTTCTCCTTTATATGTCATACTAAAAGTCACACTGGTTAGCAGTGGTAATTTATTTTTGGAATTAGTTAAGTTGAACATCAACCCATTTAACTTTTCCCACAATGCGGCAAGTGGGAGGCTTTCAGAGAAAGTTTCACTCTTCCAAGTAAAGAAGCTGTATAGGTACTAATGAATGGGCTCCAAATCCATTCATTCATTCAAGATCAGCTCCAGCAAAGTGTTCACTGACTGGAAAAGATATGTGCTAGTTTTCCTTTGAATGCGAAAGATGTAATGCTATGCAGTATAAACCACAGAGTCAGTGTTTGTGAAAGAGAAGTAGATAGAAAGGTTCAGTGAGTATTTGTTAATAAATCCTATTCATATTCAAACCTTCATTGTTAGGTCAGCAGCACAGCGCTTCTTCTGCTTCAGGTTTTCACAATTTTTATAATAATTGGTAAGTAAAAGTAAGTTACTAGAGACTTGGCAAACCGTTCACCTGGAATGATAAGTGAGTATAGAATGAGATGTGGAACATAAACATCCAGCAAAACGTAAAGTGTAATATAAGTAATGGCTTCAGTGTCAAACAGTTACACAATGATAAACATTATATAACTTTGAAATTAGCTCAACATTTTAACTAGTAAACTATGTCCCAGAATTATTTTGAAGACACAATTCATTACGCATGATACGCTTGAAAGTAAATCATTAGTGTCATGCATAGGTAGATACTTACAATCCAAGATGAAAAAGATTTCAGTAGCCTAACTGCGCACTAAATTGTTTACCTTTTGAAGGATTAAAAAGAGATATATTATATATATTTCTGTAATAAGTATATCTACAATTTACAGATTTCTTCATTTCCAGCCATTGAGTAAAAGTGAAATGCATTTTATGACACTGCATCGAGTATTTCCTTTTCACATTCGCATTTTTATCGAGAAATGTTCTGTCAGTCTGCAATTTTTCATTTTTACTTTTTTCCAAAACGTTTCCTCCAAGTGTAGACTGTATATACTTGTAAGAGTTTGTTTTCATAGAAAGCGAGGATTACTACTCTGTAAAATACAAGTTGAGAGTAAGTGCATGCTTTACCAAGTTGGCAGTATGCAGACTTCCTTAGGAAAGCTGATATTATAATATAATCGCTACATGCATGCTGTGTACAGACAGCTGAATGCAAGCAAATAAAGTACTTACTACTTACTCTCCTCCACTACTGCTGCTCAAGAAATGAAAAATCCCAGAGAAAACCACCGAGAACCAATCTTTTTCTCTGACTTGTTCCTATTCTTATTCCATCATCTGCATAATATATTTTCTCACATGCTCACATACTCTGCGTTTACGTCTTTAGATAACGTATCACAATCTTCCATGAGCACAGTTTTGTTAGATGATGTAGCAATTCTCTCAAAAAGTTATTGTACGTTCCTCGAATTTCCCTACCACCACTTTTGGTACAAAACGGCCACACACGCTTTTATATATTCATGTTCATACAGACAATAACCAAGCATATAATATTCTAGTTCATTGTAAATACTTTCTCTCCCTAGTTTTTCTCACATCTGCGGTGGTAGAAACGCGGCAAAGAAAAAGTCTGTCTTCATTTCTCCTTCATAAAATACGTTGTCAGATACTGCTTGTAATGCTTGAATTTGAAACGCTGACTAAGCAGCAAAATTCATCTTGATTGTAGAATAGATATTTTTGCACTTGAAGCAATGTGTTGTCCCCTAAAAGTGTATATCCTTTTACAGCTGTATCTGTTTCTCTTTTTCGTTTCTGCGTATAAATGGTGTTATTGCTCTGTTTTATGTTAAATCTTCTCTGAAGATCACATTGCGCATCTTCTTTTTTGCGTACAAAATGGAAATTCATGGCTGTTAATAT
This sequence comes from Entomobrya proxima, assembly GCA_029691765.1. Lineage (NCBI taxonomy): Eukaryota > Metazoa > Arthropoda > Collembola > Entomobryomorpha > Entomobryidae > Entomobrya > Entomobrya proxima. The sequence goes on from CM056169.1 coordinate 13,176,696, forward strand.
TGCTTTCTCCTCGTTCTTAATTTTCTCATGAATTTACATATCTTAAATTTTAACGATCGCATGAATGGTTTCTTCGTGTTTTATTGTATAATTTTCAGCAACAAAAAAAACCAGGCCAATGAATACTCTTAAGAATTAGTGGAGGGTTTGCAGAAAGCCGCTTTAAGCAAAGCAAACTTTTTTTTATCAAAGAAATCCTTAACATTTCAAATTATTATATGCATACATCAAAAATATTAATATGGCACATACGAATGAGGAACATCCAGCTGCTACTCTTGCCTGCTGTTCTATTCTTTGTTTTTTAGTTTTTGCACTACCCTCTAGTGCTTTCCTTGGTTAGCTTTCACTACATTAACTTTGCTCATTGTGCTCAAGAAATAGTGAAATGAAATAAAGACGCTCGAGGCGTCGGTCTGCCTGGCTGAGATTTGCTTTTAAACAAAAACAGAAAACAGCAAGCAAATTAGGGAAAATAAGAAAGTAAGTCAGTGTTGTGCATGTGTGATGTTAGCAAAATGGTGATCAACATGACATAAAAACGGCAGTTGTTAAAACTACTGCAAAAACAGTGAGTAAATTCTAGATATGGCGCAATAAAGTTATTATATTTAACATTATCCGTACTACTCGTGAAATCTGCCAGTTTTGTAAGCTCTGAAAAGTAAATGTTTAAATGCTATTTTATAAGTTAAAGAAAATTCCTTAAAAGTGATATCCACTGAACCTGAGTAAAAAGCATAGAAGGAAACGAATAGTAAAAAGAGAGGTTAGAAAAGAAAACGACTTTATTCATATTTATTCATTTTGTAAAAACATTGGCCAGAGTCTGGTTTCCTTTTCCTGTCTTTCTCAATACCACACAGAGACATAACTCCACCAAACACCCACTCACCAAGTCACATCCTCGGCAAGCAACAGCAAAGAAAATAAAATTGTGTTGAGTAGTTTGACATGAATGACTGGAAGAAAAGGGACTGAAATGAATTATTTAGTTCTTTGTTGTAATGTACATTTTATGTGTGTGCTGAGACACGATAAAAAGCAGAATCCATAGGACGAAAGGAATAATTTGAGTGTGGTGGCGATAAGCCATATTATATTGTTGCATGTACATTTGTATATAGGACGTGTTCCTTCAGTTGATAATACTAGGTCACTGTAAACGAATGAACATAAAACAGGGAAATGCTGATTTAAGCAAAACTAAAAAAACTCGGAGAGATGAAAAGAGAGAAAAAGTCAGAGTAAAGCTTGAAATATTAATGCAACCCTGTGATCTATTTATTTATTTTGATGTAAATAAGTTGTTTTCTTTCGTCAATATACAAACCAAGTACTTTCACTGCAGTGTAAGAGTAGTGCTTTGGGTATATCAGAAAACTGTTTTCGATTTTTGGCATGAATTTACTCCACTTTCTGCTGACAGAAACATGCATGCATTGCATTTTCATAGAGTCTAGGATGATATCTGCCCCGCCACCGAGACGAACAGATATCAGTAAAAGAAGACTATATACTTGTTTATGATAAATAACATTCACAGAGATCTTTCCTTCAGCAAAGTTTGTTTATCATTTATGCTTATATAGTTGCTAAATTGCTAGTGATCATCATTTTTTGCACAGTAAGTGGAAAGCATACAAAATTATGCCAACTGCCACTGCTGCTAGACGAAAATAAATGGGATTCAAGGACTTTTACTAAAATTAGCAAAATATGCTGCTTGTGTGCAGGAGGAAAGAAGATGCCATAATCATCATATTCATCAACTTCGTTTGGATTTATGTGAATTAATGAATAAATAGACGGTTCACTAATGGAAGTGCATTTAATTTGAAAAGAAAAGTGACCATGTTACTTTGCAATATAAATCACAGCAAATATATATACCTATGTGCTTATTTGCAGCATAAAAGAACTATGTTTGGACTCAACCTAGTTTTTTAATGTATGGTTGCGATTCAGTAACTGCAAAAGACTTTCATGTTGCATGACGTGGTAGGCTAAATTAGGTGCGTATGCATATTATATTATTGCTGGAGTTCACATCTATTTCTTGACTTCCAAGAAATTATTTGGCCCATTTGGTCTATTTTTTAAAAACAATATTCAAGGAATCTGTTCCTCAAAATAATAAAATTTTAGTAGTTGTTTTCACTGGAAACAATAACTATTATGTTAGAATAGCAAGCAACAATCGGAATTGCGTGCCTGAATTACGGTTAAAATTAGGAGGATTTATATATCCATAGCATAGTGTTAGTCTTCAGTTTTAAGAAATGTGATACTGAATACAAAACTACTTCCCAAAACATCTTGCATAATGACTTCATCAAAATGCATTACATAACTTTGCTGCATGAATTCCCATTCTTGGTCGTCATTCCCAGAATTTTTTACTGAACACGTCCATGTTAAAACGGAAAGCAGTGAGAAACTGAACTCTCACTTTCACTAATGTAACTTGAGGCCTCAGTGTGTAAGAGAGTAAGTAACACCGAGTACGAAGATATTATATCATATTATCTTTATAAAGAAAGCAGCGTCGTTATCTTTCTTATTCTTGCAAGCCAAATGCGTCCCTTTACAGACTTTGTTTTACACGTGGTCCTCATGCTAACTTGCACTATTGCCAGTTCATTCGCCATGTGCCATCATTTTTCATTACATTACACATGGTCGTGTTTCTGTGTTGCAAACTGCAGACAAAATTTTTCTTTATTCGGGTGTCTAGTGTCTAGTCATCAGAATATCTGTATTCATGAAAGCACTTCCTTAGATGTGCGATGGTTCCTTTCACTTGGCTTTTGCAAGTTTTACCTCTAACTTAAGACGACGCATATCATTATATCCTAAAAGGTGCTGAGCACAGGGAACATGATGCTTATCTAACCAACGCATCTATGCTGTCTTTTTTGTCTTTCTCTCTTCCAAGTTTAGTCAAATGAGAAGCAAAACATCAAACTATCTATGCATTTTCCCTTAAAATTCGTCAGTAATTTGTGTAGTAACGGTGTTCGTAGTTCTTTTTCTTAAGCATCTTGCAAATTAGCTGCCGCTTGCTTTCCACTTGGTGTGCTTTTACAAATTGATCCAATCTCATGAAGATAAAAACTTTCTCCGCTATTCCACTAATTCTAGATCTTTCGTCTCAACCAGCCAAGCGGAATCACCATCGGGTTTTTTGTCTTCCAAAAACTGCGCATCTTCAGCAAACATTGAAAACCATATAATAAGTTGTTTGTGCAACTTTATATTGATTTCAGCTTACTATATTTTGTACTTTTGTGATGAAAAAGACCAGCCTTGGTATTAATTTTTGCGTTTTTTAGCTTTAAATGACCTTGGATTCAACCTTGTTCCCATGTCACAGCTCAATTTTTACACCTTATTTTACTCATTTTCTTGTTGCGTTCACAGCTTCAAAGTAACAATATGTTTGATTGAAATTAAAAGATGTTTACAAGTCACCGTTTCCATTGTTCAGTAATGTTCAGGTATATGATAAAATATAATTCTTACTCAAGTTCTAACCAGCAGAGAAAGAGAAAGTTTTCACTTCAACATCGCCGATTGTGCATTTTTTATTTTTGCTTTCATCCACCGACAAACAAACGTATAGTGTTACAATCTGTCTAGTTCGCTTTCATTTATTAACATGTGAGTTTTCTTCAAAAGCGAACGGATTTCCTCTTTTATTTTGTGTAATGCACGTCAAACATAAAAACTTTTATAAACACGTCACATATCACCAACATATCGTGCAAGGGAAAAATACATGCATATGACAGAGTAAAACTGGATATAATGCTAATCTATGAACTCTTATGAAGGCTTTATTCTTTTAGAATAGTACCACGTAGGTGGTTAGATAGTGACAAGATAGTAAAAGGGAAAGGTCGTCTTTGATGGGCTCTTTGAATGCAAAAGTGGTTGAAAACCGTATTTCACATGATCGACGTGCTAAGAACATGTTCAAAGGATTTTTCTTCTGACGAAAAAACTAAGGAAAAACGTTGGATCTCTCTCAGCTTTAGCATAAGATTTAAATAAGCCATGGCAAATTTCTCATGCTGAACGGGTACATGAACGTGAGCACTGGGCACAAGATAGATTCTCAATTTTCTCGTAAACACTGTCAGAAAATTAGTAATATATTTTCCAACGTTTCGATATGCTTTATAAACTTTCCATGATTGAGACTTGAAAAAAATACTGCAATTTTCAATGTTTGTACTTGCGCTTTGGTTTCAAAGTTTATAATAATTTAATCAAAACTCAGAAAAATATGCTTTTAAATGTAAAATATCAGGAGTTAACAAAGCCCTGAAGCATTTTGGATATCTCTACAAAATTACAAGAAACTCAATTTTGATTTGAGGCAAAGTAACAATCAATATATATACACTAACATTTCGGCTAAACAAGATCTCTGCAAACAGACGAATTCATCTTTCATTGTACTACTACTGACTACACATTGAAAAGATATACGATGAGCTCTTCTTTTCGACAATTTAAATGGCACTTTACCCAAAATATACGAGCTGTCAACTCGATTTGCACTTGCGTCTTTTTTTATGGGGACTGGTGAATACTTGTAAACTAAAAATTATGGAAAAGAAGAAATACTTCCACTGTTTACAGAGATTTCACATTGCATGCAAGCTAAGAAAATATACACTCAAGTTATTGTTTTTACATCCAAGGGCAGTTGACGACGGCATTGTTGGTTAAAATGTGTGCTTAATAAACACCTTGTTTGTCGTACGTTTGGCCATATAGTAAACAGTAAACGAGTAAGGATGATGGAATTGTTTTTTCGAAATGGCTTAGCTCGAATAAATAAAGAAACGAACATAACCACCAGTTTCCAATTTCGGGCTAGATTTTATTGCATTGAAACAGTATCCATGCAGAAAGCATAAAAGTAGGGAAAGTAGGTAGAAATATAAATAAAATGCTTTGACGTTGCATCCGTAAAGACGTTAGATGTGTGCATTTTCTATATTTTCTGTTTTCATGATTGTTTGTGGAAACGTAGCAGTTTGCAAGACCATTTTTTTGTTGTGGTTCGTTGTGGTGTAATGTTGAATCTAAAATGAAATTTTCAGATCATAAAATAAAACTATTGCATTTCTTTTGTTTGATGATCTGGCTTTGGGTAGTACTTTCCGCATTTACTGAAGAATTTACTTCCTTTTGTCATGGCTTTGTTCAGAGCAGCAGTAGTAGGATATTTTATGGAATAGAGGAGGGTGTACGAAGTACGAAACGGATTTTTAAGAGAAACGGAAACATAAAAAAACTATTCTGTATAATGCATGTTGATAGGTGAAAATGCACAAAAGCATGGAAAGATTATTGGCAGAATACCAGAAGTATGATTTTGATTTATTTTTTCCACTTATTCCATTTTTTATAACTGATGCACTCCAAGAAACTAAAGCTACATTTATTCTATCACGAATAAAAATACAAGTAGCTTCACTGTGTGTTTGTCTGGATTTATCTTTCAAAACAATATTTATACATACATCTGCAACTACGGAATAAAATTTACTACTAAACTTTTGAATGACAATTTAATTGAACACGAACGCTGAAAAAGACATTGAAACTGACAGATCGACTTGTTTTTGTCAATAAAATAATGGCTAATTGCCTTTAAGCATGGTAAGAGTAGATGATTGTAAAAGTATTGAATTAGTAGATTTCAGTGTACCTGTTTGCAGCATAATCATGGTTTTGTTATCAACTTTTTACAGAAACAGAAAAACATTTTGTGATTAGTTATTTAACAACGCAGAAAACAACTATTATGTAAGTGTAAACCAGTTAAGTCTACCTGCCACCTGCCTATCATATATACTTACCAGAACAATAATTATTCTCTAGTTGTTGTATTTTATATTCACCTTGTGCCTTTCATTTTTTCTGTTGTCTGTTTGTGGCAGTGAGTAACGTGAGACGATGATGATTATTATCGTTTTCGTGTGCGCAATTTATTATATTCATGCATTTTACTTCTTTCCTTTGAAAGACAACAAAAACATCAGTTCACACGTAGTTGCAAATAGGCATGCAGACATGCAAAAAAGAAAGTACCTGAGTATGCAGTAATCTAGGTTAGGCGTCTGGGGAAAATATATTTTTGTCTTTTTAGAAGCGTCTCATGCGTTCCACTTCTAAAAGCTTACGTTTACGTTTTCCAGGTACGTATTTTCAACCATGTGGCCTTGTAACTCAGCTTCTTTGTCAGTGCTACGTAGTGCACAAAAAAACAATATGCGCATCAGTAAGCATACTGCTATTGTGTACATATTAATATCACTACCTACACTTACATAAATACTTTGTTATATTGTGGCGTTTTTGTGTTTCATGAAAATTGGAAATGTCTGTTGTGGGCGAGATGAGATGCATTACTTCCTCCTGACAGCCGTCATTACCACTGCGTTGCGTTGCGGAGGTCAAATAAGCCATGTTCCAAACCAGACTCAATGCCATCCTCGTGAATCCTTTTACATACACTTTATCAACCTTTCTCAATGTAAAATACATTTTAACTACCAGATAGAAACAATGATGATGATACTTCTCTTTGTAATCTGTGTAGACAATAATGGTAGTGATTTTAGTAATACATTGTAAATTACAAAAACGTTGTTTGATTTTATCACGAACGAATTTATGCATCCGTTTTTCCATTTGTGATGCTAAATCTTGGTGATGAAAGAAGGAAAATCTGAAATCGTGCGTGGGATGATAGAAAAAATTTGTTTGTGGCGGCGGTGTGCTGGTTACTGTTAGTCTGTTACTCCAAACTTTCTCTTTGAATGGCCATAAACTTGGGGAAACGTATTTCACTAAAACATGCCAAAAAGTCTTAGCGCTTGAGTATTTAATATCAGAAAATATAATACAATGTTTATAGCTGTGCGCCAAGTTGGTTGTTTGTGCTCTAAATACATTAATACTACTACCGCCAAGTATATCATGTGATGATAAAATGTGCTGTAAACGGGAGAAGAAGAGTAGTTTCGTGCGGTTTTGTGAAAAAGATATACTTCAATTGGTGGCGAGTACCACGTTAGGGCTGGCTCTCTATTTCATTTTTTGCGGAAAAAATACGCTGAGTTAGTGTGAATGTAAAATGCTTATTTTTGCCAACAAAAATAAATCTTGGTCCGTCCAAAAAAGGAAACTGAAAGTGTAGCACTAGTGGCAATGGGGTGAAAGTCCTACTAGCGTTTTGAGAGCTAAACTTGTTCCTGGTGAAACTCTGCAAAGTATTACATGGGCTGGGACGAAGGAGGAGGTAGAGGTAAGGCCAATGGCACACACATTCATAATACATACTTTGCCACAAGGCAAACGTGGCACGAGTGAAAGCACAGAGAGCAATAATTCTTCGTTAGCTCGAAAAATACACGTACGAAAAAATCATGATGATCATGCACATGTATTCTAGGCAGACTTTTCCTGTATGTGTAACTTTGCAAAGGTTGGCCCGAAAAAGTCAGGCTTTTTGCAAAACAACCAAAACTAAAGTCAAAGGATGGATTGCTGTGTTGTAATAAAACTTTCTTATTTTTATGTACATTTAACTTGCATAAATGTTGAAGTAATTCAACTTTGTTGGTAAAATTGATGGGTTTCAGATATTTAGTTGCTAGAGACTGCTATGATATTGGAGAAATACTGACGGTAATCTGCTTATAATGTCTAGACTTTGCAGAAGGTATGACGTGAACGTAGACGTACCTGAAATCTGAGTCAACGCTTTCTCAGAACTTGTTTCATTGTCAATAATGGATACCACGACAAAATGGGAATACAATAGGGACACGTCTTTGCAAACCCTCGTTATCATCCTGATATAAACAAAACAGCACGTACAACGTAAGCCAATTGTCGGAAAACCTAAAGCACGTTTCTTCTAAACGGTAACTTTGTTTATTTTGTGAAAGCAATAAATTCTCAAATATTTTTCATGAAGTTGCGACATGACTGCAAATCTATGAGAGATGCCCTTGGAGGTTCTATTTTTACAATAATATGTATTGAGAGTGTGTAAAGTAGAAATAATGCAATTTGGTAGAAAGAAAATGCAGAAGTGATGGTAGCATATCATGCTACTAGGCTGCATGGCTATAGCATGCTACATATGGCGCTACAAAATTAAAGATTCTTTTACGTTGTAAGTAAGCGCAGTTCGGTTTCGTGCTCACATGAAAATGAAGACAAATGTGTCGTATTGTTGTGTACAGTGAATTTTCAAAAATAAACAGTTCATATAGGAGAACATATCTTTGCGTATATAAATTTACTTTGGTAGACTACTCTTACGGAAGTACGAAATAAACAACAAAAAGTATATAAGCTAACAATAGATTTTTGTCAAAATGAACGCTGAACAAATATCTGTCAGATCTTATTCACCTTGTGCCTCTTTTTTACCCTGCAAAACATTTTCCAAGAACAGTGTGTGTATTTTTTACGTTTGCTTGTCGAAGAAAGTCACAAGTGTGTACGTGGAGAAAATCAAACACGGATTTTGACATTTTTTGTTGATTCCGACTTAATACCAGTTGCGAGTTGCAAAAAAATCGTCTCACGTCTTGTACACAGGAAACAGATATGAAAAAAAGTCCAAAATGAAACTCTCGTATCTACAAGATGTGGATCATATTGTTACAAGGGATTTGTTTGGGATTGCCAGCTATTGTTGCTTGAACAAGCCGAGTCGTCAGACACAGAAGATATTTCTTTTGCTATAATATCTCTTTTTATTTCTCCATCTCTGTGTTGTTTTAGATCGACAAACACGCGCGGAAAAACTGCATAAGAGAGCTGTGTGTGCGTGAAAGCTTTGTGTTTTCAGCTTTTACCAGCTTGTTTTCACAAATGGCAAGTGCCAGTTTAGAAGTAAAGCCAGGCTTAAGCATTGAAGTCAAAAGTCTCTTCTTCCACTAGTCCCACATGAAACAGGAAGCCGAGAACCTTCAGCCTTTGCGAACCCTCCAACCGGATACGGAAGAAAGCAACTAATTCTAGAGATTCAGAACGTGTCACTACTATAAAACATTGAATTGTTGTCTAGAAAACAAAAAAGTACATACAAGTAGCATGCCATGAGCAGAAGATTTTTTGTCAATAGCTTTTATTAACTTTTTCAGTGTACAATATTAGTACCCTAACAATTGTTGTGAATAGCGCATATATTGCGTGAATATTCATTTTAAAGCACACCATTTTGGCAATTAATGTCTGAATAATTAACAGAATAGGGTGAAAATCATCTACTCTTTTTGGCAATCCTTTTGAGACACTAGCAATAATCTTTTTTATTCCTTCTTGTTTTCTAATTACATACAATGATTGTCAGCCTCTCTCTTCTACACGAAGAGCAATTAACCTAACGAGCTTTGGACTGGAGAACTCATGTAGCGTAATTAGTTTTTTCCTTCACGCTAAATAAAAAAAGTACAAGTTTTCGTATACCTACACGTTAGTCTGGGCGAAAAAATACTCTGTTGAATGTTGAGTTGTTCAAGTATTGCTCATTTCATTTATTGTCCTTCCTTTTCCTTCGCATTCGCACCACTGCAGCTGGTGTGTTTTTGTCTTTAACACGAAAAGCTTTGCGTTGAATGTGCTTGGAAGAAAAAAAGTGCTGGCAAGTACAGAAAATGACTTTCTTTAGCAGACAAGAACACTGTTTCTGAAGTGATGTGCTGAGGCACGTTGTTCTACCATAAGGAAGGAGAAAGACAATGAAATCAAAAGAGAAAATAGAAATGAAAGGAAGAAAAAACAGTCTTCTCATCTCATCTACCAAAATGTTATTTTTCCTTCTTTCTCCTCCACCACCACCGCCGCCAAAACTCTTTTTTTTTCTTGAGATGGTGTGTGCGTGTGGCATGGCGTGTGTGTGTCTTTAGTCTCTGGGCCAGAACACAAAATAAGAACAGAGTAAATTCTATATAGATAGAGCGAAATTCAGACTCCACTACACACATTATTACAACAACCCTATCCTTCCTTGTACTTGGCAGCTTTTTTAGAACAGAAAGGGAAAGAAAAAATATTACGACATTCGTTTTGGTTATATTATATGCACTGTAGTTAACCACGCAGCACCCACGCACAATACTTAACGCTATTTTCTGCTTTTTCTTTAACTTATTTTTATAGTCTCACATTCCTTGTGACATTTGCCACACTGCGACTATCTCTCTGTGTGCGTGCTTGCATTTTATTTCCCCTTTTTGCTTACTGTCTCCATACTTCAAGTGAGTAAATACTTTTTTCTTCTTGTTGGTTTGTGCAAAGATAAGGAGTGTAGTATATACTGCTATAATATTTGCTTTAGCTCATCGTCAGCGGATGCTGATAGTTTTGGCAGTGATGCAGTGGAAGCGGTGGTTAAAAAGCAAAAGAACAGTAAAAAACGGAGAATATGAATGGTAACGGGAATGTGGGTACACAAGTGAAAGCACTAAACTTGCATTTTTCTCTTCTGTACACAAACTATTCTTCTTTCCTAAGGAGGAAGAATAGCAAGGGGAAAGTCTGACAAAGTAATAATAGTAGAAAATATGTAAGTTTTCGGTAGGAATCCCTTTTGGTACAGAAAATTTTCTGTTCTTTGTCTCTAATCATTTCAATGCAATGTTTCTGTTTTCTCAACAAGGATAGGAAAGACATATATACATTATCCGGAAAGTGTAGAAGGGGAGAACGAAAAGTCTTCTTTATTCCTCCTTATAGAGTATCCAGTTCTTGGGGTATCCTGATGCTCAGACAGCAAGAAATAAGGGAATTGTGCAAAGATGGAGAAAGGGGAAAACTGAAGACCGCAAAAAAGTCACAAAACACACAAGATAAAGGGCTGCCACAAAAAGTGAATGCATACAGAGTGCATTGTACATATCTTACTAGGTAAAATTGTGCTCTCCAGCTCTTACTTATTGTAACTTATGTGGTGTTGGATGGGTAGGCATTTTGCTAATATAAATACTAGAGTAAAAGTTTTTTGCCTTCAATTTTCTCATCCGCTTTAGAGAATATAATGTTATAGTTATAAAACTAAATGTATGTACTATCCAAATTCATCTCTAGGAAGGAAAAGATATTGTTATTACATGCTTGTGATCCCATATCACAACATACTTTTGTTCTTACAATGTTTCTATTAAGTATGTACCTTCAAATTGCTTGGGTTTTTTTTCAGTAGTTGGCAGTGAAAAGGAAAAAATGCACCAAAACCTTGATTCTTCTCACTTTTCTCTTTCTAACAACAAGAAATCTCTTAGCTCGTGCAAGTGAGCACGAAGAAAAAAGATGAAAAAAGTAAACTTTACTATCAAGCTTTCTTTTTTTCTCTCTAGAAAAAAGCAGCAACAGCTACAACAAACGAGATGAGGATGCTTTGGTGCAAACTTGCCTTAGACAATCCATTGTCTAACTTTAATTCTTTGCTCATCTTCCTATTATCATTACCATCTAGGAAGAAGGTGCATCTCAGATTGAAACTTCACAAGAGAACGTGGATGAACGTTACACGCATTAGTGCCTCTCAAGCCAAGTTTTCTATTGTAAGTGATACGTCTAAACTCTTTGATGCACACTTTCAAAGTTGTGCATCAGCTGTACCTTTTGAAAAATACAATCTTGGATGATAATTCTCTACATTCATCATTCTACTTTTAATACAGCATATAACCACTATAATATTCTCTCTAATTTCATCACTTGAGTTGTCCATCAGCTTAGGGAAAAATCTTGTCTGCGAAATGCTACCAGTTTCTGCTACAATATTCAGCACCACCGTCCAAACAGAGAATTATCGGTTAGCCCAACCAGTTTATGTACATTCCCTTGTTCATCGTATCATCTCTCGTGCGGTTTTCGCTAAAGTGTCTGCAGTAGCGTCAAGCAGCCGCCATATCATCAAATCATATTGTTATAAACTCTTTGCTCGTAGACAACGCAGTAACCACTAACTCAGCTGCTTGTATTTTTCTCCTTTAACTGGTGAAACTGTCAAGAAAACTTGCTTCTTACACAGTTTTAGTCATTGCAATTCACATAAAAATTCACTAAAAATTCTATTGCAGGACTGGTTGTGTAGTAGTAGTAGTAAAAAGTGACGGGTACTACAGTTTTAGTGCCCGGGCACAAGAACATTTACTCTGTATTTTTTTCTTGTGAACGGACACAAAACAGAAACAGAGGCTACAGATAATAATATTTTGAAAAGGGCAGCCAGTTTAGTGCCGGTATAGCATATATATTTTTACACGAAAAAGTAAAATTACTGTAGTCATCATCATCAACATCGAAAAGACAATGACGGCAATACAATTTCATATACCTACCTATTACTGTGTAATATGAGAGCATATTCACAGGATGTTATTTTATATAGAGCATTTTTCAAGCAGAAATTGCATTATTGCAAAGAAATTTTCTACAATGCTATATTTCACAACGAAAGCCATTTTTACGCACATACATTCAGCAAAATGCCATTTTCCAATGTCAATGCTACTGCTGCGTAAAGAGATTTTACTTTCAGAGTAAATGTGAACGTGCATTACTGGATCCTCTAGATGAGCTGAAATCGAGCATGATTCACTTTCACTGTACAGTACATTGACTCGTACAATGTAACTCGCTTGTGTGCAAGTACATACATAATAATATTCACATAATGTGCTTATATTATCTGTTGTATACATTTTGCTCCTTATGGGTCACGTTTTCTTCACTTTCATCGACAAAAAAAAGTTACGCACCGCATATACATGAAACTCTACTAGTCACATGTCCATGTAATAACGAGCTTTTCTCTTCCACTCTGTCTGCTCGCTCTTGTGTCGTCCGACAGCGCTGTAACTAGTTTTGTCTATGATGTCATACTGTGTGCTATCATCATCATTTTGGACATTTACTGACACCACTACTTACGTCCTTCCATACAAAGTACCTCTGCAAGCAGGCACAAGTTTTTTTCGCTGTCTCTAAACTGGTGTACCTAGTAGTTATAGGCACTAAACGAGTCTTTGCATGATGATATGTTGCCTGATGTGGCGCGTGGCAATGCATTCTGTCTTCTTGTTCATGTACTTAAAAATGTACTACTACTACACGCTGCTGCTGTTGTCAAGATATATATGTAACATTGTCTTTTCCCGCAAAATTCTGCTATCGCCTAACTAACCCTTATGTAACCTTCAGGCAAGACACAAGGGCAATGACACACCAAAAGACATTCACAAGAGAGAAAGGAGAGAGGTACAAAAGGGAGAACGGAACATCCATTTAGCAGCCCGAGGAAATGAAAAAGGAAAAATGGAGAAAAAAATGCGTGCACATACAATGCACCGTACTCCTTGAAAAATGAAAGCCCCTTGAATTGCCGTTCTTGTAAAGCGCATATCTTGAAAATGCAGAAAAAGAGCGAGCGACAGTTTGCTTTACAGATGAGTTGCAAGAAGAGTGTGTGTGTACGGCGGAAAAAAAGAGGAAGTATGGCAGAAGAAAAGAAAGGAGGCTTTAGATATTTCCCCATTTTTTAACAAGGAAGGAGGAAGTACGAAGGGGTGCATTACATTTTGTATCTCTGCATATACTATATACGACTTTGTGTAATGTGAATGAATGAATCTTCCTTGCAGCAGCCCGAACAAGGAAAGTGGCCATGTTTTGTATTTATATGGCTGTATTATAATAATATAAGAATGGGATACAAAACTTTTCTGTGAAAAGTAGATATGGAAAGTGCATTCTTTTTTTGCTAAGACTTTATACCACTCTTAGCAGTACTGCATATATATCTTCTTTCCTTTAGTAAAGATGGTGGTGGTGTGTAGAACGAGACAAGAGAGAAAAGTATTATACGAGAAAAATGTTAAAGTATAACATAAAACGCATCGTTCGCATCCAAACGCATTGCATCAAATTCACTTGCTTCACTTCACATGAGTTAGCCAGCGAACTAAAAGGAAACAAGGAGAAAAAATTCAAGTTCTTGCTCTTCTTTTTTAACTCATAAAAAAGGTAAAAAACACTTCTCCTGCCCGAGCCTCTGAACTGAGCTGTTGTTGGTTGAGTTGGCTGTATTCTTTGCTTTCTTCGGAGATTCTCCTAGCACACCTTTAACTCACTTGATGTTACAGGACTTTCCTCTCTACATTATATTAAGTGAGGGCTTTACATTGTCTAATAAAATGTGTAATAATATGCTTATGCGCTGTCTATACGATTTTTTCTGGGATGATGGTTCTCAAAATAGTGTATCCAACTGACAATGATGGGATGATGCTTAGAAGAAAACTGTTTAAACAAAAAAAAGAGACGACCCTTCTTAACCAAGCGTATCAGAAGAATGTGCATTTTCGTTTTTTTGAGTGTTTAGATAATGCATCTTTGTCTTGCGTACATTTCACAATATAAGACAGACAGGGAGACTTGAAATCAGAGAAGAGATCTAAAAAAAGTACACGTACCTTTTTTAACTCTCTTCTTTCTCTTTAAAGTTAAATTAAAACAGAGAGGAAGCAAGCAAGCAGACTAGAACAAAACTACTTTCGTATCGTTTTCCAATTTTCTTTGAAGTTTTTCAAGCAGGGAGAGAGAGGCGACTTTTCCCCTCCAACCCAACCAGTCACCCATCTAACGCTGGATAGACGGATCAGCGTTATACCGTGGTAAATTCATTCGCCTTTATTTTTCCTCTGTAGAAAAAAAACTACAGAGATAAACACAGTTGATGTCGACACTTCAAATATACACGTACAGCAGACAGCTTATAGCTGTACCAAACAGCAGCACCCACTGCTACAGCGACTATCATTTTCATTATTTGTTGTCTGTGAAGCTGTGTGTAATACCCGAGAAAAAATATCACACAGACTTTCTCCTGGAAAGCAAGCAGAGGGAGTCAAATAACCACTTAAATGCTAGTATTTTTCTCGTAGCAGTGGAAGAAACAAGCTGAATAGGTATGTTTTCCGAATAACCTTCAGTAGTAGAGTTTGTGAGATATATGATATCTTTTCCATCTCACTTTCTCGTCAATAGCGAAAACGAGGGAAAAAGTACAAAAGAAGAAAAATAATCGTTTTTATTATTTTTACGGGGAAAATTCCTCTTCTCTTGAAAAAAGAAAACATTTTAGGCACCCGGCCCAAATCTTTAAACTACACACATTCCCACCATACACTGCTACTTAAATGATAAAAATCTGGAGAGGCTAGATTTATACGCAACTCAATGCCGAAAAATCATTATACCATTTTGGAAAGTACTCAAACTTTTTTTATTTTGGGTGCTGAGATCGGGAAACAGAATCATTATATAAATGATATATGATTGCATAGACCAAACTATAAGCTTCTTTTTCAGTGGTCTTTTTATGAGTTTGTTTTGTTGTACAGGCCAGTGTAAAATCAAAGTAGAACCCTAATAGAAAATTCACTTTGTTGATGATCATTTTCTCTTCTTGATGAAAAACATTATATAGGTAGACGCAGACGGGCCGACGTATATAAAAAATCAAATAAGCAGTCTCTCTTACAAAACAGTACATTTTTTCAATGAAGAAAGTGGTAGACTCGATGTTTGCGTGGCAAGCGACGGTGGCCTTTTGTTGCAATAACATCTTCAGTAACAAAAAACGACCATGTCTCGAATATATATTTTTTCAATCCGTCTCTCTTCCTTTTTTCAGATGCATTTTTATTATTCCTTCTGCATTTTGTGATACTTTGTTCAACAGAGGAGGGTGAAAGTGAACTTGTCTGCCTGCTCCTGTAGTTTAAAAAATGAATGGGTCGGCTTTGCCATGATGCGAATATTTTAGTCTGCCACTTTTGAAAATACTTAATGCAGTTATACTAGAGTCGAGTTTTCCAAGTTCAGATACATTATAATATCTGTAATAATATGAAGTATAGTTGGAAGCTAGTACTGCTGTTACAAGATCATCAATCCTTCATAATAGTTCGTCTCTTCACAATGTTGCAGTTGGCGGTAACATCAACAGCAGCGTTGCATGTATGATTATGACACTGTCAGTGTCTGGAGGAATCGTTTGTTATGATATACTTTGTACCCCCAAAAGTCTAAGCTGAAGGGAGAAAAGTGCAGCAGATGCAGTTCACTAGCTGCAATAATACCATTTCACCGTCATCATCATATCTTCTGTCTGTGGTTTAAAAACGTGGGTAAACTAGAATCCTCCCTTGGATGTACCATCTTTTGACATCATAACGACATGAGAAGTGTCAAGGCGTACATAACAAGTAGTTAAGTATGCTGAGGGTGTGCTGAATGCTTCCACCCCGGTTCCCGAATTTAAAATAAAATACAAAGCCAACTATAGCATCAGCAGTTCACTCGTCTTTCTTTCTTCTGCTATCTCTTTCGGTTTGGGCTTTTGATATGACAAGATGTGAGCAATGATACATAATAATGACGATACAAAATGGATTTTATTTTCTAGCCAAAATATTTCCCCCTCTTAAATATCTACATAACTGTTAACCTACCAACTTTATGTAGATCTAACCTTGCAAATGCACTTTCAATCCCCGGATGTTTCAACTGATATTGGTATGGATCATAACTACAAAGAGAAGAGAATTTCACCTGGTTGGAGGAGGGTATATACAATGGAGATAAATTCTCAAGATGCATTTCATAATTCAAACCCGATGCACTTTTCCTTCTGATGAAAGACAGAATTATGCTATGCTGTGTGCACACATGCACAAAAGCATCATGTGGTGTATTCAGCTTTCTTTTAAACAATCCATTTGAATTTTCAATGGGGTTCATCATTTGAGTGAAAGTAAAAAAGGAACAAACGGTGAAGAAAAAGAGAACCAACTATCGCAAGTGGAATTTTCAACAAAAAACGTTGCATGGAAAGGTATGTTTCTGCTTCCACAAGTTTTTTACTGAAAACTTTCTCACTTTCTTTTCACAATCATTACTTATATTTAACGTGAATTTTATATACTGTTCTTACAACTTTCCCCTAAATAAATCGACCAAGGCGTTTGTAATAGTAGTTGTCTTATAGAAAGTGGTATACAAGTTGCAGCTAGTAAAGAAGAATGTTCAAAGTCAGAGGGATTCTTTTGAAGATGATAATATCATCCTGATGTGTGGTATGAATGGAAAAGAAAATGTAAGTGATCCGTGATATGTGAAAATGGCAATTTTTCCACTTGCCTATTTCTTTTCTTGGTTTTAACGATTTTCTTATAGTGGAACACGATATAGTCTCCATTCTTCTTTAAGAGATGAAAATTTATATTGCGTCAGTTAAGTAGGATTTTTTCACAGCAGTTGCCTGCAATGTACAAAATAATGTGTACTGCAAAGAAATCCGTACAAAAACATAATACCTACCTACCAACTCTTGAGTAGGTAGTTATAAAGAAACCCATATCATAGGCGGGTTCTTGTAAACTACATTGCAATTTAAGAACATGGAAAGTTTAATGCACAAGAGGAAAGTGGAAATAATGCTACTTGTAAAATAGTTTGAGGGAAAACTTTTCAGTAAAGTTTTCAGGCAGTCATATCAGTGTCTGTCTATTAGCTCTAATGTAAGGAAACATTGAGTAGAGAATTATTATGATAAAGTGAAATTTGCAGAAAACGGATGCCTCTTAAAACCTACCTTGAAGCCAGGAAAAGTGCTTTGTATATGCACAAAAATTCTGAAAATCAAACCACCGCAAAGTGGCCTGTTATACGGATAATGGATATTATGCTCATGATTTTTGTAAAAATGTGAGAAAAATAAATAAATTCAATTCTTTGGAATCTCAAAAACCATCCTTTGAATTTAAATGTATGAATATTGAATATATATGATTTTAAAATACCTACTACGGGTTTTTGCGCCTGTAACAGAAAAAAATGCTTCTACACTAACATTCTTTTCATTTCCCTTGCACATTCAGTCATAATGACGGTATCTTTTTTTCTTCTTCCTTTCCGCCTCTATTTCCCCCTTTTCCTCTCGTTTCATTATAATGAATACCGGAGAGCACGACCACACGGACGGTCGGTCGGTGGTGTCGGTTGGTCGGCAAGTCAATGGGAACTGCGTACTTCACATAATACCACACAAACTAACAATACGATGGTGATGATACGATGACAATGACTGTGGCACTCACATTGCCGGAGCTTCATCTTTCTATGTTCGCACAGTCATTATGCTCCTTTATTATTATGACAAGGAAAAAATAGTGGGTAAAAGAAGACTCTGAAAGGCCGTCAACGAGCCATGTCCTATTACAACTACAACATCATCATCCCCAGCTAAAACTTGGTATAGTGGCCAACACAATCTAAAAGTGGTAACATATAGTGCCGATGAAAGGATTGCTTCCGTTGGTCTCTGTTCATTGTTACTCATTCACTGTCAAAGAAAGCATCATGCCATGAAAGCATTCCTTCTTCCATCTTCACTTCATTTCATGAGTCATATTATTCATTGACGGAGAGTCAATGGGTTATTTTCCTCATTTCAGGCTATATAGCCCCATGTTTTCAGCAAAACTAAGAGGAACGCTAAAAAAACGTTGGAAATGCCTTTTTCTAATGCCAGACTCGTGGGCAATTACTCTTTTTTTTCTATGAAAACAGTCAGAATCCGACGATGAAGTAAGAGTGCATTGCACTTCTTTTTCCCTCCACAAACAAAATATAAAAGAGAAGAAAGTGAGCCGGTTTAATTTCACGGTAAATGTGATGTGAAGGTATGCTACACTCTTTTGCTGATGATGCTATTAATAAATGAATTTTTTTAAAAGAAAGAACCTAATAGTTTTTCACTCTGCTTTTATGAAAAAACTCACCACGGTACTGATGACGTTGATGCTTTCACCATTTCATTTATTTTTTGCTTACTCTTTTCTCTTATGACTATGTTCAACCTTTTGAAGCATTTTTTTGCTACCACACACACACACTACATTTCTTACTTTTCATGTTTGATATTAGCTGAGTTGTGCAGACGAACATCCCTGAGGAGAGAAAAGAAAATAACTTTCTACAGAAGGAACTTCGTTTGATCTCATATGAAGTGAATTAGATATGCTCGTTACTGTTTTTAAACACTAGGTTACTCCGAAAGGGTATAAAACGTGCCTTTTTAGCACTTGCATTAGATAATTAGCATTTTTTCGTTTTCTCATCGTGATGAATAATTTTTTTGTAATGGGGGTTTTTCCAACGTAAAATATGACATTTTTTGAGAAATTGTGAGGCAAAAATTTGATGCGCTACCGCCTTTTACGCTCTAAATAAATAAAACTTGGTCCCTTTTACGAATACGAAAATAATGAGCAAGTAAAATTGGTATGAAAAAATGTTCTCTAATTACGAAACGCCAATGCAAATAATAAAGAAGTGGAAAGGAAGTAGTAGTGCGTGCAAAGTGACTGAAAATGGAGAAAACGGTCCGCGAGATGAGAATCTAGAGCTGTGATGTGAATTATTGCGTGAATAGTTTTTTCTCAATTTTATACTTGAGTGATTCTCTTATGATCATGAGGTTTCTCCTAAGAGAGAGAAAGAGGACTGGCAAAAAGTATAATAGAATGAGATAAAACACATCTCAAGTAATTTGCAGAACAACGTTTCTTCAAAGTTGGGCAAGAGAAACTTTTCCACAGACACGTTCCAATTTGCATAAAGTTACTCAACAATATACTTTTAGGAAATAACCAAGAGAAAAATGCCCAAATAGACGTATGCTCTCAAAAAACGGGAGAGGTAATGAAGGGAATAACAGTACCTGTAATAAGGACAATATGAAAAAGATATGACACAATTTTTATTTTAAACAAGTTGAAACATTTATAATTCAGAATTTCATAACGGACAGGTTATTGCGTTATTCCCACGGGCTTCTAGGATGACAGGAAAACCTTGAAAACGAGTGAAGCGTACGCGAGGCTCCATAAATAATAACAGTAATGGAAACTTTGAAGCAACTCGACTTGTTTTGATTTGACGCAAGCAAATGAAGGAGAACCCTGTTCTTTTGCCATATATTCGGCCTGTATTAGATAAAGAATAAAATATTCAAATGTGTCACCTACATTCTTGAAGATCCACTTTATTCCAACAGTTTGTTTATTCTTTCAGACATGCTTACACAATCATTTTCATAAAATATTTGTTATAATTTTGCAAGAGAGTGTCAGAAAGATGGAAAGTGAGAATGACAAGTTTTTGTAGTTTCTTGAATAAGTCATAAGGAATTATATACAGCAACAAAAACAAGCAGGTATTTAGAATAAACCGATTTCCGAGAATGCTAATTTGGGAAATTTGATACGTAAGGAAAAATAAGGAAAGCAGTAAAGTTGCTCTTGCATGAATTGGTGAAGTAAAAAAGTAAGGGCAACTATAATTGATGTCAGTACCAGTCGCAAAACTAAACATATACATGCTTTTGCTCTCCATTACCCTGATTAGATAATGCTCATTAGCGTTTTCTCGAGTTGGCAATACCTTGCATCAGATATCCACTACGTAACTAGTGCAAATATTGTTCCGCGTAGTACCTAATTACTTTTTTGTTTGCTATAACTTTCACTTTCTCCTGAAACTGTCATTCAAAGTGAAAGTAGTTTAATGCTCATATCAGGCTACACAAGCTTTCAGAGAATGTATATAAAACACTCGTATTCTTCTTAAATATATTCCAAGTAGACCAAACGATACATTTTCTGCAGCTGTTTTTTCATTGATCTCATTTTGCTTCATTAGTTTTAGCCCATAATTGATGCCTTAATTAAGTCAGGAGCATATTACGCCAAGTGAAAATGGAACCATCTGTATTTAGAAACCCAAGAATTTTAACACTTGTGAAATAAGCATTGCCTTTGTTCTGCTGTCTTGAATTGAAACACAATATATAAATATATTTTCACATTGAATTAATACGTATAGGAAAGACATCGCAATTTTATATTTTGTGCTTCCAAATAAAAAAGTTAGACATCAAAGGACAGTTTACAAAGGAGAAGTTTTATTATAATCGGTCATGTAAATACACTAGAAATGCATTTTATTATTTACTTTTGTCTAGACTCTAGTCTCTTTTCAGCATGTCAAGTTCTTTCTGGAATTCAATAAATAATAAAGTAATAAAGTAAGTTATATATATTGCGAAAGTTTACAGAGATGAAAAGTATACGATTACATGCTTGGACATATGTAAAATATATTGAATATCCCAAGCAAAGGCACTTATAAATAAGAATGACCTGTCAAATTCAAAGTAGAAATATCACTGTTTGTTTTTGCGAAATCATCAAGGTCTTTCTTTATGTTTTGAGGAGACGGCTTCTCAATAAATTTGTCTTCTGGTAGGGCACTTTACTATCAGTTTCTGATAGCAAAAAAAGTACAACCTTGGCACAACTGGAGATAAACCAAAAACTTTGTATGAATGTCAAAACAATTTTTGTACTGAGGTCATTGTTTAACCGTTCGAGATAAGAACTTTTATGATGCAGTGTTCTTTTTTTCCTTGAGTACTTTTCGAAGCGTGAATAAACAATTTTATATAGCATATACAGCATCTCTAAATTATCAAATAATTGGGTTTTAACTCATAATCATATGAAATCGAACCCAAGACTTGTTTTTTCCTAAACCTGGCCAAGAATTCAGAAAGACAAATTGAATGAATCCATGTGCCACCGTACTGTTTGCAATTATTCACATACACTTAATACAGCGTGATATGGAATTGGCTGGCAAGTAAAAGAGAAAAACACTGTGGCAAGAGAAAGAAAGAAAGCAAAAGACAAAAAGGAAGTCGGAGCAGAGAGAGGAAAATCTCAGGCCAGGCACATCGACCTAAAAACATTAATCAATTGATGACCACGAGAACCGACGAAGAGAAAAGCCAGTCCATTTAAGCAATGGACCATGGCATTGCATACACATGTAGGTACAACTGTTCTAATACAGCCGTAGCACCACCACCATCATCATCAATCGCTAAAGTTTTTTCTGGTTTTGTTTCTAGACTTAGTGTAGAACGACGATACATTGCCAAGCTAAAAAAAGAATAGTATGGGAAAAATAAAAGAGAAAGCGAGACAGACAAAACAGGAAAAAGCTCATCTCATTTATGAAAGTCTCCTTTCTTTTACTCTGCTACTTTTTCTTTTACAGGTTTGATTCGACAATTTCTTTCGTAGCATTCATAGGACGACAGAAGAAAAGCTCTGGGCAGACCCGACCGATTATACTTGTTGACTTGGAACAAAAAGAAGCATGCAGCCTCGTGTTTACATTTGTGAAGGTTTTCTTAGCTTCTTTGTGCACTTTTATTTTTACGTAATGTTGGCAACTCTGCCGTGATGTAGAGATGATGGAAAAAATTGCATTGAAATACATTCATTAGCACAGAGAAAGATAATATGTAATGCATTGAAGGTTGTGGTATAAAGTAACATATGACAAATTAGTGAAACATCAGTATCGCATGACCATGATCATCATGGCAAACAGCTTAACTAATTGCAACGCATCCCCAACACCATCATCAAAGGAAGGAAAAAGCATTTTTACGCGGCTGCCAGAACTATACAACCTAAATGGTGAATAGAATTACTACATGCTAGCCCTAACCTTGAGAACATTAAATACACAAGACGACCTAGTACTTAGCATCGACTGATGACAGTGACTAGAAACAAGTCGCGTAGAAATAAGCGGAAGTTGAGAAAGATAAGATAAATGGTTCTCTGGACAGGCTGTCTTTTGTGCCATCAGGATGAAATTGACTAACACTGTATTTGTTTCTACCTTTGCTCATGTATCTTCATTCATGCTAAATGCACGACTCTTCCTGGTGCAGTGAAAGTCCTTTAGTGCGGCTAAGAGAAATATCAAGATTCTCAGTGTCCGTCAAGTTGATTGCATTCTGCTCTTTGAAACCAGCGGCAATACAATAAGCTGTTATTCTGAAGAAAGATAGGATACATAGTTTGTTCATTTTCAAAATGACACCCACTATAAGCTGAAAAAGGACTATCAATGTCCGAAAATCATGTCATCTACAAATTCGCTTACTTCCTTACTACGTACATTTCCCACTCTTCACAACTATCACCAACAGAAGAGGCAACCGGTTCATTCATTTTTTACTTGTTATATGTGTGCATCTATTCTCAATTGTCAGTGTGTGGGGCTTTATACTGACTGGGACACATGTATACCACACCAGCAAATGATAGTCATAACTAGTGTTGTCGATGGCGAATGTGCGAAGGAACTGAGAAAGTCACAGATCGATTCCTTCATGCCTACATCGATTTCCTTTTGAATTTTTCTTCTTCTTACGCTTCTGTGCACTCCCCTCATTCGTATGTACAAGATAAAAACTGTGTGCGACGAAATGAATGTGAGTGCAGTGAACAAAGACGCGATGGTCCAAGCACCCAGCACGGCAGCTGGAAGATCATGAAAAAATCGCCACAGAAAAATGCAACCAGAGAGGAGAAAAGGAACACTAGAGACACCAACTTGGTAAATAGAATGCGTAAACCTGTTTTCTTCGCAGTTGTGTGAATGGAAGGAAAATAAGCCATAGATAGAAAGAGGGAGAGCTCTCTCTTTCTATCTGAATTGTTTATCGACACACAAACTTTTTACAACAGGATGACTGAAGCACTGTACTTTTACCAACAAACTCAACTGAATATAGACATAATATATTATTTTTTCTACGTTTTCGTACAACAATATGGTCACCATTGAAGTGGGAATGGGGTCCATTCACAGAATTAAATGGGTTTACTCTCTTTTTGCATCATTGGTTCTCTGTTTATAGAATAAGTCTTCATGTGTGTTGTAGTCAGGTAGGTAGGGAAGTTGTGTAAGAAAGGGGTTTTCTTGGACATGGCTGTTTGTACTAGAAAAAAGTTATACTTTCTCTAAGCTATTCTTTTGCACTTGAATCTTGAAACTTTTAAGAATAGGGATCATTGACGAAGTGTTACGGTACATCAATGAAGATACCTACCAACACTAGTACTGCCACCGGGAAAGCAAATTGTACACATTGACAAATAGTACGTATAGATGCCTAATACCAAAAGGATAACTCAAACTATAGTTTCTGAAAGAATATGAAGGAAAAATATTAGTGTTGGAATGATGATAGGGAATCGGAAAAAGTATAACAGCAGACAAAATGACAGGCTTAGTCGATTTCAAGTTTTTTTTTGCCATTTTGAACGCTGGTGCTATATGTCTATTTGCGCCAATTGAGCTGTATAATAACACGAAATGAAACTTTTGATGGCTGGCGAGGCAAAAGATGAACACCATTGTATGCGTGCAGAAAACAGGAAAAAGCATGAAGAAAGCATTGCTTCAGGCAGGCCGTCAGACAGAGTTTAACGAGAAAAAGTTTTAAGCCGACTTGATGTGACAGTTAGAATGGTTATGGGTTTGATGTTGTACCATGCAATAGAATTGGGTCAGCAAGACGTCCAATAATATTGCATCTCAACTGACCATTCGCATGTCGTATGAAATTTTTACTAGATGTAACCTAGAACCCTACAAACCTTTACCCAGTCACGCAAACCTCCTTGTATCCCTTGAAGTACATGATGATAATTGAACGACAACTTTGTTACAGTTCTACTTCTAAAGACGAGTAATTAAAAAGCTTTACATTGAAAAAAAATTGTACTGTTACTCCAAAAATAGTGGTTCTGACCATGTGTTGCAAACTGATCTACTGATCACGTTTTTATCGTATGATGTCTACGTTTTATTGCATGTATTTCAGTGGCTCAAGTTTTAGAAGGTTGTTTGTTTGACCATGACCAGCAGTGAAGTGGTACAAACGCTCTATAAAATTAATTCAGCCTCTGACCTTCAAACTTTGATGGTGATGATGATGACCCTTTCAAATGAGTAATTATGACTCGTCTGGTGTCGGCTGTTGTTGTTTTCAGTACATAGATCATTCTGCCTCCAATCAAATTACGACACCGAAAAAATTGAAATATATGTATATTATGATAAAGTATTGAGTTGGCTCCATTTTATTAGTTAGGCTTATTAGATGTCCATACAGTTGTGTTATTTACCTATTTTACTGTTTTACGTTCAAAGAAAATCTTTTGACTCAGTTGTGAAAAACGATGATAACAAAGCATCAAAAAATCTAAAGCATTTTCTTACAAATAAGATACAGCAATGATTTCCTTTCCTAGAATGTTAGCTTCTTAACTTTCATGGGAAAGGAGAAAACACAAGGCCACCATGTGGCAATGCAATGTAAGTCAGACAACTTTCTCTCCACATTTTGCCAAGAGGCTTTCTCTCTGCTTCGCCCGTCTCTTTAATGAGATTAAGGGAAATACCTCTTTTCTTAAGACATGTTCACGTCGCTGTCTTTCTACTTGTTTTTCTCTCTTCCCCTTTCTTTCTTTTTAAATCCTTTTACGCATGTAATCCATTCTAAAAGGCTTTTGTGCAAGGTATGAATGCCTAATTAGTAGTTTCTATATAAAAGAAGTACGAAAGGAGGTTTCCTTCATTTTTTAAGCACATAATCTATTGTTGTCAAAAAATTCTTTAGAATTATTGTTATTAAGTTTATGCATATGCCTATGGCGGTTTACCTTATTATTTCTAAAAATTGTATAAAAAGGCGGAAGGTCGATTTCTTATGGAATAAAGAAACAGATTTGCCAAAAGGAAAGTTTTTGTTGCAAAACGCTCATATGCTTTTAAATCAGAAATTTATATACTATTGAATGTGAAACTAAAATAATAATAATTGCTCAGATTCTTAATCTACAGTTAAACCGAAACCAGTATTTTTTTATAATCGATTTGTGTTAAAATGTTATCGTATGCAACCTTTGAAAATTTAAAAAGTAGTAAAGCAATGACTTTTTGTGAGTCGACTTAGGTAGTTTATGTCATTTTCCAGGTAAAAGTTTTACATGAGCACTGCTAACTTGTTCTCGGTGGGCAAATTTAGATGTTTTTTTTTTCCTGTGCTACAGAATAGTATATAAATATCTGTAATTTATAGACCTATTTTATATATCTTCACCTTTACTGTATTTGTTTACCCTAAAACTTATTTTCCCATTTACGATTATGATAATGAATAGCAACACAAGGATAAATCTTGCTAGCATTCACGTAAGGTTTACAACTTTTATATTCAACTAGGTACTTTTTATTGCATCACATCAGTATAAAAACTAATTCCAGGGACGACTAAAGTTGGTACTTTTTTTTACCAAACATGAAAATGTTGAAAAGGAAATAACATTATCATCCCTACTTATAATATATAACATGGGTAGGTAATCCAACTGGCCATGCTGAGAGAGTGACTTGTATTACTAGTGAAATTCAGGAAAGCCCTGGAGAAATTTTCTCAGTTTCTCAAATCATTCTCCTTTGGGATGGTCTTAAGTTATAATCTTCTCTTTTTGGCAAATCCGTAATAACAGGGCATGATTCTAGGCAAAAGAATTTATTTATACGTTGAGTGAAACACTAGTCAAGGGTGCAATACGAGATAATACACTATTTGTCTGTATATTCACATTAGTCTATGTTTCATCAGTCTATTTCTATTTTCGTCCTCCGAATAAATTCTTTCGAGTCATGAAGAATCGTGCAAAATCGCAGATACAAAGGGGAGAGCACAGTGAAGGACGCGCAAGTGTAAGATTACTTCAGAGAGTGCAACCTGAGCCAAGTTTAACAAGATAGCATCTTTCAATTCTCCCACTTGTCGAAACTGCCACTGTAATCCGGAGGAGATTTACGGGAAAACTGATTAAAACATTCGTGTTCTGAGTAATTCATAATGCTTCAGGGAATCCGGTATTCATAAACTCCACGATTTGTAGGCATCCATAATATATGTTGCATAGATAAGTTTCGCAGTCCTGGATAGAGTTGGTTTTTAGCTACCTGTGCATCTTTCAACAAATCTAGGACACATTATTGTACCACGTACGACGTTTTTATAGTCATAAACAACTTTCTGTGTGTTTCATTTTTCTAAGCTTTTCATTATAATGTTCTCTCAGGCAAAAGATTATTTTCGAAAAGCATCAAAAATAAACTTGCTCTCAAGGTCGACTAAAGACAAGCGGTAATGTCTTGCATAAAGTTTGCGAAACAATAAGCTCATACATGCTTTTGATTGTTCATTTTATTTACTACATGCATATACGCTAGTATATTGTTTTATGTTTCTTCAGTCTTTTCTTGCAAACTTTCGCAGTAAACGTAAACACTACAGAATGAAGAGCCCCTTTTCGCGACACAATAATGCATGAAAGTTCATCTACAAGAAATGCAATGCGCTGTGCTCTACTTAACGCTGCGTGTACATGTTCATATTTCATTGGCATTGTGTTCTTGTAGACATCTTTTCAAGCTACGGAAGTAATTTCAGAGTCGAGTAACGCGCCAAGGCCACTGCCTTTGTTATAAAAAGTGTATCCCTGTAAACACTCAAGTCTTGTTAAAGGTTCATTGGCAAGCTAGTGAAATGCCACGGTCGTCCCTGAAAAGTTGTGGTTGTGGTAGCCTCTAAAAACCTTCCACGATGATGTCGGTATGTGGTCGTCTTCAAAAGTTACCAAGATTGCATTTTTGCCAGCAAATGACAGTTTGACTTTTGAACGCTTACTAGAGCTATTATTTACTTGACTTCACATAGTTTTTTAAAAAAATTATTTCAAACCTTGGTTGGTTTGAATTTCAAACTTAACAGCATAATGTTTGAAACTAAAGCATCAGTGATGTGCAAACAATGTATTGCATTATTGTACCTCGCTTTTCTACTACTCTGACTACATCAAACTGCACATAATCTCATGGGAGGAGAAACCGCGTATAATGCATTAAACAATCCCCAATGTCTCAACCATTACAAAACGGACATTTGTTTTTGGTTCAGTTCAGATTCACCATTTGAGTCTATGCTGCATAGTGACTCACAACAACCAGAGAGAAAATGGCTCTGCCATTCGAGTAAGAGGGAAAGACTGAATGAATGAAAAGAATGGAAAATAGAATTGGTGGGGAAGAGGCATAAAATAAAGTATGTATAAATAGATTGGCTGAGTGAGTAGAGCTAGGATTTTATCCAAAGTCCGTATGTACACGGGAAGAAGTGGAGGACACAGGAAGGAAGTGTAAGAAGCTCTGTCTCCGTCTGCTTGCAACAACAGAGAAAACAAAATGAAAGTGGAAAAGAGAGAAAAACACATATTTTCTGGTGCACTGAGCTTTGCTATTTCCTTTATAAATGCAGCAGCACGGCTAAAATCTGGAAAAGCGGAATGACATGACAGGTAGTCCACAAATCTAGATTATCCTCTTATTTCACATTTATTGGCCATGTCCTTTATCTTTATTTAATATTATTACACCACCATATCCCTACCCAACCTCCAACGTTAGTTTCACCACTAACAATGTCGTATTTTGTGGGAGGTAAAATAGAGACAGACGTGCGGAAAGGAAAGTGAAAATTCCTTGGGCTTTGGATTGTGGGTTATAAAGACTTGTGCTTGAGTAAGTGAACAGAAAATCTGGATGTTATACGCCCACTTAATTTATGAAATGAAGCACAATAAATGTAATGGGCTGGTGGAAGGAATAATGGTTTTGAAGCGTTCTAGCGGTCACTATATATTTTCGCCTATCATTGCCTAGTAGTGCAATATTATCCAATATCATATCTCATTTGTTTACTTCACTTATATAGAGCCATCAAGAAAGCTTTTCAAACCTGTTCTTAACAGTCAAATTTCCAAAAATAGAGTCGCTTTGTCCTCATAATAATAACTGCTATGAATACACACGACGTGATTTTATAACTTAATGGGAGCAATATTACATAGAAAATGTTTTATGATGGAGCGTCAGCTTTATTTAAATTTCTGTTTTGACATTGACCTAAATTCTTGAAAAGACTAGACAAATTCGGCCATTTGTACAAGTAAACCTATCATTAATTCCAGAAGCCAACCCACGAGATTGGAATACAAACAAGGAGAATCGGTTTGTATAAGCTTGGTTTTCTGCTTTTTGATTATTTTTAAATAGAAAGATGCCCTCTTTCTTCTTGTGAAAATGTGCATTAAGAATCACTGAATTGATGGATGATGAGTTCAAACTATGGCAGAGGTCCATAATGTTTCCAATGAAGCCGCTCAAGCAGACACTGAAAGTAGAGCAAAAAGTTTAACCAAAACCAAACTTTGCAAATAGTTTTCCCGTCTTATAGATATGCGCATAATATTTGAACATGAAGTTGTCGGAAAATCAAATATCGGGCATTAAGTTATGTTTGGGATGATATACATTCACTTTACTTTATACTTTTAGTTCTCACATTATAGCAGTAAAGTTTTGGCCTTGACATGGAAGGGTGAATATTTTCCAGGAACTTTGAGAGGATTCGATTTGTTCATTTAATTGTCTATTTTTGAGTTCCGAAGATAAATCTGGTTTGGCTATACCAGTGGACTTTTAGATATTTCACAATTTTAGCAGTCGCAATACATCCTTCTGGCTCTTTCATCCTCTGAAAGAGAATTGCTGTCATCAAATTGATAAATATGTCGACAGTTTAAGTAAGCATAAACCATGCCGCCACGCCTGTTTGACCAGACTTTGCGTTCCGCTTTTGCCTATCACTTTTTTACAAATCGCTTTCTGAAATAACATCAGGAATGAATTAATTCAAATATTTATGATAATGCAGTGACATGCATGCATGATGCCAGTTGGTAGCATTCATTTAAAACGAGGCATGCCGTCAAGCAATGATGTCGCCGTAATGAAATGCCAGAGTCCCTCTGGAATTAATTATTCTCGTGTAATGTACATGCCACGACAGACAAGGAACCTAACCCTCTCTTTTAATATAGTGTACGAACGGTAGTTGTAAAAGTTGAGTTCCTGGCATGGCTCATGATGATTTTTCATTGAAGAAGCCACGAGATGAAAGGGATAGTGATGGTGATTGTGATCAACATGCGTACCTAATTTGCATAACAAGAAAGATATTTTTGTATATTAGATTTGGAGAAATAAATGGGTAAGTCGGGTGCTTCCCTTTGCATCACAACAACAACAGGGCTCAAGGCAGACCAGGAAAAAACTCAATGAAAAGTTGACAGTGAAATGAAAGGAACGGTGCATACACAACAATGGCATGTGCTGTTGTGTTATTGTCTATCTTGATTTTGTACAACTACTGACTGATACCAATTTTTTTATTCTTGATCACCGAAACAAATGCTGTGCTTGCTTTGGAAGAGTTAACAAATCAAGTTGGCCATTCTTGAATAATATCAAACTGGTGGTGGAACAAAGCTTTGTTTAGTGGACGAGGGATTGTACAACATGACGTAATATATCTCTAAAAATGTTTCACCAAGTTTAACTGAAAGCTTTCTGAGGTTTTAAAGGGTGGATGGAAAGGAAGGGAGACAAAAACGTAAGAGTACGCAGAGTGGTATACGAAACTTTGTATTTTAATTATTTTTGGCTCAAATTAATGAGCAGAGCTAGCCGTGCAAACAAGCCAGGAGAATGAAATTGAACTAAATGAAAAGTATATGGCACAAGAATTACGATTGTTGCTACTCTAAGGCTGTTATAGATGCTTCATTCTCCAGTGTTCTGTTTTAAAATTGAAAGTAATGAGAATATACCAGTGTCACATTCACAATAATGATGTCAGACCATTGTAGGTTTTACAATTTGTTTGCTTCAAATTAAACCAACAAGAACGAATGAATAATACTATAGTAGATAAGTTCGAAAAAACAGCACGAATACTGTTGGCGAGTCCACGGCATTTTGTCGGAATTGCATAAAAGTTTGTTGTTCTTGACTTTATTTACTTTGCTGCAGCATGTTGAAATTTGAAGTAACTTTATCATTATTACCAGTATTTGTATGGTGCAACTTGAACCTTTAAGACGGTTTGATCGTTTCTTATGCATTTCCTTCCAACTGTGGTCTATACTTTATACTGAAAACTCATGCAATGCTTACACAATACGCTCTTCTGCTTGAATCCCATTCATTCATTAAGTACAGGCCATTGCATATTGTGTGAACTGAAGTTAATTGAGTAGAAATCAACTGTTTTAAGAGGCTAAAGTATCACAACCAAAGCCGACTGTTTCATCTCACAACTTGTGTGCAATCAAAATCGGAAAAATAAACAACTAAACTGAAACTGCCGTTTAATGCAACTCAATAGCAATATTGTAACTTTGTAAACCTGTGGTGTTTCTTTAATAGATAGCATTATTTCCCAGACTTATAAGTTTATGCCATTTTACTCAAATCTATATTGCATGCATTAGTGAAATCAAGGCAATTTAAACAAGACAAAAGACTTGAATACTTTATACGAAAGCCAAGAGACATGAGTTCATGAGTATGAAAAGCATCATTTAACTACACCTGATTAAACAGACTTTTGACCGTTTTTGGTTGAAAGTTTATAGGTTGTGTCCGTATTTGACATTATAAATGAGCAGTCGTCACAATCAATTATAGGGTCATTATGATAGACACTAGCTTCAGTACCACCACCACCGCACAACTGAAAAGGAAGTTTTCTAGAATGATTCAAGTTTGAAAGTCTTTTAGCATTGGTGCAAGATAAGGCGTGTCGTGTCGTCTTTGATTGCACGTTAAGCTTTTTGTCTGTCTTTCCTCTCCTTTGTAAACCGCAGTTTCAAGCTTCCTTCCTGGAACCAGATAGGTATTTAATTATAGGTATCATCATTCTGCCCTGTCGAGCTTTTCGATTTTCTTGTTGTCACTTTCAGGAAAAGACCTGCTCGTGATAGGTGTAATTGACCTGGAAGAAGCAAGATAAAAGGGATAAATTGTCGTTGCAAACGAGGAGCAATTTTTTAATCACAGCCACTATTATCATCAACACCCGGAGCCCACCAATGTAGCGCGATACCACGTGCACATGGAATGGGTTCAGAGAATCTGTGTGATTCAAGAAAATGAAGGGTAATAATCTGCGTGTCTGTTCTTGTCTAACCATCACCTCACAGCGATTAACAAGCTCAACTCACATACGTCGCGTTGTAGGGGCGTTTCCGTAATTATTAAACGAACACGCTTTACTTTTTCTACAATGAATTAAGTATGAAACCTTTCTAATTGGAAAACTGAAAATTCTTTGAATGATAGCAGACTTTCATAATATGTTGTATTTTTGGAAATATATTATAGTTCATCATATGTAATGACACAATACAAAGTTGACTCTAGAAAATATTTTTCAAACATCTGTCTGTTGCAAGTCCCTTGTTGACTTCCGTTTTCTACTGAACCAAAAAGTATCAGTTTCACTTGTAACGAACCTTTAAGCCCAGCTGGCCCTTTTGTGATAAAAATCTAACAATCAAGAGGGAAACATTTTAGTATACATGCAACAAAGTAAATCACGCTGCATGTACAGTAATATAAATGTACACGTTCACATTAGCACGAAAACGCATCTTTCACCATGCATTCAGGGGCACAACAACGGTTTCATATTTCGAATGGTTCGATACAGCAGCAACTAGCTTGCAGATGTAGGCAAGTGACAAAAGGGAGGACTTCATTCTCCACCAAGGAAGTCGAAAAGGCAACCAAATGTAGGAGAAGCAATGGTTGAAATATGGTAAACTCAGTAAACCAGGGAAAGATTTTCTTTCAAGGTTGACTCAAAGAGCAGCAATGCAAAGCTTTTGTTTTAAACAACAACTTTTACAATGCCCTCAAGTTGGAAGAAACTCTCCAAGAGGCTTTTTATTACTTGGCATTATGTAGCTAAAAGATTTAATGCGACTGTTTTGAAGCTGATAATTACTCCTTGTTGCACTTGTGCACACACAAAGCACTAAAGTCCTAAAACGTATTCTCAAGCTGAGTAAAGCCCCTATAATATAGGAGGTTTTATAAGCGGACTTCTAACAAACATGGTCTTTATATTGAAGAAATTATATGTATAACAATGCGCGGATACATGATATAGACCCTTCTCTTGTGTCTTGGTACGCAATTCTCTCATTTTCTCCCAGAGTTCATGTGGCATACCGTGTTGCAAGATTGAGTATATCCTCTTTTGAGTCAGAAAGGCAAGGAAGAGGAAAAAGTTACAAACAGCATGTGCTTATTATTTTGCTACTTTATATAATTTACATTTACATTCTTTAGCAATATGCTACACGCACTTTGTCTGTTTACTTTTTACAAAGTGTGCATTAGTACATACAAGAAACGATTTCCGGGGAACAAATTCTCGCTTTGCTCGCAGGGAAATGAATCCACAACCGTGAGCACTCATTCATTAAAAGTACTTGTTTGATGTAGGGACTTTGTAGAAAACTGTTTATGTTTACATTTGCTTCCAGCAAGTTTTCATGATGCTGTAATTATGACTATTTGATTCTTAAAATGAGTTTCCTCATAAAAACCACCCGACCACTACTATTTCTTTCAACGATTTTTTATTTACTAAATTGTATACATCTAAAAAAATACTTTTTCTCCAGTAAATGAAAAGGTCTGAGTAATATGCATTATAACCTATGTGTGACTGAAATTAATAAATGTGTTGATGTAATGTAAAACAAAGACCATTAAAAAAGGAGAAAAAACAAGACGAGAAACTTGTGACCTTTAGGTTGTACTGTGGATTTTTTAAACATTGGAGAAATAAAATTGGAATTTGGAAAATGTAAAATTTAAAAATTTGGAGTGAAAGTTTAAGGAAAACCTGCATCGTGTTGTGCATCTAAAATACACATAACCATCAGTTTTCCACTTGTTTTAATTTCAATTCATTTGTACTTTTGCTTATTGAAGTTTTTAATTGTAGTAGTAAAGAAATCTTGTAATTTGTAAAATTGTGAGCACTTTGAATTTGCAGATAGTTACTTCCACATCCTAGTAAATTTTATTTTCTCCTTTTCGTGCTTCGGTTTTCCCCGTATTTGCTGGAGGATTCGTCTCATTTCTAGAATGAAACACACGGAAATGTATGTAAAATAGTCAAATATGCTATGTAATGAAGTAAAATATGTCTGGCTCAATGAATGCATTTAAGTGAGTGAACCAGACGTCTGCAAATAGAGGAGTAAAGAAAATTGTTTCCAAAACTTTGCTGATATGCCTTTATAACTTTTAGGCCTTCTGTAAATTCACTCGGCTTTTTTGTGTCTAGACTAGTACAATGAACATGCACCACTCACGAAATGATGGTTAGAGTTTTACAAAAATTTAAACAATGCATTGGACAAATTGTCAATACACCAAGATAATGTGTACCTATAATTGGTAGTATACAACTGATTAGACGCAACAATGCTCAGAAAGCATAAATATTACATATATCTGTCTACTAATATGTAGAGGTAACTTTTTCTGCAAATTTTCGAATAGAGCAAGGCTCACAAGGGAGCAATATAAATTATCTTCATGACTAAAACTCCACTAAATGTAAACAACTTGGGGAGGACGAAAACGAAGAAAAAGTCCAAGTACTATGGCAGGAGAAAAGGGCAATGGGATAATGAATGCAATCAATCCAACTGACACTACCACCGAATCTGCCATTCTCTCTTCTTTTGCTGGCTCATCACTCTCAAAACCAGTAATCCAAAGCGGGATCAGGATCTACACAATCATCCAGAGTCCAGAGACAGGTTTAAGAATATAACATGATTAAGGTTTTACTATTTATATTACTATACACAACTTTTTCCCATAAGCAATTTCTTCAGATGTTGTGCCTTTTTCCCTTGTATGCACATCTGAATAATTGCTAACGAAAAGTTGTAAGCCTTCATCTGTTCTTCTTATGAACCATGCCATGCAACTCTTGTGCAATCATCCAATACGAATAAAAAAGCAACATACAAAAAATCACTACAATAAAAAAGTTGATGAATTCTCAAATGACATTGACAAAGTTAGTGAGGAATCGAGAGAAAAAAAGGACTTTTGTCAGTCTAACAATTCGTCTTTGCCATCAGCACGTCATCAAGTGCAGCTTTGCCTCTGTTAACTTTGACTTGGTGCACTTTGTCTTTATGTCAGGAAAACGCTCGTGTACATTCAAATGTACTCCACGTTTGCAGACTACATATAAGCCTATTGATCTTAACACTCCATGCGTAAAAGTGCAAACGGTAAATGTGCTGGTACTACTACTAGTAGCTGGAAGAAACTGATGTGAT
Organism: Entomobrya proxima; assembly: GCA_029691765.1. Taxonomy (NCBI): domain Eukaryota; kingdom Metazoa; phylum Arthropoda; class Collembola; order Entomobryomorpha; family Entomobryidae; genus Entomobrya; species Entomobrya proxima. The sequence goes on from CM056169.1 coordinate 13,212,041, forward strand.
GACGGCATACAAAATAACGACGACATGCTTCACTTGAATAAATATTCCATCGAAGAAACAGGATTTGAAAAGGGAGGGAAATGGGCCAGTGAATGTGCAATCGCTTCTAACACAGCTCTCATGAGAATTCAAACGATGAGAAAAGTGAAGATTGAACATATCGTCAAGTCACTTTTTCCGATAGTCTTGAATGTAGTAGATTATCGTATCTCATGTGTTTTCAAGATGATATAAGGAAAAGAGAATCAGCAGGATGACAAACATGCTCAAACAAACGCACATGACATCAAATAACATCGAAAGGTACTTACTCTCTTGTTGGCAGGGTTGATCGCTTACGCACAATTTTTCTTGCTGGGCACTGTAAATGAAAATGACATTGAATCACGCACAATGAAAATCGTATCATCATATACGCATGTTTTTGTACGTTAAAGAAACCGGACTGCTGCTGTTGGACTTGTCTCTAAAGGACACTTATCATCAGGTCTTGCTGTCATATACCTTTTACCCCCAAAAATATTGCTGCTGTCACAAGAGGAAAATATTCTTGTTTGCAATACTCATAACAGTAGTACAGGAAACGGATGTGATATGATCCTTTTGTGCCAACAGGGCTTACTAATGCAGTGAACGTGCAGGGGCAATGGCCAAAAGGATTATTGGCTACTTTTTGCTGACTATTTTAAAACTTACTCGCAAGGTTTAAAGATTGAATGAATGAAGAATAATATGATGATATACAATGTCTTTCATTTGTAAGGAGACGTCCATATAGTTTTCAGTTACTAAATTAATTTCTTTAGTAAATATCATATTTTGGGTAAAATCAACAAAGTTTGTGTACAAAGGTGTGCTTTCTTAATTTTTATAAATGGAGTAATATAATCAGTAACACCCATTCCTTAGTAAAACCCCAAGTACAAGTAAAGCCTTGGGTAATGACACATAACAATATGTCGTCTTACATGGTTGGCGACAGTTTCAAATATTCGCTATTCTAATCTTGAAATTACAATGAATAATATATCTGCCCAGAGGTTAGACAGAATTCTCGAAGTTACAAATGCAGATCTGAATTCTCGCATCAAGTCAAAAATATTCCCCACAACACGGGAAAAACCACCTTTTCATTCCATTACCAATGTATCTACAGCAAAACACATTTCCACCTCCTTTCATCCACTGAAAACGTTTTTCGATTTTGGCTATTACTTATTCGTATTGCCATTTCACTTTGTAAAAGATGAGCACCACCAATATCAACTCCGTACTTCATCAACCAGAAAGGTAAGGAGAAAAATATTAATATTTAGTTCATAGATCACTTTTAAATGGATTTATTCTCTACTTTTCCTCAGGTTTTTACTTTCTTTATATTTATTTGTACACTTGTCCACTACCTTACATCTGCAAGAAGTCGATTATCAGGCACCGCGAAATCTCCAGTCATCACATATTTCTATGTTGGTCATAATCTGATTCATTTTGCAATGATTATATCTTTTTATGACGCAATGTTTAGAAAACCACATGGGTTTCTTAACCTTATGAAAGCGCTTGGGCAGTCATCTTTAGTCCCTTGCCATTCTATCAAGGTGCTTATATAAATATTAGCTGCTATTCATTCCTAACCAAGTAAAATCAACATGCTTCAAATATTGTTAAAATATATGTTTATCTTTCAGATTATCTGTGCTAGTATTTTGTTTCATGTAGTTTACCTGTCGTCTTTAACTTTGTTACAAATTCTTGACATTCCCATGGACTGTAAATGGAATACAACAGCTATCATGAAATTTAGTATAAGCTTGTCTAGATATGCATTCTTTTTGGACAACACCGCACCAAACATTACTGCTATTGCAAACTTGAGAAACGAAGGCCCTCCTAATTGGACTGTAATTGAGTATAGTTTTGGAATATTAGAGATCTTTACCATTTTGACGTATGCTACGGTGAATGCTTTTTTAACCGCTTCATATTTGCATACACCAATCACCATTTGGATGGCAGTAAAGCGATTCTATAACTATGTTGCTCCACTTGCTTTCGATGATGATGATTATGATGACGTTTCTTTTAAGAATGAACTCGGTCAACTTCAACTGAAAAGTGTTAAAGCAGGCGTTTCACACAGAATCACACAAACCTTTAATGAATTGCAACATCTCTGTAAAAATTTCAACCATGTGTGGGGTGCGTACTACTTTTTTGTCATTCTCGACAATGTTGTATGGTTGGCCACTGATCTCGATGCGGGAATAAAGGAAAAGGATTGGTTGAACAGAACTTCTTCAATTTGGCATTTTGGAACAATCATGCTTTTACTTTTCTTTGCAGCAGACTGTACCAGAATGGTTAACATAAAAATTTACAATTTGCATTGAATGAAATTAAACCAAAGTTTCACATGTTTTTTTTTCTGCATTTTAGATGGCTAGTTTTCGAACCTGGCTAGTTAAGTATGGTAGACAAGTTTTCATGGATCAAAATGATGTGAGTGACTTGATTAATTTGGTGGATACACGAAGTGTTGGAATCGGCATTGATGGATTGTACATAATTGATTATGCATTTACTGGGCAGGTAAAGAAAATAAGAAAATAAAGTATGATTGTGTTTCCATTAAGAAATTGAAATATTTTTTGTCATTTATAACAGATCACAACTGTTATTATTACATTTTTCATTATTACTTTGCAATATGAAAGAAATGCGGACGATTTGGCGTAAAATAAGCAGTCAATATTTACTAGTCATTTGTTTGTTTTAATGATTAAAAGTTGTTAGTCTAAACAAACACAATTATGCACCATTTAAACTTTTAAAATAAAGTTTATTGTTTAAAAAATTTATGACTCGATCGATCGCAGATTTTTTCTTACTGCTTGCTTAATTGAAATTAGTGTAAGGAAACTCGACACTTTGCTGCACGCCGGTAGAATTGATGGTAGAATGGAGAAAGTAAACAGCAAAATGACTATTCCACATATGGAACATGAAACTAGTTTAAAAATACTTTTTCAAGATTCTACTAGGCTGTCTAAGGATACTGATCAAAATCAAAACGGCTACTTCAAGCTGTTTTACAGCTTCTTTAACCTGGGATACTACATGAATGTAATACCTTTCAGAGTCTGCGCAAAACCAGGTGACAAGGTTATACTTTATTTGCCAAAATGGAGAAAGGTAAGGTCATATATAGATAGGTTTGCAAATACGTGCATGATATATCTTTCATTTATTTAAACAATTGTTTTCTTTCAGCTCGTCGTAATTTGCAGCTGGATAATTTCTTTGATTTTTCACTACTTTAAGCAACGCTCTGTAATCCTCATTGATAGTCGCCACTCCAATGTTTTAATTTGCTTTAATATTCTTCATGCGTTGCTACATGCGGTGACGTTTAGTCTGTTCTACTATGAAGTACTTACCAAGCAGAATGAATATCGTCAAATGATGGTCACCATTAAAGACTGTGAGCTACTGAAAGACACGGGATTAATTGTCAAACCCATAAAAACTATCCTTATTTGGGTCGTAAATTTTGTATCACTGATTGGAGTTCCTATAATTGATTTAATATCCCCCTTGGAATATAATGGATGGGATATACGTAAAACTTGGGGTGGGAATTGTGGCGAAGGAAAGAAACTGTTCTTTTCATGTGAAACTACAGATTTTCTGAACAAACAATCCAACAATTCCGTAGTTGATTATTTCCAAATTCCTGAAATAATGTGCTGCTTGACACCGACGATATTGCAACTGACTTACACATGTCTTGCTACCGTTAGAATAATTTCATTTGTGCATCCTGCAGCAACATTGTATGCTGGAGTGAAAACATTTATGAACAAAGTCATGATTAACGAAACTCGAAGTAGTCATTCAAGAAATCGAAGGGAGCATTTATATTACAATTATGCACAATTGAAAACATTGAAAAATTCCATAAATGAGGTGTGGGCATTATCATACTTTTTCTCTCTATCGGATCATGTTTTGTGGTTAGCCACAGACCTTACTCGAGGAGTAAAAGAGGAAGGGATTCTTTCTCGGTTCCTTGTCGCTTGGTTCTTTGGTGGGGTTTTAGTACTCTCGGTCATTGGATCCGAAATTTCTCGCAAGGTTTGATTATTTATATTGTAAGGTTGCTAGATTCACTTTGCTCAATTTTTACATCATAATTTTATAGATGAGCGTTTTTAAAGTATGGATAACTGAAAATTGGACAGAAATCTTTCTAGATTCTAGTGAGTACGCTAGTTTCAGGGATTCTTTGGAAGAAAACGGGATTTATATAGGAAAACCGGGATTATACAAACTTGACTATAACTTTACAGGCCAAGTACTTATATGACCTATATCAATAGTTAACATCCTTTTTCTACAATTTGAAATTTATATTTTATTTTAAATTTACAGGTGGCTGTTCTTGTGATTACTTTGCTTATTATAGCACTACAGTCAGAACGATCCACCAATTGAATTATTCCTTTTAAAATGCTTTGTGTCCCTGTTCAATCCCCACTTTATGTCCTTTTGTGATAACATCGTAATCCATTTACTAGATTTTTGCAGGTGGAAATGTTAACACGTGGAAGATTAATCTATTCTATCATCTATAACGAATCGATAACAACGTATTAAATCGACAATTTTGCAACTTTATGTTATTAGTGTAAAATAATGCTTCTTTGAATTTGGCATTTGTCTTTTCAAACTAAGAATCATGGCAGCAAGTTCCAGAACTAGACAAACTTCATCCCATCTAGAGCCTTTTAAGGTTTTACTTGGTTTTGGATACTATTTGGGTCTGAATTCATATTGTTTTAAGTGTGATAAACAAAAAGGACTTTATTTTATCACTGGCAAACTTCAAAAACTGCTTGTCATAGTATTCTTTCTCATTCGAATAATCAACTTTGAATTCATTACATTACGCAGAGCTAGTGTCCAAGTTAATGTACTCTTCTCGTATGCTCTAAATTGTCGAACAATTATTCATGCCACAATGTGTGTGGCATTCTTGTACCATTTTCAAATCAATCCGCATCAGTGTCTTAGATTAGTAGTCAAACTCCTGAGGTGTCAGTGCGCTGATGATATTCGCAACATGTTCCTAACCGTAAGTTTTAGTTACCTTTTTAATGGTATTTGCATGATTAAACCATATTTATGGATTTATTTCCCTACAGAACCCGTATTTCAATCGCATCTTTAACATTGCTGCTCTATTGGTACTTCCTTTTACAAGGCTAATTTTTTACTTGAGCGTAGATGCTGCTGGAAATTCTATATCAGAAATTATTAGAATAAACAATGAACTATACAAGAGTTTTCTACTTTCCCTTCCTTTTGACGCAAATCAAATTTTAAATGACAACATGTTAAAGCCTATTCAATTTTTGGATGTGGTAACTTTTTCTGTTATCACACTCGCTTTATGGGCAACATTTGTTTCTCAAATGTACAGAATATTAGTAATTTTTTATCCTCCTCTGGTACTAAACTCGGCTGCCAAAGCATTGCTAAAATCATTACCAAACCTATCAGAATCTCCAAATGAAGATGATAAATGGTCCAGTTTGTTAAAGAATTATAAAGAGCTTAAATGCGTTTCTGACACTGTGAGTGAAACATTTGGAACATCATTAATTTTACTGACGATAGACTACATTCTTTGGCTTACTGTGGACCTTGATATCGCAATCATGAGCCCTATTTGGTACTATCGGGTCACATCTTTAGCTATCATTATGCTGTCGGGCTTTCCTTTAATAATGTACTCGGAATTCACAAGAAAGGTGACCCTCGAAAATATTTACCTACAATACATTATTGTGATGACGCATGTATTTTAACGCTGACTGTTTATTATATAGATGATGAAATTACAGATTTTTCTCTTTCGAAATCGCAATCATTTTAAGCAGAGTGCTACTGACTACAAATTTTCTATCTTCGTTCAAGATCTAGCAGGGAGTGGTACGTTGATTGGTATTCAAGGCGTGTACAAACTCGATTATAGCTTCTTGGGTGAGGTATATTTGCATAAACTAAATAATTTGACCTAAAAATGATAAAATGCATGCGTAACTGAAATTAAATGGATGAAAGTCCAAAATCAAATAAGCGAAAGTTTGGAACAAGCTTGACATTTGCATTTGTTCATTTCATAGGTGCTGGTTCTCACCATTACATTGTTTTTAATAACTGTGGACCACGTTAAATTCGATTACTGAGTCATTTCAAATTTCCTCATTGAAAATATAACAGCTATTTTTATCAACATGGAGTTTCCAACTAAACAGGCTTCGCCAACTCCTGCTTGTCGAGAACGCTTTCATTTATTTGAAACAATTATAAAGGACCCTGCTCGGATTTCTATAAATCATTTCAAAATTCTCTTTGATTTTGGTTATTATATTTGCATGACGCCTTTCAGATTTGAGATTCGTCAAAATTGTATTTCCGAAGACTCCCTCAATGTTAGTTTAAAATCTTCATCCTTTCGGATTGTACTTACAAAATTATTCTACTGGTTATCTATAGCTGGGCATTTTTGGGGTTCTCTCATAAAAATGTATTCCCAATCAGCCGATGTAATCAAATATTTTAACGCTGCGCATTTACTCATTCATCTTTGGATGATGGTTCTGTTTCATACAAAGTTTTTCGCAAATTCCGGGAACTGCTTCAAACTTATGATTGAAGCAGGCACATGTCGTTTTCTAAAATTTGGGAATGAAAAGAAAGAACCTAATAAATTAAAGGTAAGTATCTACAGCGGATGTTAAATGTTTTATTATAATCTTTGAAGCAATTTTGTTGCACAAAATAAATAACATTGGTTTATTAATGGCGTAGAAATGGAAATACCTGAGTATAATCTACCACATTTTTCTGGTCACCGTTGTTGCTCTGACCAATATCATTGCTCCGTTGTACAGCAAGAACTGGAATTGGACTAAATTGTTTTTTATGTACGCTGCACATTCAAAGATGATATTTGCTTATAAACCCGAAAATCTGACAAAATCTGACATTGCCTCTTTGTTGAGAGCAAGTACTGCAAATTTAGAATGCCAAGACATTTTGATTGGAATAATTTCTTTTATCGTGCTCTCAGCATCCGCAATATCTTCGGCTTATCGAGTTACGTCATTTCTTCATCCCACCTCAACTTTGCTTTATGCAGTGAACCGATTTAATGCAGAAGTGAACACATTCCTGTTGGAATCAACTACTGATGTGAAGAAAAATATTTTATATTCATATTCGCAACTTAAACAACTAAATGATCTATACACGGATATTTGGGGCTCGATGACACTCGCATCAATGCTGGATTACATTGTTTGGTTGTCAACTGATCTCGATACGGGTTTGCAAGCAACGAATTGGGTTGCTCGAGCAAGTGTGACATGGTACTTTTTAGCAATTGTTATTCCCTTAATGGCAGGAGGGGAAATAAACAGAAAAGTAGGTAGCATTTTAAACTTTCAATTTTAATAAAATTATTTCATTATGTCATTTTATAATTAATGTGTTGCACAACATTTTTTATTGCAGATGTCAAAGTTTAAGGTGACCATCCTCAGACACAGAAAAAGAATTTTTGATGATCGAAATGAACTTGAAGAATTTCTCCATTGTCTGGATCATGACGGCGTTCGCTTTGGGATGAACGGGGTCTTTTACCTAGACTATGCTTACTTTGGCCATGTAATAAAATGTCCATAATGATATATACCTAGTTCTACAAACAGCATATTATGTATCATTTATAACTACGCATTTAATTTTCAGATATCAGTGTTGATCGTCACTCTGTTCCTAATTACTCTGCCATACGAACGTGTCTACCTATAGAAGACATTCCTAAAAGCAGTATAGCGGTATGGAGAAAGAGAAAGTTTAAACGTTTTGTTACATTACACATTATAGCATGACTATTAATATGGCGTAATAATGTAAAACTGAAGTGTCTGTCATGTCATTGTCAATCATTTTTATCAGTGGGAAATTTCTCGTCATTTGTGAAATGACAACTGCGCTTGAAGTTTTATAATTTGCAATGTATTATTGATTCTTTATTGGAATAAAAATATTTCGTTATACAAACATGTATACTTATGTAGACGTAAATTGTTTGCGCCCTGCGCATATATTGACACTTTGCTTCTAGCAAGGTGAAATAAGATGCGATTTCGTTTTATTTAAAAAGTATAAATGGTTTCAGCATCATGAACCCTTTACAAAACAGTGAGTAGTACTGCAATACAAGAATACTGAGCCAAAAAATCACATATATATTTGAGAATCTGGGAATGCGTTTAAAAGTTTTTCATAAACTCAATGGTTTGAGCATTGATTAAAGTTGGGTTATCCTTAGCCCATAAGAAATCTAAATGGTTATAATTATCATGGTTGACTCGGAAAATGCGTTGAAGATTGGGTAGTCGCTCAGCAAGCCTGTACACATCGGCTTTCACACCCAGCCAATCATTTTCTCCCCAGTAGAATGCAACAGGAGCAGTTACTTTTTCCACGTCATATTCTGGTGGTTCGGGAGTTCCATAAACTTCAATATTTTCCCTACGACCAAAATCATACTTTCTAAATTTTCCAGAGTTCACTCCTTGTGCATAGTGAACCAAGTTGCGAACACTAGAGCCTGCGGGTACATGACCAAGAATGGTTGGCAATATTTCCTAAAATAAAAATCATAAATGGATTAGCAAAATACAATTGAATTACTTTAATGCGTAGTTTAGCTTATTTCGGTTTAATTTTCTTACGGGATCCAATTGGTCAACGTTATATCCAGCAACGAGGAAAAGGACATTGCTGCAAACAGCTTGAATTGGGCTATTTTGATGGCAAACACTTTGCCCCAAAAATTCCATGAATTTGTTTGATGGCAAAAATTCATACAAACCAAACATGCTCAAGAGCCACTGTGAAAAAAGACAATAGAATTTTTGCAATGTTATGCTTACATTTGCAAAACAAATCAACTCAAGTGTTATTCATCCAGTTTTGCTGATGCAAACTGTTTTTAAAACACACCTCAATTTGGCTTTCGAATGGAGCAATCAAACGAATTGGCGTTATCATGTGTTCTGTGTACGACACTGGAGCGTAAGCTGACATTAATTTGATTTTAGAGTTGTACTCGGGACGTTCGGACATGCACACCCAAAATCCAGTAGTACCCATAGAATGTCCAACATAGTAAATTCCGTCAACGCCAGTGGCATTCAAAACGTAATCAATATCGGCCGGAATGTCTACAATTATAAAGTTTATACATTTATTCAAAGCATCACTTTAAACACTTGAAGACCAATCAATTGAAGCTTATTTTACGTACCATATAGCCCCAATTCGTTCCAGCTAAAAGACCAGAAAGCCTCTCTGTCCTTAACAGGATCCAAAACGAGATGACGCTTGGAATAAGTGTTGCCACGATAGTTGCCCATCCAAACATCATAGCATTCATCAGCCAAGTTGTAGCCTGATTGTAGCAAAAATATTATTTGGTTACTTTTGCTTTCTCTAGCATCACCTAAAATTTTCATACGTTTTCTCACCTAGCCCCTTTTCAGGTCCAGCAACAATCCAGTTGGAAGAGTCTCCAAGAAGACCATGTTGAAGCCAAATCACACGTTTGCCTTCTGCAGGACCGCATCTCTTTCCGTATGGAATACGATGGGCAGTGAGGTTGTAACCGTCGGCGGTAATAATAAAGTGGGTTTCAACGGGATAACCGTATTTCTCTATTAATTCCGGCTAAAATATAGTATAAAATACATCAAAACACTGTGTGATACTATTTTATTCCTCCAAAATGCGTGATTATGCACATACCACAGTTAGCTTAGCATCTTCGTTATCGGCCAGCAAGGAACTGTCGTACAAACTGCTTACTTGCACAGCCGTGTGCTGTTCTGAAATTGATTTCGAACTGCATAGAGCCACAAGGGCTAACAAACCAAGGAAAACCTTCATTTTGAAATTGTCTCTCACTGCCCCTTTGTACTGTTGTAGCTTACTTCTTGATGTACTCAACGGAGTAATCAATCAGTACTCTGCCAACATTAACCTTGAGTTTTGTTTATATAGTTTGGGAACAAATTATCAGCCAAGCGCGTGGCATATCTGATGTTTACCAGGTAAACGTGTTTATCACCTATCATATTATTTTATGTGCATTAGCAAAAATGACTGACATACCGCAAATTTTTAGGATGCACAGCTTGATTGTCAGATTGTCGAACTTTGTGTTGCATTACTAACTAGACAGTGAAATTGCTAATCATTGTATAATTCGAAGTTTTGGCTATATGACATGATAAATGATATGGTTCCCGGATTTGCATATGATTGTTAATGCTTCCAGAATCAAACTCTTGACTTGTTCAGCAAATATGACTTTTGATCGGGAATCTTGGAGAACCAGGATCTAAACCAATGTGAACACTTGATTGTGGGAAATGCGGATAATATATTTAACTTTCCACCTAAAGTTAGAGACTGACCTATGATCTGCGAAATCATCATGTGCATACATGTGAAAAAAACCAAGACAGTTAAGTACCCAATCAATCATTTCAATGACGGGAAGTTCGACGCATTTAACGATAGATAAATAAATTATCATTTTCTATCAATTTCTCGTAATCCACTTTTGATTGGGCAACATTAACAGAAATAGTTGATAGGGGCTATTTACGTACTACATATGTACGTAAGTAGCGTAGCGTGAAGAATTTTTGTGAGGTTTTGACCGTCAAGAAGGTCATACAGTGAGGATATATACCTTGTATTTTATTAAAACAAATAAATGTTCAATAAACAATACAAAAAAGCCAAAATAAATACAGGTGCTGAATGATTTATCGAATAAATGTATTATGCAAACGAAAAAGTTTATTCCGACAGAATAATTTTAGTAGTATCACAGAATTGGTTGCAAAACATTATCTAAAAGTTTTCCATAAATGCAATGACCTTTTCATTGACTAGGGTTCGAATATCCTTAGCAAATAGGAAATCAAGATGATTAAATTTGTCATGAGGAATTCTATATTTGAGCTGAATATTTGGAAGCAATTCTGCCACACGATGTGTGTCCGCTGCCGCGCCTAACCAGTCATTTTGTCCCCAGAACAAAGCAGTTGGTGCAGTTATTTTTGAAAAGTCATATTCTGGTGGATCTGGTTGGCCATAAATTTCAATATTTTTCTGTCTACCAAAGTCAAATTTTCGAAATTTTCCGGATGGCACACCTTGCGCATAATGAACCAAAGAGCGAACCGAAGCTCCCGCTGGAAGATGCCCCAGCATAACTGGCGTCAGTGGCTATATATAATTACGTAGAAAATATTCATTTTGGTATAGATTAAAATTAATAATGTACATAGAATGTCGGAATCGATTTCAATCATACAGCATCAATTTGATCCGAATTGAAGCCACCGATGAGAAAGAGAATATTGTAACACAATGCGTCTATTGGGCTCGTTTCTTTGCAAACCGCTTGTCCAATAAAGGTAAAAAATTCATTTGAAGGAAGAAATTCATGAAGTCCAAACATTTTCAAGAGCCACTATGTGGTACAATTATAATATTAGAGTTGTTCGTTTGCACAAATGTGATAAAGTCTTAACCGAGATTTTTTAATGCGTACCTGGATTTCACCACTAAAAGGCGCAATCAGCCTAATAGGACTAACCATGTGTTCAGTATGCGCCACCGGAGCCAAGGCCGACATGAGCTTTATCTTTGAATTATATTCAGGATTTTCTGCCATGCAAATAAAAAACATTGTAGTTCCCATCGAATGACCGATATAGTAAAGTCCATCGGTCCCTGTAACTTCCATTATACTGAAATTCCAAAAAGACAATGATTATCTACACTCGTAATATTTTTGAATTGTTATTGTTTTTGTGGTTCTTACTAATCAAAGTTGGCTGGAAGATCGTACTTTCCCATTTCATTCCAACTATCAAAAGCAATATTTCAATCAATTTCATTCCACAGCATTTAAAAAATTTTAAGGTAAAAGGCAAACTCATGAATGCCAATAATGTTCTACCTGAAACTCCAAAATGCTTCCTTGTCTCTGTTTGGATCAAATGTGGTATGGCGTCTAGAGTAAGTATTGCCACGCGCATTTCCAAGCCACACATCGTAACAAGCATCAGCCAGCAGGTATCCTGATAGAGCAAAATCAAAGGTTTAGCTGTTAGCAAAATATGACTACCCCATCAACTGAATCCTTGCTTTACTGTCAATGATTACTTATTTTGCTTACCCAAACTTTTGTTGACTCCATTCAATATCCAATTGGAAGAGTCGCACAAAAGTCCGTGTTGTACAAAAACTACCTTTTTTCCTTCACTTGGTCCACACTGTTTGCCATAAGGTATGCGGTGTAATTGCAGAATGTAACCGTCAGCAGTGGTGACATCATGTACTTCAATTGGATAACCATATTTGGAAATGATTTCCGGCTAAATGATCATATAATGTTATTCACATGTCAGCATTAAACACACTAAAAAGTATTTAATATTTTTATTACCACTGTCAGCTTGGCGTCTTCATCATCTACATAAGGTGCTAGTCCACCTCCCAAGATACTATTTGTTTCAAGTGGACCATCAACAAAAAATGATGCAGGATCGTGTATAGAAACTGCCAAAGATGAACCTACAGTTAAGCACAAGCATAACCAAGCTGTGTATTGCTCCATCGCGCTTTGAGATTGTTTTTAGTTGTGACAGTATTTAAAATAAAAACTACTCAGACCTTAGATTTCTGTCACCACTACCATCACGCAAATAAGCGAAATGAGTAAAACGTAATAAGGTAGTATTATTAATGATCTCGGAAATTCAAATCAGCGAGTGGAATATGCAGCTGCTGGTTTACTGGACAGTTGACAAAACTTGCTTTACCGCTGTACATTTTATCAGCACTTATCTATGATAATTATTTCAACTTGGTCGAGGCATACGACAATCTTTAAATGAAGTGGTAGTTTTCAAGTGGATGTGTAGCAAGATTTGAATATTGAAGGTGTAATAGAATGCTCCCACCTGCATAACTATATCACATGAAGTTTACATGAAATGTAGAATTTTACATGAAATGGCAAAAACGAATGTCGTTTTGTAAGATATGCCATCTAAATTCATAGAAGTAATATAGAATGGAAATGACTGCTTGTCATAAAAATAGCATGCATCTTAAATTTGCATTGATGTATTTTCCAAGAATCTCCATTACACTTCAGTTTATATCCTCTTTACATTGACTTTAAGCTAACTGCAAAATGCTTGACTAAAAATCCTCTTTGTTATAATCTTTTATGGCCAAAAGTTTGGAATTGCACTTATAATAATAAAAATTTCTGACGCTCACTTAAAGGGTCCTTTTGAGCTTTTGTTAGATTCTTGATGAAAATATTAAAACTGATCATTATTCTCTACCCTTGTGCTATATTTTGATTAGCTCTTCTTGAATGAGATTGTGTGCAGCTGCATTTGCTGTTTCTCTTGCAATGGAGATGCAGATGATGAATGCAATGAACTGCGTCATGCTCCCTAAATCTACAATAACCCCCTTTTAATATGCAACCGTAACGATCTGAGCTCTTGCTACTTTTCTCAGAAGAGCAGAATGCAATTGTCGTTTCCATTCATCATTTACATAACTACTCCGAAACAAGGAAGCCGACAGGGAATCGTATAATATTATTGCCCCTATCACTCGGTTGACTAAGCTTTCGTTATGCGTGCATATTAAATGGCAAAATACCAGCTACTTATAATAGCAATGTGCAGCTAGCTGCAAGGGAATAGTTATTACTGAAGAAACACTGGCTGACAACACAGGAATTTACTCACCCCCACGAAAAACCACCAGTGTTTCTACTTTCTCTCATCATCGTCATCATCATCTAGGGACAACTATCTATTGTTCTCATGAATGGTAACAGTTCTGTTGGAGTAATAGCAATAATAATTCCACAGTATTATTAGAATACTTCATCTACTGTCAACAAGGGAGCTTTGCTTTCATTTCTCAGAAAGACCCCACAGCTTCTCATTATTATTTTGAAGTGACACTGGAAGAAAACGAATGAATGGTGTGGTGTGCCAAACCGGATTACGAAAAATATTCTTTCTCCAAAAAATACTTTTCTTAAAAACTTGTTTTATGAGAATGACAACATTTCATTAGCCGAGAATGACAATTCGACTAACTACTCATACTAGTCTCAGTGTTTGATACAGAAATGCCCTCAAGACTACCAGCACTAGCAGTGGGGAGTGATCATCATAAAATTTAAAAATCGAGTGGAACTGGAGAAGGAAAACCTATAACTGCATCAACGTAAAAAAGGAAATGGAAACCTTGCATTTTCATCCGTAAAGTGCAGGGATAAATATAAACACATCTGAAAGTTTCCGAATCTTTTCTCTTTCACCATGTGACAGAATTCCAGTTCGTGTGCGTAATATAAAATTGTAAAGTCCTAAAGAATGAGTATTTGGAGAGTTAGGACGGGAATTTAAAGCCCAAAAGTAATTTGCATGCAGGATTGAGTCTCATGAAACTCTTTTGAAAGCCGCATCCTCTTCTCACTGAATATTTACAGGATTCATATTATGCAAGGCTTGTAAAAGCCTGCACTTTCTTTGAGAAATGAACTGTGAGATATAGGAAACACAATGGAACAGTCAAGGACAACAACAGAGCATGATTTAGGGTAACTTCCGACTTGCATCTCCGTTGCACTAGCTGTTGTTACACAGTAAAAGCAGAAAGGGGTGGTATGTTGTGCCGTTTTGTGGGTTATTGCTAATACAGAGAACAAATGCATAATAATATCATGAAACTGAAATACTCCGTTGCATTATTTCCCGGTATGTTTATGGCTTGCTTGCTGCACTGGAATCATTTCCTTTTAGAATCCAAGCCTGGCCGTATGGAAATAAATGCAGTTGGTGGTTTGAAGTGGTGACGATGATGCAAATTGATCTGGAAAGGGAGACAAGATATTGTCGTAGCAGTTTTCTTACTCTTTCTCCATATTCTGGAAACTGATATCTCTGATATGGATGTTGCATAGACAAAATATTTGTTACATTGTATATTCGTTGTTTTTATTGCATCAGTCTTTATTGTATACACATACGCGTGCTTATACAAAGATAAAAATACGGAACTTGAGTTTCTAGATGTTCCATGTTCCGAACCAAACCAAAAAGAAGTTTCTTTCATTGAAATTGCCTTTGTTCATTTTGTCCTACGGATTACAATTCTTTAAAATGACGCTTTTATTGGGTACCAACGTATTGCTCATAAGCTTCTTTAATCGCACATGCAAGTGACACTTTATTACTACCCTCAAGAATGAAAAGCCAATTTTAAAGAATGATAAAGACAAAAAAGCCGTCGGAAATTGCAAGACAAAAGTCCATTAGAGAACTGAATAGCAAATGAAACCCGGTTTCTCAAAGAAGTCATATGCAGCCACTCAACACACTTCGTGGAAACTGTAAAATAAAGGATTTAAGTCATTATGTTTTGTAATAGTGTGAAAGATGAAAGGTTTTTAAAATCACTGCATTCATTGTATGAAAATTTCAATTACCTTTTTACTTTTACTTATGGTGAAGTTAATATTTTTACGCACAACTACAACTACGCAGTTTGGTGATAATGACTATAAAAGCTCAATATATTGTTGACAAATTCGCTTTGATCTTAGCACAACTGCCATACATATTGTCATTAGCCATGCATTCAAAATAAAAATGATTTTTCAGCATAAAGAATGCAGAAATTAAATTTTACGAAGGGATTTTCCAGCTCTCAGCAAGGGTTCTGCTACGTGATGATGATGATGTCAAGATGACACTTTGCAGGATTTGACACGTCGGAAATAAGAAATGGAGTCACGAGACTGTGTAATTTATTTCCGAGTCCTGATTATGACTTTTGAGTTTGCTGATGCGTTAGCCAAAATGCATTTGTTTTGACAGAATTAACATGAAATACAGATCACTGGATCTCTCAACTGCATTCAAGAACATGGCGACTGCAATTTGCTTATAAAAATCTATGCAGAAAAATTATAGAGTTCAATAAACAATAAACAAAAAAAGTAATGTTATCGAAATATTAAAGTCGAAAAGTAGATGCTTTCATTTTCTACTCCAATTCAACCCTATGTCGGATTTCGGAAATTACACGTATTTTCCTGATGAAAGTTTGCGTAGCAGGTGGCAGGTGCAAGTTCCCATGAATGTTTGCACTGGATGCATTACGTAAAGGACCGCTACATGAAAGATTTCTGTAAATGCAGTGAAACTGAAGATTGTGTATGACATCGCATAACACCAGTGAAATTAACTCAAGGTAAAGTGAAAGCATCAAATTTCCCAGGTCTTTCATTTCATTGTTAATGCATGTTATATAACCAAACATTATGAGCACTTTGGCAAAGTACATGGTTAGCTTGTTTTTGCTCGTTTATAGGGATTATTGCTTTGATGATTAAATCATAATGATTCTATTTTTGGACCCAAATGCTTTTTCTCAGAAGAAAACTTGGCAGGTTAAGATATGTTATACGAATATATAGAAGGTCCTAGGTTTGTTGTAATTTGTAATTCCTAAGTTGGATGTATGCATTAGTAGTAGTGCAAACATTTCAACGGGAAACATTTCGTGTAAACCAAACAACCTAACCTACACGCCTACACTGGTGACATAAACCTGTCATTTATGTCGTCCGTATAACATGAATGTTGGTTTGTTTCGCCGGTTTTTGAAGCTGAACATAGATGCTTCTTGTCTTCAACGTAGTTTTATAAAATGTTTACCTTAGTACGTGCTGCGGAAGCTAAAAGTTAGGCTCAGTCCATTAGGATTTCATTAAATGCACTTATTTTCTTTTGATGTGTTTACTTTAGGACTTTTAGTCGAACCTTTAAAAAGTGTTGACTCAGTATTCAGTATATACACATTCTTAAAATTAAGTACAAAGTATTTCAACTCCTAAAATGTCATCGACTTTGAAATGTTTAAACCAACAAAATGAAATCATTGATTATATAGCCGCTTCTGCTCGTAAGATGGCTAATTAACTCCTAGTTGGTATAAAATATTCTATGAATTTAGATATTATTTTTCTGATTTGCTATTCCAAGTACAAATTGACAGATACTATTTTTGTGCACTTCTTTTGCACGAGTCATAAAAAGATAGGATATTATGGTTTACAAACATCACTTGGTGTTAAAAATGAAAATATAACACATTGCAATCACCAGAGTGTAGAGACGAAAATGATGGGGCTAATGCATTCATTATTTTTCTTTTTATGGTTCCAGGCCGAGGAGACCACACTTTAAATTAACAAATGAAATAATATAAAATTGACATATGCGAAAGGAATAGAGACTCATCCTTTGCACCTTTCAACATGGTCCATATGCGGGAACACCAAATAAATAGCAATAACAATAGAAAGCGTGCCACGAATGAAACCAATGAATGAATAAAAACTAAAGCGCAAACATTCATCTTTGTTGCAACAAAAGAATGGCGATGATTACGGAAGGGTGTCATTTCATCTGTTTTATTCCGGTTTTTAACAACAATGTTAGACACTGTTTGAGGATTATGTAAAAAGTCAAGTTTTAATGTGTTTATGTCCGGTGCATGAAGGGTGATATAGATCTAGTGCTTTTATAAATCTCATATTTGAAAATCCTTTGAGTTTGTAAAATACACTTTCGTGGCTGCTGCGCTATAATAATCTTTTTTCAGTATGCCTTTAACATATATACTTTGGATGGAATTATGATACAGAAAACAGGAAAAGAAGTGGGTAGTGTTTTTATAACAAAACTTCAAACTTTTGTGGTGGTGACTTTCGAAGGGGACACAAAACACCGGAATGGGTGACTTGAGCGAAAACATGCCTTCCTTGTTTTCAAAGCAGTCAGACATTTAGCTTGACAAACGAAACCACAGGGTAACAATAATACCAAGGGATCCCTTCGGGTTTCCTCTCTGGATAAATCCAGTAGGCAGGATGGCAGACCATCTCATGTTTACTTCGTTCATCCTCATTACCATCGGGCATCCCTGTTGATTTGCAAACAAGCCAGGCAGTTGCTATAATAAGTAGAGGCGAAGCGAACCGCAATGTTCAATTCCCCTTTTTTACTCGTGTTACGTCAAAAGTACTCATTGTCACTTTCAAACTCTCGGTTTTGCTGACTGCAAGTGCACATCTGGTCGATTTTGTATTTTGTACGAGTGTCCTTTTAGAGACTGGCCTTTGAATCCACCATCACAGCAGGGAGTTAATGGTATACATTTTTTCTGTGAAAAATCATAAATCCTTATTGAATG